>JAMJFZ010002461.1:3532500-4132500 GCA_026225945.1 Cricetomys ansorgei
AGATGTGGATATAGATGTGGCTGTAGATGTGGATGTAGATGTGGATGTAGATGTGGATATAGATGTGGATATAGATATAGATGTGGATATAGATGTGGCTGTAGATGTGGATATAGATGTGGATATAGATATAGATGTGGATATAGAATAGATAGATATAGATATAGATATAGATGTGGATATAGATATAGATATAGATATAGCTAGATAGATGGATGGATGTGCCCCAAACCAGAAGCTGGGGTAATAGTGCACATATCTGTATCCTAGCACCTAGAAAGTAGAGGCAGACAGACCAGGAGTTAAAGGCCAACCTGGGCCGCGTGAGACCCCATCTTTAAAATAAAAAAAAAAAAAGACAAGAAAAGAAGACTGTTCCCAGGTCTCACCCTGGCGCCTGGTTAATGCAGCTTCAGCCTGTCTCTCCAGTCTGCTCACTTGCATCCTTTTGCTCTCCACTCCAGAAGTCCTGGCTTTTTGTTCCCACTTCTCTAACACAAGGTGCACTAGTATTTTAATGTTCCCTGGGTGTTGGGCTTGCCCGTCTTCCCTCACTACGTCCAGCTTCTTGCTCAGCATGCCCCCGTACCTAATTCATCCTCCTCACTCGCAGCCTAGTGTGCCTCCTTGGGGGTGCCCTCCCTACTCCTCCGAGTCAGTCTGTTACTTACCTTACAGAACTGCCTTCCTTTCTTTAACATCACCAAGCAATTTGAGATCATGTTTTTGTTACTGTTACTGGGCTGATAATATGCCCCTGTTTGAAAGGCCTTGAAAAGTCAGGGCTCACATTTGTTGACCGTTGAGTACCAGTGCCTTAAACTATACTTCGAGTGCGATTAGCAGTCTTTAATACTTTAGTGAATTTGACTTTGGAGTTGTCCAAAGGTAGATGGAGGCTGGCTCAGGTTTAAATGGTGGCCAGCCTTTCCAGAGAGGACTGGAAAGATAACTTGAAGACAGGTAGACAAATCAAGTAAAGGTGGTCCCTACACCTACTCATACCTGTCCTTCTGCCCCATCAACTGTAATCACCGGGGAAGAAATTGTATGAAAACTACGTAGTTACTTCCTATTACTGTGATAAAACACCACGATCAGCACAACTTTAGAAGAAATAGTTTGTTTGGGCTTATGGTGAGGGTCCATAATGGTGGGAACAGGATGCAGCAGATGGCAAACATGGCCGCTGGAGCTGGAAGCTCAGAGCTCACATCTCAAACTGCAAGCAGGAAGCAAAGGGCTCAGAATGGGAATGGGGTGTGGCATTTAAACCATCAAAGCCCACCCCCAGTGATACACTTCCTCCAGCAAGACCCTACCCAAACACCGCTACCGACTAGAGACCAAGTATTCAAATGCTTGAGACTATGGGGAACATCTCATTCAAACCACCGCAGAAGCTTAAGTACTTTAACGGTCCACAAACTGAGAATCAGTTCTGGAATATCTTGTAAGGGCATTTTAGTTTGATTGAATATTAAGTATGATAGTTAATAAAAGGTAAAAGAGAAGCAATACAAAAATGAATGTCCCATAATATTTTTATTGTCCCTTATATTGGTTTAATATAAAATGATGACTTAAATATTCCAGTTGAAGTATCATCAGAATTGTAAGAGAGAGCGATTGATCGATCATATTTTAATATAACATACTGATTTTGGTAAAATTGGCTAATAAAAGTGTGTTCTAATTCAGAGTGAGTTTTACATCTGAATTCCAAGTGCAGAGTATTAGGATCACTATTGTAAGTAAATAATGAGGAGGGGAGAAGAAAAGGAGTTATAGAACAAGAAAAGGAATGGGAGCTCGAGGGCAGAAGAGGGAGAGAGATCCTGTTAGCTAGGTAACCCTTCTGCAAAGTGTTGCCTAATGCTCTCATGGTGGATTCTTTCAGCTGTGTTTTGCATGTTTCTTTTTATTTTTAATGCAGTTTTTAGAGCTAAGGGATATTTCCGTGCCTAGGTAGAAGTTGATGAAGACAGGATTCTAAGAGTCCAAGTGGGATTGGGGGAATCAGCTGGGGAGGTTGAACAGAGCATAGCTTTGGAGATAATATAAAAACTAAACAGTGTTTTGAGGCTAAAGGATGGCTCATGGCTTAAGAGCTAGGACTGTTCTTGCAAAGGACCCAAGTTCAGGTGATTTGAAACCACCTCAGTTGCAGCTCTGAGCTCTAGGGGATTCAACACCTCTGCCCTCCACAGGCACCTGCAATAATGTGCATATAGCTCACCCCACACACCACCGTGCATCTAAAAATAATAAAATAGGAGCCAGGCATAGTGGCACACCAAAGGTAGCCCCTTTAATCCTAGCACTCAGGAGGCAGAGGCAGGTGGGTCTCTGTGAGTTCAAGGCCAGCCTGGTCTACAGAGTGGGTTCCAAGACAGCCAGGGCTATGTAGAGAGACCTGTCACAAAACAAAGCAGAACATAATAATAACAACAAATCATTTTAAAAGCGTTATAATGAAATATGTATATAAAAAGCATGAACATGGTAACTGTCTTTTCCCTTCAGTTGTTTTTTCTTGTTAATTTTTAATTGTGCAGATTTTGTGCTAATTTTTTCTTCGAATAGCTTTAGGATATGAAAGCAAATAATTGTGTTCCTTGAAAATGTTCCTTGATGTCCTGAATTCTTTCAGATTGCAACAAGTCTTGGTGACATATATCAGTTTGTGAATGGTACATTTTTTGGTGTTCAGCAAAAGATTTTACTAAAAGAAAAAAGTCTCTGGGAAATAACTGTTGACACACTCAGGCACCTGACAGAGAAAGGACTGCTACAGAAGGACGGCCGTGGTGACTCTGAGGAGTTACAGTCTTCTTTCCGTATTACAAAATTGGGCCACGCTTCTTTTAAGGGTAAGTTTACCTAAGTCTCAGTATTTTCTAAGGAAATATATTAGAAACTCTAGAAATTGTTATTTTCTTTCTTTAATTGAATTTGTGCTTTCATATTAGAAGCATTAATCTTACAAGCTCCTTCAGCTTTCAAAGTTGAAAAATATTTTTAATTGTAAGTAATTGCAGGAGTATATAGAGTAGATGGCCATGCCGCTCCACACTCCCTCCCTCAGCCACACTCGGCTGCCACACAGCCACAGCCTGCCACGAATAACACCTTTTCCGGGTATTTTACTTCAATTCATAGATTCAAATTTTTGTTTTTAAACAAATAATATCTGTTGTTCTGGAACTTGCTGTTTGCTTAGTATTTAGGTTATATCTGATAAGGAATTTACTTCTTAATGAGTATATTGTAATTTACTTATTGAAAAATAGTACATGTCTGCTGTTTAAAAAAAAAAACAAACTTAGGTTAGGGAGGAGAAAAGTTCTTGCTATGGGAGCATAAGGACCAACCTGAGTTTAAATCCCAGCACCCACCTAAACATCCAGGCGTGTTCCCAACACTTACATAGATGGCATGTCAGTGTGGGTCTGTGATCCCAGTAGTAGGGAGGCAGAGGCAGGAGAGTCCTTGGAGCTTGCTGGCCAACCAGCCTCGCCAAATCAGTGAGCTCTTGGTTCAGCGAGAGATTCTGTCTCAAAAAGTGAGGTGGAAGCCAGGTGGTGGAGGCGTACACCTTTAATCCCAGCACTCAGGAGGGGTCTCCTGAGTTTGAGGCCACTCTGGTCTACACAGCGAGTTCCAGGACAGCCAGAGTTACAACAGAGAAACTCTGTCTCAAAAACCAAAAACAGAAAAGTGAGGTGAGAATGACTGAAGAACCCGCTTCATCTCTGGCCGCTGTCCTCTGGCACACAGGAATATATGCATAGCATGAGAAACTATCCTAAGAACTCAGGATCATGGCCTGCCCCATTTCCACCCCTCAGGAACTCCCACTGTCCCCAGTTCAATACATACTCTTCCAAACACATCCGCCCACCGCATACATCACAGTGGATCACATCACCTAACTTAGGTGGTGTTAGCCGTCTCTTAGGTGTTTGCACAAGGGCCGTGTGTCCCTGGCAGATGGCAGCTGACTGTAATTTTCTGCATACACATATGGGTATATATGTATATCATTTACTTTTTAATGGAATCATGCCTACTTATAAAATACCACAAACCCAAGGCATCACACATGTTAGGCAGGCACCCTGCCACTGAGGTACATCCCCAGCTCTCTCTTTTGTTTCTGAAACTGGGTTTCACTAATTTGACCAAGCTAGCTCAACTGCAGCCCAGGCAGACCTCGAATTTGCGATTCTTGTGGGCCCGCACTAAGAACCCAGGCTCACTTTCCTTTTATACTGTAGTCATTACAACAGAGCTATAACATATATTACTGAACCATCTTTTTATTTATGAACATTTGTATTGTTTGTATTTTTCTAATTATAAACAGCCACGTGACTTGTAAACAGGGTGTCTCAATTTATTTTGGGTAGAAATTGAAATAGTTTTTTGACTAAATTACCAAAAATCGAGTGGTTGTATCAGAACTGTCTAAAAATTGATGCATACTGTAAAAATAACCCCCAAAATCATTACAAATAAGAAAATTTGAAGTTACTGGTATACTTAGTTAACTACTATATGAGCTTTAATTTAAGACCTGAACTATAGTGCAGGTCTGGAACACTGCCTAGCATGCGTGAGGCCTTGGCTGAGAGCCTCAACAAACAAGAATAACAAGTCTTTGTAGTTGTTTATTTACAACCTTTCAAAGTGTTCGTTTTATTTCATTATAATACAACAGGCACAAATAGACCAATATCATCGATATCTTTGTCTATTCATATACATTCATGTAATTTATATAGGAATTATTCCCATTTACAAAGCCAGATCTTCAGTGTATGCTTTCTCATTTGTGACTCAATTTTGCTTTATTAAAGTCTCTTAAAATCGAGGAAACGAAAACTCTGAGAGGTTAAATATATTTGGTCAAATTCAAACCAAACTGGGTTTTGGTACTGGGATTCAGGTGAGTCAGCCCAGCCTCTGGCTCCCTGTGTAGCTGGCTGGTCTTCCCCTTGTCCCACCATCCTGGTCCACTATACAAGTGCTGGGACAAAAATGCACACCACACCTAGCTACCTGCCTGTCCGCTGAGGAGCGAAAGATGAAGTGTTTGTGTATTTCTTTAGGAGCCATTGATTTGGCCTATTGTGACACCCTGTATAGAGACTTGAAGAAAGGTCTCGAAGGACTTGTACTGGAAAACCTTCTCCATCTGGTCTACCTAACAACACCCTATGACCTTGTTGCTCAGTCTGAGCCTGATTGGATGGTGTACTTCAGGCAGGTGAGAGAAAGGACAACTTTGGACTTTTACCAAGTGATAATCATCGCCTCTTCTTTGTTGAAGCATTTGGGACTGGGCCTTTCGTCTTTCAGAGTTTCTCTTCTTCATTTAGACTTACATATTAATTTACAAAACTATGGTCTTATTATGACATTTGCACACATAGATTTATGTCTTTCAGGTTTTTTCTAATATGTGGGGGGAGTGGTCAGGTGGTGTGCATGTTTGTACATGTATATGGAGTCAGAAGTCAGCCTCCTTGTGGTTTGAGATAGGCTCTCTCACTGGGACCTGGAGCTCACCACGTAGTCTTGGCTGATCAGCAGGTGAGCTCCTGGACCTGCCTGTCTCCACCAGTGCTGGAGCCACAAGGACAATGCCTCCACACCTGGTCTGCATGGGCTCCGGGGTTGAACTCAGATCCTCATGCCTGTGTAGCAAGCACTTCAGTGACTGAGCCATCTCCCAGCCTCACAAAATGTACTTATTTTGTAGCCAGTAACACAGGAGAGCTGGCCTTTGTGAAATAAAACTAATTGGTAGAGTAGCATATTATGGATTTTTTATGTGAACAGGCTGGCTGAATGAACACACACACAAAAACACATTAGGCAAAAACTGCAGACAGCCTCCCCCTCTCCTCACTGCTGCAGTGATTTTAAAGATCGAGCACAAAGCCTGTGTGTAAGTATGTGTTCTGCAGTGAAGCTGCACTCCCAAGTCCCCCTCTACAGCATTCCATCTCAAGAAACTCACTTCTGTAGTGTCATTTTAAAGTCGTTACATAAGCACCACATGAAGTAGCACTACATAGCGCAGGTACTTTCAAAGCCTTCCTTCCCTCTTCTTCCTCTTCTAGCTTGCTCTGATATTGAGCGTAATCTCAGTCCACAGAAACCAGTACTTGTGGCCATGTCTCACGCACAGTCGTGTGCCACCTCGTGATGGAGATGTGTTCTGAGAATGCAGTAAGACAAGATCATCAGAGTTTGCCTGTGACATCTCTAGGCCGTGTAATCTTATGGAACCAGCATCGTGTGTGTAGTCTGGTGTTGACAAAGCGGTGTTCTGCTTATGGTGATAGTTCTATAGTATGCTATATTCTGATCTTGTGTTTCTAAAAATTGTAATATTTGTAAATAAATGTCACTTTTTCTTGTGCATTAAAATTATGAAAATATGACCTCAGAATTAATACTGGTTTTGGCTCAAATGGCAGATTTTTAAAGCTTCAATTTTATTTTTTTCATGTTTATTCTTTTTCTGTGTAGTTTAGTCAGCTCAGTCCAGCAGAGCAAAATGTAGCTGCTCTTCTTGGAGTCTCCGAAAGCTTCATTGGGAAAAAAGCATCAGGGCAAGCCATCAGAAAGGTACTGAACTAAATTTATTCAACCAAATTAGTATCATTATATCATCTCCTTTACTGAGTTGATCTTTTTGTTTCCCAGCACTCAGGAGACAGAGGCAGGTGGATCTCTGTGAGTTTAAGGCTGGCCTGGTCTACATAGTTTGTTCCAGGCCAGCCAGAGTTACAGTGAGACCCTGCCTTTAAAAAAAAATAAAAACACTTTTCAACCTACTAATCTGTTAGGCTTATATTATAAAATATTTGCCCAATATCATATAACTCTATATGTAAGTTCAACTTGAAATTAATGTTTTTATAATATATATTATACATATGGATTAATATATTTATGCTTGTGTGTGTGTGTGTGTGTGTGTGTGTGTGTGTGTGCAGTGCTGATGAAACCCAGATACTTGCATGTTATATATTATACACATAATATATATACCTACAGGTATATATATGTATGTGTGTGTGTGTGTGTGTGTGTGTGTGCAGTGCTGATGAAACCCAGATACTTGCATGGGCTAGAAGGGCATTCTACCACTAAGCGTCCCTCCCCTAACAAAGCCAGTGTATTTACCTGAAACTTACATGAGCTGTCCTACTTGATGTTACAAATTCTGCATAGGCATCTGGGTTTTTGTTGTTATTATTTACTGATCTCAAAAAACTCTCAACTCACTCTGGAGATAGGCAGGTAGATTTCTATGAGTTCAAGGCCAGCCTAGCCTACATAGTGAGAGTCTGTATCCAAAAAAAAAAAAAAAATCCTCCCAACTTCTAACTTAATCCTTGTAGTGTATAAAGCATTTTGGAAGGTTGAAGTGGGGAGGCTGAGCCCCTTTTGTTCATTTGCTGTGACAAGAGAAGGCAGTTGAGGTGTGATCTTTGCACTGATGTACATATGAACATGCCATAATGAAATCCACTGTTTCTTATAAAAATATACTTTAGTAAGGAAGAAAGTGAATGTAGATCATATCAGTAGATGCTGGTATCTGACATAATTGAGCATATGGTAATTAGAAAGCACATAGTAAAATCCTCCTGTCTTGGGACAATAAAACTCACTCTAATGCCTACCAGACAACTCGTTGGTGATCACCCAGCTTCCTTAAGCTAACAGCACTTTCCACTCCGTGTACTGTGTCCTTTTAAATTTCATTGTTATTCCAATTTTTACTAAACAATTATCTTACCTGCCATTTACTATATATATTCAAGTATATGTAGAGAGTTCTAATTTTATTTTAAATTTTTTTATGTTTTGGGGTTTTTGGGTCTTTTTTTTGAGACTATGGTAGATGCTGTGTGGCATACAAACATGGTTAGTAAAAAGGTCACACACTTTTTTGTTGGTTTGTTTTTGAAACAGGGTTTCTCTGTTGCAACTCTGGCTGTCCGGGAACTCACTCTGTAGACCAGGCTGGCCTCGAACTCACAGAGATCCGCCTTCCTCTGCCTCCTGAGTGCTGGGATTAAAGGCATGTGCCACCACTGCTGGGCTTTATTTTAAATATTGACAGTGACTTTCATAGTATGTTTCCCTGTGGTTTAGAGTATGGACAAGCTTACTGTTTAGCTGCATGCATTTGTCTAACTCCCATTCACACAAATGCAGTTTACAAACAGCACAGTCAATGTGGAGGCCTCCTCTCCTTCCTGTGTGTGTGTGTGTGTGTGTGTGTGTGTGCGTGTATGTGTGTGTGTACACGTGTGTGTGTGTATGTGTGTGTGTGTGTGTGTATGCGTGTGTGTGTATGTGTGTGTGTGTATGCATGTGTGTGTGTCTGTGTCTGTGTATGTGTGTGTATGCATGTGTGTGTGTGTGTGTGTGTGTATGCATGTGTGTGTATGTATGCATGTGTGTGTGTGTGTGTGGCGGGGCTGTGACCACTGCGACCAGCAGAGTAATGGTCCTGGGGAAGCAAGAACGTAGTTCAGTTCCACTTGACTCAGTAGCCAATATCGTTTCAAAGATATTGAGAGCCTAACCCCAAGGTGTTTATTTCAGGCATATTTAAGCACAGCACAATTGGGTGGATTTTCCTGGTAATAAATAACTAAGTCCCATGTGTACAACATGCCTACATCAAAGCTCTTTAAAAGTACATGTAACATCTTCAATAAAGATAGGTTCTATAAATTGACTGAAAGGAAAAAAAAAAAGCTCATGCTGAGCACAAAGGTCACCAGGCTATTAAGCACATCTGCTTCCGGCCTTCTGGGCAGAAGCAGGTTATACATCTCTCCCTTTGAAGAGACAACCTCGTGTGTCTAACATTCCTGGTTCCCCCAGAAATGCTGTGTGCATAGAAACTCCATGCCTCCCACATTCCTGCTTCCCTCTTATACTCATTTCCTAATGCTGCTGTAAACAACCAGTTTACCAGTGACTTAAACAACAGAAGCCAGCCAAGGGCTAGCTCAGTGATAGAGCACTCCCTTGGCATATGTGAGGCGTGGTTCAGTTCCTAGCACAACCGACAAAGAAAACAAAAGCAGTTCACCTTCGCAATCCACGATGCTAGACATCTGCAGTGGAGGCGCCACCAACGCTGACCACTGGGCAGGCAGCAGGAAGCCTGCCCTGCTTGCTCCGAGCTGTCTGGCTCGATTGCCATAGCTCCTTGACTCACAAACAAATCTCTGACCTGAGCCTCGCTTTTCACATTGCCTTCTTCAGTGACTCCTTGTCCTTTACGTATTTTATAAGGATCCAGTCAGCGAGTTCAGGGCCTGTGGTAAATCCTGGCCGGTGTCATTTACAGGTCCTGAACTAAACACATCTCAAAGGTCCTGGACCCAAGTCGTCAGTTATGGGTGCCAGGTGCCAGGCTTGAGCATCCAGCCCACTTCCCTCCCTGTAGAAGGCAGTGCGGTTGACCTGGGAAACAACTTCCCTCGTTTCCTTCTTATAGCTAGAGAAATGACAGCGTTGATTGAAAGTGTGTGTTAGACATCAGTTGCTTCTGTGAACTGGCGGCCTCGCTAGCCTGTAGTGCGGTTTCATTCACTTTGCCTTTTGCCTATCTACCCACTGAGTTTGTTTGATGTATCTTTCTAGAAGGTGGACAAGAACATTGTCAACAGACTCTATCTGTCTTTTGTCCTCTATTCCTTGCTGAAAGAGACCAACGTGTGGGATGTGTCTGAGAAATTCAACATGCCCCGAGGATACACACAAACCCTGCTTACGGGGGCTGCTGCGTTCTCATCCTGTGTGTTACATTTCTGTGAGGTAATTCAGTCAACGTGTGATGTGGGCTTCTGCTCTCCTCATTTTAACTTATTAAACTCATAAAGCAGTTATCAGTCTTCTCTCTGCTGAATTACTGTTAAATTCAGAGCACACAGATTTATTTAAAGCATTTCTTTGTTTCTGCCCAGTTACACAAGTACTGCATGTTAGTTTATGGAAATGATGCAGGAATTACAGAACCAACTAAGTAAAAGGTGCAGAGCTAGCCTGTTCTTGGGACCACTGTTGGTTCCAGGTTACTGCCTGTGGCTTCTGTGTGCCGACTCATGAGCCATGAGCGGTTTGGTAAGTTGTCCAAGTCCATCAGCTGCAGTGTGATTGCTCAGTACCATGTTTTCTGGACAGCCGCAGTGATGTGCACATTTGCTTCCAGTGGTAGGCAGGCAGGCTAGTGTTCTACACGAACATAGGACTCTATGTTATCTATTTATATATATATATATATATATATATATATATATATATATATATATATATATACACACACACACACACACACACACACATACACACACACATACATATGCACACACTTTATCTTGGCCATGTGCATTTGATGTAGATTAGTTTAAAACTAGAAAACTGTAGAATTTCCTTAAATAGCACAAACCTTACCAGAGTAATTGCCTAAATAATTTTTAATTGACATACCATACAAACTGTTTTGCCAGGTTTTAATTTCTCTATCTTTTCTATCCTAAACCTCTGTAGTCTATGCATGTATATAATTAATTGTGTCATTTGTTCTAATAAAGAGTGATTAGTGAATTTTTAATCTTTAATTCTGTTCTCTTTTAAGATGCTGTGTAAGTGGTATAAAATAGTATAGCAGCTCTTTTACTGAAGATGCTTCTTAGCTGCAGTTAACTGCGTATCTCATTGACTTTCACCTGTGTCGCAGGAAGACTCGCCCCAACGCAGTGCAGTGTTGTTTGGTGTTCTGCTGAGGCCTTTGTGCTGTGCTCTGGTAGTGCGGCACTTGCTCTCTTGGTGACTTCAGGGTGGCATTACATGCTCTTTTTTTTGTTGTTCTGTTTTGTTTCTTGTTTTTTGAGACAGGGTTTTTCTGTTGTAACTCTGGCTGTCCTGAAACTCAGTCTATAGTCCAGGCTGGCCTTGAACTCACATGCCTCCTAAGTGCTGGGATTAAAGGTGCGCACCACCACCTCCCAGCTATAACGTGTTCTTTCGGTGACACCCAGAGCCTACAAAGGGCTAATATAAAAACTAATATTTCAAGCATATATTTAGTATATGTGCTTCTAGTATATTAAACTGAACATTCAACCGTGTGTGCGCATGCATGCACATGTGGAGGTCAGAAGTCAACATCAGAGGTGTCTCTCGGTTGCTTCTCTTCTTACTTTTTGAGATAAGGTCTCTCATTGAACCTGGAGCTCACCATCTTGGCTGCACACACAGTGCTGGGTTACACACATGTGCCACGGCTTTCACGTGAGTCCTGAGGTCTGAATTCAGATGCTTATGCTTGTGCAACACACACTTCACGCAGAGCCAGTTCCCTGGCCCACAAGCGTGTCTTAAAGAGAAATTAATGTGAAAACCTCCCAGCCATATTCACTGCTCTTGATTCATATTTTCTGTTTTTATTAGCTTAGAGGTTGTTTTGTTGAGTATTATGTTGAATTTGACTCTTTCCTTATTTAATACTTTGTCTTTGGGATAATTCCCAGAAGTAAAAACTGTTTGTAGTCACTTGACAAACAAAGCTATATATCCACTTCCTGTAATTTTGATTAGAAATAATTTTTTTCCCAATCTTTTTCCTCCTCCCAAAACTAGTCCATCAAGTTCCTAAGGTACCCAGCATGCTTCCTTGTAATTGTGCTTGGGATCATCCTCACCCCTGGCTACATCCAAGCTTTCGACTCAGCTTGGAAGTAACTTACATAGTTTAACATTTTATGTATCTGTTTTCTCAGGAGCTGGAGGAGTTTTGGGTTTACAAAGCCCTTTTGGTAGAGCTTACCAAGAAGCTGACGTACTGTGTGAAGGCGGAGCTAATCCCACTCATGGAAGTGACTGGGGTCTTAGAGGTCAGCTGCATCCTACTTCCTTAACTGAGCTTATGTCTACTAACAGAAAAATCCGGTTTTGGCCATTCTGTGAAGTGTTACTACAGGAGAGGTTACAGAAAGGGTCCTATCGCTCCAGCTTCTACAGAGGAACAGAACTGATTGGGGGGGGGGCGGGGAATAAAAATAAACACACACACACACACTATATTAGATAGACAGATAATTCTTTACTCAAGTGGAGAAAGGTACAGTGGCTATTGGCTAAGAGGCAGGATACAAATTCTTAGAGGAGAACAGAGCCCAACTTTATTTATAATTATCTATATAGAGAGATTGTATATATATAAAGAGAGAGGGGGGACTTGATAGCTTGGCTTGTGTTGCTGGGTAGTCCAGCAGTGGCAGTCTGGATACTGAATGCCCAGAAGTCCCAATCTGGTGCTAAAGCCTGGGAGATTTCTGAGAAACTGCTGGTCTGCATGTTGAAGGCTGAAGAAGCCGAGTTTCAGCGTCAGTGGGGGGTGACAGCGGCAGCGGCAGCAGGGTCGACAAACTCAACAACGGAGCTGTGGGCAGGCAGGAGTATCCCTGCCTCTCCCTAGGGCCTTCCTTCCAGGAGATGCCCTTACAGATGCACCCAGAACCCCCCCCCCCCCGTCTATCTTTTTAAATAAAATGATGCCATGGCCTCCCAGAAAGCCATTGCTGACTGAGAAATGGATACAATGAGAGATTTCAGTTGTGAAAATTTAGCTCTGTCCTCCCGTAAGAATGTGTATCCTGCTTCTTAGCTGTAGTCATCGTTCCTTTCTACACTGAGTGAAGAATTACCTCCTGTCAGTTTGTGCTCAGCGCAGTGATGACCAGGTGGTGGGAAGACCATTACATTCTCTAAGGCAGAGGGAGGAAATGGTCCTCAATTGGTTGTCATCTGTCATCAGTGAACCATCAGCTTCAGTCTATTCTGTGTTCAGTTTTTCATTCACTCAGGAAGCACGTGCATGTGCCCACTTGCATGGTTCCCTGAAAGGGTAATGAGAGTTTTTGAAGGGTACTGGGCTGGAGCTTGAAGATACGAGGTAGTGTCACTATTCAGAGTGCCCAGCTGAGTTCCCCTTCGTGGTTGTAGCACACCAGCTAACTCACACTGTGTGGAAAGCTTCCCTCAGTCGGAGCTAACACATCCTTTAAATTCTGCAGGGTTCTGCTGGGTCGTCTCTTCACATTATATTTCTCCTACTCTGCTCCTGGCTATTGCGTGTGGGGTTTTTATAATCCCAAGTATTCATAATATTTATTTTTTTCTTTAAAACCTTAGGGCCGAGCAAAACAGTTATACAGTGCAGGTTACAGAAGTATAATGCACTTAGCTAATGCCCACCCAGAGGTGCTAGTGAGAACAATTGATCATCTGTCCAGACGCCAGGCCAAGCAGATTGTTTCCTCAGCAAAGGTGAGCAAGCTTTGAAAATATGCCACAGCATCATGTCCTTATGGTTAGATATCAGAGCAAAGTACTGCGTATCATTTAACAGTTTATAGTTCAGATACGGGGGTGGAAAGATGGTTCAGTGGTTGAGAGCACTTGCTCCTCTTTTCAGAAGACCTCAGGCCTGATTCCCAGCACCCAGCTGCTAAGTTACAACTTTCTAACTCTAGTTCTAGGGGATCTGATGCCCTCTTCTGATCTCCAAGGGCACTGCAGACACATGGTGCACAGACATGCATGCAGCAAGCATCCATACACATAAAAAAATTTTTTTCTAATTAAAAAACTCAAAATTCGTAGATGCAAATTCTGCACCTACTGTTGACGCAGGACTGCCAAGGACAGACCCTAGATAGAAAGCCTGTTGCAAGGATTTGTTGAACCTGGGACCTGGCCATCATGCAGCCCCAGCCTCCTCACAGAAGCCCTTTCCTTTTCAACTCACAAACTCCTTCACTGACATGGAGCTCACAGCCTCAAGAATCAGAGTCTTGTAGGTTTGGATGCTTTTAACATTAACAAAATCATCCTAGTATTTTGGGGTTAAATTTTAACTTCTAAAATTTCTACCATCGCATCTGGCATACTGCCCTTTAGAACCAGCCTGTTCCTGTTTTCTTCCTTATTGTAGTTTTTCTACACTTTGGAAGCAAGAGTTTCTCTTTTCTATATTAAGTTCTGTAGCTTTAGAGCATTCAGTGTCTTCAGTTCCCTTTTGAAGACTGTTGTGCTTCTGTTTCTGTGGGAGAAACAATTCAGGATTATTCCTTATTGGTTACAACTCTATAAATTGTTGACTTTTAAAATTTCATTGTTGGGAGGCAGAGGCAGGTGGATCTCTGTGAGTTCAAGGCCAGCGTGGTCTATGGAGTGAGTTCCAGGACAACCAGGGTTACAACAGAGAAACCTTGTCTCGGGAAATAAATAAATAAGTAAAGAAAGAAAAGTAAAGAAAAAAAAATACTGACCCAATTGTTACATTATTGTCATATATGAAACAGAATTGCTTAAAAAAAATAAACTTGTTTCTCGCTTCTTTGAGTGGAGCTTGCGTGTGAGCACTGCCTTAGCTGGTCTGTGCAGCAATCCTGGGAGGGAAGCAGCTTGGGTGGCTTCAGACGCAGCCCCCGAGATGGACTGTGTCCTGGTAGCCTAGGTGTTCTCGGTGCATGGGATAAGCTTGCTTTCTGCTGTAGCACCTAGCACACTCTCAGCTGATGGTGCCTGAGTAACAAATGCCTTGAGGGATAAATCAATAAGACCCAAAGGAAGCAAGTGGTGCATTTGTACACAGAAACAGTAAGTGGCAGAGCCAGGACTGCCATCAGGAATGTAGATGGAGCTGCATGCGGAGGGGAGGTACTGGGAATTAGAGGAAACGTATCAGCCAGATTCAGGAGTAAGCAGTTCATAGGTACATGGGGGCCAGCGCAGGCTCCAGGGGGCAGCACACTGCCTCAGTTGCTCAGCTGCTCTCGGGAGCAGGCTCCTGTCTCAGCCTGGCTCCCAGTCTGCCTCCTTATCTCTTCCATTTCCAGCCAGTTTATTTTCCTTGTCACCGATCTGAGGTTGGTGATCTGTGTGCTGGTGACACTGACTTGTGGATTTTGTATCGTTGTTGCTGATCTGTGTGGGGGTTTGGTTTGGTTTGGTTTGGTTTGGGTTTTTTCAAGCAGGTTCTCACCTTAGCTCTTAGCTCACTCTTAGCTGACCTGGAACTTTACACAGACCATGCTGGCCTAGAGGTCACTGAGCTCTGCCTGCCTTAATGGGATTAAAGGCATGCACCGCCACTCCTGACCATCCGTGTCGTTTTTAGAGGATGTGATGAGCATACATACATATGGTTACCATGACGCCGGGTACTGGAAGGCCTGCCTTGTGTTTTGATGGCGCGTGTCTAACTGCTGCACCTTATCTAAGGGGAGAGCATCTTCTTTTTTTCCATTTTCACTTTGTTCAATAAGATTTTTCCCTTTATGAAGTTTTTGCTAAGCTTTTTTTTTTTAATATTTTTTTTAATATAGGAAGAGGGGTTGGAGAAATGACTCAGTAGTTAAGAGAACTGGCTGCTCTTCCAGAGAACACGGGTTCATATTCCCACCGTTCACATAGCAGTCACAACCATCTGAACTCCAGTTCCAGGGATCCAGGGACACATGGTGTATGCACATATCACAGACAAAACACTGATACACATTAAATAATCAACTAACTAAAGTAATTAGAACAAAAATGTAGGAGGAAGCAGATGGAGAGAAGGATGATAAATCAGGTTCAGGTCGTGTTTACCTTAGAGCCATGGTTCTCAGCTGTGCTGACCCCCAACCATAAAATTATTTTTGTTGGCTACTTCATAACTGTAATTTTGCTACTGTTATGAATCATAATATAAATATGCAGATGGTCTTAGGGAACCCCTGGGAAAGAGTCATTCAAACCCCAAAGGGGTCTCGACCCACAGGTTGAGAACCATTACTTTAGAAACTTTAATAAAATTTCATTTTTTTGCAATACTGATGTGCTTTTAAGAGCACACTAATTATGAGAACAAAATATTTATGTAAATATAATAGTAACCAGAGCTAATTAGATATATATGTAAAGGATAACAATTTCCAGAGGTAATTAAATTTTTGCAAAATTCTCTGAAATTTTATTGATTATAAATTAAGTTTTAAGTGCTCGAGTCTTCTGTGAAACAAATCGTTGAGTATAGGAAAGCTCCTTTATTTTTGGTACACTGAACTCTGTGATCAGCTAAAATGGTTTTTAACAGATTGCTCAGCATCGTTTACTGAAATCACTTATTCTTAAGTGGCTGTTTCTCAGTCTCGCTGTGTTAGTTCTAATGTTAGATGTTGATGTATCAGAACTCAGGTTCTTAGCAGACACTCTAGCTACGCACACTTGGCCTCGGGACTGGTTTGTATTGCAGATGCTGTTGCATGAGAAGGCAGAGGCTTTGCAAGAAGAAGCCGAAGAATTGCTGAGGTTGCCTCCAGATCTCCCTGGGCTAGGGAATTCTAACACCGAAAAGGCAGGAAGCCATGCTGGGGACACAGCTTCATGGTAGACATTTGCCAACATGCGTGAGGCCCTGTTCAGTTCTCGGTACCTCCAAGAAAGAAGGAAAAGTTGAAGGGGCTGTAAGTTGGTATGGTGGCGAACACCTGTGATTCCAGCGCTGGGAGGTAGAGGCAGAGAACGAGTTAAAAGTCATCTTCAGCTACATGGGGAGAGGCCAGCCTGTGCTACATGAGTCCCTGTCTCAAAAAAAAAGGGCATGAAGCTGTCTAATGTATGTTTACAAATTTGACTTATTAATTATGCATGTTTTATTGAAGATTCCCTCTATAAATGATGTGTATTTTAATTATACATTAAAAACTGTGGATGAACTTTTACAACGGCACTCTGGATGATTAAATCTTCTGTCACCTATAACTGCTGTGACCGTCCCCCTAATAACCCATTTTCTCCAATACGTGTACATTATTTTCCTGCTCAAAATCTTCCTCAGCATACCCCTCACCTCTTTCACTACTTTCTCACCTCTTCCAGCGTTGTGTGCCTGCTACACACAATCTGGTGCTGAGTTGTTTGCCAGTCTTCTCTCATACATTGTTCTCATCAAATTGGACCAAAGTTACTAGAACTTGCCTGTGATTTCCAAACCATGTGTGTCCTAACTGGTGCATGTTATTATCACTCTATGAAAATGTTAATATACTTCTAGTGCAGACTAAAAACATTCAAATCCTATCTCTGAAATTACTCCATACTCATCTATGTAAGCCTTACATAGTACTTCCTACTCTAACGGGATCTTTCTTGCTTGCTTGCTTGCTTTTTTTTTTTTCTTTTTTTGCTACTGCTTTTAAGAGTGTGTGACACAAGCTGGACGGTGATGGTACTGTTAGGGCAAGCCGGGCGGGTTTCTAAGGAACCACAAGACACGGACCGCTGTAACATACATGAGGCATTTATTGATTACCGGCGCACGTCCGGGTCCCGCCTATCCCACGCAGGAGATGAGCATGGCGGGCCTCGATCCCTTCCCCCCCAGCCCTTTTATCGGGTTAGGGCAAAGGGGTCTGGGGATGGGGGCTCGTGCAGCTGATTGGCTTCGAGCTCTCTATGTTAGACTAATTGGTCGGGAGTTTCGCGCGCACGCGCACGGGATGGGGGGGCGCATGGTCAACCTGTGCCCTTGGACTAGCCCCCTGGGACAGGGTGGCTCCTGGTATGCTGGGGAAGGACGAACCCTGCTGATAAGCTTAATGGTCATTTCCCTGTGGGTGGGGAGGAGACTGAAGAGTACTGTTAATGGCCGTACTTGAGAAGGCATTTCCCCCCTATATGTGATTGCATTTCTATGTTTCATATTTCTTAAACCCTTTCAGTACGCGTCTCTAATCCCAGCACTTGGGAGGCAGAGGCAGGCCGATATCTGTGAGTTCAAGGCCAGCCTGGTCTACAGAGTGAGTTCCAGGACAGCCAGAGTTACAACAGAGAAACCTTATCTAGAAAAAAAAGTATGTGACCTTTTTACTACCCACGTTTGTATGCCACACAGCATCCACCACAGTTCACAGAGTAGGAATGTCTGCAGGAAAGAACTAGATTAGCAATTTGGAGAATCTATTTCTTTTTTTAATTTTATAAACTTTACTATTTTAAAAAAAAGCTTGCAAATATCTTTTTAAAAAATTACACACCAAGCTTAGGCAGAGGACCTACTGGCTTCCAAAACTATAAGGCAGGTGCTACTGTTACCCTGGGTGCGTGGGAAGGGAAATGAAAGGTTAAGTACTAGTAGTTGCTAAACAGGAGTCCAGATCCGTGTCATCCCAGTAGGTGCTCGTGCACTTTTATATATTATATTAGTGGCTCTGTCCCTCTCTTCCAAGTGTTTCCTTCCCCTTGTGTGATAGGACTTTTCCTGGGGAAATGCAACACACATGTCTGCTCAGCCCGATAGGGAGCCTACAACCCAAAGTACATATACCACCAAAGTCCAATCTGGAGAGCCAGTGAGTTGTATTAGGTTGGTTTTTGTTTTGTTTTTGGTTTTGTTTCCCTATGGGAATGTGGGTGAGGGGTTCCTTACAGGGGCAGAAGTGACTGAAAAGAGTTGCATCGCCAGAGCGCACTCCAGCATGGGTGACAGCTCACAGAGCTGCAGGCAGCTCAGGTTCCAGAGTGTCCCAGTGGGGACACTGCAGCTAGGCTCAGCTTTGTTGCTTACGGGAGAAGCAGAGGGGGGCGGGGGGAGGAACCTAGTAAATCTGGTCAGTTTCAGGGCTTCTGGAAGCTACTTTGAGTTATTTACCCTCTGTCTTAAGGAGTTTCTCGGGGAGAATGGAATGTTTCCGTCTCAGCAGGAAACCGCTGCACAACAGCCCTGGCTTTGCCTTTCCCCGGGCATTACGTCACATTATTCACATTCCATCTCTAAATTCCTTTACACACACCAAAGTGTGCCAGCCGATGTGCATGGCTGCACACTGTTACAGCGAGGAGACCAGAGACGGCATCCGGCTAGCCAGCTGGCTGCTCTGAACAGCTCTGATAGAGCAGCGGTTTGCAACCTGTGGGTCGTTTCCGCTTTACGGGTGGACCGACCCTTTCACAGGGGTCATCTAAGCCCGTCTGCATATCAAACATTTACATTATGATTCGTAACTAGAAAAGTTAGTTATGAAGTAGCAATGAAAATAATTTCATGCTTGGGTCACCACAACCTGAGGAACTGTTTGCAAGAGTTGCAGCGTTAGGAAGATGGAGAACCTCTGTGATAGACACAGTGGACCAGTCCCTCTTTAGTTTTATTACATCTGGAAACCCCAACTTTTAGTTTAGTTTCCCAAAAAGGCAAGGTTCTGATGTGCTAGCCAATTAATAAAGGAGAGATTTATAATTCAAAATTGATTTATTAATTAAGATTAGAGGTGGAGTGAGGAACCTGAGAAGGGTTCCACCACAGTAACTGGAACACCTGTACCTGCAGCCCCGAGCAGCGCCCCGTCAGTGTTGTCCAGGCCATGGCAGGTGCCATGGCAGTGACAGTAGTGTGTCATTACCTCAGCCTGCACAGACGTGCATGTCATAGCGTGCGTATAGATGTCAGGTGACAACTCTCAGAAGCCAGACTCCCTTTAAATAGGGAAGCAGCCAGCACCCAAATCCAGTCATACTAACAATTATTTTATTTTTTGTTCGGTGCTGGTTGGTTGTGTAATTACTTTGAGATGGGTTCTCATAGAGCTCAGGCTAGTCTCCAACCCACTGTGCAGCCAAGGCCAGCCTTCAGGTCCTGATCATCCTTCCCCAGCTATAGTTCTGTCCTTGATGGTGGTTGCCTCTGGGGTGGATTGAATGAGAATGGCTCTCATCAGCTCATCCCCATCAGGTAGGACTGTTTGGGAAGGATTAGGGGTGTGGCCTTGTTAGAGACGGTGTGTCACTGGGGGCAGGGTTTATTACCAGTGTGCCTTCTCTACTGTTTGCAGACTAAGACGTGAGCTCTCAGCTGGACGCTAACCCTCTCAAACCAAAAGTCCAATAAAACACTTTCTTTTGTAAGTTGCCTTAGTCATGGTGTTTCATCAGAGCAACACGAAAGCAATTAAGACACTACCCTACAAGTGTTTGGAAGCAGTGGATCAGGAGGGCGGGCTGAACGTGAGTTGTGTGCTCTTTCAGCAATGGGGATATTTCAGCTATTTCATGGAGCTAGAATCAGAAAGATCACATTCACGGGGCATGGTGGCACATACCTTTAATTCTAGCATTCTAGAGGCAGACAGATCTTCTTGAGTTCAAGGCCAGCCAGGGCTACATAGTTACATGATGGTGAGAACCTGTCTCAAAACAAAACAAACAAAAACAGAAAGAAAGGAAGAAAATCAGATGCTTACTTAATGCACCCAACATAAAATAGAAATGTGCCTGTTTCTAGAGTCAGTTCTGATACTGGTTTTATATCAAAAGCTGTCTCTATAGTAAGTAGAAGATGGCCAGGTTAAAACAAGGTTTAATCAAATTATTATCTCTCCTCCTTTTTTGGGTTTCTCCTCCCCCTCCTCCTCCTCCTCCTCCTCCTCCTCCTCCTCCTCCTCCTCCTCTTCCTCCTTTTGGTTTTTGAATAAACAGGGTTTCTTCATATAGACCTGGCTGTTCTAGCTCTGTAGACCAGGCTGGCCTCAAACTCACAGAGATCTACCTGCCTCTGCCTCCTGAGTGCTGAGATTAGAGATATGCACCACCACCTGGCCTTCTCTTCCATTCTTATCTTGTGGGTCTTCCTCTTCCAGTTCCTGGGAAATCCTACCCACGTCTCTACCCACCCAACTTTTTGTTCTCTCTCCCTTTCAAAAACACAAAAAAAAAAAAAAACAAATGAAAATCAAAACAAGTCGGCAAAAGACCAATTAGACAAAAATGCCAAAAGAAAAAAAGGTTAAAAAAAAAAAAAACCAACAAAGTTTTAAAAACATAGATTTTGTTTTGTATAAGCCAACTACTTCTGGGCATGGAGCCTGCCTTGGAGTGTGGTTGATACACACACTGACTCTCAATTTGGAGAAAACTGATTTTCCTTTGCCTTCAGGTATCAGTTGCAAATAGCTTCTTGTTTAGGGATGGGACTCCATTTCCAGTTCCTCCTCTCAGTGCTTGAGACCCCATCTGACTTAGACCTGTGCAGGTCTTGTACATGCTGTCAGCTTCTGTGAGTTCATATGTACATCAGTCCTGTTATGTCTAGAAAGCACTACCTTAGTTAGGGTCATTATTGCTGTGATGAAACACCATGACCAAAAGCAACTTGAGGAGAAAAGGGTTTATGTGGCTTACATATCCCAAGACACAGTCCATTGAGAGATACTGCTTACTGGCTTACTCTTCATGGCTTGCTCAGCCTGCTTTCTTGTAGAACCCAGGGCTACCAGCCCAGGGTGGTACCACTCACAAGGGTCTAGGCCCTTGCTATCAATCACTAATAAAGAAAATGCCCTACTGAGCCTGTGGCTCAGTCTTAAAGAGACATTTTCTCAATAGTGGTTCCCTCTCTCAGATGACTATATCTTGTGTCAAGTTGACACAAAACTAGCCATCACACTGTCTCCTGGGAATTATCTATCCACCATCCCGGCTCTTAGAGTCTTTCTGTGTTTTCTTCCACATTGATCCCCAAGACATCGGGGGCGGGTTTGATGAAAACATCCCTTTTAGAACCAAGTATTCCAATCCCCCCCACCCCCCTCACACACACACACTGACCAGGTTTGGGTCTGAAAAGCCCAGTGCCTCTAGTGGTAAAGAGGCACTAACCTCTCCTCAGTTTAATGTCAACTCACTTTCCCATAAACCTCTCTGTTTACTGTCAAATACTCACTTTCCCAGAAATCCTTGTTGCTGAGTAACATTAAATGAGCCAGTCTAGTGCCTGGTTCTGAGCAATCAGATCCCCTGCTCCCTTTAAAAACCCTCGCAGGAAGCTGCTCGGGTTGGCCATCTTGTGTGGTGGTCCCAGACCCCAGAGCACTGGTTTGCTCTGCAGAATGAAGGCTCCTTGCTTTTGCATCAGAACTGGTGGTCTCCTTGGGTACTTGGGGAGGGGGATTTCGAAAATGGGCACAACAAGTCTCTGTGTTGGTTCTCGTCCACTGCCAGAAGCTTCTCTGATGTAGGCGGAGTGAGGCACTGGTCTGTGGACACAGCAGTGTGTCACTGGGAGTCATTTCATTGCTCTCTTCCTTTAGCAGAATAATGTTAGGTTTCCCCCAGGCCCATGATCTGTTCTAATCTCTGTTTCTTGGCTGTTTCATCAGTACCAAATAAGGGTTCCATCTCTTGGAGTGGACTTTAGATCCAATAAGAAAAAAAAAATGGTTGGTTACTGCCATAACATTTCTGCCACTATTGTACCAGTACGTTTTGCAGGCAGGTTAATGTTGTAGGTCATGGAGTTACTATCTGGGTGATCCTGACGATTACCTTTCTCATTTGTAATCATTCAAAGTTCATTCTAGCACCATGAATGCTGATCAGGAGGCGTGAAGCTTCTAGTTAGATACCAGCTCGATTTCTCCACACCAAGTGACGAAAGTTCAGCATTGTCATTGACAATAGGACTTACCATCGGGTTGTACAGAGCAACAACAGCCTGGGCGATAGCCGTGATGTTTGGAAGATTCCATGGGATCCCTTCGGCCAGTGACTCAACAAGATGCGACCCATTCCCGGCACTGGAGGTTTTACTCGGTGTCTTGTGATAGCTAGTCGGGGCATTTTCTCCTGTATTATTTGGTGACTCCGTTTATATCCCTTTATTATTATATTTTTGTTTTATCATACTCTGTCACATATTCAATGTGTGTGTTTAGGGAGCTTCTACAGTAGCAGGTTGTCACTTGGTTTTTCAAATGGTCTTTATTGTTAGTTGTCCCTCCCGTACTTCCTCCTTCACCCTTCTCTCCCACCAGCTCCCTATTTAATCCTCCTATTGTAGTTCCCCTTTGTCTCTCCAAAACAACGTAGTCTATTTCCCCTTCCGTGGGAGATCCTTTCCTCCCCTCTAATCCCTTATTAAGTACCTAATCTCCAGTTATTCAGATTGTAGCACATGTATTAAAAACTTAAAATCTAGCATCCAAGCGAACATACAGTATTTGTCTCTCAGGTCTTTGTTACCTCATACAGGATGATTTTTTTTTTCTAGCTCCACCCATTTACCTATGAATTTCATTTTTTAAAGATTTATTTTTATTTTTTATGTGTGCATATATGCACTTGCACGGGAATGCAGGTGCCCTCAGAGGCCAGAGGCATTGGATGTGCCTAGAGCTGGAGTTACAGGCAGTTGTGAGCTTCCTAATGTGGGTGATGGGAATCGAACTCAGGTCCTCTGGAAAACCATTATGTACTCTTAACTGCTAAGCCATCTCTCTACCCACCATAATTTCATTTTTCTTAACATCTGAATATTTTATAGTGTAAGCATACCACACTGTCATAATGAATCCTGTCACATCTCATTATCCATTCGTCAGCTGATAGACACCTAGCCTGTTTCCAGTTTCTGAGTGATCATGAATGGAGCAGCAGTGAACATGGATGAGCAAGTGTCTCTATGGTGAGGTGCTGAGTCCGTTGGGTATGTGTCCAGGAGACGTATGCTGGCTCTTGAGATCTATTTCTAGGTTCCTAAGGCACTGCCACATTGATCTCCATAGTGACTGTGCAAATTTATAGCCCCACCAGCAATAAATAATTGTTTCTTTAAGTGTTTCTCAGCCATTTGTGTCTCATCTCTTGAGAACTTCCTGCTTGGTTCTGTACCCCACTTTTAATTGAGTTGTTTTCTTGATGTTTAGTCCTTTTAGTTCTTTAGATATTGTCCCTGCACACAGTCTCTCCTTAGCTGGTTCATTCCCTGCGTGCAGCTCTCCTTGGCACGTGTCTCATGACCCTGCCACGTCTAGCATCTTGGGATCCCAATCACAACCCAGGTTCGCTACCGCAGCTCCACACAATGCCCTGTCACAGTTTGCCTGGATTCCATCCCTGCTACATGTTGCCTGGCCTCGGAGGCCTTCTGAAACCATGAAGAAGGATCCACGGCCCCCTCGCTCTTGCATCTTTCATGCCTCCGAAGCCAGTACCACATGAATGACACTGCCAAGTCTGACTGCCAGCTTGGAAAGGACGTCCCTCAAGCCCCATCGCATTTTCAGCAGCTCTAGGCCTCTGAACCGCTGGTTTCTGAAGAGTTTTATGAGCCATCTAGTCCAGGACTTCTCCTCTAAGCTATTTTCCCTTCTTAGAAATGTGCAGAAGATACATTATAAAAAGATACTCGTAAAGCTATGAAAATGTAAGCTAACAGCAACTTAAGTGTAAAGAACTGACTGTTGTCCTGGAGGGACGACTCAGTGGCTAAGAGTACTGGCTGCTCTTCCCAGGAACTGGGCTTCAAATCCCAGCACCCACACAGTGGCTCACAACCATCTGCAACTCCAGTTCCAGGGAATCCAGCACCCTCTCGTGTCCTCAAAGGGCACCGGGCATGCGTGTGACACACAGAGGTACATGCAAACCAAACACCCATAAACATAAAACTAAGAAATAAGAATAGGGCCAGGTATAGTGTACATTCCTTTAATCATAGCACTTGGGAGGCAGAAGCAGGTGGGTTTCTGTGAGTTTGAGGCCAGTTTTGTCTACATAGCAAATTCTAGGTCAGCCAGGGCTACATTGTGAGGCCATGCCTCAAAAAATAAGGGGGAGGGGTCAGGGAGGAGGAGGAGGAGGAGGTAGCAGCCACAGGCGCTGTCACATTATATACTGAAGGATTTGTGGTTAAATATAGTACTCTATGATTACATAAAATAGGGGAATTCATAGGCATCTCTATAAAAAGCACAATCACTAGTGTGAGCGTATAAACTGGTAAGCACGTGAAGGTTGTAATAAAAGTCTATAGTCTACTCTAGTATTGATGGAGTGACTCAACATAATTTTACTGAAATTTGTCAAGATCATTTGGAAATGCAACGAAAACGTTTAAGTGCACCTTACCAAATACACATAGTCACAATATAGTTAATCTGATGTGACCCACAATATGAAACAAAAGGGGTGGGCTATCTTGTCCTCATTTGTTTTAAATGTAACAAACACAAATGAGCTGTGTTGTGAACACAGTAAGTCAGGGTGCAGTAGACAATTTCTTTGTGTGCCAGAGAGAGTGAGGTTGGGGTGGTGGTGGGGGTAGTCGGAAAGGAACTGTGAAAAAGATGAACCATGAAATAGATGTCGAGGGAACAGGAGAACCTGAAGCATTTGCAACAAATCAAGAGAAAGGTATTTGCAAGAGAGAGACCAAAGATGCTCTCCCAGCTGAGGCCCATAGAAGGAGCAATGAGGCGCACGAGCTGTTTATTGGCATTTCTAAAGCAGCCACGGGAAACCTAAGGAGTGCGTGGTTTGTGCCCAGCCACCTCTGCTTGTCCATCTGGTGTCCCCTGTGATAGAGGAAAGGCATTTGTGAAACACCTGGGCGGGGTGACACACATGACCACAATACTGGCATAACCACATGGAGATTAAGTTCATAACCTCGGCTTCCTTAGCACTGTGAGCTGTCTAATGTGTCTGTTCTGTCAGGGGTAAAGCTGTACACTAACTAAAGCGCTGGATAGGAACTATGTAGTTGGTTCTGTGCTAACCCCATTGTGAGGGGGAAAGTCAATGGGACTCAACTCAGCTTTCATCTGTGCAGGGAACTGGGGGGTCAGGCGAGGATCAAGTGGAGGCTTGGGCACAGACAGGTGTGTTAATTGGTGCTTACTGGGGGAGAAGCAAACTTGTCAGAGCCTTTTGACAGGAGGTGACTAGGATGGGAGCAGGAGTTAGTTCCTGCATGTTGGCATGTCTAAAGGTTAGGAGGTCTGAAAACAAATGAGAGAACGTGCATATGTGTGTGGATGAGAGTACACGTGCATGTGCTTGTGCTTGTGTGTGTGTGTGTGTGCGTGTGCGTGTGTGTGTGTGTTCTGAGTGGTAAGGGATCAGCACCTCAGAGTGGAAGAAAAGGGATATACAATTGCAGGTTTTCTAAAGGAACCATTCTAGGGCAGGGAAGGGCTGATCTATCACCAGGTTTTGCTGGAACAGAATTCCAGCAAAGCACTGAGCTTTGCTACACAGGCATTCTAAGAGGAGTTTGGGTTTATCCTGGAAGTGCAGCTTTGGGCCGTTGGAAACTGTGTTAAGTCTCTTGGTGAGCAGGTACACGAGTGTGCAAAATCATGCAAAACCATTCATCACTTTTAGACCAAAGCTGGGACCTACTGGAAAAGAGTCTGTGCAAAGCTTCATCAGGAGAGTCTTTGCTATCTTCCCACTATGAGTGCCAAATGTTCTGCTTAGATCACTTTCTAAAATGACATCTAAAACATCTAATGACACTAAGACCGATGTCTTATTGCCTCCTCTCTGTCAACCTAAGTGTCTAACTTACTGTCTGCTGATTTCTCTGTATACAATCATAGAGAAATCAAATGAGTATTTGCCAATTATTCTAGCTGCTGGCATAGCTCTTCAGTTCCACTTTCTTAAATTTTTTTATGGTTTTATGATTATTTTATGTGCATTGGTGCTTTTGTCTGCACATATGTCTATGTGAGGGTGTTTTGGATTTACAGACAGTGGTAAGTTGCACTGTGGGTGCTGGGAATTGAACCTGGGTCCTCTGGAAAAGCAGACAGTGCTCTTATCCGCTGAGCCATCTCTCCAGCCCCTGGTTCCACATTCAAGAGTTCTGTATCAGCCTTCAGAAACTGGGGTGACCTTGAAAAGCTTCCTCCACTCACCGCTTGGGCCTGAGCAGGTGCAGCTTAGAATGACCTCAAGAGGGGTTGAACTGTTATAGGCAACAGGGTGTGTTTAGCTGGCCCAGCCTGTGCAGATGTACTAAATCAAAATTAAATGCTAATGATGGTGATGCCTGTGCCACTCTGCTGGGGAAAATGAAATGCAGAGAAATGAGGCTCTAACAGCTGTCAGTAATTGGGTCACTGCCTTCCCCTGAGCCTGGGCTATCAGGATTTACACCAACACCTAATAATGGTCCTGCTGCATGAAATATTCCCCTTTGACAAGATGTTGGACTGGAGGAATGTGTTCTTTCAGAGGCTGGTGGTCCTTGAGAGAACTACAGAGGAGAGTGTGGATACGTAGAAAGTAGAAAGAAGGGGAGTGGTCTTATGCTGCCCCTCCTCACCCCCCCATACACACACACACACACACACACACACACACACACACACACACACCAGCTGGCAGCTGGCCCGTGGCTACTGTGACCAGCGCGTGCTTCAGGGATGGCCAATTTCCCCACAGGCCTACAACATGTGCTTTTGTTGTCCTTTCTTATAAAATGAAACTCTACCTTCCGTTCTGTGAAACTGTCTTGTCAGCTAGGCACTGAGAGACTCTTGCCCATCGTTTATTGCAAATACGTAATCAGCAGGCTATGGATCCTTAAGGATTCACAGGTTCATTTACAAATAACAGCTGGTTGGAATCCAGGGTCTGATTCAGGTCACCAAGAAGGCTGAGACCACAGAAACCCATTCCAGGTTTCCACTTCTCCGGCGTGAACCTCAGTGGCGTCTGCTGAGTGAGGAGCATGGGTTCCAGCCTTGGTGACAAGCCCTGGGTCTTCACTGTTCCACAGTGACTCACATAGTCTTGGGAAAATGAGCTCTGGTCCAGATCTCTTAAGTCAACATAAGAATGTCATGTGTGTGGTTATTGGGAGCACTAGAGGAGGAGGAAGAGGAGGAAGAGGATGAGAAGGAGGAGAAGAGGAAGCAGCAGCAGCAGTAGCATCTGCTGTTCTTGCTTTTCAGGCAACGCCATCAGGTCAGCTAGTTGAGTAAAGGAGAGCCAGGAAGAGTGGGGTTTGCTGTCTGTGGGTAGGCACTGATTCCTTCACTGTACTTACAAGAGGCACATGAGAAAACTGTCATATATGACTACTGAAAAACAGATGGACTGGGTATGGTGGCCTGTGAGCTTGAGCCTAGTTCCCTCCACAGTGAGTTCGAGGCCAGCCTGGACTACAGCCTATTGTCTAAAACAACAACAGAAACTTAACTCTTTACTGGGCTGGAAAAATGGCTCAGTGGCTAAGAGCATTTGCTGCTCTTGTAGAGGACCCAAGTTCAGTTCCTAGCACCCACATCCAGAGGCTCACAACTGCCCGTAGCTCCAGCTTCAGGGTATCCAGTGCTCTCTTCTGGCCTCTCTGGGCACCCACACTCATGTACTAGTACCCACACACAGACACACACATAGAAACATAATTAATTATGTTTATGTTCTATGTTTTATGTTTATAATCTATGTTCATAATTAACTAAAAATAAAGATTTGTTTTTTAAGAGAACTGGACAGGCTCTTAGTTCTCAGAACCATCCCCCACTCCTGTCTTCTCTGAATGCATGGTCTGGTGTCTGGACACTTCCCAGGCTCTCTGGGCCTCAATGGCACTTGGATTTAGCCTGTGGGGACCCCTCGTGAATCCCAGAGTTGATATAAAGATGTTTTAATTGGAAGACATGTGAGATTCAAAAGATGCTGGAGGAACTCTTCTGGGAGCTAATCTTATTTATTAAAAGTAATGACTTAAGAAATGGAGATACTGCAAATCTTGAAGTCTACCTCCATCGGATAAATCAGGAGAAACCCCTATAAATCCCCTTTCTTGGACATCACATTTGCGCAGAAGACAGACCACATACACGGCGTGCGCGCGCGCACACACACACACACACACACAATGTTTCAGACTCTCTCACTTCCCTCTTATTCTGATGAAAACCCATCTGACTCTAGTAAATAAACCTATTTGCTCATTCTTAGGGAGGCTTTTCCTCCCTGTCACACTCCTATAAAGTGAGGCGCAGAAGCCCCGAGCTCTCACCACCAACATCACTCTTCCTTGAGAATTCCGAGTCCCTCCCTATGTTGCACGCATACGCTGAGAAGCTGGCAGGCCCAGCCACTAGACCTAATGGGCGGAGGTAAGTTCCCTACTCTCAGCAGGCCAATGGAAGGCGCTAGCAAGAGACAGGCAGAACACAGGTTGTGTTCCTCCGAGGCTTCAGCTCCTGTGACAGCCCCTAAGTAGGCTCAGTGCCTCTGGCATACTCCAGAGTAGTCAGTTCCCAAGGATGGTAGTGGACCTGGCACCTGGCTCCTAACCACACCTTTCCCCCTTGAACTTTGTAGCCTCTCAAAATAGGGTTATTTGGAGAAAGTTGAGACAGGAGCAGTGGAAAGTTGTCTTCTTGTAAGAGAAACATCCATCTACAAAGGAAATCTTCACTGGTTAGTGCCCGGCAAGGCTGGAGGAGAGAGGTACTCACCTATATCATCCTGAGGTCTTCTGTTCTAAGAATTAAATTGACACACGTGTGTTCCCAAAATATAATATACTGCTACCAACTGTTTTCTTTTTCACCTATTGGTTATCTGGGCAGATCAGAGGCATGGGGATAGCTCTGAAAAGACCCTCCATAAAAACAAAGCTGCAGATATCAAGGGAGTATCCAAAAGTAAAGGAACAGTTAATCCATTAGCAATTCATTTCATAGATTAAAATTATCAAACACTCAAAGAGGAAATAGCAAATTTTAAATGTTCTTACATACAGGACAGATAAATCAAAAAGACACATAACAAATGTATTCGGTGCCAGTTTCGCCCTGTGGCACAGGAGGCTCTACCAGGAAATGAAGACCCAAAGATGCAATCAGAAATGACACTTCCATGCTGATCGGGCAGAAGATTGAACAAAAAATGCAGATACACAAATAGATTAAAAAAGCTGCAAGTTGCTCAGTGTGTTGTACAGAGAACAGAAGCTGTGGTTAAAAGGAAGATTAAGCATTTAAATGTTAGGATTTGAAGCACTGAGTAAGATGAGTAAGGGGGTTGTAGTCAGGTATGAGATAAGCGAGCTAGGTGGTGAGGGGAAGACAGACCTCTAGGCAGTAGGGAGGGAAGCTGCTGCCCGCCACGGCGTTCTTGAAGAACATATACAAGACACCAGTTCTGTAACAATTCTCTCCCCACTGCCTCTTTTATTGAAAATAGATTCTTTTTTAAAATATAATGTATCCTGATTATAGTTTCCTCTTTCTCCCAGTTCCTCCCCAGGTCCCCTCCCCTTCGGATCCGTTCCATTTTTATCTCTCATTAGAAAAAAAAAAAAAAACAGGCTTATAAGAGATAACAATCAAACATGACAAACTAAAACATAAGAAGATTAAGCAAAAGTCGTCATACTGAAGTTGGCCAAGGCAGCCCAACAGAGGAAAGAGAACCAAGAGCAGGTGCAAGAAGCAGAGATCCTCTCATTCTCGCACTCAGGAGTCCTATAAAAATATTAAGCTGAAAGCTATGATATATACTCAGAGGACCCGGTGTAGGCCAGTGTTGGCCCCGTGCTTGCTGCCTGAGTTCGTAAGAGCCTTGCTTGGTTGGTTCAGAGGGCCTTGTTCTCCGGTGTCCTCCATCCCCTCTGGCTCTTAAACTCTTTCCACCTCCTCTTCCTCAAGGTTCCCTGAGCTCTGCGGGGAGGGATTTGATGAAGACATCCCATTTCGAGCTGCGTATTCCAAGGACCTCCTCTCCAAATTTCTGGCAGCTGTGGGTCTCTGCAGCTGTCCCCACCTGCTGCAGGAGGAAGCTTCTCTGATGGTGGCTGAGCAAGGCACTGATCTATGAGTGCAGCAGAATACCATTAGGAGTCATTTTATTGATACTTTTTTTTTAGACCAGAAGAAGTGTTTGGTTTTGCCCTATGTCTCCAAGCTATCTAGTTTTTTGTTCTTGGTTATTCAAGCAGTGTTGGGTATGGATTCCATCTTGTGGAATGGGTTTTAAGTCAAATCAGACATTGGTTGGCTACTCCCAAAAGTGTGCCACCTTTGCCCTAGCATGTCTTGCAGGCAGGACTCTATACCAATTCTTAATAAGGACTCTGTACCAATTCTTAATAAGATCTGTTTCCACTTTGCATACTCCCATGGGTCTGTGTCATTAACCTTCATTGGTGTGAAATAATAACTTGGAACCACTGTCCCAGATGGCTCTTGGATGACCCTGAATGTCCAGCATGTCAGGTCCTTGAGTCATGCACAGCTAAGCTTCGAAAGCTTCTGTCACTCTTAAAAACCCTGAATTGGGGCTGGAGAGATGACTCCACAGCTAACAGCTCTGGCTGCTCTTCCAGGGGATCCTGGTTCAATTCCCAGCACCCACTAAGCAGCTCACAACCTCCAACGACTCCAGTTCCAGGGGTTTCCACACCCTCTTGTGACCACTACACACATGTGAGCTTAGACATACATGCAGGCCAAACACTCATACAAGTACATATACATTACTTAAACTGATTTTTATGTTTACAGATGAGCCTAGGAGAAGGTTCAGGATCCTCATCCAAGTTAAATTAGGTAATAGGTCAATTCCAAACAATGACGAGAATGACTTGAATTAGCAATTCAGAAACAGTGGTTTCCCCTTGGCTCCGTCCAGGGCTCACACTTTGTTCCCAGGTTACCCACTCTTTGATCTTTGTTTTTGGTCTTTTGGTTGTTTGTTTTTGAGGCAGGGTCTTGCTAAATAGCCTGGCTAACCTGCAACTCGCCATCTGGACCAGGCTGAGTTTGAATTCACAGCTTCACTTGGCTCTGCCTTTGAAATTAAAGCTGTGCATCACTGTGCTCTGAAGTTTTCATTTTTGTTTTGAGACTTTTGCTGTTGTTGTTTTGGTTAATGTGAAGGTTTATTTTTGTTTGGTTTTGGTTTGGGGGAGTGTTTTCTTTTGTTAAGCTTTTTGCACTTTGCCTGGTTTCAAACCCAGAGTCTCGTGCCTGCTAGGTGAATATTCTACTGATTGAAGTACATCCCCAGCCCAACTCTTTTTATTTTTATGATATGCATGTATGTGGAAGGAGGGTGTGCACATGTGCTTGTGGGTGATGATACCATGCCCCTGGGCTCAGAGCTCCTTTATCTTATGCTCAGGAAAAAAAAAATACAAAAAGCATCAATCTCCCTCCCATTCTTTTCATGGCATCCACGAGACTAGTTAGCAGGAATGGACAGGGCCTTGGGAATCAGACACAGAACCACACAGGATGTGCTTCACCTGCAGAGTAATGCCTGTCCCTGAAACTCATTCAGATTCCAAAGAGAACCATTTCACAAGCTCCGCCTCTGATCACCATTAGCCTAATCATCACTTATGACCCCGACACTGTCTGCATCCCTCACTGTGCCTTACCCTGGAGAGAATGGGGATGCTGGAGGGCATTCACACTGGTTGATTGCCTTTGTGCAAATAGAAGTATGATCCTTTTCCCAATTAATCTTTGTCAGTTTATTTCAGTGAATCTCTACAGCGATGACCCCATCAACTTACAGTCATAACTGAGAAAAAAAATCTAGGCTACATTACAGGCAGGAAAGAAAGGTGTCGGCAGGGCTGGTTCATACATGGTCTTTCACTGAGATGACTGAGGTCATCTGGGAAGAGCAACACTAAGGCCATGTGCCACCAAATATTACCACAACATACCTCAGGCCCGGCTATGGCAGAATTTAAGACACGTTGGCATCCCAGACCCCACTGTGGCCCAACAGGTCTGTGTGTTTTGAAAATTGTCCTCAGTGGAGGGCGTGTGCTCCACCTCACAGAGGGAAAGAAGGAAGACAGAGACGGACACACCTGAGCAGACAGCCTCACTAAATATCCCTCAACTATTAAGGTGTCTTTAGATTTATTTTTATTATTTTGATCTCCTCCTCCCTCTCTCTCTCTCTCTCTCTCTGCGTGTGTGTGTGTGTGAGTGTAAGCCAGTGGCATCGCATCCCCTAGAACTGGAGTTAGAGGCAGTTGTGCACCGCTTATGTTGGTGCTGGGAGCTGAAGCTGGGCCCCTTGGAGGGCTGCATGGACTCCTGACTGCCAAGCCACCCTCCAGCCCAGACCTCACTTCTGCTGTGATTAGACCATATCCCTTTCATCCACTCATTTTTCTCCTTAACTGTCCAGTCTTCATCAAACCTCTGCACAAAAGCGCACACTTACCCCAGTTTCTCTGAATCTACTTTCCTGGGGGCTTTCATGTCCCATAAAACTTTGCTCAAATGAATCTGTCATGCTTTTCTCTTGATAATTTTTTTTTAAATCATAGCAGTGTCAGCCACGGACATTGCGACAGTTGAGGGAAAGATACTACAGTTTCATCCTTGCATCTTTCTACTAACTGTATAGTTGGATCTTAAATGGTCCCCTAAAGGCTCGTGGGTTAAGTCTTGGTCTCCACCTTCATGCTATTGAGGAAGTGATGGAGCCATTAGGTAGCTAGTGGGGGGTGTTTGGGTCTTGGAGGTATGTCCTTAAAGGAAATTGTGGTACTGGGTCCTGTCATCATTCTCTCTTTGGCTTTCTAGCCTTGAGATGAGCAAATTTACTATACAAAGAGTTCCCACCATGATGGGATGCTGTGCTACAGGACTCAAAGGAATGGAACCAATTATTCAAGGCCTAAACTCTCCAAAGCCATGAATCAAAACAAACCTTGGTCAGACCCAGTGGGGTATGTCTGTAACACCAGCTACCCAGGAGTGTAGAGGAATAGGCCTATATGAAAGCTAGGAAGAGTTTATATTCCAGGGGTCTATATTCAAAGGCCTGTGTGGTCAGGATTAAATGTAGAAAGAATGTTAAGAATGTTGGTACACACCTTTAATCTCAGTAAAGCAGTGGTAGCAACCATCTTTACTCCCAGGATTCAGAAGGCAGTGGTGGTCCATGCCTTTAATCCCTAAGAAAAACAGAATGTGGAAACAGACACAGGAAGCAGAACTCAGGAGTCAGTGTCAGATTGGAAGTGATGTCTGAGATAAGTCAGAGTGAAGGACAGGCAAAGTGACTAATCAGAGGAAGAGTTAGGAGAGTAAGTCAGAGTCAGAGGACACACCCAACTCTCATGAGAAAAAGGCAGGCTCTCAGAGCAGTAGTGAGTTACAGAAGAATCATTCAGCAGGAAGCATGAGGCAAGCAGTCTGAGCATGCAGATGGGGACAAGACACAGAAACAATGAAATGGTCTGACTGAGGATAAGGCAGAGAGGCGGACTGAGGCAGTGTGGAGCAATGAGACACAGAGACACAGAGGTAGCTTGGCAGAAGTCAGTATCTGACGGGAAGAGTAAGTCAGTTTGAAGCTGAGCAGATCAGTTCAATCTGAGACAGCCAGAGTTTGCCAGAGTCAGGAGAGTTGAGTTAGAAACAGAAAACTGACTCAGAAGATCAGTTTGAACCAGGCAGCTTGGAGAATTGAGTTGAACCAGAAGAGTCAGAGTTCAGAAGGAGCTAGTTGGAGTGACTCAGTCAGCAGTGGAGGCTTAAACGTTCTAGATTGTACGGAGGCTGAAGCTGTCCAGTTCTAGGCTTAAGAGTAGATTGTATGGAGGCTGAAAATCTCCAGGGCTCCAGGATTAAGAATCAGTGATTGAATTAGCTACAGAACAAACTGTCCTTTGCCCTGAATCAACGGCTACACCTGGGTGAATCTACAACTACGCAGGAGTGAAATGCCCACTGGGTGAAGACCCCTGAGAGACCACCAGGACTCGAGATGGATGCAAACGCAAGAGGCTTTACTGCTAGCGCGCTAGGGTCAGCACTCACTGCCCTGTAGGAGAAGGAGTGAGACCCCGAGCACAGCTCACTCGGGGTTTTATAGTGTTTTTTAGAGGCAAAGTCAATTACAGAGTATTTGGTGCATTTTCATTGGTTCACAAAATAAGCAGTTGCAGATCTTTAAACTGATTGGTGCTGGCAAGGGGTACATCCTTGTCAGGGTGGAGGAATTCCCAGCCGAGGATGATTGGCTGGGAACCCTGTACCTATGGTTCTTCTCAGTATTGTTTTTCAGATTGCATTTCTGGGAACGGGCTGTACCTGTCAGGAACATGAGACTCAGGCCTATTAGCTTATTGTCAAAACTGAAGCCTTCAGCCTTTTCAGGAGGAGAAGGTAGGAGTCCTGCAGTCCCAGGCCAGCCTGGACTACAAAGCAAGACCTCCCATCTCAAGGAATAAGAAAGGGAGGGACAAGTTGTCCAGCTGAAGAAATAAGCAAAAGAGCATGTCCCTACACGCAGGAGACACTAGGTTCAGGAGTGAGTTGATTGTCTCAGATATTTGCTACAGTAACGCAAAGCTGACTAAAACAACCTATTTTTTAAAAAATAAAATAAAATTTGTCAGCAAAAGCTCTGCTTCACAAAACAATTCCCATAGCTATAGGAAGTTCGGCTGCAAAACAAGTCAAGGAGAACGAGCTCCAGGTGGGAAGGCAAAAGCTGACCCCTTACAGGGTCTGCAGAACCCCAAGGGAAGCACCTCCTTTTTGCTTACACCCAGCCAGAGACCAGGAGTGCTGACTACTCATCAGCCTTACACAGTCGTGGCCAATACGGACTGAAGGTATCAGAAAAAGACAATGCATATCAGCGAACAGGAGTGACCCAGAAGATATTGCCTCTCTCCTACCTTTAATGAGTTTTATCTTTTACTTAATGTTTATTACGGAAGAAAAGCTTTGTTCTGATAAGGAAAAAAATCAACCAATAAATATTTAGAGCACAAAGAACATTTAAAAATTTCCCCATCCAGAAATAACTCATGCTGACACCAGTATGCAGTCTTTCTGTGTTTGCTTTGAATGTACACATTTTTACAATGCATCCACTGTAATTAATAGTCCCGAGTGAGGGGGAGAGGTCACTGTGGCCATCTGTGGTTGAGAGTGTAGCAGCTGCTAGAAGCTTATGAGAGCAATAATGTCATACCTTTTGGGGTGACATTCTCCCTGTTCAGATAATGGTCTGGATGGTATTTGTGCATAGTTAAACCTGATGTTTTGATTTGTTTTCACTGACAATTTGACAGGAACCTAGAGGAGGAAACCCTACCTTGATCAGAAAACAAAGATGGGTGGCTCTTGAGGAGTAACACCTGAGGTTGACCTCTGACCTCCACAGGCAGTGTGCACTAGACACACACACACACACACCACACACGTTGGACTCTTCCAGGCTGGTCAGATATGTTCAAGGCAGGTCCTGAACATGCTTTCCTGGAGCTGCAGGCCTGTCAGCTCCCCTTTCTTTGTCTGAGTTAACCAATCCTAAATAAAGGGAGAGAGACCTATCCCAGATGTGGTGGTTTAAATAAGAATGGGGCCCATAGGCTCATAAGTTTGAATTCTTGGTCACCAGGGAGTAGGACTATTTGAAAGGAATAGGACCTGTGGCCTTGTTGGAGGAAGTATGTCACTGGGGGTAGGCTTTGAGGTTTCAGGAGCCCAAGCCAGGCCCAGTCCCCCCTCTCTCTTTTCCTGCTGCCTGCTGATCCAGATGTAGAACTCTCAGCTACCTCTCCAGCACCATCTCTACCTGTGCGCCACCATGCTTCCCGCCATGATGACAACAGACTAAACCTCTAAAACCGTAAGCCAGCCCCAATTAAATGCTTTCTATGTTTGAGATTTGAAATTTCCCCCTGCCTTTTAATTCTTTAATAGGTAGGGAAAATGAACCTGATCAAGATGCCGAGGTAACAACATTCTTGTGATGCCCCTTAGTAGAGTGCATGCTTAGCATGCTCTAGGCCCTGGGTTCATTCCATCACCACACACACACACACACACACACACACACACACACACACACACACAGCAGGGAGAATGTCATACATATTGACAGAGGCAGAGGCAGGAAGGGTAGGTCTACAAGCCAAGGATAGCCTCTCGGATGCTTTGACTTTGGTCTTCTCGTCCCCAGAATCATAAAGAATAAATTCTTATCGTCTTAAGCCATGCACGGCAAAGCACCTTCTTAGTTCGGTTCGAGGACATAACTCCTCAGCATGGCACCCGGGCTGTGATGATGCTGGTGTCGGTTCTCCAGCCTTCCCTCCCTTTCTGAGTCCACTTTGCTCTCAGAAGGCCTCCTCTGGCACCCTGCATGTTCTGTGTCCCGAGATAGTATCTGAAGCCTGTGGGAGAGCGCCCCCATCCGCCTGTAGCCCTCCTCTCTGATGTACCCACCAACCGATTTTTAAATTACCTTAATTTATAACTTTGTTCTGCTACTGTAAAACTCATGAAGCTGCTTCCATGTTGGAACACGGAACCTGGGGTAGCTAGTTCCCTCTTTGCTGGGCCATGACCACTCAAATTTGGCTCCAGAATAAACTATCTCTGTTTAAGAAACATTAAATATGAGTCTTTTCCATCAAAGATTATAAAACTTGTGTGTATGACAAGGAATTCAAATATTTTACCTTCCTCACCTTGCAAGACTTTTATGTGAATTTTTAATCCTCTCCACCCAGTGAAATCTCTGTTTACACAGAGGCCCTACTATATTCTCAGTTAAAGTGGCTTGCCCCTCCCCAGTTCATTCTCTTTGCAGTGATTCCTTTAAAACTGAGACTATGAGGTCAGCCCCAGTCAATGGAGAAAAGACACAGCCACCACCAGTGTTAGAATAAAAACCAAGTGACTTCCGATCTATGTTCCCCCCCACCTCCAACCTCACCCCTTTGGTCAAGAGTAATCTTCCGTGATGTTGTGGCACTTCAATAGAGTGGCGGTCTCTTTTTTGTGACACCAAACTTATTTCTAACCCCTTGTGAGAGCGGTGACAGTTGTTACAAAAGAAGTGATATATTTGTTCCTGAAATATGAAGAAAAGCTACAGACATTCCCTGAGCTTGCAATTAGCATTTAGGGTTGTCTGCTTGTTTTTAAAGGAAGCATTTCATATTGTGCCGAAACCCAAGAAACCTGAAACATCAAAATTAATGTTAAATTTGTAATTTTCTATCCACAAAATAAAAGCAGGCAGCAGGCTAATTTCATCCTCTTCTTCCTCCTCTTCTTCTTCATTACTGGAGATTTTGACACAGGATCTGACCTCAGATTTTGTGTAGGTGAGATGGGCGGCGACTGCACTATCCTCGCACTGAGATTACAAGCATGTGCCACCACCCTGGGTTTATGCCCGCCTTATCAGACAGAAATGTGCGTCGGCTACAATCCGGGCCGCTGAATTGCTGCGATAGGGTTCTGTGGTGAGCTTATCTTGGGTCAACAGATGACAAGCAGATTGGCCACTCCGACGGCTCACTGCTGCGGTGGCGTCCTCGCTGTGGCTCTGCAGACAGCCACGCGGCTGCTGCCAGGGTGTCCTTCTAGGGCGCTCAAGAGCAGTCAGGAAAACCAAAGCCCCCTACTTTAAGGCTGGGTGATTGATGTATGCCTTTAATCTAGTATTTACTTGGGAAGCAGAGGCAGGAGGCTCTCTGTGGTTTCTTGAAGGCTAGCCAGGGAGACATAGTAAGACCCTGACTTAAAACAACAACAAAACCTTACGTAGCTTACTCCAAGGGGTGTATGCACATCTCTACTGTGCTTTCTTCCCATGAGGCTTGCTGATTACTCTATCCTACCTTAGTTTCCTTGTGTGTACAATGAGGTTAATCACTGAATGGAAAAAAAAGATGAAATAAAAGGAGAAGGACATGACCGACCCTAAAGTATGGAGAAGCTTTTTATTGTAGATATAAGGGAGAAAGTCCTGGCCAGCGGACTAAACAGGACCGTGAAGGCGCGAGGGGCAGCCCAGGCCAGAAACCAAGAGGTCCGAGTAGCTAAAACGGCTGAGGAATATAGGGACCAGGTTAGGGGGAGGAAGCAGAAGCCCAGCCCCGGGGGGGAGGGGTCTGGAGTAGGGGGCGGGGTGAGAAGTGCTGGGAGGAGCCACGGATACTAAGGGATGCTGGGAGGGCGGGCTTGTGTCCCTCAGTTATATAAGAATCTAGTCGGTTACACGGTTGTTTTGCTGGGTACGTGGTGTTACCACAGACACTCTCCATGTCCCAGTTTTACAGTGGGACTGAGGAGGAGGCCATCTTCCCTTGAGGTGTGACCCTCTGGCAAGCATTGTGATGATTCTCTAGTGGGTCAGGTCTGCCATGTTCTTGGGAATCATCCCAGAGGTCCAGCCCTGAGGCTTTTTCCTAGCGTCCTGAGCATTTTTGAAAGTACCTAATTACCTCTATAAAAAGTCCTTTTCTGGTACTGGAGGGATGGCTCAGTGGGTAAGAGCATTTGCTGTGCAAACATGAGGACCTAAGTTCAAATCCCCAGAATGCTCTCAAAAGGGCCAACGTGAGGGAACCCATTTGTTATCTCCATGGGGCTTGGGTTGTCAGCCTCAAGAATAAGATGGGTGGAGAGTACACACACACACACACACACACACACACACACACACACACACACACACGAGTAGTGCTCACCTCCTGCAAATAAAACCTGAGCACTCTACCCAAGTGTGTCCCTGTCTTAGTCCCGTGTTGTGAAGAGACACCAGGACCAAGATAACTTATGAAAGAAAGTATTTAACTGGGGGCTTGCTTACAGTTTCAGAGGGTGAGTTCATGACCTGGCAGGCAGGCAGGCATGGTGCTGGAACAGTTAGCTGAGAGCTTACATCTTACTCTCCAGTTGGAGGCAGAAAGGGAAATAAAGAGGAGAAAGAGAGAGGGAGGGGAAGGGAGGAGATTGGACCTGGTGAGAGCTTTTGAAAACTCAAGGCCTACCCCCAGCAAGCTTGGAACCAGGTCTCCTTTCTAGGCAGTGCTCTGGGTCTGTTAGCTCAGCCTCAGTGGACTCTGTACAGACCAGCTGGCTCACTCTTGATTGTTCCCCTCTCCCCATGAGCAAAGAAATGAGAGGAAGAAACTTAACATAACACAGTGACCGGCTCAGGCCATTGGCTGATGAACATAACACAGTGACCAGCTCAGGCCATTGGCTGATGCAAACAGAGCCTCCGAGCCTGGACAGCTTATTTAACCTGCAGGCTGAGCGCAAGATCCAGGTATGCACAAGTTCAATGCCTACTGAGGGCAAGTGTTCTGCTTCAGGGGCACAATTCTCTGGGTTTCTTTGTGTTTTGTTTTTGTTTTTCACAATAGGAGAGCATTCCTTTTTTGTTTTGTTTTTTTTTGTTTTTTCAAGACAGGATTTCTCTGTTGTAACCCTGGCTGTCCTGGAGCTCGCTCTGTAGACCAGGCTGGCCTCGAACTCACAGTCTGCCTGTCTCTGCCTCCTGAGTGCTGGGATTAAAGGCGTGTGCCACCACTGCTGAGCACTCTTAAAGGATAAGAAGCTAATCTCATTTGTGAGGACTCTGCCTCTGTGACCTCTCCACCTTCTGAAGCCTCTTCCTCCGAATTTTGTCATCATTTTGAGTACTTGGCTTCAATGTGTGAATTTTGGACACAAGCATTTAGTATATGGGCAATGGTGTTCTCTATTTTTTGGCCCACCCTTTAGATGCCAGAGCCTGTTCTATATTTCCAATTAACACAGTCTGTCATAGACTTATTAAATGTCTGAGCTGTTGAGCTCAGTGTGTAGTAGGATTTATAAATCTCCACTGAAAAGGAAAGTTCCTGAGATAAGGAGAACTTACAATGCAATTATCTATGCATGTTTAGTATAGTATTTTGCTTATTTCATTTTCTGCAACTTTATTTTGTTGTGTGTGAAAGGTTTTACCTGTGTACATGTATTTCCATACATATATATATATATATCTATATATATATATATCTACCTATATATATATATATATAGATATATATATATATGTCACATGTGTGTTTGGTGCCCACAGAGGCCAGAAGAGGTCATTGGATCCCCTGGCTGTGAACTGACTTATATGAGTGCTGGAAGTTGAACTCAGGCCCTCCGCAAAAGCAGCAAGTGCTCCTAAACATGGAACCATCTCTCCAGCTCCCCATAAAAAAGGCCTATACTCTGAAGTCCAAGTTGTTTAGGTTGTAATAAGTGACAGCTAAGCAGTGTATCCAAATAAAGCATAGACGTTGCTGTGAATACAGGGTAGCTCAGAGGTCCAACCAGCTGTGCACTCAGCCTCACAGGGCCTGGACCAAGGAACCAGAAAGCTGTTAGAAGCCAGTTGCATCACCTCTCTGCAACCACCCCAAGCCTGATCTATCTACCTCTGCTTTGCTGGGCATGTCTGTTTCTGCCTCTGCAAAGGGGCTCCTCAGTCTCAACAGATATGATGCCAGGGTTGGGGGTTCCCTTCAGCAGTGGCCTCAGAATTCTTATTACAAGACTTGGCATACACATAGCAACAGGGGTACATAGAACAGTTACCACCCAGAATCACTTCTGGGGGATGCAGTTTCTGGGGGCATGAGACCAGGTAGACACTGTGGCGTGAAGGTCACAATGCTTCAGGGAACAAAGACTTTATGCATTTAAAAACTTTCTTTTCATACAAGCATATGTTGTACATTAAGCACATTCCCCCATCCTGACCTTCCCTTTTCTCACAAGACTTTGTTACTTTAAAGAAAATAATGTGATGGTTATGCCTGCATATAAGAACATTATGACCTTTACATTTAAAACAGATACTCGTTGCATATAATATGTATCCCCATACAGCCACCTGAAATAGCTCACAGCTAAGCTCAGTGGCTTTAGAATCTTCCTTATCCAAAAATACCATCTGGTTACTCTGAGAAGTTATCAGAGTAACTACAAAGATAATAATGAGATAAATAAAAATAGAACTCTGGAAGCTGTCCAGTGGCCAGGTCGTGTTCAGGATGCAGTCAGGCAATTCGAGAGGGGCATCCATTGACTCAAGCCACTGGGGCACCGTTGAAGGGAGTCTTGCGCCAGTAAATGAGGGTAAATAGGGCCCCGGTGGCTGGAAAACTTGAGGCTGTTTTCAAAAGTTCTAATTTGCACCAAGGGAGTACAAGGAAGAATCTGGGTGGAATAAATAGCCAGATAAATAATTCAAAAGCAGAGTCTGGGCCAAGATGGAAGGTTGAGTTGACAGAGCAGGTGCCAACGGACATTTCAAAGCGTGTGTCACAGGAAGGCGATCACAGCACACTGACCAGCTCCGACACTGGGTTGTCAGCAAGGGCACGTGTGTGTGAGTTCACATATTTATCCCCAGCTCAAGTCAGGTCTGAGCTGAGGACAGAGGACTCAACAAGAAGCACGAAGCTCAGAGGACAGTAGCAGGTCTGTCTCTCCTGGCGCCCCTGCGTTACACACTGCTCTCCTCGTTGCTGGCCCAGTGCAGACTTCCTCCTCTCTGGCACATACAGTCAGTGAAAGGAACATTTCTATATCTTCAGGGCTAGATTGGGTTCCCAGAGAGAACGTTGTCTTCACTTTAGGAATTAGTATTTGGGGACAGCACAATAGCTCCGTGGATAAAAACACTTGAGGCACAAGCTGACAGCTTGAGCTCTACCCTACAGTAGGGGGAGACAGCGCCATCCCAGGGTTGTCCTCTGACCTCATGAGACGTGGCCCTCACACACAGGTCACACACACACTACATACCAAATAAAGTTAAATATTAAGTAGCATTCAAATTATTCAAACCCTAATTTTTTATTTTCAAGACAGGACTTCTCTGTTGTAACTCTGGCTGTCCTGGAGCTCGCTCTGTAGACCAGGCTGGCCTCGAACTCACAGAGATCTGCCTGCCTCTGCCTCCCGAGTGCTGGGATAAAAGGTGAGTGCCACCATCACCCGGCCTATTTCTTAAGCTCTTAAAAAGCTGATGTTAAGAACTTACAATTTGCTTTAGAAGTCCAGACAATGTCAATGTTTAAAAATTTTTTAATTAAGTAAGTAAATCCCCTTGGCTATCTCCAGGTAGACTAATGCATTCACCATATTTGATGCTCTTCACTATTACTATGTAAACAAACAAAACCTTTCCGTGTTCTTGGATATCTTAAAACCTAACATACTGTTAACACTTCAACTTAAAAATATGAGCTGTTGAGCTGGGCATGGTGGCCCACGACTTTAATCCGAGGGGAGGAGGGGAGGATCTCTGTGAGTTGGAGGCCAGCTTCGTCTACAGAGCCAGTTCCAGGGCAGCCAGGGATCTACAGTGAAACCTCGTCTCAGAAAATCAAATAAAAACAAACAAACAAAAATCAAGCTGCCAGTTGTTCAAATGCACAGATAATCTGGATAACAAAGCTAAAATATTACTCTAACAAACCAAATTATTTTGGCATTTCTGTATCAAAAATGTATAGTTCAGGGGGCTGGAGAGATGGGTTGGTAGTTAAAAGCACTGGCTGCTCTTTCAGAGGACCCAGGTTCAATTCTCAGCACCCACATGGCAGCTCATAAACATCTGTAACTCCAGTTCCTGGGGATCTGATACCCTCTTCTGGCTTCTGCAGGCATGAGATACACATGTGGTACATAGACACACTCACAGACAAATGCTCATCCACATAAAATAAAAATAAGCACAGCTTTTAAAAATGTACAGTTCTGTTAGCCTGAAATATCCGTGTCTGGATGTGGTTCTCCCAAACAGCCCCATATTCAATGCACTCTGAAAGGAGGCTTGTCCCACAGAGACCGCATTCCACATTCTTCGGAGGCTGCTTTCTGAAGACTCCTCAAAAGCAAGCCTTCAGGACAGCTTTGGTCTCAGCCTTGACCCGAGTCCAGGTCTGTCATTAACTACAATAACCGTTGGAGTTTGAAAAATTCTGTTTGCGTGCTGAGGATTGAATGCAGCGTGTTGCACAGGTTAGGCAAGTGCTTTACCACTGAGCTACACCACCACTGCATGGATTGGAAATGATAGTTCTATGACCCTGTTTCAGGAAGACTTACAGGGCTGACTTAGCCATTAAGCAAAGACTGCTGACAGGTGCTGACAAATAAGTTTTAATTTTAATTTCTTTTTAAATTAGAAGAAAAATCTTAACCTAACCTAGTAATAATAAGCATATAATACCAAATTCAGCCTAGGGTTTTTTGTTTTGTTTTGAGAAGGTGTCTCATGTGGCCCACACTGGCTTCCAACTCACAAAGTAGCTGAAGATGACCTTGAACTTCTGATCCTCCTGGATCCACCTGGGGCTACAGATGCACACTACCATGAATTAGTGCATACAGGATCTGAGATTGAATCTAGGAATTCGTGCTTGCAAGGCAAATACTCCACCAACTGAACTCCATCCCCAGCCCTCAGCTGGAATGAAATCATTTGTATAGCAATGCAACTGTGAAATATGACCTCTAATGCTTTTCCCAAGGAGGTGGGGGAGTGGAGACAGGAAGGGGAGTGTCTTGGGGAAAGTCAACTGTGGTTCTGATCACCCTAGCCCACATTCCAGAGCCTGAGTCTTATCAGGACCTAATTCGGTCTATCCTTTCTCTACTTCCCTCCACCTCTTCCTGCTCTTCTTCTTTCTCATTCTTTTTTCTTTTGTAGTGCTGGGAATGGAACACATTTATTCTAGGTAAGCCCTCTATCACTGAGCTACAACCCCAGCCTAATTCACTGAGACAAAGTCTCATTATGCAGCTCAGAATGGCCTTGAACTCATGGTCCTTTTACTTTAGCCTCTGGAGTGTTAGGATTATTAGCAGGTATGGGACCTAATTCTTAAACCAGCTCACAGGACTCTGACACCCACCTAGAATGAGCCACCAAGCCAATATATTTTGCCCTTCCTTGCCTCTTTTTATACATCTGATTTGACAGAATTGTGTTTTTTTTTTTTCTATCTTGAAGGATGTACAACCCTTTCACACATTAAAATGCTGTGAAGTGGGCAAAAAAATTGAATAGTCATTCATGCTGTAAAAGAATCCATTCAAATGGTAAATAAGCACATAGAAGCCATCATTAGCCACCAGAGAGATAGAACGAAAACCACAGCGAGGTAGTATTACACGCCCACCAGAATGGCTAAAATGGCTAATAAAATACAAAATGGTATGCTTTAAAAATTGTTTGGGGCTGGGCATGGTGGTGCATGCCTTTAATCCCAGCCTTGGTGGTAGTGGGTACAGATGGATCTCTGTAATCTCAAGGCCAGCCCCGTGTACTTTGTGAGTTCCAGGACAACCAGGGCTAAGTAGAAAGACCCTGTCTCAAACCAACAACAAAATTGTTTTGGCAGTTTCTTTGCAATTCTTCACCCAGGGAAAACCTGCAGGTGGCGCTGCCTTGTTGGAGAAAGTGGTCCCTGGGGGTGGGCTTTGAAGGTCTACAACCCCAACCCACTTCCCACTTGCTCTCTCTGTTTCCTGTGTGTGGTTGAGTTGCTTTAGCTCAGCTTCCTGTTCCCAGGGCTCCTGCAGCAGTGCCTTCCCCAGAAAAATGGACATCTAGTCCTCTGGAACCATAAACTAAAAAGGAACTCTTTCTTTTATAAATTGGTTTTGGTCGTCACAGCAACAGAAAAGTGACTAATAGGATATTGAACAAATTTGAATGCTTTTCTCCTGCCAGTGTGCTTCATATCAGTTAATTCTTGGATCCAGATAAGATAGTTGGGGACCACCATGGATTAAGAGACAGATAAATTTCTTTGGAGTACTAAAAGCAACAATGTGTCTTTTCCCTGCCTGTTTTATCTTTCGAACCATCTGAGCCCTTCCCAGCACTCCTACCTTGCCTCAGGGTAAGGCTGTGATGTCTCCAGGAATAAACCAGCCTTCAGTCTAAGCACCCTGCGCACACCTTCCATTACAGCACTGGGGAGGCAGAAGCAGGTGCATCTCTGTCAGTTCAAAGCCAGACTGGGCTACATAGTGAGTTCCAGGACAGCAAGGGCTGAATAGTAAGACCCTGTCTCAAAAACAAACAGAGAAAATTCTGAGTGCTGTACCCACGACCAGACTCTAGCTCACGCCGCAACCCAACCAAGGGCTGCCGGTTCCTCCACTCCGTAGCTAAGTAGAGCTCCCTGGGCACTGTTCCCCTATTCTCCAGGAAAAGCCTGCAACAAAGCAGGCTCTGTCCCTGTCAGCTTGTTTCCGTGAGAAATGCCGGTGTTGAGTATCACAGCCAAGGAACCTAAGAAGGTAAAAAGCTTTCACAGTGCCTGCAGTAACAAGTACTGGAGAAAACATGGAGGAATGGATCCCTCACACCCGGCTGTTGGAAATGAATTTACTGCAGTCACCACAGAAAGCAGCTCAGTCAGTCAAAGTTCCTCCAAAACTTAAATGTGGAGTTATTACAGGACCCACCAACTTCTCACCTGAATATGTACCCCAAAGAAGGGAAAGCATATGTCTACACAAAATGCACATATAAAAAATTGCATATAAAATTTGCATATATTTCTACATAAAATTTGCACATTCTGCATAAGAGCCAGAAAGGGAAATGACATATATGTCTGTTACAGATGAACAGGAAGCACATGTGGAGTAATAGCCAAGGTGGATTTCGTCTCTTGAGTCTTGGTTTGTGAAGCTTGGGCTGAACCCAGGGCGTGTTGTATCCCTGTGGCGTGCAGTGTGGCGTATTCCTGTGAGAGAATATCGTTCAGCCATGAAAATAAAGGAGGCAGATGCTACATACAAGTGACACAAAGGAACAACTCCGATGACTTTTTTTTGTTTAAAAGACAGGGTCTTAAATAGCACATCCTCAGACTTGCTAAAGATGACTTTGAACTTCTGACCCCCTTGCTTCCGTTCCCCACGCGCTGGGATTGCAGATGCACACCATCACATCCAGTTTCATGCAGTGCTGGGCGTCAAACCCAGGGCTTCTTAACAAACGAGCTACGTTCCCAGCTCCATCCATCTGAGATTATTTTGAAGTAAACCCTAAACACCTTAGAGTTTACCTACAAACACTTCACAAACATTTCAGCAGAGAGTTCTAAAAATTAAGGATCTGTGGAAAATAACCACAATGCTAGCATCTTCTCTTTAAAAAATTAATGTTATTCACTATTATGTTTTTCTGTCCCTGGTTGCACTATATTTTTTTTCCTTTTTTATTATAAATAATTTTTTAATTCTATTTTACGAGTGTGGTCCTTTCGCCTGCATTCATGTCTGTGTGAGGAGGCTGGATCCCCTGGGTCTGGAGTTACAGACAGTCGTGAGCTGCCGTGTAGGTGCTAGGAATTGAACCCCGGGTCTTTTGGAAGAACAGCCAGTGCTCTTAATCACTGAGACATCTCTCCAGCGCCCTCTGCCCCCAACACACCCATCTTTTTTTCTTATGAGATGGGCACTCATGTATCCAGGTGGACCTCAAACTCACTAGGTAACCAAGGCTGGCCAGAACTCCTTATCTTCCTGCCCCAGCACTGGGATTCTAAGCATGCCCATTCCTAGCACAGATTCATTAAGAGGAAGTCCCCTCAGAGGCGGAGGTATATTTGACTTGCGATGGTCTGAAGAGCATCCGGGGATGAAGACTTGCTTTGGACAAGTCTGCTCTCGAGTACGCCAACCCCATACATACGTTCCTATTTTGTGTGTTGCTACAGGTTGGATCTGATACCTTCCCCCGAGGGGCCAGGCTTGATCCCTGGCCTGCAGCCTCCGTGGCACGTGGTGAAGACTATAAGCAGTATGGCCCGGGGAGAGATTTGAGGTCAAGGGAGTGTGCCCTGTGAGATGTGTGGGAGCCTCTTTCACTCCCTCTTCCTCAGCAGCCAGAAGCTGAGTGCACCTCTCTGCTGCACACTGCCACCTGGATATGACATGCCACCCCTGGTCCAAAGAGGCCCGACACCTCCAAGGATGTGAGCCGAAGAAAACTTTTCTCTTTTTACGTTGACTTAAAACATGTTTTTGTTATTATCACTGTGTACACACATGTGCCACAAGGTGCATGTGGAGGTCAGAGGTCAACGCCGAGGCGTCGGTTCTCTCCTTCCATCTATCTGGACTTAGGAGATGAACTCAGACCTCTAGGTTGGTATGGCAAGTGCCTTTGCCCACTCAGCCATCCCACATCCCTTAAGTTGATTTACGTCGGTCGCTGATACAGAACGCTAACACCCGTGCTGACTTAAGGGAGAAGACTTCTCTCTCGGCATCGCTGACGGCTTCCACCTGGCTGAGAGGAAGTGAGCTAAGGACTCACGTTTCTCACCAATAGTGGTTTCCGTTTGCTAGTCGCCGTGTGAAACGACAAGGTCTACGCCGGTATTCAAGTGGCTGTATGCTTCTGACGCCTCTATCTTTTGTGCCCTGCCTTCGTAGACTGTCTGCGACAGGTGATTGATAAGATCAGAAATGTGTCTCTCGGCGTTCTGGGGGCTGCGGCTGGGGAGCAGGCTCCAGGCACGAGCCTTATGGCAGCGTCCCGTTATGTAAGCAGGGGTTTAAACAGGGATGGGGATCTTTTTATATAGAATCCATTTCCATGGTATTAAACTCCTATAAGTCACCACTTAGAGTCACCACTGCTTCTGTGTGTGTGTGTGTGCATGTCCACATGTACGCACATGTATGTACAAGGGCACAGGCCAGAAGATCCAGTGTCATTCCTCAAGCAGCCTTGCACTTATATTTTGTTTGGCTTGTTTTGAGGCAAGGTTGCTCATCAGGCTGGTATTTTGCCAAGTACTCTAAGCCAGTTGGCCAACAAGCCATCTTTCCATCTTGCCATGACTTGAATTACAATTGTTTGTCGCCACATTTCTTTTTCCCAGACGAGGCTTCTCTGTGCAGCTGTAGCTGCCCTGGAACCTGCTCTGGAAGCCAGACTGCCCTCACACTCAGAGATCGCCTGCCTCTGCCTCTGCCTCCTAAGAGCCGGAGCTTGGCACGTTGGCTTTTTTATGTGCATCCTGTGACTCAAACTCAGATTCTCATGCTATAGCACTGGGACGATCTCTCTAGCCCTCCACAGCCTGCTTTCAAAGATCCTAATGTTAAAACGATGATAAAGTGTCATCGGGACTGGGGAGGCGACTCAGTGGGTAAAGCGCTCACCACTCAAGCACGAGGACTAGAGGTCAGATCTCTAGAACTCACGTAATACCAGGCCTGGGTAGCACATGTCTATAAGGCCAGCATTCCTACAGGGTGGGAGGCAGAGACAGGAAAACCACTGGGAGCTCTCGAGCCAGCCTGATGGATGCAGTGGCGAACAACAAAAGATGCTGTTTCAAAGCGGAAGCGGGGACGGACCCTCAACGTGACCTGAGCTGCGCAGCTACCCCGCGGCACGTGTGTGCTTGCTCTCACGCGCACGCGCACGCACACGCGCACACACATAGTTTAAAAAATTGAACCTCATGCCAGGTATAGTGCCACATACTGTTTAATCCCAGCACTCAGGAGACAAAGGCAGGCTGATCTCTGTGAGTTCCGAGGCCAGCCTGGTCCATACAGTGAGTTTCAGGACAGCCAGAGCTACACAGTGAGACCCTGCCTCAAAAAAAAAAAAAAAAAAAAAAAAAAAAAACCAAAATAAATAAATAAAGTCAATATGTCAAAAAATTAAACTTTATCACGTGCTTCAAAAAAAAGCATGTGTTTTATGTATATGAGTGCTATCTGCTTCTAGCCGCCTACACACCAGAAGAGGGTGTCAGACCCATTACAGGTGGCTGCGAGCCACCATGTGGCTGCTGGGAATCGCAACCAGTGCCCTTAACGGCTGAGCCATCTCTCCAGCCCTCATCATAGGCTTTTGGGGTACACATTCAAACCACAGCAGCGCCTGCAACACCTATGCAGGCACCTAGCCGATGAGCTGGGCCGGTGCTCACTGGAGCCAGAATTACACACATCAGTCCGTGCACGGTCTCAGCCACAGGCTGAGTTCCATCAAAAGGAGTGCTTGCTGAGCAGGCCTCCCTCCTCAAGTGACTCACAATTCGGAACCAAAAGACCACGAAATCTTTTTGCCCACCTTTAAAGTACTATCTTCATTCCCTTTATTCCTCTCCTCCTTCTCTCCCTCCTTCCTTCCTTCCTTCCTTCCTTCCTGCCTTCCTTCATTCTTTCCTTCCTTTCTCCCTCCCTCCTTTCATTTGGGGTGTGTGCATGTGTACTCCAGCTTCCAGGAATCAAACCCAGGACCTCACACAGCACACAGTTTACCACTCATTCCTACCCAAAGCTCATGGCCCAAAGTTCAGAACATAGTACAGAGCCCAGACTAAATATACAGGATGCATTCACACCCCCAACGCATCTGCTGGGTTCTTGCCCAGGTTTGTTCTGTCCACACCCTTTACAGAGCCTGTGTGTTGCCATAAATAATGTCCCACTCAGAAAACCTTATTATACTTTCCACATGAGTCTACATAGTAGGATCTCGCAGGGCTTTTATCATCCCAGAGACAGGTGGCCAAATTTAGGCACTCAGCCTATATCCTGGGACTTTTGAAAAATTGCCCAGATGATAGGTGGCTGATGGTACTTATTTCTTCTTCCTAATGATGCTTCCTCTCATAGTCCTCTCATGGCTTATTTTCTGGTACTAGAACCCATTTTCCTGACAGACACACAAAGAAACAATCATTAAAAATCACAACATGTACATTATAGCAACATATACATTATAGCAACGTGTATACATAGAATCTTAATGAAAGAAGTCAATGGGCTGGGGATGTAGCTCAGTTGGTAGAAGGCCTGCTTCACATGCAGGTGGCCTTGCGGCGTTTGACCCCCCAATACCATATAAGCCAGACTTGGTGACACATGGCTGCAATCCTTGATCAGAAGTTCAAGGCTGCTGGGCATGGTGGTGCACCATGACCTTTAATGGCATCACTGGGAAGATAGGGGCAGAGGCAGGAGGCAGGAGGCAGGAGGCAGGAAGCAGATGGATCTCTAGGAGAGGCGGATGGATCTCTAGGAATCTACGGCCAGCCTGGTCTATATAGCAAGTTCCAGACCTGCTAAGGCCAGATAGTGAGACCCTATTTCGAAACAAAAACCAGAAGTTCAAGATCACCTCCATTTATAAAGAGAGTTCAAAGCCAGACTGAGATAGAGACTGTCTAAAAGAACAAACAAAAACAGAAATTCTGGCCTACGTCTACAGAGAAGTACAGATCTGTGAAATCGTCTTGCTTTCAAATCACCAAATCTAGGTGGGATGGTAGAAAAAACTTAGAATTAAGAATTAGAATCTGGATCTTAACTGCTTTACAAAGTCACCGTGAGATTAAATGGTGGCAAACTGGGCACAGAGGCATGCACCTGCCATCTCAGCATTCCAGAGGGAGAGGTAGGAAAACCACTGCGAGCTGGTGCAAAGCTCTGTCTCTGAAAACTCAAAACCAAACAGTGAAGTGATAGGTTTAATTCTTCTATCTGAAGACGTAGTTCACATTGCAAATGGAGCTGGGTGTGTTAACCACGTACTAAAGTCAGTTAATTAAAAAAAAAGAGAAAGGAAAGGAAAGGAACTTTGAACTATGCGTGAATGCCTCCATTTGACGGATGAGCTTGGAGCGCTTCAAAGCTAAAAAACGTGTCTCAGGTAGAGCAGAGTAGTGGGAGTCTTTAACCCCAGCACTCAGGAGACAGAGGCAGGCAAATCTGTGAGCTTCAGGCCAGCCAGGACGACACAAGTGAGACCCTGTTTCAAAAACGAAATTAATTAAACTGGTCCAAGACTCAGAACCCTACTGAGGGCTAGGATGCAAGTAAGGTATTATCAAGATCCCAGTGAGTGTGCCTTTCTGCAAACACATGATGTAGCCTCTTATAAAGTGTCTCTGCAGTGACAATGTCTCTGAATGTACCCATACCTCCCTCCCTGCTGTGAGCCGATGTCCTCTCAGGACGACAGGATAAATCAGTTGAAGGTCTGGAGCCAGAAAACTGCTGATCTTGGCCAGGAGATCATCACTGAGCCAGTAGCGTCTTTCTTCCTGTTTGTGTTTCTCAGTTCCTGTGTCAGCAACCAGCCTACAGACCTTCCTTGCCTGCATCTCAGGGGTGTCACAAATGTGGAAACCGGAACCCTTGCAGTGATCTCCTTTCCTAATACGCCACAGGAATTTGTGTGACTTCACCCCATGACATTAGGAGGGCGGTGAGAGGTGGAATCCATGTCGTGACACAGATGGACAGAGGCCCCATCTTCTGCCTCACCCTAGACAGTTTGCTGTTGGCCTGTGAATTTTTTTCCTTTTGAATCCTATGGCGCTAGCTTACCAGTTCAATGTAGGTCGCAGCATTAACTCTGCATGTAATTTTTAAATCACCTAAGGATAGGGAGAAGGGTGCAAATTAGATATAATACATACTATAACAATTCATTTTTATTTATTGCTTTACTGGTGGTACAATCTACACAGAAAAGTCTAAGGCTTTTGGTGTCATTTGCTTAGTAAGTAGGAATTAATTGCCTACTAAAGGCCAGGCACGGTACCATGCATGAGTACTTCGGGGGTACACCACAACCCCATCTCTGCTTTTGAGGACTTTATAAGCTCTTAAGTTGAGCACTGAACAGCATCACAACGCGGCAAATGTGGTCAGTTCTAACATGTCAGGATGCTATGAGAGTGTGTTCCCGGAGCTCATCTGCCTGGAAGAATAGGGAAGCTTCCCGGAGGAGGCTGCATGGCTGCAGGGACAGGCTGCCATCTCTTGGGCCTATGCACCTACCTTCCCTGTAGACCGATGCTTGGGCAGGTTGCTGTGTCCTTCTGTGTGAAGGGGGAAATCCCCAACTGGTGGGTATGCCATGGAAATGAGAGTTAGCACAGTTAAAGCTTCTCTCAGGGTAACAGGCTCGAGCCCACTCACACCACCACCACCGCAGCAGCACCACCACCACCACCACACCAAGCTTACTTGCACTTGGTGTTTGCTATCACTATATACCTGTGTAAACGGCAAGGGAAAACTAACGAAACGTTTGGCAAAAGCAAGAGATAAATGTATGGGGTGGGGTGGGGGCGGGAACTCCCCTGGATTCCAAGTAGTTGCATTGGGGGCTTCTTGCTGTGTGCCAGCTGCCCAGCATTTCGGGAACATTAATACTTAGGTTCTCCCAAGTACTGTTTTCATAAGTTGTTTGAAAAAAAAATATTTTTGAGAGTTGATTTCTAGCTACATTTTAGCTGATGCTCGCATCGGATTTTCCTGCGACACTGGGATACCTGAGAAGCAGATTCCCACCAGAGGACAGCAGGTTAGTCAGATTTGGGCAGGCTCAAGTGACAAACAAGTGTTTTAAGGCAGATGGGAGTGGGGGTGGGGCTGGTTGGCTCCTCAACCCGGGCTTTTACTTTAGGGTCAAGTCCCAGCTCCAAGTGGATAGGACCCAGGAGAGAGGACAGCGAGCGCTCGGTGTCAGGAAGCCGGGTCCCACCCCAGCGCGGCTCCCGGGCGTTCCCTCCCCAGGCCTCCCAGGATCTTGGATCCTGGCCACCTCCGCACCCTTCGGATGGGTGTGGATGATTTCAAAAGTGGACGTGACCGCTGCCGAGGGGGAAGCCGGCGCGGAAACCGGAGAGAGCGCGGAGGGGAGGGCGGGGAGAAGAGGGCGCTAGGGGAGGGACGCCGGGGAGCGGTGGGAGGGACGGAGCGGTGGCTGCGGAGGCAGCGCGGGGCCCCGCTGTCGGGGTGCTCCATCCCGCCGGCTGAGATGCTGCGGCTGCGGCTGCTGCTGTGGCTCTGCGCGCCGCTCGGTGCCCTGGCTCGGGGCGCCCCCGGGGGCACCGCTCTGGCCGGGGACGTCGTAAACTTGGAGTTTTCCACCGAGCGGTGGCTCCACCTCGTGAGTCCCTCGTTCCTGTCTATCACCATCGACGCCAACCTGGCCACCGACTCGCGGTTCCTCACCTTCCTGGGGTAAGTGCAGCTCTAGGCCCGTCCTCTCCTCGCTGAAACAACTTTACGTTTGGTCTCCGGAGCCTCCCTCCCAAGTGCAGCCAACCCCCAAAGCCTTTTCCTGTTTCATTTACTCGGCGTTTGTTGCCTGGGCACCAGCCAAGCACAGGTATTAAGGGACATTTGGAGGAAAAAAAAACAAAAACAAAAACCAAAGCTACCACATGCGTCGGTACTTCAGATGGCGCCTTTGAATTTGCTTCAGAGAAGGACCAGTTAGGAAATTTTGATTTAAAAAAGGAAGAAAGAAAAGTCAGGTAGAAAACGCCTCTACAGGGAACAACCGTTGCTCATCGTACTGCTTTTTAAGCATTCAAATATTCGGGGACTGGGTGTCACTCCGTTGATGAGCCCTGGGTTCCGTCCACAGCACCACGCCATCCCAGGCAAGCGCTTGCCAAGTGGAGGACCAGGAATTAACATAGCAAGTTTGAGGCTAGACTGGACTAAACGGGGCGGGTGGTGGTGGTGTGACAAGTGGGGGAAGGGGCAGAATAAGAGCTCAGAGAGGAGAGAGAAACTTGAGAGTAGTTGGGGAAACGAAGGGATCCCTGGGGGCGGGATAAGGGAGGGCAATGGGCCGGTGAGTATGATCAAAACTCATTTTATATACGTTTGAAAATGTCATGGCGAAACCCATCATTATCTATAGTTAATATATGCTAATAAAAAACTTTTTAAAAGCATGTTTCTCCGAGAGGAGGGTGTAGACTGTGTGCTGCGTCATGAGCTGCAGGCCTCCCCCTCGGCGGAGGGAACTTATCTAGTACTGCATATGTGACTTCTGCGCTGTGACTGCAGACTGTCCCCAGGATGGATGACCTCAGGTCATCTCAACCACGGGAACCTCCAGAGAGCATCTTTGTTGTTGTGAGACATTGTGTAACCCTTAGCTCAGGCTGGCCTTGAACTCGTGATCTCCTTGTCTCTGCGCCTCTTGAGTGCCACCGAACTCAGCCGACTGCATTTTTACTTTTATGCCGCCACTGTCATAGGCCTAGACTCTGATTGCATGAGTCCACACGTCAGGTGTCACCGCCGATTTTGCATAGAAGTCTCCTGGCTGTGAGTTTGGTTGTCCAGCCACTCCGGTTTTCTCAGATCTGACTCATGGAATTTGCAGGATGACTTGGTGAGACAATAAGTACTTACTACTGTGTTTGAAAGATACGTGGATGGTTTCTTCTTGCCTAGCACACACAAGATCCTGGGTTCAATCCTCAGCATTGCATAAGACTAGGTATTGTAGCTCACGACTCTTATCCCAGCACTCAAAGGGAGGAGGAACATAAATGCAGGGGCATCCTCAGCTACATAGCAAGGCTAGCCTGGGCTACATCAGACTCTGTCTTAAAAAAACAAACCTAAAGGCCGGGTGTGATGACCTAGCACCTTTAATCCCAGCATTTGGGAGGCGACAATGAAGAAATTGAGGTTACGGGAAATTAAATAACTCATCTGTGACCAATCAGCTAGTAAAGTAGAGTGGTATTTGATGCCAGAGTCTGATCACAAAAACAAAGCCATGCAAAAAGAAAACAAGCCAGTCATTTGTTTTTAAAGGAAATAAGGCATAATATTTTAGAAGATTATCTAGAAACAAACTGATAGATCGATTTAAAAAAAACAAACAAACAAAAAAAAAAAAAAAACCCGAACTACCATTAACATACAGAGAGGAGACTTGGGGCCCAAACCTTTAAGGTGCCTCCAAGGAGCTTTAAACAAATGAATTCGGAAGGTGTGATTCTGTGATAAGCTCCGGATGAATGGAGGAAGTTCTCTCTCACATTCGTAACCAGACAACAGACAGTGCACAAAATTTAAATGTTAATCATAGAAGACTGTAGAATTGAAAAGGAACATCTGTTAAATTTCTCTTCCCTGGGGAAATTAGTCAAAATATATCCTCAGCCTGGATTAGTGAAGAATACCAAAGAGACCCTAGCCCTGGAAACAATGCGAAGTAGAATTATGATGTGAGCTTCACATGCAAGGCACAAAACAAATTTTAAAACTTTTTGGTAAACTCATCTTACAAAAAGCAAAGAGGCTAAAATGATTGCGAGCTACAATCCAAGCACTTGGGAAGCAGAGACAAAAGGATCACTTGTTCAAGACTAGCCTAGGCTACATAGTGAAGCCCTGCCTCAAATAGTGTGCTGGCTGATTTTATGTCAGCTTGGCACACAAGCTAGAGTTATCCAAAAGGAGGGAACCTCATTTGGGAAAATGCCTCCATAAGATCCAGCTGTAAGGCATTTTCTTAATTACTGATTGATGGGCAGGGTTCAGCCTATTGTGGGTGGGGCCATCCCTGGGCTGGTGGTCCTGGGTTCTATAAGGAAGCAGGCTGAGCAAGCCATGGGGAGCAAGTCAGTAAGCAGCACCCCTCCTTGGCCCCTGCATCAGCTCCTGCCTCCAGGTTCCTGTCCTGTTTGAGTTCCTGTCCTGACTTCCTTCAATGATGGACTATATAATATGGAAATGTAAGCCAAATAAACTCATTCCTCCCCACGTTGCTTTGGTCATGGTGTTCCATCATAGCAGTAGTAACCCTGATAAGACAAACAGCAAAACAGCAAAAAAGCAGCCATAAGCAGTGAAAGAGGTGTGTGAACACCAACACTTGGCAGTGCTGGAGGCTGAGTCCAGGGTCTTGCACGTTAACCAGTGTGCTCTGCCACTGAACTGCACCCTCTCCCCAATATAAAAATAGTAATAGATAGTTCACATTCCTTTTCTGAAATCATGTCTCTAAAGTCTTATGATTTATGTTTACATCACTTCTCAGTTCAGCCCAACTACATTTCAAATACCTAGCAGCCAGCAGCTACTCTGAGAGCACACTGTTGGAGATAAGATACATACTTCCCATAATTTCCTCATTAAGATGAGACAGGGTAGAGCTGGGGAGCAGTAGAAATCGTAAGTTCTACAGGGCAAAGTGACATGGAACAACAAAGCAAAAGCTGTGAGTTTTGCTTGCTCTGCATAGTAATTTGCTTCTTTATCTTCAGTAAACTTGTGTTTTGCCATTTCAATAGCCACTCATTGATAATTTTAATAGTTAAATTCCTACATCTTCATTGACAGCTGCTTTTTGCGTTTGGAGAAGCGTTTGTTACCAATATGAAGCGCATGCTTTAATAATTGGTTACTTTTCTGTTGCCGTGATAAAGCGCCACACACAAAGGCAACACACAGAAGAAAGAGTTTATTTGGGCTTACTGTTTCAGACAGAGTCCATAAGGGGGGGGGGGGGTGAGGGGGGGTGGAGGAGTGGGGGGGTGGGGGGGTAGGAATGGCAGCAGGTGGCCAGAATGGAAAGCTGAGAGATACTGTCTTCAGTGAGAACACAAAGCAGAGAGAGCTTCTGGAAGTGGAGTGAGACTAGATGCTCTCAAAGCCCGCCCCCAGTGACTTACTTCCTCCTCAACCTCCTAAGTAACGCCACTGTCTGGGGAACCGCGTGTTCAAATAAGTGCACCTATGTGGGACGGTTCTCTTCCAAACCGACAGACCCACGTTGGACAGGACCACAGGTCCCCTGTGTACTCCTCAGAGAAATCATTTTGACGGAAGAGAGGAGCACTGAGAACTCCAGGCCTGATCCCTGAGAACTCCTGTCCCCTGATTGACCGCTTGGTGTCCCCTCCCGTCCCAGGTCATTCCGCCCGGCTTCCTGGAGCCTTTAGCTTGCTAACCCTACCATCATTCTCAGCGAGTCTTCCTTCACCCCATGCCCTGAAGACCTCTCCCCGTGTAGACTTGTTGACAACAACCTACATTCTCCCACACTCCGTTCCTGCGTCTGCTAAATCCTTCTAGACAATGGCTCCTTAGTTTGGATGCAGATTGCTGTCGTTCAAATCCCTCTTGGCGTGTTACCTTTGGTGAGTTAGCGTCGCTCCTTTTTGTTTAGGTTCCATATTTACAAAGTGAGAATATTAACGACCAAACTAAGCGAGAAAGAAAAAAAAAACTTCTTCTGACCTCCCTAAAGCCCCGGATGAAACTGATGCATGTTAAGAGATGGCTGTCGAGACGCCAGCTTGCGTTTCCCTTCCAGCTCCTGTTCGATCCTTGCCGACCGCTCTATTCCCCTGCTCTCCGTACTGATTAAAATCTGACACTGCTCTCAGTCCCGAGTCTCACTATCATCTCCCGCTGTCTCCATCCTGGCCCTCTAGGATGAAATGTATGCTTTTGCTCCCTCAGCGCCACATTCTGTGGCGTCCCACTGATACCTTGAGTACAGCCTTGGTGAAAACTCCATGGAAACGCGAGCACTGAGAACCGGGTGCTTCTTCCTGACGGTTGTTAGTTAGCACATGCCTCTCTTCTCCCTTTCAACCTGCAAACATCGCAGCCACGCCTTGACTCTCTTCGTCTCTGGTGTCATCACTTCCAGATGTGAAAACCTAAAATTCTAATTTCCCATCCCTGGATCACAGCTCCATGTCTTCTCAGCTTCTTCATGTTGAGGCAAAAGGAAATTCTCAACTCGCCTGCTTTTTTTCTTCTTTTAAAAGTATCTCCCTGAGTAACTGCCTCCTCTCTCTACTTCTTCCATACTTGAGCCTTTTGGTTGGTCACCCAGAGCCTCCTGTGATAAGAACCTCTGCCTCATTGCTCTTGCTGAAATGCCTCCTGTCACTTAGTCCAGTCCTGTTTCCCCGCTTGGACTCTGGGGCAATCCTTAAGTCTGGAAATGGAAACATAATAGCAATTAGTGCATATTATAAACCACCTCTGCTTCTGTGTCAAAGATAAGAAATGGATTCTTGCCCTAAAGGTAAAATAAAACTCCTGCAGGCTGTTTGGTGTTTTGTTTGTTTTTTTTCCCTTTCCTTGACAGCCTCCTCTGGAAAGGGGATAGCTACCTTATACACGCTTACTGTTTCCATGACACTGTGGTGGTGGTATCGCCCCTTCTTTCTCCTGCATAGGATTAAAAGACTGGGTCTTTGATCAATTTTGTTTTTATGGCAAATTTTGCAGCTGTGTTAAATCTGGTTTTTGTTTTTTTTTTTTTGGTCAGAGGGCATCAATATTGAACACTTAAAAACCACAAAAGATACTCTACTGCAAAGGAGAAAAACAAAAGGTCCTGACTAGCAGAACTCTAAGATGTGTGACTTGCTTTATGTGGCAATGACCATAGTAATGAGCTTTAATGTCATCTTGTTCAAAAACAGTCGTTGGCTGGCTTTCCCTTTCCCTCTCTCAGGTTGGCTTGATTTGTTCATTCACTTCACAAATACTGGCTAAGCACTGCTGTGTGCCAGGCATTTGTCCAGGCAGTGGGAAGAATCTGGTAGATCAGACAAGGTCCCTGTTCTCAGGCAGCCAGCATCAGGGGCAGCCACTGGGACAGGCAGACCAGTGAGACGCATGAAGAAGCTCATTTCAGAGAGTGGGAAATCCTCTGCAGGACATAAGGCAGGTTGGGTTGATGGAGAGTGCCCCATGATGCTGTAGTCCATAATACTCTGGGGACCAGGGTTTGGTCCAGTTGTTTCTGACCCAGGTCATCATTTGATGCTACAGCTCCTTTCCCCTCCAGTTCCTGGAGTACATCAATCTCTTGCTCAGTCTCAATTACTTACAGATACTAGCTATCGAAATATAAGTGGATCCCCTCTGGCATTAAAATCAAAATGCCAAGGACTAGAACCAATGCCTGGCCAGAGTCAGTGGGATGGAGCTGAGCCTCAGTGTCTCTCGGAGGAAGTCCTTTACATGAGCTTTAGGGCTGTGTATTGACACATGTGGGCTGTGTGATTACTTATGTTTTGTCTTCACTGAGACATTTATTCATATCCTCTTTAAGATCTTTGAACATATTCATAATTGCTGTATTGAAATGCTCGTCTTGCACTCTAGCTGAATTGCTTTTCTCAGAGCATAATAAGGGTGCTGGTTTCTGGGGGAAGCATGTTGTCTTGGTGTTCATGTTTGTGTTTTTGCTCTGCAGCCCAGGCATCTGGAGTTAGGACAACCATGTTTCTTCGGGTAGATATCTGGTCTCACCTTTGCTGGATGGGTGCTTGGTTCTTTAGTTGCTATTGCTCCACCCTGACAGGTTATGGACCAGCAGAATACTTGGTTTTCAGACTGAGGTCACTCTGGGTTTCTGTGTTCAGACCCTAACTGGTCCCAGATCTGAAGTTCTGATTTGTGAAGAGGGTGGGGTGGGTGGCAGGCATCAGTGGGGAAAGGGGGCTCACTCTGGAAGTCTCTTAAGTAGGGTTTGGAGTCTGGCTCCACTGGAGGTAGACAGAGGCAGAACTAGGGATATCTTGGGTCAGCCAGGATGACTGTGAGTCCCAAAGGGATGCAGTTGGACTGGAGTAAGAGTGATGTGGGTAACAATGGTAGGACTAGGGGTGCCCTAGAGAGATTAGACTAGAGGGGAAGGAGGACAGAAGTAGCTATCTGGGTCCCTGCCGAGTGTCATGGCTGTGGGGTTCCTAGGAGACATCAGGTCTACAGTCCAAGTGAGACTGATCATTGACTTTTATACTGAGGAGTCTCCAGTATACATCCCTAGCCTAGATGTATTTCTTGAGTCACAGTAACATGTGCCCAAAAGTCTGGGGACTATGGGTTTCGGTGTCCATTTATGCATTAGTTACATCTGTCACTTCTGTGACAAAATGCCGCACAAGAGCAATTTAAGGACGGAAAGGTTTATTTTAGCTCTTGTTTCAGAGTCCCTCATGTCAGGGAAGTCATGGTGGCAGCTGGAGGCTGCGGGTCACATGGTGTCTGCACCAAGAGCAGAGAGATGCATGTTCACTTTCTCCTTTCTATTCAGTCTGGGACCCCAGCCGATGGCATGGTGTCGCCGACACTCAGGGTAGCTCTTACCTCGTCCGTTAAACTTTTCCCATAGACATTCATTGACACTCATAGACATGCCTAGAGATGTGTTTCCATGGTGATGGTTGACACAAATTGACACTGAAATATCAGCCTCCACAACTGGCAACTCAAGCTCTACAGATTCTTCTGCCTTTTTCTTCCTCCTCCCTTTCCAGTCTACAACTTGTTCCTCATTGTCTTCCAAAGCGCGCCCCCAGACTCACCCTTGACTGTTCCAATCTGTTTGATTACTGGATCTTTTACTTCTGTGGATCACTATGTCTTGAACTGTTTGCCTCTCTCCATCCCCCTGCCGCAGATTAGCAGTGAGAAGTTAAGGAGTAGGTCCACTGAGACAGAAGGAAGAGAAAATGATTAACTGAGCTTTCTCAGAAAGTAATAATTACAAGCTGGAATGGTGGAGCACAACTACAATCCCAGAACTCTGGGCCCAAAGGCAGAGAGATCACAGGTTTGAGGCAAGCCTGGGCTACATAGTACAACATCTCAAAACACTAAAATGATAATTATTATAATTATACTCCCCTGCTTATCTTCTTAACAGTTCTCCAAGGCTTCGCACTTTGGCCAGAGGCTTATCTCCTGCGTACTTGAGATTTGGTGGCACCAAGACTGACTTCCTTATTTTTGATCCCAAGAAAGAACCGACCTTTGAAGAAAGAAGTTACTGGGTATCTCAAGTCAACCATGGTGAAGCTTTTAAAAGATTCTATATATTTTAGTTAACCTGTGTGGGTCATGAGACCGCTGAGAGAAAGTGTTATTGCTCGGCTCTGACCATTAGACATGAAGAGGACCCAAGGGGAAATCGGAAGTTACCGATGACTTTGCTCTTCTGATGTCTCCATGACTGTGGAGCATCCCAGCTAGGGTGTGCTGGGCTTAACTGGGAGTTACAACAAACAGTGGTGTAGGTGAAAGCTAGTCGGAGGGAACACGTGGATCAAAACAGGGTCAAACTGGGAGAGTACAGGTGACACCAAGCGATAGACTGAGGCACCACCGGAGAGTGGAAGACAGGTCGAACGAGGAAGCACAGAGAACTTTCACCCGAGAATGAGTGTCAAGACTTGATTTACTGTGTGTTGGTTCTCAGACTTTACTGACTGTCCCTGTCACCCGGGGTGAGCTTGAGAGAGCGGTCTCAGGGCTGGCCCGACCCTAGATTCTGTCTATAGTAAGCTTATGCAATTGTTCTGATGTGGGAAGGTGTGCACCTCGCTCGAGACACCTGTCCTTGCTGGTCCTGAGAATTCGTTCTTGACTTCCAGAAGTGCCGTGAGACGTCAAGGGTCAGATAAACCTCTGTCTGAACAATTATGAGGTATATCGTATGCGTCTTCACACCTCAAGAGCATACGTGTTTTGTCTATGTTACCGAGTAGGGCTTAGTTAGTTTATATGGCGCATACGTCCTTCCCGCTTACTTTCTCCAGTGAGAACGAGTCTAGAGCAGTTAGTCAGCTGTTGGTCCCAGACTGAGAGTGGAAACTAGAAGAAAGCAGGAGGAGGGCGTGCGGGCCTTCGCCGTGCGTGTCCGAGCGGATCGCTCAGCCTGCTCTTTGCTCACCGGTCACATGCACTCGGGACTTTCTATGTTGGCCATTTGGCTTTTTTCTGCATTCATAATTTTAATTTAGACAAGAAGCTGATCTTCACGCCTCATTTTTCCTGCGGCTGGTGAGGGGGCTCCCTGGGATCCCCGGTGCTCCTCTGAGATACCCTTTGTGAGCACTGGGATAGAAAAGGGACTCTGTCAGCCTGTCACAGGGCACCTTCCCAGAAAGGAAGTCATCAGCCGGTCAGCTGTCCAGGCGGCAAGTGCTGGCTTCCTGGCTGTCACGTGATAGACGGTGCAGGCTTCCTGGGGGGAGAGTTGGGGCAACACGCTGTGCTTCCATCCAAGGCTCGGATGCTACCAGCCTTCGAGGGAGGAATAGTCAGTAAGGTGCCAGCTTGGGCCCATTAGCTGTGATTCATCACAGAGGAATCACCTCAAAGCAAATACCATCCAGGTATACCAACTTTCTATGTGCTTTGATTTTTTTTTTTTTTTTTTTGTATGTGAATAGATGTATTGACTACACGGATGTATGTGCACCATGTGTATTCCTGGTGCCTGAGGAGGCCAGAGAGGGGGATACCCTGGAATTGGAGTGACAGACAATTGTGAGCCACTAAGTGGGTCCTGGGATTTGAACCCAGATCTTCTGCAAGAGCACCAAGTGCTCTTCACTGCTATCCATCTCTCCAACCTTTTTTTTGTGTTTTGTTCTTAAGACAGAGTCTTGCTGTGTGGTAAAAACTGGCCTCAGATTCATGTGAGTCTTCCCGCCGCAGCCTCTGCGTGTGAGGCCACAAGTGTGTGCCACCAGCTATATTTTGAAAATGAACTTTCATTTTTGAGCTGAACTTTGACCTCCACATCCAACTCTCTTGTAAATTCAAGCTGCTGAGGGGATTGCTGAGTCAGTAAACTATTTGAAGTCACGCCCCGTGGTCTGTGTCAGTGAGCACCCGATGTTTCCGGGGGAAGTGGCCCTGTTGTCTTGGTAGTCGCTGTGGCCCAGGTGGCACACGTAACACAACGTAAGTTTCTCAGGTCTCGTATCCAGGAGCCGGGGCTTCATCGCCTGCCTTAGCCACATAATAGTTGGCTAGACACCCATGTTGGCTTTCCACCTTGTCACCGTGAATGCTGTCCCTGGTTCTCTCTTCCACTCACAGATACTTGCAAGTCTGAGCCCGTCTCCGATGTGGTGAGAAAACTCCAGGTGGAATGGCCCTTCCAGGAGCTGCTGCTGCTCAAAGAACAATACCAAAAAGAGTTCAAAAACAGCACCTACTCAAGTAAGAACTGCGAGCGTCTGCAGGTCTTCTAGCCACACGGGGCTGCACATAGACTTTAATAACTCCAACAACCATGTACAAAGCTGTGCAATGTTTAAATACTATCAAGAGCTAATGAGGGGGTGGGGGAGGTGGTGGTTCACCTGGTAAGGTGCCTGCCACACAAGCATGAGGGTTCCCAGCATTCGAATAAAAACCGGGTGTGGTTTTATGTGAGTAACCCCAGTGCTGAGGGTGGAGAGGGCAGATCCTCTGAGCTAACTGGTTAGTGAGTTTCCGGTTCAGCGGGAGATCCTGTCTCAAAAAACTAAAATGGGGGCTAAGTGCTTTTAAGAGCAGTTAAGAGGGATTGGTGGCTAAGAGCGCTGGCCGCTCCTCCAGAGAACTGGGGCTTGATTCCCAGCATCCACATGGGTAACTCACAACTGCCTGTAACTCCAGTTCCAGGAAATCTGACATCCTCGTCTGCCTTCTGTGGGCACCAGGCATCCATCCGGTGCACAGATACACATTCAGACAAAACACATATACTCATAAAATAAGTAATTTTTAAAAAGTTATTTGCTGTTTTTGTGAATAATGGATGAGAGTAATTTTTTAAACTGAAGTGGATGAAAAACAGAGAAAGACACTCAGTGTCAACATCTGACCTAAATAAGGCGTAGGCACACACACACCTGCACACATGGACACACATACATGTATTCACACACAGAGTTAGAAAGATAGGTCGGCCTATAGCTCAGTGGTAGAGCACCCTCTGAGCACACACGAGGCTCTGGGTTCAATAACCAGCATGGAGAAAAGAAGAGAATTTGTGGAAGACCTTGAACCCAAAGCTTATGTGGCTTTCCCCCTGACTTCGAACTCTGTTGGGCAGCCACGGAGTGGAATTCAGAAACCAACCATGGGAATCCAGACATGAGTATAATTGTCATGCAAAAGTAAAATCTGGAAGTGAAAAATGTAAAACTCACCCACACTTCCTTGTTCATCTGCCTCTCTCCTTTCGAAAGTATGGAAAACCCCTATGGGTTGAAGTCTGAAATCTGAAAGTCCAAACTTTGAAATTCTCCTAAGTCCACTGTTTTGAGTCTTGGTCGAATTTGAGACGTGAAGTTGGTAAAGATTATAGTATTCCAAAGTCCAGACACCTATGAAATCCGAAACACTCCGGATCCAAGCATTTGAGATAAATATTTAGCCCACATACGTAACTTTTTAAAATGCCCTTACTGTTAGTTACCCCTACAAGTACTCCCTCCTCTACCCCGTCCCCATCCTCCCACCCCAATTTAACCCTTCCTGTGCCATTATTCCCCTTTACCTCTTCATACAACTGTGTTCTAACTCCCCTCCCTTGAAATGGCATCCCCATAGCTTGTTTCCTGACCTCCGTGGGTATTCTAAATGAAACACACCTATCTAAAGAGTCAAAGCTAAAATCCTGAAACGAGAGAAAACATGCAACATTTATCTTTCTGTGTCTGGGATACCTCACCAGAATGATTAACTCCAGCTCCAACCATTTACCTACAAATTTTATAATTTCATTTTTAACGGCTGAATAATATTCCGTCATGTAAATGTAGCACATTTTCATTGTATTCATCAGTTACCAGTTGATGGGTTTCTGGGCTCTCTCCATTTCCTGGCTATTGTGGATGTGGATGAGCAGGGTGTCTATGGTAGGGTACAGAGTTCTTTGCATACAAGCCCAAGAGCAGTATAGTTGGATCATGAGGTGTTTCTAGTTTGGTTTTTTCTTCTTGCTGTTGTTTGTTTTGTTTTTTTTTGAAGTTCCCCCACACTGCATCCCATAGTTGCTGCACCAATTGTATTCTCACCAGCAGTGGATAAGTACGTTTCCCCTTTCCCCACATCCACACCAGAAGTTGTTCTCCTTCTTTTTCTTAGACATTCAACATGGGATGAGATTATTCCACAAGGCTTTAAGGAAGTCGTTCTCAACCTGTGGGTCATGACCCCTTCAGGGGTTGAAGGACCCTTTCACAGGGTTTGCCTAAGACCATCTGCATAGCAGATATTTACAATATGATTCATAACAGTAGCAAAATTATAGTTATGAAGTTGCAACGAAAATAATTTTCTGATTGGGGGTCACCGCAACGTGAGGAACTGCATTAAAGGGTCGCAGTGTTAGGAAGGTTGAGAACCATTGCTTTAAAGTAAATGAATAAGTATTTGTTACTGTGAAGTGTGTTTTATTTTATTTTATTTTCGTCTGAAAGTTGATGTTGCTTGGGGTGTGCTGCCATGGATAATTCTTTTTGTTTGTTCTTTGCTTTTTGAGAAAAGGTCTCTCTAAGTAGTCCAAGCCGTCCTGGGGCTCACTAAGTTGACCCGGCTGGCCTCGAACTTAAAGAGATCCTCCTGCCTCTGCCTCCCTAATGCTGAGATTATAGACATGGGCCACCACGCCTGACTTTTCTGTGATCTTTAATGACATCATTGCAATTCTTTTGAGGTTCTACAGCCACACCCAAAGAAGATGGTGAACTTGATTGGTAAATGTGTGTATGTTGCCTGCCCACCCACTGTTTCCTGCCCCTTCTCTCTCACCCTCTTGTTCCCTAGGACAGAAGAATATTAGGATTTGGCTGAGTCCTAACTCACTGTGGCCTCTGCATACTCAAAAAAAAAAAAAAAAGGTCACACATCTCTCACTCTAAATCAAAAGCTGGATTAAACCGTGAGGATGGCGTATCAAAGGCGGAACACAGCCTCTTGCACTAAGTAATTAGCCATGTCCTGGGTGCAGGGGGAAGTTCTCGAAGGAAATTGAAAGTTCTACTCCACTGCGCACATGCATGACAGAAAACGGAACAGCTTCATCAATGATAAGGACTGGAAGACCAGACCAGCCCCAGCATTCCTCCGCCCAACGCCTAGTGCGGAGCAAGCCCGGCCAAGGGGCTGAGGGATACCTCGTGGGGCACAGCAGCTGCATGTAGCTGCAGCGAACTGCCCCAATCTCTAGCTAAGACGATGGGTGAGGGGCTATGCTGACGTCAGGATTTCAGAGCAGGGGAAGATGCCATCTAGAACTTTTGTAACTCAAGAGAAGTCAATGCTGGCTTCAAAGCTTCAGTGAGTGGCCAATTTTCTTAAAGTTAGGGACTAATACAGCTGGTGACTTTTAAGTTGAAACCATTGCTCATTGGTTAGTCCAAAAATCCTCGGACCCTTAGCTGATCTACAGAGCTCCGTAAACGCAACAAGTCCGGGGCCACAGCATATCTGCCTAAAATGTGCTTTATTCAAATATACTATTGAGACCTGATGGTGTGGGGCGGGGGGGGGGGGGGGGGGGGATTTCCTTTCAAAAACTGACCACGCGCCAGGTCACCCAGCGCTCTCCCGGAGATGTGCAAGGAGGCTAATGCAGTCTTCACGCCGGCTATCACGGCACCGCTTTAGGTACCAGCAACGCGTTCACGGTTCATGGAAGGACCTGGAAACACCAATTGGAAGGAGCAAGCGTTTGGAAGGAGTTCATTCCGATTCTCGAGGAAGATTTAGGAGGATTCAAGACCTCAGTGGAAGAAGTAACTGCAGATGGTGTGGAAATACTAAGAATGGCTACCTGGTTTCACTCTTACAACAGAGCTTGTCACACGGGAGGAATCTCCTCCTCCTCCCCCCTCCTCCCCCTCCTCCCCCTCCTCCCCCTCCTCCCCCCCTCCTCCTCCTCCTCCTCCCTCTCCTCCAGGAAATGGCAGGGTCAGACTTAGACTGTGACCTAAACAGAGCTCACAACACAGCCTCAGGGTTGAGCACTTGACAGCATCTGCCAAATCACATGATACAGAGACATTATGAGTTGATGAGACGGTCTTGATTGTTGTCTTCAAAAATGGCCATAAACATCTCAACTTGCAGCAGCCACAACCCCTACCAGAAGCAAGGCAAGACCCCACACCTGGAGGCACAGATGATTAGCATTTTTAAGCAGTAAAATCTTTTAAATTCAGGTAAATTCAGGTATGTACCCGGGCAGTGGTGGCGCTTGTCTTTAATCCCAGCACTCAGGAGGCAGAGGCAGGCAGATCTCTATGAGTTTGAGGCCAGCCTGGTCTACAGAGTGAGTTCCAGGACGGCCAGAGTTACAACAGAGAAACCCTGTCTCAAAAAACAAAAAAAAAAAAAAAAAAAGAAAGAAAGAAAGAAAGAAAGAAAGAAAGAAAGAAAGAAAGAAAGAAAGAAAGAGCACATTAGACATAACACCGCTGCATACTAAAAGACTGCAGTGTAGTAACAACATAACTTCTGTTCTCGGGAGTCAAGAAAATGTATGATGGACTTCGTTGTGATTCCATGCCTTATTGCAGTGATCTGAAACCAAGCCAACCGTATCTCCTACTCATGTTTATCTGGTGTATAAACTAATTTATCTATCTTTGTAAGGTTTCCCGTATACCACCTGGATTTCAGTAATCAGATCCATGTACATATATGAAATCAAAATGGATTGTGTGGTAATGACTAATGTACCTCACTAAACTCTGGTATTCTTTCTTTTTTAAAATTCAATATTTCTTCTCTCACGCAACTTATAGAGTGCATCCTGGTCCCCTTCCCCCACCCCTCTTCATCTCCCATCTGCCTCATTTCTACCCCTATCACCACCCACTAACCTCCCTCCTTCTCCATAGAAAAGAACTGTCCCCCCAGGGTTATTACAGGACAATCAGGGCATGGCATAGCTGGATGGAATGAGGCCTGGCACCAATCCCTATATCAAGGGTGGGCCAGGCAGCCAGGCAGGAGAAAAAGAGTCTCAATGGTCAGACCCCACCACCACCACCACCACTCCAGCCTGTAGGAATTTTTCAAGAACACCAGTCCAGACAGCCGTGTGATGTATTTGGGGGATCATACAGGTTCTTTATTTTTACGCATTATGTGTATGGATATTTTGCTTGTGTGTGTGCCCGCACCGTGTCTACGCAGTGCTCGCAGAGGCCGGGAGGGGGCGTCTGATAAGCGGAAGTGGAATTACAGGTAGGCGTGAGTTGCCTCGTGGGCACTAAGAATGCGGCCTGAGTCATTTGAGAGAACGGCACTGCTTTTTGTTTTTTTTGGTTTTTTTTTGTTTTTGGAGACAGGGTTTCTCTGTTGTAACTCTGGCTGTCCTGGAACTCACTCTGTAGACCAGGCTGGCCTTGAGTTTACAGCGATCCGCCTGCCTCTGCCTCCCGAGTGCAGAGATTAGTGTATGCCGCCACCAGCCGGCTGCGGGCTGTACTCTTAACTGGTGAGCCATCCCTTTAGCCCCACGCTGGCCTTCTTAAGTGGAGTGAACACTACTCACACTTGCTGGTGAGCCTGATTTATTGTTGAATTAAATTTGGCGTAAGGCAGGGGCATCTCAGACCCTGCTACAGCAGCGGCTCTCTACCTGCGGGTCGCAACCCCTTTGGGGCTGAGCGATCCTTTCACAAGGATCGACTGAGACCATCTGCATATCAGATTATTATGAGTCATAACAGTAGCAAAATTCCAATTATGAAGTAGCAACAAACATAATTTTATGGTTGGGGAACTGTATTAAAGGGTTGCAGTGTTCGGAAGGTTGCGAACCACTGCTATACAGGAATGACAGAACATACTAGAAACCTCCACTGGTCAGGTCTTATTTGTAAGAAATCAAGATGTAGGGACGTGAAGAGACTACATGGTATTAGGTGGTAAATGAGTTTCCATTTTAAGGGGTGTCATTTTAGCTATCACACTAGCTTAGCTTTACTTTCTGAAGCAGGATACCGAGGACACATCTTCCGTACCAGGGTGATTGCAGCATCTCCACCTGCCTCTACAGGGACAGCTGTCTGTACACTGAGGAGCTGGCTTAGTGTAGTTCCAGTCACCATGCTGGTGGTGCTAAAGCGTACAATAAATACAGATATCTTCTTTGTACTGGGGACCATTTGACCTCTGGTTTGAATTCTCAATTTTAACTTGTATGGAAACACAGAAGACACCATGTTTGCTCCAGGAACCTACTCACTGTACTGGCAACTGTTGAGAAGCCAATAGGTGTTCCACGAATTGTTCTGAAGTTGTGGCAGAGGTTGGTCTCAGTTAACTGACATAGGGGACATGGTGCAGTGGATGAGGGAGCAAAGGTCTGCTTAGGGCTTGCCTAGTGGCCTGTCCCCTTAGAAGAGGGATTCTAGCCTGGCTGGTGACACTCCACTCGCCTTTAATCCCAGCATACAGGAGGAAGAGGCAGGTGGAGCTTTGAGTTGGAGGGCTAGCCTGGTCTACAGAGCAAGTTCCAGGCCAGCCAGGGCTACACAGAGAAACCCTGTCTTGAAAAACCTTTAAAAAAAGAAAGAAAGGAAGGAAGGAAGGAAGGAAGAAAGAAAGAAAAAAAGAAAGAAAAAAAAAACATAAAAGAAAGCCTCTTAGACCTGCTTAAGTAAAGGACAAAGAACAGTTGTCTTGAGAGCAAAGACTGGCATTGTAAACCTGTTTGGACAGAAGTTACAGTTGCAGTTCAGAACAAACTACAGAAGATCAGAAGATTGTTCTGCTGATTGAATTTAATGAACGAGCACCCTGCTTCCTCCTCCTCCCTCCCCACTGCCCCATCCCCCTCAACATGCGGCCCCATGTTGAGCATATGTTAATTGACATTGTAAACTAAAGGGAAAGATCTGGTTCAACCTCTCTACTCTTCCATAGCAAGAGATCACAGTTTGAAAATTAGGAACGGAAGTAAGTTAGATTGCCACCGCCGTGGTGTGTGTGTGTGTGTGTGTGTGTGTGTGTGTGTGTGTGTGTGCGTGTGTGTGTATGTGTGTGTGTGTGTATGTGTGTGTGTATGTGTGTGTGTGTGTGTGTGTGTGTATGTGTGTGTGTATGTGTGTGTATGTGTGTGTGTGTGTGTGCGTGTGTGTGTATGTGTGTGTGCGTGTATGTGTGTGTGTGTATGTGTGTGTATGTGTGTGTGTGTGTATGTGTGTGTATGTGTGTGTGTGTGTGTGTGTGTGTATGTGTGTGTGTGTGTATGTGTGTGTGTGTGTATGTGTGTGTATGTGTGTGTGTGTATGTGTGTGTGTGTGTGTGTGTGTATGTGTGTGTGTGTATGTGTGTGTATGTGTGTGTGTGTGTGTGTGTGTGTGTGTGTGTGTGTGTGTGTGTGTGTGTGTGTGTGTGTGTGTATAGTGCATGTGTGGAGGTCAGAGGAGGACAACTTGTGGAAGTTGGTTCTCTCCTTCCACCATATGGCTCTGAAGAATCAAACTCAGGTTGCCAGGCTTGGTGGCAAGCCCCTGTACCCACTGAGCCACCTTGCTGGCCCCCTTATCATTATTTTTAAGCGTGTATTTGAACTCAGAAGTGTATAGCCTCTGTCCTAGGACATATTACTGATTGTTATCTATTAGGGGATGTTGAACAGGATTTTAAGCTATGCAAACCCCCAGTACATTTGGAAGAATAAAGAAACGGAGGCAGAGAGGAGCATGAGTTGAACGTACTCTACAGTGCGGCCGTGGGGGGCTCTTGGGAAATGAAGAGGGACAGGCAGCGACAGCGCCTTACACCGGTGAGGGGGCTTTGTTTGTTTTTCCAAAAAGTTTTCATGTGATTTTGTTTGTTTTGTTGTTGTTTGAGGTAGGGTTTCACTTTGTAGCCCAGGCTGGCCTCAAACTCTTGATTTTTTTGCCTTAGCATCCGATTACTGGGGTCACAGACTTACACCACTAAGCCTGGCTCTCAGCCTTGATCTCTGGAGTAGATGTGTCTGGTCCTTGTTTTGGGACTGTCGATGCACAGCTGTGCCTTGGAGGGTAAACATGTTGCTGCTGTTCTCCTCTGTAAGTGGGAGAGGTGAACCTATGACTCAGGTCACAGATTCCTGATCCAGAGGACTTTCGACATCATGCTTTTGCAATATGCAAATAAGCATGGTTGTAACTATGGCAATTGAGCTACAGTGTGCAGTAGGCTCTGGTGGCAGCTGCACTGGTAGGCTCTAGTGCACGTTTGTAAGGTCTTAGGGCCAGACGTGGTCTTTGGTCTGCACGTAGTACTAAGAATTGTGGTGGGACAGCCACCAAACGCCCTGTGTGGCGTTAGTAGGCATTTGTGCTGTCGGACCTCATAGAAAAGTGGGCATGGAGGTTTGGGGTGGGCTCTGTGATCCCAAGCTCAGGGCTGTCCCAAAGTGAGGTTTGGAATGCTAGGTGGCTGCACTCCAAAGTTCTTCACATCCTTGCTGACTGGCCACACGGTGTGGAGTGGGTGATGGCAGCAAATATCAGGACACCTAACTAACACTCGCTTGAGCTGTGCCTGCTCAGCAGCCCTGGGCCGTGGTGTGGACTGTAAGGTTTTGCTCCTGCGATTGTGCAGGAAATTAGGATTTAGAAGCAAAAGCAAAGACACTTTTAAGGAGAAAATTTTGAAGTTTACCAGATAAAGAATTTTGTTTGTTTGTTTTTAAACTAGAAGCATTCCTGAGTGAATATCTGCTGATTAAATGATTCGAGAATTTACATGAAAATCATAGAGGACACCTATGATACTCAATTTAAACACAACACTTAAAATCGTATTGTTGAGGATGGACAGATGGCTCAGTGGTTAAGAGCACTGGCTGCTTTTCCAGAGGACCAGGGTTCAAGTCCCAGTATCCACATGGTGGCTCACAATGTAACTCTAGTTCCAGGGGATTCGACATCCTCTCCTGGCTTCTGAAGGCATTGCATACCCATGGTGGTGCACAGACATGCATGCAGGGATGTATGGGTGGTTACTCATACATATAAAATAAATAAATAAAAGTTCAGAACCTTAAAATTGTATTGTTGACTCTCTCAAAGCATAAATGAGAGCTGTCATCCCAACCCTTAGGAGATGGAGGCAAAAGGATCAGAAGTTCAAGGCCATCCTCAGCTACAGAGTGAGTCTGCCGCCTAAACAGAACCTCAGGCTTCCTGCATGTCAGTCAGATTCTCTACCAACGAGCTGCATCCCCAGTCCAGGCTTCTCTGGTTTGCCTGTCCAGTTTTGTCATTGCTTAGGCATACTGACACTCATTTATTAGGAATGGATTTCCTTTGACTCAACAGTATAAAGGAGATCCACGAGGAGCGAGCCTGAAGTAGTCTTCACTGTGGTGCCGGTGTAACTGATTTTTCTTGTAGGAAGCTCCGTGGACGTGCTGCACAGTTTTGCTAAGTGCTCGGGGTTAGACCTGATCTTTGGTCTAAATGCGTTACTGAGAACGCCAGACCTGCGGTGGAACAGCTCCAACGCTCAGCTGCTCTTGGACTACTGCTCCTCCAAGGGCTATAACATCTCCTGGGAACTGGGCAACGGTATGTACCTGGGAACGTTTCATCGTGAGGACGTCCCTTGATGTTATTTTTCCTGTTTTGATATATTCTTTTCCTTGTTAGCAGACAGACCTCTGTCTAGACACATTCATGTAAGTGCTCCACGATGGGGCTGCATCAGCAGAAGCTCCAATTGCTAATCCTAGCTTATGAGTGTAGTGTGTGTGATCGTGCAAGTGTGCATGCCTCTGTGTGTGTGTGTGTGTGTGTGTGTGTGCGTGTGCACGCATTCGTGTCCTCATGTGTAAGCATTCGAAAACAGAGAGCTACCTAAAGTGTCATTCCTTGGGTGCCATCTATCTTTTTGTGTGAGAGAGACACGGTGTCTCGCTGGCCTGGAGCTCAGCTTGTAGACTAAGCTAGCTGGAGAGCAAGCCACAGAGATCCTCCTGTCTGCTTCTCCAGCGCGGGGTTTGCAGATGTGCCCCGTGTATGGCTTTTTTACCTGGATTCCAAGATCAAACTTGGTTCCTGCTGCTTGCAGGGCAGGGATTTCACCAGCTGAGCCATCTCCCTGGCCCTCTTTCTCTCTGTTCTTTGTAAGTAAATGACTAAACTGGGTTATTAAATACTGGCTATAAACTGTTTTCCAAGTGCCCATTGACTTAATATCTCTATTATTAACTTCAGTTTATTTACTCCCTCCTCACACCAGAATTAAAATGTTTGTTTCTAAACTCTCTTCTTTATTAACTGGGGGAGGGGGGTGTCTTTTCTTATCTTTGGATTCTAGGTTTGTAATTTGAGAGACGTTTGTTGCTGTGTGCTTGTGTTTAGATACCATTTAGGTAAGAGGTGAGTGTGAGAATTGCTTTCTTTCAGAGCCCAACAGTTTCTGGAAGAAAGCTCACATTTTCATCGATGGCTTGCAGTTAGGAGAAGATTTTGTCCAGCTTCGTAAGCTTCTAAGAAGGTCATTCAAAAATGCAAAACTCTACGGCCCCGACGTTGGTCAGCCTCGAGGGAAGACGGTTAAGCTGCTGAGAAGGTAGTAGTTGGGGGTTGCACAACCACTTTCTTCTTACTTTTTTAGCGGCGAAAAAGAATGTGTACGTAAAATTCGCCTGGTGCACTCGGTTTAGATCCCGGTTTCCTTGACAACACCCAATCACTGTACGAGGAGGCAGTTGAGCTTTCTCCTCCAGCGTGAACAGGGCATTGCCTTTGGCCATAGCAGTGCCCTAGAGTTTCCTGTTTGATTTGACTCTCATTGGCCTTGACAGAAACAATGAACTGAGTCTGATGACTTCTATCTTCTCCATGGCTGACCCCATGGTCATGGGGAACTAGATGATGGCCTCGGGGTCAAGCTTGTTTCTCCCGGGGATGTTCTTGCAAAGGTGTTTGGGTTGCCTCTGGAGCCACCTCAGGCCGTGGGAGGTGGGTGGTGTGTGGCTCCTCTTTAAGGGCCGCGATGCTTTCAGCTTTGCCTTCTTGGCTTTCAATGGCCTTGGCTTTGACTTCAGCTCTGAGAGACAGGGGCTTTCTTTTTTGCTTTTGGTGCCCTCTTGGCAAAAGGCAGGACCGCTGTTGTTAGAGATGAGTGGTCCTTTCCGGTGGAGAAGCCCCAGTAGTCCATATGTTGTTAAACAGCTCCCTGCTTAACTATATGGTTTACCCAAAGAGGAAACATTGGGTTAAAATTCCACTGGGTTAGAATTCTGGAGCAAACGGTGCGTATGATTAGGATGCTATGTTGCCTGCAACTCACATCATAATCAGCCAGTCCCAGGGAACAAAGCTCTTCTGGAAATGTGCATGTGCTTGAGCGTGAGTGACCCCACTATGGAACTTCTCTTCTAGTTTCCTGAAGGCTGGTGGAGGAGTGATTGACTCTGTCACGTGGCATCAGTGAGTACTCCCAGTAACATGATACCCCAATATTAACCTCAGAGTGTTTAATACCCTCGTGCCTCAACCATATAACTACAGCTACATTACAAATAGCAGCTAATAGGCTGGAGAGGTGGCCCAATGGTAAGAGCACTCGCTGTTCTTACAGAGGACCTGGGTTCAGTTCCCAGCTCAGAACCGCCTGGAACTCCATTCTAGGAGGTCTTTTCTGGCCTTTGGAGGGTACTGCACACACACGGTGCACATAAGCTCATGCAAGCACACATTTACACATAAAGATAAAACATAAGTTGGGTGTGGTGGTGCACATCTTTAATCCCAGCACTTGGGAGGCAGAGGCAGGCAGATCTCTGTGAGTTCAAGGCCAGCCTGGTCTACAGAGTGAGTTCCAGGACAGTGAGGACTGTTACACAGAGAAACCCTGTTTCGAAAAACAAAAAAGGAATTCTTAATGCTGAAAAGGTAAATCTAGTTGTACTTATTTCCGGTTTTCAAGAGGTTATTTTTGCTTGACTGCTGATTGGCTTTTCAAAGTTCAAGTAATAAACAAACAGCACCTTACGCAACATTTCACAAGAATTTTAATATTAATTAAAAAAGTGTAATGTTTTTAAAAATGATGTGGTAGTTTATACAAAGATAGAGGTGCATAGCCAACTAAGCCATGAGCATCAAAAGCAGGTAAAACCTGCTGAAGAACAAGTAACCAGAGCACCCACATTTTTGGCTGTCTCTTCCTAAGGTAGAATAGCTGATTTATAGTTATTCGTATAGAATAGTTCCTCTCTGGTAGAATTCTGCCTGTTAAAAAATAGTAACGATGAGAAACGGTAGGAAGAAGAGCAGGGTTCAGAACTGACATAACAGCAGGAAGTAAAATGTCATTTTTTTTTCCTGAATAATTTAGCTACTACTTGAATGGACGAATTGCTACCAAAGAGGATTTTCTGAGCTCTGATGTGTTGGACACTTTTATTTTTTCTGTGAAAAAAGTTCTAAAGGTAATAGTCTTTCTACATTTTTCATGCCACACCAGTCTAATGATGTCTGTGGATATATGTATTGGTGTATTTTTTTTTTCTCATTTTAAAGGTTAAGCACTGTGTCTTATTCAACCTTGGTTTCCCCCTTAGCATTGGACCTTATTTAGTTGTGGTAATTAGACATTAAAATACTTCTAATGGCCTTTCGGTACAATTAACAATTATAGACCATATTATTTATATTCCTTCTATTCCCCAGTAGGTCCATAAAAGATAATGGTAAAGAAGTGATCATAAATATATTTGTAAGTGAAAGGACATGAGAAGAGTCTAGAGATGCAAAGCTTTGCACGCTGCTCACAGTTAAGTCAGCACTGAGGTGGTTGACTTGTTCCCAATGACCTCAGAATCATTCCTGTTCCCCAGGTGACCGAAGAGATGAGACCCGGCATGAAGGTCTGGTTGGGGGAGACCAGCTCTGCGTATGGCGGTGGGGCACCGTTGCTGTCCAACACCTTCGCAGCAGGCTTCATGTGAGTGACTGCAGGCTTTGGGCTCAGACACTTTCTTTCTCATCCACTAATGGCAGCCCCAAACCACATCAAACACAGTTTCTGGACAGAGCCCTAAAATTTGTGCCAGGTTGTCTTAGTTGGGGTTTTGTTGCTGTAAGGAAACTCTATGACCACGGCAAGTCTTCTACAGGAAAACATTTAACTGGGGTTGGCTTACCACTCAGAGGTTTAGTCTGTTACTGTCATGTCTGGAAGCATGGCGGAACACAAGCAGACATGGTGCTGGAGAGGCAGCTGAGAGCTCTACATCCAGATCGGCAGGTAGCAGCAAGAGAGAGTGAGCCACTGGGCCCGACTTGAGCTTCTGAAACCTTAGAGCCTTCCCCTTATGACACACTCCTTCCACCAAGGCTATGCCTTCTCCACCAAGGCCATATGTTCTAGTCCTTTCAAATAATGTCACTCTCTATGAGCCTCGGGGGGCCATTTTATTCAAACTACCACAGTTTTCCAGGCTGGAAAGATGACTCAGTGGTTCAGAGCCCTGGCTGCACTTCCAGGGCACTGGGGCTCCAGTCCCAGCACTCACATTGTGGCTCATAACCATCTGTAACTCCAGTTCCAGGAGACCCAATACCCTCCTACAGTCTCCATGGGCACCAGGCATGCGCAGACATACATGCAGGCAAAACATACAGGCTCATACACTTCTATTTAAAGTGATTTTTTTAAACCTTGTTGGACATCTTTAATGGGTATCTCAAATCAACCATTGGAAGCTTGAATTGTTTTAGAACGTTTAGAAGGGCGTGGTGGCACACATCTGTAGTTCTAGCTACTCAGGAGGCTGGGGCAGGAGGACTTCAGTTTCTAGATCTGATTGGGCTACAGAGTGAGTTCAAGTCCAGGCTGGACAAATAAATGAGATCTTGTCTCAAAAAAAAAAAAAAAAAAAAAAAAACAGTAAAATGAGGCCTACGGGTATATATAACTCAGTGCAGAGCACTTCCCTAGGATGTTCGCCAGCCCTAGGTTTAATCCACAGTACAACGACAACAATGAAGACGAGGAGGAAAGGAAGAAAGAACGAATTACGTAGTCTCTACAAAGAGGCCAGAGAATTTGCGCTAATAGCTATCTGTCACTTGAAAAACACCAAGATAAGCAATTTAAAGGGAAAGGTTTATCGCTCACTTTCAGAGGTTTCAGCCTTGGTCACTTGGTCCTGTCCTGGGAAGCAGTACGCTGTGGCAGAAGCGTGTGGTGGAGGGAACCTTCCACCTCACGGCTGAGCAGAAGCAAAAGAGGAAAGAGAGGGAGCCAGGAGGGTCTGAGACCCTTCCAAGGGCATTTCCCCAGGGTCCTACTTCCTCCAACAAGGGCCTGCTGCCTCACGCAAGCTCCGTTCACCGAGGCCGAGCTCCAGCACACCATCCTTTGGAGGCCATTTACGGTCCACGCCATAACATGGTCCTTTCTCTAAGGAAGCTGGATGTTTTCCAGGGGTGATGAGCTTGTCCCAGCACTTGGGAGCCCACAGCAAGAGGATCAGGGGTTCACAGTGAAACCACCTGGGAAAAGGAAGGCAGGGCAGGGAGAATGAAGAGGGAGGAAAGGTGGAGAAGGAGAGGGTGAAAGTTCAATCAGTTTCCACTCTACGGAAGCTTAGTGTGTGTATAGCTGTATTGCCGATCATCAAGGAGTTTAGCCTAGAATATTTACCTGGCACCTGAAGGGTGACCTGCCAACTTCCGGGCCGTGACACCTCATTGTCCACGGACCTGGTTGCTCTAGACCAGGGGCTGCTTATGTTCAGCACCTCACTGTCTCCATGCGCTTTGTCCCATTGTCCTGAGACTCCTGAGACTCTTTTTCTTTTCTCTTCCATTCTTCCTCTTCATCATCTTCCTTGTTGTAAGCTTTAGAATACACACAAACCTTTCAATACTCAAGAGGGCACAAGGAACTGAGAAAAGAATGGAGTGTCTGTCATTCACTGAAGGTGTTGGGGGAGACAGCTGTATTCGTTGGTGTGTGGTTCTGTGTGGCCCACGTTCCGACCACTGTTGACAGCAGTCTTCTTGCCAGTCTTCACTCTGCTCATGCGTGCATGGCGGCACAGAGGGATGAGGAATTGCCTACAGCAGCGGGAGGTCCACTGTGCTCTGTAGACATTGTCTTGCCCTCCGGGAAACTCTTCTGGCCTATCGTCTCCTAGATATTATTATCTAGAGACTATCTATGTTATTGTATGGGAGGTGTGGGGTGGGGGCATGCTGTGGTCACCATGTCATCTGAATGACTTACTTGTAGTTAATGCCATTCTTGTAGTTTCCTGTAATTCCTCCACATAGATGAACGAGTCTGTGTGTGACTATGTTGGGATGATTCTGTTTTCAAATCTGAAGAAAGCTCCTGTCACTCTCTCCCAGGTGGCTGGATAAGCTGGGCCTGTCGGCCCGGATGGGCATCGAGGTGGTGATGAGGCAAGTGTTCTTTGGGGCTGGAAACTACCACTTAGTGGATGAAAACTTTGAGCCTTTGCCTGTAAGTGACCTTGTTTTTCTGTGTCTCTGAACACATGGGAGTCTGCTCTGGGCCCCTGTCCTAGCCTGGGAATAGTCAGTCCCCTCAGGAAGGAGCCACCTGTGACATGATGAGCTGGGGGGACCCTCACAGATCAAGCGTTATTTTGCGTGTGACTCAAAAGAGGAATCACTTTCAAAACACTGTCCACTTGGAGCATGGCGTGTGTTGTATTTAAAAATGACTAATTAGAAATTTTATGACCCATCTTATAAGATAACAAATTTGAATGAATGTTTTGCAAGGCAACTCAAAATTAAGGTTATTGTCTTGAGCGTTAAGATGGCTCAGTGGGTGAGGTGCTTACCGTACTTGGTTGTTCTGTTTTTTTAGGACACAATCTCTCTATTATGTAGCCCCAGTTGTCCCGGACCTCAGTATGTAGCCCAGGCTGGCCATGAACTCACAGGGATCTACCTGCTTCTGTTTCCTGGGAGCTGGGATTAAATGTGTGTGCTGCCATATCCAGTCCCCTTATTGCACTTTGAATCCTCAGAACCTGTGTGTCACCTGGTGCAGTAGTGTTCATCTGAAATCCCAGAGCTCGTGGAGGAGATGGGAGGTAGAGGCAGGAGAATTCCTAGAAGGTTTGAGGCCAGCCAGTCTGGTATGTCCAACAACAAGAGAGAGCAGCACTAGAGGGTGTCCTCTGACTGTCATGTGAAATCCATGTGCCTGCGCTCACAACAATAATGTGCACTCACGTACACATATCACATAGAACACAACACAGAGAGAGAGAAAGAAAAATGCTATTCTAGATACTGGCTGAAGGTTCAGAATTATTTTATGACATTCAGGTGTGGTAACTCAGGCCAATAATCCTACATGTGAGAGACTGAGGCAGGAGAATCACCATTAGTTCAGTGGGGTTACATAGTAGATTTCAAGCCAGCTTGGGCTACAGAGTAAGACTGTTTCAACAACAACAAATAATATTATAAAGTCATAATTTATGTATCTTTCCAACATGCCAGGATTGTGCATTTGTTTTAAAAACACCACCCTAATAACTGTCTTGTTTATAATCTTCAAGATTTGGGCCAGGTGTGGTGGGTCGTGTCCTTAATCTCAGCAAGCAGAGGCAGGCAGAAGCAGGAAGGTCTTTATGAGTTTGGGTCCAGACTGTGAGTTCCAGTCTAGCAAAGGGCTACATGGTGAGACCCTGTCTCAAAAAAATACTAATAATTTTCAAGATATTATGAATAAACCTTCATTTCTACCTTATCTCATACTGTATTTGGTGCTAAATGAGGAAATGTATCTTTATCCAAAGTTCTACCTCATGTGTGGAGTGTGATGAGTGTGTGTGAGTGTATAGATGTGTGTGTGTGTGTGTGTGTGTTGTGAGTGTGAGTGTGTGTGTGTGAGTGTATAGATGTGTGTGTGTGTGTTGTGAGTGTGTGTGTGTGGAGTGTGATGAGTGTGCGTGAGTGTATAGATGTGTGTGTGTGTTGTGAGTGTGAGTGTGTGGAGTGTGATAAGCATGCGTGAGTGTATAGATGTGAGTGTGAGTGTGAGTGTGACTGTGTGTGTGTTTGTCTAAGAATTAAGGTATTGATAACTATGGTCCCAAGAAGTATGACCTTAATCTTCTTAGTCTATAGCAATTGAAGACAGGTGTGTGGCAGTGCGCACCTGAAATTCAAGTAGAAATATCAGAAGTTTAAGGCCAACCTCAGCTGCTTGGAGAGTTTGAAGCCAGCCAGAGTTATATGATCCTGTGTTTCAAAAATTAAAAACAAATAAGTAAATATATAAAATGACATTTGAAGATTAGTTTTCTAAGAATATTTTTAATGGTACATTTAAAAATGCTTTTAAATTTTTATTTTATATGTAGGGGTCTTTCACCTCTATTTATGTATGTGTACTACTTTCATGCGTAGTGACTTTAGAAGCTAGAAGAGGCCATTGCATCCCCTGAAACTGGAATTACAAACAGTTGTGAGCCACTATGTGGTACTGGGAACTGAACCCAGATCCTTTGGAAGAGCAGCCAGTGTTCTTAATGGCTGAGCCATCTCCTCAGCCCTTCTAAGAATAATTCTTCTCCTCTTCCTCCTCCTCCTCCCCCTCCTCCTCCTCCTCTTTTTCTTCTTCTTCTTCGTCTTCCCCTCTTCCTTCTTCTTCTTGTGTTTTTGAGATAGAGTTTCTCTGTTGTAACTTTGCCTGTCCTGTGTAGAGGAATAGACCTATGTGAAAGCTAAGGTACATTCTAGGGTCTACATGCAGAGGCCTGTGTGACCTAGATGGAATGTAGACACACCTTTAACCTAGTATTCAGAAAGCAGTGGTGGTCCATGCCTTTAATCCCTAGGAAAAAAATGTGGAAGCAGACACAGGAAGCAGAACTCAGAAGGAGTCAGTATCACACAGGAAGTGACATCTGAAATGAGTCAGTGAATAGCAGACAAAGTAACTAATCAGAAGAAGAGTTAGCAGAGGAAGGACATGTCCAACTCTCATGAGAAAAGGCAAGCTCTCAGCTCAGTAAAAGAGAGTTACATAGGCGTTAGAGTCAGTTAACAAAGCAGTCAGTAAGAAGAGTTAGTTGAGGAGCAGTTAACAGTTCATTACAGAGGAGTTACAGAAGCTGAGGCTGGAGTGAATTACAGAACAGTTAGTTGAAGCAGTCAGTTACAGAGGCAGGATGGAGCAAGGAGAGCTCAGGGAAAAACACAGAGACACAGAAGAGCTCAGCAGAAGAAGCCCAGAACAGAGAGTGAGTTGAACCAGAAGAGTAAGAGTTCAGAAGAAGCTAGTCAGAGTGGCTCAGTTAGCAGTCGGTCTCAGAAGGCTAAGGCTGAAGCCTTAAAGTTTAAGGATCAAGACTAGATTATAAAGAGGACAAAACACTCCAGGGCTCAAGGACTTCAGGCTAGAACAGATGATTTAATTAGTCAAAAGAACAAACTGTCTTCTGCCCTGAATCAACATCAACATCTGATGAATCTACATATATATCTACATCTACAGTCCTGGAACTCACTCTGTAGACCAGGCTGGCCTTGAACTCACAGAGATCTGCCTGACTCTGCCTTCTGAGTGCTGAGATTAAAAACATGCACCACCACCACCCAGCCTAAGAATAATTCTTAAAGGGATGATTTGAATATATTTAGCCAATATTTCTTTACTGAAAATATTATGATAGTTGCTTTATTCAGATTGGAACTTATACCATTTACTATGGTCATATACCATTTAAATATCCCTAGAGTGATTGTCAGATTCTTATAACTCTTTAGTTGAAACTGGCTTATTAAAATATGGATAAGAAAATAACCAGAGATCTGTTTTCGGTCCCTCCCTCTGACCAAACTAGGATTACTGGCTTTCTCTTCTGTTCAAGAAACTGGTAGGTCCCAAAGTGTTACTGGCAAGAGTGAACAGCCCAGACAAAAGCAAACTTCGTGTGTATCTCCACTGCACAAACATCAACCAGTAAGTATGAAACACACCTTCACCAAACAACTAGTTTGAATTGGCAAGCACATAACTTCCTTATCCAATACCCATTGCCTTCTAGCTATGCAATGGGTTGGAACTGTGTCATTTTTCTTTTTCTTTTCTTTTTTCTTTTTGTCTTTGTGACACCAGAATCTAACTTCAAATAATTGGTAGCGGGGCTGGGGAGATGGCTGAGCTGGGAAAGTTCCTGCATGGAAGCGTGAGGACCTGAGTTCAATATCCAGCATCCCTGTGGGAAAAAGTGGCTGTGCATGTGTATGCCTGTAATCACAGCACTGGGAAACAGACAAAACGATACCTAGGGTGTGCTGAGTGATCAGTTTATCTGAATTCCTGAGCTCCAAGCCAATGAGAGACCCTGCCTCCACACACACACGTGCACACGTGTGCTCACGCACAGGAACGTACACAGTTGCTTAAATGGGGGCTGCAGAGATGGCGCAGCAGTTAAGAGCACTGGCTGCTCCTGCAGAGGACCCAGGTTCAATCTCCAGCACCCACACACATAACTGTCAGTCACTCTAGTTTTAGGGGATTCAGCACCCTCTTCTGTCTTCTGCTGGTACCAGACACACATACACACAGTGCACACATATGTAGGCAAAACACTCATACACATAAATAAAGATAAATGTTTTAAAAAGTAAAAAAAAAAACCTAATTGTTTAAATACAGGCATCGCAATCCAGCAAAGATTTACATAGCATTTTACTTGTTAAAGTCTATAATGAAAACATATAGTGAAACATCACCATATTCAGATGAACAGTTGTTCCCTTAAGGGAGTATGGGTGAATGGAAAAGTGAGCCTAAATTAGTATACATACACAATTCTGCGAATGTCGTTGTCTCTTTAGTTCACTAGGAAGGATCAAAGGAAAGGAATAAAAATCTCAAAGGACAGAAAGAGCTGGGGCAGCTCAGCTAGTAAAGGCATCCGCTGTCAAGCCTGACAACCTGATTACACCCACCCACATGGTGGGAGGGAAGAACTGACTCCTGAAAATTGTCCTCTGACCTCCACACGAGCACACGCAGACAAACAAATAAGTGTGTACTTTATTAACTTAGAGATTTTTTTTTAAAGTTGTAACTGAGCCAGCAGGACAACTCAGCAGGCAGAGGAACTATCTGCAGGGTCCGAGTTGGACCCCACAACCCCACAAGGGAGTGGAAGAGAACCAATTCTGACCTCCACACATGCGGTGGCACACATATGTCCACCTTCTTAGAAATAAATAAACAAGAAGTGTTTTTAAGTTGTGACCAGTTTCTAGAAAAAAAGGCCATACAGACCTTTGTAGCTCTGTACTCTGGCTTTGGGTAACAAAAAAATTCCCCAAATCCCAGGGCTTTTCTGTCTTAGTGTTAATCTGTGGTTGCTGGTGGGCCAATATGAGCCCCGAAAGCCACCTAATATTTTCCATTTCTGGTGACTGGGACTCTCTGAATAAGGAGGGCCATGGTATGAAGTAGGGAATATATTCTGAATATATTCTGAAGTAAGCAGATTCTTTTATCGTCGTTTGTTTTGTTTGTATTGGGTCTTTCTAGGTTATCCTGACAGGAATTTGCTACGTAAACCAGGCTGGCCCTTACATTTAGATCTGCCTGCCTCTGCTCCCACCTGTTCCAAGAAAAGGCATGCACCACCTCACTTGGCCTTTGTTTGCGTTAATTTTTTTTTTTAATTTCTGGGTGATTATTATATTATTGTGTGCTCGTGTATATGTGCATGTGTTGCACGTGGACGTCACAGGACTGTTCCAGGGGTCCTTCCAAAGACAGGGTCTCTCATTGGCCTGCAACTTTGCCAAGTTTGCTAGGCTAGCTGGCCAGCGAGAACTAGAGAGTCACATGACTCCACCTCCCTTCTTGTCATTAAAGTGACAAGTACAACCACCTGCTCAACTTTTTACAAGGGATCTGGAGATCCAAACTCAGCCCTCATGCCTATAGGGTATGCATTTTAATTATTATATATGTATTTAAATTCATAAATAATATAAATAAAACATAATTTAGATAAATAATTTAAAATTTAAATTAAAAAATAATTTAAATAAAATATAAATAAAAATATTTAAATTAATAAAATAATTAAAAATATATGTGTTTGCCTGCATATGCTTGTGTACCATGTTTGTGTCTGGTGCCCGCGGAGTCCAGAAGAGGACACATCAATCTCCTGAAACTGGAGTTTTAACAGTTGGGAGCTGCCATGTGGGTTATAGGGACCGAACCCTCGTTCTCTGGAAGAGCGATCAGTGCTCTTAACCAGCGTCCCGGGAATCGCTCTTGTTTATATAGTTTATAACCTGAATTCAGACATACTGATAGATCTCACTTATTCCCTGTATTTAAAAGCATGTGGTACGGCTCTGACCTTCTGGAGCTCAGGGTGGCGAAGGAGCACAGCGCTCAGTGTCCTGGCTGCGGGGAGTGACATGAAGAGCTGCGCTGGCGATGCTTTCAGAACAGGGCACGCAATTGGTCCAACACTGTTTCAGGAGAGGGCTAATAGGTCCCACCACCATTATGGATATGGGCATTCGATATCTCTGACTGCATGTTTGTTCAGGGTCTTCGTTGCATAAGGCAGACAAATGTGTGACTGAATCAACCTGTTTGCTTTTAGCCCAAGGTATCAGGAAGGAGACTTAACCCTGTATGCCCTGAACCTCCATAATGTCACCAAGCACCTGAAGCTACCATTCCAACTGTCTAACAAACCAGTGGATAAGTACCTTCTAAAGCCTGTGGGACCTGATGGATTACTTTCCAAGTGAGTAATTCCTTGTTGACTGCAGACTTGATGTGAGTTTATTGACATTTATTAGAATAGAGATTTTTCTTTTTTTAATGGAGGGGAAAAAAAGGGTGACTATTACATTCTAAAATTTTTCATTTTAGGAACTTCATATAGGAATACTTATTGATACAAATATAACTCAGCAAAGAGTCCAACATAGAAGGATAGAGATGCAAACTAGTAGTTATATTAGAAGAAAATCCGTAATTCCAAATATCTTCATGTATCAAGACCTGTTCAGTGCATTTGACTTATTTGTTCTCAAAAGGCACTGCTCTCGGTGACAGCCACTGCCACTGACCTGCCCATTTGACCTAGTAAGGCACGTGGGTGGAGTCAAACACCACACAGAGCTGGGCGGATCCTCCTGTAGCATTAGGGTAGCTGTTGCTGTTGTTATTGGCTAGAGTAAGAAGAATGGCCAGAAATGTACTTCTACGCAGATTATTTGAGTTGTTTCTAAACACATTTAGTGTGTCCATTCCTAAGGGCAAAGGTCAAAGGACAACAAGCAGAGGTCACTTCTGTGTCTCCAGTGTGTGGGTCCTGGGAATTGGATTAATCGGATAAGTCCCTTATCCGGCTTAGCCGATTCGCCAGCCCCGAATGAAAATGTTTTAACATGAAAACAATTCTTATTTCGGGTGAATTTTGCCCAATTCTCAATTCTGCCAAACCTGTTGCTTACTAATTCCTTAAACCTTTATCTCACCTGGAGTTTAGCAAACTTGCCTTCTATTTCCTTGTCCTCATGTTTCTGTCTTCAAAACACGAAACGAGCTACTTCCTTCAAACCCCACCCTCACTGTTGAACCTGACAGCACATTTGCATGTGCAGCTGATTAAACCCCACGGCCTGAGCAGAGATGAAATCTGGCTATGTTCCTGTCTTACACGGGTCTACCGATTCACAGTGATCGTTATTTGTCTTCAGGTTGAGGAAGTAAACACTAAGATAGAATCTAGGACTTCAGTAGGTACTCTCAAGTGGTCCTTCATTTCAGGTTGAACATTCTTCTTTTTTTCTTTCTTCCTTTTTTTCTTTCTTTCTTTCTTTTTTTTTTTTTTTTTTTTTTTTTTAAAGACAGGGTTTCTCTGTTGTAATTCTGGCTGTCCTGGAAATCATTCTGTAGACCAGGCTGGCCTCAGACCAGGATCTCACTGTGTAGCTCTGGCTGACCTGGAATTCACTCTAGACCTGGCTGGCTTTGAACTCACAGAAATCTGCCCACCTCTGCCTCCCAAGTGCTGGTATTAAAGGTGTGTGCCAACACCAGGCTGCTGAACAGTCTTAGTACAAACATTCAGAGAAATTTTTTGCTTGTGGTTTCCTAAAAAGGTCATATTTCCTCCTCCTCCTCGTCCTCCTCCTCGTCCTCCTCCTCGTCCTCCTCCTCGTCCTCCTCCTCTTTCTCCTCCTTCCTCCCCTGCTCCTCATCTAACACTTGATGTGATACATAAGTGTAAAAACAAAACAAAAGCCTGTGGACCGATTCCACTGTGAATCGAATCCACCTTGGAATAGGCTTGGTAGCTCCTGGCACAGTCATGGCCTGTGGTCAGCACGTCTTGAGTTGTGGGACTGGGTGCTGAGCATCTAGAAAGATTTTGTGGAACCTGGTTTCCACCCATTGATCCTTAGTAAGAACAGGAGGTGAAGCAGGATGTGGTGATGATAAAAGCAGGATTTACGCCTTTAATCCCAGCACTGGGGAGGCAGAGGCAGGTGGTGTCTCTGTGAGTTCAAAGCCAGCCAGGTCTACAGAGTGAATTCCAGGTCGGCCAGAGCTACACAGTGAAATCCTGGTTTGTTTTTTGTTGTTGCTGTTGTTTTGTTTTTTGTATTTGTTTGTTTTATTTTGTTTTTAAAAAGACTTGATAAAGTTTTAAAAATGAACAATACAAGCCAGGCATGAAGGCACATACCTATAATCCCAGAACTTGGGAGACAAAAACAGGAGGATATACCACAGGTTAGGGCCAGCCTAGTCTACATAGTGAGTTCCAGGCCAGCAGGGGCTATAAAGAAAGACCTTGTCAAAAAAAGAAAGAAAACCACATGCTAATGTCACACGGAAACAAAATATCTAAAAGTAGAGGATTAAGTGATGCCCTAGTGAACTCATATCACAGAACCCAGTGTGTCCACTAAAATGATATGGCAGACGAGCTTATGTCATAGAACCCAGTGTGTCCACTAAAATGATATGGTAGGGGAGCGCTGTATGATGTGAACAGACACTAGGACGTAGTAAATGGAAAAGGAGTTTTAAGAAAATATACACTATATCCATTTTTGTTCAAGTAAAGTGTGTTTATATAGAGAGAGAACGATGGAATAAATGTGTCGAGACATTAAAAGTCAGAAGATGTAATATATCGCTTTGTTAAGTTTTATTTTGTTTTAGGGTGTTTCTGAGGAAGGACCTGTAGTCCTGAACATGCTGTGTAGTCAAGCTGACTTTGAAATACTGACTCCACCTCCTGAGTGCTAGGACTAAAGCCCTGGCTTGTTATGTTTGTCTGGAAAATGGTGATATATAGTATTTTCACAGTGCTTACTGTGTACAGGCACAGTGATGAATGTTATACGTGTGTCACATGTACTCCATATATGGCATAAACATAATGGTCATTAATCCTGTCAGTTTTTAACAATAACAAAAAACATTTAAGGAAAAGGTAAAGAACCTGGTGTAGTAGAGGTAGGAAGATCACTAGGAGTGTAAGGCCAGCCTCGGCTACATAGTAAGTTCCAGCCTGAGCTATAGTATGAGACCCTGTCTCAGATAAAAAGATAAAATAGGTGTATAATCTGTGCATGCTTTTGTGAAAAGGCCAGGTAATAATACTGCAGACTTTGTGGGCCAGACGGTCTCTGGTCCAGTTACTTTCTCTCCCAATGTAGTTTAAAGTTTGTCTTTGTCAAACATCTAAGCTTATTTAGTGTTGAAATACAAATTATATAATTCAAGCCGCCACAGAAATCCTCCTCGGTCTAAAATTATTTCCCAACCTTTGTAGGGGCCACGGTGCACCCACCTAACTCAAGCGTGCCTCTCCTTCTTGTAGGTCTGTCCAACTGAATGGTCAAACGCTGAAGATGGTGGATGATCAGACCCTGCCAACTTTAACAGAGAAACCCCTCCGCCCGGGAAGCTCATTAGGCATGCCTGCCTTTTCCTATGGGTTTTTTGTCATAAGAAATGCCAAAATTGCTGCTTGTTTACGAAAATAAAAGGCATACAGGAGCCCTGAGCTGAAAGAGGTCAGGGATGTTATTCATAAGAATAAGGCAAAACTCTAACCGGAGGAAGACTGACTCCTTATCAAGTTCCCAGATCCTCAGGAGGACTGGGGCACTCCAGTGCCTGATCGAGTGTGGTGAGCTCATCTAAGTCGGACTCTGCAGATGACGGCCACAGCTGATGGCACCGTGCGCCCGATGATGCTCAGCACTTTGCATGCACTATTTTGTGGGCTATTAAAAATGTATGGGAACGCCTCTTGATATGACCAAGAGGCAAATAAGTGAAGGATAGGTCATGATTTTTTAAAAGCTTTATTTGTTTTTATTACTGTTATTTTGGGTTAGAAGATTGTCAAATCTGTCCTTCAGGAGCCTCTCTGTAGCTCTGGTGGAGAAAGCCTCATTGCCACAGCCTCACACAGGCTGTAAAAGAGAGACACCTGCTCACACCCTGAGAGGAACTAAAACGAAGAGAAATCGCCCTGTGCCTCTCCTCTTCATTCTCCAGAAGTCTGTGAAAGGGCAGACGGTTGGACAGAGGTACATGTATGTGTATACATATGTATTTACATATATGTGTATATGCATACACACGTATTTATGACAACACTTGAGAGGGAAGGGATGACGTAAGTTTGGAAATGACTAACGGAGACGGTCGGTTGGCTGAGAGGAGTTTTGGGAAACACCTGTCATGTCATAGCCACCCACTACCTTTCCTATACCATTAGTTCTTCTTCTCTGGGGAAGCTTGCCTGTGAGCAACAGAAACCTCCCAAACAGCGGAAAGAATAAGGGCCTATAGTCACCCGTAAGAAGCTGTTCGAGTGGGGCGGGGTCCAACAGCTGGACACATCACCAGAGGTCCAGCCTCTTTCTCCTTCCCGTCCCGCTGCCATCTGTAGTGCTGGCTGTTGGGGCCCAGCACATGGTGGCTGTGAGTCGTCTGCAGATTAATTGAGGTCTGGCAGCAACCAGAAGAAGAGTGGTTTCTTCACAGACCCGAAGAGCTCCTTCCCGGAGGCTCTCCCAGCAGGCCTTTCTTCACATCTCAAGTCCTCCTGGCCGGGAATATGTCTGTGGTTCCTTCCCCTGCCTCTTCCCATGACCATGCAATGTCTATAGTTCGTCTTCAAGCAATCCTCCCTGGGGCAGAGAGGTGTGGGGGGTTCTCGGCACTGGACACTGCAGTCCTGTGCCTTTAACCAAGTAACAAAATGTAATTGTTTTCCCCCAGGATTGTAACCCTCTTAAGGATGCTGTATGTTTGTGCCTGCTATGATGAATGTTATCTCAACTGAATTTGAGTTCATTGGTGAAGTTTGACCTTCAAGTTTGGATGCTTCGATACTCTCAAATTTTTCTGCAAGCAGTTTTTATATTTGCACATTTGAAATAAACTAATTTTATAGTCTTAATTTGCATGGTTATCCTAATAAAGCTAAAACCCACAGGTTCTTACATCGGGAGGTCTAGTTTTGATGGGCTGGACATGTGGCTCACTGGAAAAATGCTAGACTGGACTGGCATGGACAAAGTCCTGGGTTTGATCCTTAGTACTGAAGAATGAATGAATGAATGAATGAATGAAGCCTTATTTTCCTTCAGCATTTTCTGTATACCTCCTACCTGTGTTTTCCTTTCCCCCTCCCCAACAGAAAAGTACCTGACTTTGAAGAAAAGTAGCTATCAGGAATAAACTTCATATCCTACTTCAGTCACAAAGTCTTGACTTCTCTATTTATTTTCCTTGCCCCTCTTCCATTTCATAAACTCGATACCTAACTTTCCACTTGAATGACAGTGAGGTGCGTAGCAACATCCAAGTTGTTCATTCACCCTGACTCTGCTTTAAACTCCTTTTAAGATTTGTTTTTAATTATGGGGTGGGTGTGTGTGTGCGCTCACGCGCGCGCGCGCGCGCGCGTGTGTGTGTGTGTGTGTGTGTGTGTGTGTGTGCCCGTGTGTGTGCGCACATGCACGCACGTGGGTGCAGGTGCCCTCAGAGGACAGGAGCATCACATCCCCTGGAGTTGGAGTTACAGACAATTGTGAGCCACCTGACGTGTGTGCTGGGATCTGAACTCGGGTCTTCTGCAAGAGCAGCAAGTGCTTTAACCACTGAACCACACATTCTCCAGCCCTGCTAGAGATACTTAAATGGCTCTCCATTTCTTACAGGCCCATGAGAGTCTTCAATATGTGGCACCTGGCCCTCCATTTCTTTCAGGCCTATGGGGGCCTTCAGCATGTGGCACCCGCCTTTCGGTCAGCCTTGTCACGTCCGTCCTCCTTCAGTTCTGCTCTCCACGCACACAGGTGGGACGTCAAAGCACACACGTGCTGTGCTTCCTGCTCCTGTGCTCTTGTGTGTGCTTTCCCTCCAGCTGCTCGAGCTGAATTCTCCTTTCTAGGTGACAAACTCTGTGTCTGAAGACCCAGTGGGGCCTTAAGTTCAACATGTCCCATAGCATTGAAGTAGCTAACATTGTTTTACAGAGCCTTCATGGTGACAGTCACACACTATTCCAACTGTGTCCGTGCCATCTCACTTGACCTGAACTGACAAGAAGTGGACATAAAACCTTAATCATCTTCATATTTCCTGTACTCAGCATATTGCCATAAATATCCTCCTATTGACATAAAATAGCTTAAAATTTTAAAGTATAGGCAACCAGTTCATCCCCGGAACCCACATAAAGATGGAAGGAGAGAACCTACAAAGGTGTCCTCTGACCTCCACGTATGCACGGTGGCCTGTGTGTCCTCCCCCAACACACAGAGATAATAAAAGTAACCCTAAGTATTTTAATTTTGAATTCTCAAAAATTATGTTATTTGAAACCTGAGAAAGCATTGCCTATGTAAACCTAAGTTCCTAGAGAAAAAAAAAAGATAAAACTATGTTAAAGATTCCACCATGCTTATTAATTAAAACTTCATGATTGTGGAGAGTTGTAATGTTATAGATCCAGAATCAAAATTATCTTGGGCTCTCTTTAATCCCCTTACTAATTATTCATTGCTAACCTCTGTATCTGACCTAACTTTCTTTCAACTATCACATAAAACCTTTGAATATGTCCACTTAGTCCACCAACCCCGACTAAACCTCATGGGGTGTCATCTACAACCCACGGCAATGCCCCCACTTTGGGTTCACTCCGCTATCTGATATCCCCACCAATGTGTTTAGCGATTTCCTTCATTTGCTACTTCCTCTTGTTCTGTATCATTACTTCTAATGGTTTTTGGGTAATCTAATTCATGTTCTCAAGCCATGGTCACTCATATCTGGCTCAGATTAAACTCTTAAATTTCTCATGAGGTAAGAATTGTGGTTTTGTGTCAACATCTGTTGCCTCTTTAAAAATATTTGTTAATTTACTTTATAATTTTGTTAAGACATGGCTCACTGGGGACAGCAGCTTGCCACCAAGACTGACAATCTGAGTTCAACCCCTGGGACCCACATGTCTGGCTTACACACACACACACACACACACCATGGAACACGCACACCCTCCCCCGCCTACAAGTAAATAAGCGTGTGTTGGCACACATTAATAGTAAATAAATATAACCTAAAAAAAGACAGGTCTCGTGCAACACAGGGTGACCCAAAATTTTCTATGTGGCTAAGGGTGATCTCGAACTCTTGATCCTCCTGCCTCCTTTTATCAAGTGCTTAAGTTACAGGCATGAGCCACCCCTAACTAAAAATATTTTTTAAATTATTGAGGCAACCGAGCACTGTGGCACATGCTTTCTTTAATCTCAGCACTAGAAAGGCAGAAGTAGGTGGCTATCTGTGAGTTTGACACCAGCCTGGTCTACATAGCTCCAGGACAACCAGAGAAACAAAGGGAAACCCAGACCATCACCAGCCCCTGAAAAAAGAAAAAGAAAAAGAAAAGAAAAAGGTTCAGAAGCGTGTGCAGTAAGAGACATATGCAAACGGCTGTGTGAAGACCAGTGCTCACAGTCACATTACTCAATGTTAAATGTAATGACATTAAAGTTTCCTTAACTTTCTTAGGGAAAATGTTCGTCTGCTGTGAAGTGAGACTTGGGCTCACACACATGTCTGTTAGCTTTGAATGTGCACCGCGGCTTAATGTTTCAATGGGTTTCGTCATTTACTTTCATCATCTTGGTTCACTACGTCTCCGCAAAAACAAGAATTTCCAAGTCCAGAGATGGAACTTGTCAGGACATATGAGTTTTGTCGCCGAAACCATTTTCATTTTCTTTTTTTAATTATGCCTGTCAGGGGTGGCACACGCCTTTAATACCAGCACTTGAGAGACAGAGGCAGGCAGATTTCTTAGTTCGAGATGAGCCTGGTCTACATTGTGAATTCCAGGACATCCAGGGCTACACGGAGAAACCCTGTCTTTAAAAATATCACATGTATTTATTTATTGTGTGTGTGCATGCACATGTGTTCCATGGAAGGCCATGGACATCATGTCACAATGGCGAAAGGCTGTACAGCCCTGTGGGGTTAACAGGACAGGGCAGAGCTGTGGGGGCTCCTGGGCTCCAGCCTCGCCTCATGCTAGTAACTATTCCTTGGACACAGTCTTGTCTTTGGGGCTATTTGGCCACACACTGCCTTCCATAATGTGTCTGCCACCACCCTTAACAAGGTGACTTAAACAGGTCTGAGAGTCAAGAAGTTGATGGATTTTAAGATACACTTTCAAATAAAAGAATTAAACAAAATTAAAAATAGCTCTATCATCTTTTCCCTCTAGAATGGAAAGTATTCACAATACTTTTTGAAATTTAAATTTTGTGATGGGAACTCCAGGCAGTTGGAAATAGTGTGCAGGTTTGAGAGTGCCGTTGGTGTGTAGCAGGTACGTCTGCTACTTGAGAGTGCTAAGCATAAACAGCGTGGAGGCTGACGTCAGAGGCCGCTAACTTGAAGTTAGAGAATTCAGAGCTCAATTTGCAAGCGACAGATGACTGACACTGCATTGTTTTAAGTCTTGAGATGGAGCTAAAGGGAGGATGAGGAGGAGCGACTTCCAGGCGTTTTTCACAGGCAAGAGAAAGGCCAGCGCGCCCCCTGCTGCATTTCCCCTCAAGCCTCAGGCCACCAACCTGCCCTTACACAGGCTTCACAGAATTCGTGCACAGGCTTTAAGGACAGGGGCCTTCAAGGATAGGACACCATGCCAAAACACTAACATCCGGATGAGTGACTTACCCAGAGCCAGCCAGTGAGGGGGTTCAGTCGAATAACCCCACCAGGTGCCTGCCACATGGCAATATGAAAGGTGGGGCCATGAAGTTCCTAGAGTCCAGTTGTTGCTGACCATCAAACTTAGGCTCTCCCTTGAGTAAAGAACTTCTCCTAATCTTAAATAAAATCTGAATTTACATTATTGGATTTGGCCTCCTGGTTCTCTTTTAGCGCTAGAAGGTGAACATCCGAATGTAGTTAACATTTTTGGACTCAGCTTTTCTTTTTATGGGAGACCTATCCCCTGTAAGCAAGCGTTATCCTTTTACGTTCGTTAAGAAACCTGGGGCTGGAGCGACGGCTCTGCAGTGAGGAGGAGCAGTAGTTGCTCTTACAGAGGACCCAGGTTTGAGTCTCAGTACCCACATGGCTCGGCACAATCCAAACACCCAACTCCAGGGCATCTGATGCCCTCTTCCGGCTTCCGTGGGCACTAGGCACCCACGTGATACACATACTTACTCGCAGGCAACCTGGCACACATTGCTACATACATGCACACAACCTACCACAGACACATGCGCAGACACAACACATGCATGTGATGCCCATACATATGTGCAGGTGCAGGCAACATGACACATACAACACATAGACACACGTGATGCACACACACGTGCAGGCAAACTGACATCCACAGTTCCATACGTGCAACCTGACACACACACTGCTACATACGTGCAGGCAACCTGACACACACACACACACACACACACGCACACACGGTAAAGTTAACAGTACTTCTACCCACTCTACAGGAAACGCCCTCCGGACACCACTGCGCATGTCCACCCGCGGCTGGTCGCCCCGGATGACGTCACCGGGCGCAGGCACCCAACCTCCGCGCCATGCTGGGCCTGCGGGGCGCCGTGCTGGCGCGGGGTCTGCGGGCCACGGCGCCGCTGTGGCTGCGAGGTCCGCGCGGACTCTCGCTGGCCCTGGCGCGCACAGCAGGGGCGCTGGGCGCGCGGGACCGGCGGGCGCGGGCCCCGGAGGCCGGGACGCGGGGCGGGCGCGCGCTCGGCCTGTCGGCCGCGGCCGTGGTGAACTCGGCGCCCCGCCCCCTGCAGCCCTACCTTCGCCTCATGCGCCTGGACAAGCCCATCGGTGAGTGAGCGGGCGGGGCCGCGGACGCTCCGATCTGCCTGGCGAGCCGGCCCCGGCTGCGTGTCCCGGGTCCCCGGCTGCACGCCCAGGGTCCCCGGCTGCACTCCCTCGGTCCCCGGCTGCGTGTCCCGGGTCCCCTGCTCCACGCCCAGGGTCCCCTGCCGCACGCCCCTGGTCCCCGGCTGCACGCCCTGGTCCTGGAACTGAGAGCCCGGAAGCCGGGGCTCTGCTGTCGGCGTGGTGAACCCATTGGGCCAGTGCCCTGGAGACTGTAACCGAGAGCCGCAGAGGTTCCCATCCTCCCAATCCTCGTCCCCGGAGGCAGGCAGTGATAACTACACACGCATTTCACTGAGACCGTTCAGATGTGTTGCAGCGCACCTTCGCTGTCTCGGAGCTCTTGCTTGGTGATCTGCAGTTTTGAAGCACTTCAGCGTTCGTTAGGTGTCGAGTCTGCGCCCAATCCTATAAAGCCCAAGAGGCCCATAAGTCATACTATTGAAGAAACTAAGGTTCCTCGTTAGAGCCAGACCAGAAGGACCTTTTTGGTACTGAGCTTTTCCCTGCATCTTCTGTTATGAAGATTTAGTGAGTTAGCTTCCAGATTGCCTATCTGCAACATCCAGTCCACCCTGCTGAGAGGATTTCCCTGAAGTTCCTATTTAAACTAAACCACAATCATCTCTCTCTATGACCTCCTCTTTTCCTTCATTGATTATTAGGTACTATTGACAATATACGCTCCATATACATGGAACGCTTGTAGTGCCTAATGCACTGTCCGGCATAGTGAATGAATCCACCCGGCCTTAGTGATAGAAAGAGCTAGGGAAACTACCGGCTTTCAAAGAATATGTTTCTGGTTGGGAAGAAAAAAAAAAAAAGAGAATGACCTAGGAAAGTAAGGAAACAATTATCAGTGGTATAGGTCATGTGCAGGAAAAAAATAACTTCCAATACTCGGAAAACACTGAAGAAATTACACTCCAAAGGAAATGCTATATTGCAGAGGAGTAAAGAGTTCCTGGAGAAATCTTTTGCAAAAATCAAGGGTGGCCAAACATGGTGCCTCAGACCTGTAATCCCAACATTCAAGAGGCTGAGGTGGGAGGACTGATTCAAGTTGCTGGCCACTCCTGGCCAGACCAAAAACCTAAACAAAACACTAGGTGTTGGCATATTATGAATATGATCCTGACCTGCAACACCAGAAAGGTATAGAAAATAGTGGGAGACCAGGCTGGACTGAAGGAGATGGATAACCAAAGAGGAAGACGTAAAGGTGAATTCTATCTAATTTAGATGTTGATATGTACAATTTCAGTGTACATCCAAATGGCTGAATTATTTATTCCACTTTCACCTATCAGGACTCCCAAAGGGGTCCTATTTGGGCTTATGTGTTTTATCTTCAGACAGGGTTCTGTATCTGCATCTAAGGCTAACCTTGAACTCTGTCCTTCTGCCTCAATTGCTAGGATTATAGGCATGCAACATCACACCTCGCTGGATGTGTTCTGTTTTGCAAAAATCAAAGGCAAGGGCTTGCTTTTTACTCAAGGCTGGCCTCAAACTCCAGAGCTTGCTTCAGCCTCCCAAGTAACAAACGGAGTGTGTGGCGTCATACCCAGCAAGGCCTTATTTTTGATATTCTAGATGTGGTATGCTGCCTGTTTGGGATTAGAACACTGAATTTTAGCAATCAGAGATTAAACAAGAGCCTACTAAATGAAAGATAGGCCTGCCATTATTAGGGTGTTGTGTGTAATTCAGGGCTTACACAAGAGCTTAGAAGTCTGTTCTTAGATTCTGGGTGACAAAGCTGCAGGACAGACTTTCAGGCATGCAGGACAGATCAACAGCTGCCATTTTTTCTGTTTCCACAATTAAACACCGTTATTCTAGTGGCTGGATATTTTACTATGTAACAGGACTCTATAAAGTGGTTATGAGCAAAGTTTAGAGCCAGACCTTGTAGATTTGAACCTTCAGCTCCATCCAGTGGAGGGACTGTGGTTAAATTATTTATGTCTCTGCACCTTCATTTCTGATCTATAAAAGGAAAGTACTAATATGACTTTATAAAGTTATCCTTAACATCCATCTGTGGCATGATAAATTCTTTGAAGAGTGCCCGCATATAAGGTCTCAAGAAGCATTAGACCCTTTATCACTTCAGAAGTAGGGATTAGAGAAGATTGTCTTTATAGTTCTGTATGTTAGGCATCTTAAGATACTGACCTGCATGTTTTCATGCCTAAATAAGATGATTGCAGGATAGAATTATCCAGTGAATGGGCCCCACCATGTGTCAGGAGCAGGAATCGGCAGTAGAATTCCTGGTTTCACAGTTATAATTCTTCTCTTACAAGAGGGTGAGACAGTTATCGTTTTCCTGTGTTGATATTAGATCTTACTATCATAGACCAGAGTCGTTTTTGAGAAGGCAGTAACAAAGTTTTGTTACTGTTTTTTCAATACCAGGGATGGAACTCAAGACCTTCCATGTGCTAAGCAAGCACACTCCCTCTGGGCTGCATCACCAATTCACCGTATCATGTCAGGAAGTTTCACCAGGTGGCACTCTTTCCACAGCTATGGGTGTTTTTTGTTTTTTTTAATCTTAAGGAAAACATAAAATTAGAGAATCAGAGGCTCAGTCTACACAGACATTTTGTTCTGACCATCCCTTTCAGAATTTGACTATTTTATTTCACTGCCCAGAGAGTTTTTCCTCTGTATTATAAACGTTTCTCTGTGGCCTATGTGGCTCTTCTCGCTACCCTGCACATTTCTTCATAGAATAAGGCAGTGGTTCTCAACCTTCTTCATGTTGTGATGACTCCCTAACCGTAAAGTTATCTTCGTTGCTGCTTCATAACTAATTTTGCTACTGTTATGAATGGTAATATAAAATCTGATATGCAGATGGTCTTAGGCAACCCCTCTGTGAAAGGCGTGCGACCCACAGGTTGAGAACCATGTGTTTGTTTTAGTGACTTGTCTGCCCCCTTGCAGATGGTCTTCTGACTTTTCTCCTGTCCTTTTCTCCTGTCCTCAGGAGCTGCCCCATCTTTAGGGAGCACTGCAGGTCCTGTTAGTAAGTGAGCACATGGCTGTAATATGGACTTGTGGCCAAGAAAGGCTTCTTGCTCCACTGTGCTCTGGGTGTTGTGTATCCTAGGACTGTTAGTGGAGACCAGTTCTAGCTGCACCAAGCAAATAGTGGGAAGCATTTTCTCTTCTTGGCCTCAACTACACCTCCGTCCCCTGTGAACTCTGCCCCTCCATAAAGGAGTGTTTGTTTTACACACCTTGCTTTGTGTTTCTTCATCTGTAAGGTAGGGTTATTAATACTACTTTCTTGAGATGTTGTTGAGGACAAGTATATGCACATAAAGTATTTAGAATGCTGGCCAGTACTACGTGAACACCCAGGAAATATGACGTGTTGTTCATGTTTTAGATAAGGCATTCTAAATGTGAGTCTGCCCAGGAAACCTGGACTCAGGCACTAGCTGGCCACTTCTCTAGGATTTTATCCTAGGGCCTCTTCTTTCATTTCTGTACTACAAGCAGCTTAAACATTATAGGGTCTTTAATCTGACCATTTTTGTGTAAGATTTGATCTTCATTCCTAATCCTCCACCTTCTTCTAGTGCTAAATATCAAATCTAGGGCCCTGGGTCATGCTAGGCAAATGCTACCACTGAGCTACACATCCCCAGCTCTTGATTTATTTTTTTAATATTTTACTTTTTTAAATTTTATGTGCATTGGTGTTTTACCTATATGTATATCTGCGTTAGGGTGTTGGGTCCCCTGGAATAGGAATTACAGACAGTTGTGAGCTGCCATGTGGGTGCTAGGAATTGAACCCAGGTCTTCTGGAACCTGTTAATGTAGTCAATGTTAATCACTGAGCCATCTCGCCAGCCCCTAACTCTTGGTTTTTAAGACATGATCTCATTATGGAGCTCAGGTTGGCCTTGAACTCAGAGTCCTTGTGCTTCTGCCTCCTGAGTGCTGGGATACAGGTGTATCCTGGGTTACAGGTATATGCAGGGATACAGGTATATGCTGGGATACAGGTGTATCCTGGGTTACAGGTGTATCCTGGGTTACAGGTATATGCAGGGATACAGGTGTGTGCCACCTCACCTAGCCCTTTTATCACGTATTCGTGAATCAAGCTTCTGTCAAGCCAGTCGTGATCCCAGCACCAAGGAGGCCAAAGCAGGAAGATCTCTGAGAATCCAAGGCCAGCCTCGGATATACACTAAGACCTTGTATCAAACAAAACAAATCTTTAAAATTTATCTAACGGTAAAATATACAAACATTAGTTGAAAGATTTCCTTTTTAGGAATGGAATATCAAAATTCATTTGCAAAGTTTCTACCCCGTATAATACACTTCCTTTTAGTTTAATTTCATCTAGTTTATTGGTTACGTATTCAAGTCTAGCTCCCGCTGTACCATATAGCTTCAAGATACTCAGTACAGAACAGAAAGCTACAGCTCTGTGAACTATATGGACAATGGTAAAGCTTTTACTGACTTTTGAGTAGGTGTGTTCTTAACAGCTGAGCCACTTCTCCAGCCTCTTTTGTCCATTTCTTAATTGCACTACTCATCTTTTTCTTCTCCATTTCTGGGAGCTTTTTATGTATTAGGATAAATACTTCTTTTCAATACAAGTTACGTATTTATTTTCTCTTGATTTGCTGTTTTTATTGGTGGTGGTTAGTTGTCTTTATTTTACTTTTGTGACAGGGTCTCACTATGTAGCCCTGGTTAGCCTAGGACTTGATTTGTAGACCAGGCTGGCTTTCAACTTGGTCGTTCTGCCCCTGCCTCCTGAGTGCGGAGAGTACATACATATACCACCAGACCCTGCTTATTTTCCTAGCTTTGTTAGGGAGAACTTGCTGTTTTGTTTCCTTTTAGACAAAGTCTTGCTTTGTATACCAGGCCAGCCTCGAACTCTTGAGATGGGGCCTCACTATGCAGTCCTAGCTGGCCTGGAACTTGCTATGTGGCCAAGCTGACCTCAAACTTGAAGAGCTCTGCCTGCCTCTGGGATTAAAGTAATTCTGGTAATTAAGGGCGTTTGCACCACATCTGGTAACTTTGAAATCTTGATTCTCCTGCCTCGGCTTCCTCGGTGCTGCAGTTCCAGGTGTTGTTCCTGGGCCTGGCCTGTCAGGTTTTTGTTCTTGGTTTTTTCCTTTTTTGGTGTGGTGACTGTGCTGGTTAGTTGGGGTTTCCTGTGTGTGTGTGGGGTTGGTAATTAGTTTCTTGTCAATTTGACATAAGCTAGAGTCATCTGGGAAGACGGCATTAAGAAAATGCCTCCATCTGATTGCCTGGGACTTTTTTGATTAATGATGTGGGAGAGCCTAGCCCACTGGGGACGGTCCCACCACTGCTCAGATGGTCCCGAGTGGTAGGAAAATACAAGCTGAACAAGCCAGTAAGCATGAGTTCCTGCCTCCAGGTTCCTGCCTTGCGCTCCTGCCCTGACTTCCTTTGATGATGGACTGTGATGGGGATGTGCACACCAAATAAACCCGTTCTTTCCCAAGTTGCACTGGGTCACAGTGCTTCTCACAGCAGCAGAAGCCAAGACCGTGATTAAGCGGAAAGCAATTACCTGACTTAAATCTGTTCCTTTCTTTTTTTATGTGTGGTTTTTGATTTTGTTTAGGAACTTGGCTGCTGTATTTGCCATGCACCTGGAGCATTGGTTTGGCTGCTGAACCAGGTTGTTTTCCAGACTGGTACATGCTATCCCTTTTTGGCACTGGAGCTATTCTGATGCGCGGAGCAGGCTGTACTATTAATGACATGTGGGACCGTGACTACGATAAAAAGGTAGTTTTACCCTGGGAAGGAACACAGAGGCTTCCCTCACTTGTGCAGAACACCATGATAACATCCTATAAACACCACTCTGAAATCCACCAGCCGCCATTGCCAAGTGCAGCTCACGTCTCTTCTGGCAGAAGAGTAGCAGCAGGGCAGGATGTCTGCTGGGATTTTACAAGTAATTTAAGAACGTAGGAGCGAAGGGTAACGAAGTTAAAAGTAGGAGTGACAGTTAGCCATTGACCCGGAACCTTTTCATGTCTAAAAGATAAGTTATCCCTTCCTTTGAGGCTTTTCTTCTGTAAATCAAATCTTATTTTAATGAACCAGGACAGGCGTGTTAGCATTGGCTCTACGGTGTCCCCAGCCTTGGTTGGCTTTTCAGCTGCAGTTACCCACAGTCAGCCACTGCCCCCAACTATTAAGTGGGAAGTTCTAGACCTTCAGCTTGTAAGTTTTAAATTATGCACTACCCAAGTGTTATTGCCGCAGCTCTTTTACTAAAATATAATCATTACAAATGTCCTCTTTTATTCTTAGTTTCTTAGTTTTTATAGTTAGTCTCTTACTGTGAGACAAAAGTATAAGTATATTGTATTGGTCAGCTCACTCGCTCTGTGTGTGTGTGTGTGTGTGTGTGTGTGTGTGTGTGTGTGTGTTTCTGGAGAACAGGATGGGATGGGAGGTGGCAGACGCCGTATGGTAAAGCACCTCCATGCCATGCAGACACAGTTGGAGCTGTTTGATTGGCCAGGAAATGCAAACCTCATTTGAATGTTCACATTTCCTGGATCATTTTTCATTCTGAGTACCTTATGAATGAGGCCTCAGATTCATGTTTAAAGTAGTTCAGTATTCCTTTTTAAAAAGCTCAGTATAAGGTTATAGAACAGGAAAAAGAATGCTGTAAATTACTACGTTTGTGAGGAAGCAGTGGTGTGCCTGTTTATAAAGTGGACATTTGATAGTAAGTATTCAAAAAAGGACTTTTGTTCTCAGTTACATTCAAAACTAATCTAAGACTGTTGAGCTAGGGAAGTAGGAATTTGAAGACGAAAAGAAAAAGTATAGTGTCTGAGTTGCTTTATCTAACTTAGAAAGCATCTGAAAGCTCCACACTTCAATTAGTGTTCAAACTACATAGTCTGACTTCTGCTCCCAGGAAGATAGACTAGACTCTCCTCTGTTCTTCCCACCAACTACAACGGAAGCTCCGGCTATCACACAGAAAACAACAAACGAGACTATAGAAGGGAAGGTGGCCAAAGCTCAGAACCTCAGGAGCCCCCAACAGGCATGGTAATTATTTTCTGACTCACACTTCTCAGTCTGGGACTGAAGAGGCCAATAACCTGGGAACACAAATGGGCACAGGCCAAAACCAAGCACCAACAAATAGCTACTTCTCAGGAGCCAGTGGAGGCCAAGGCGCAAGTGTGAGCTTCTAATTCCATCAGGAAATAATTAGGCAGCGACCACAATCCCTTTCCCTTGCCAAAGAGGTATCAAAACCCAACCAAAACATGGTTAAAATGAGATTACGGAGTCTGGAGAGGTGGCTCAGTGGTTAAGAGCACTGACTCCTCCTCCAGAGGACCTGGGTTCAGTTCCCAGCACCCACATGGCAGCTCACAAACATCTGTAACTCCAGTTCCAGGGTATCTGCCCCCCCTTCAGGCCTCCAGGCACCAGGCACATGCGGTGCACAGACATACTGCAAAACACCCATTCGTACACATAAAATAATAACAGTAAATGAGATCAGACTCTTAGGACGCCTAAATGTTTGGGTTTCAAGTAAGAAACACTGAAAACTCCCTGAAGAAAAGAATCCAAGAGTCCCAAATTTGGCAAGTGTAAGAGTACGTTTTCACGAAGGTAACATGTTCATAATCAAACTTCTGTGAACTAAAGAAAACCTGAAACTCTTGAGTGCAAGGGAAGAGAAATGCTAAAAGTACAATTCATACAGAGACATATCGCTGCATTGGATTTCACTGTAACCACTTTAGACATGTTGAAGGCCCCGTAATGAGGGTTAAAGGTATGTACTGGTGGATATTTTGAAACCACATAACTATCAGGAGACCAGTATAAAAGGATCTCAGAACCAAACACTAAATAAAAGTCTGATAAAACACGTGCATGGTGATATCTCAACAGAGACGATGCCCAGATTGCAAGTAGTGCATGGAATTTTTTTGTTTTTAACAACATCATTAGCTTTGATTTAAATGCAAATTTCAACTGCAATAAAATTTCACTGCACAACTATCAGAATGGCTGAGATGGAAAACAATGACAGCACTAAACGCTGACCAGAGAACAGCTCATTTATTGCTGGCGGGAAAGGCTCAGGGCACAGCCGTCATGCAGCTGGGGAACCTTCTCATCTTACTCTGGGTACATCTACCCTCCAGCTCAGGTTGCCGTCCTGCACACTCATCCCACAGACATAAGAGCTTATGTTCACATCAGGCATTTTGCATGTCAATGTTTGTAGTGACTTATAAGCTCTGAATTGGAACAAGCCAGTTGTCCTTCCTTGTGTGAGTAAACAAAGCACGAGACATCTACACTATGGAAAAGTACAGCAGGAAGAAGATCCAGGCAACAGTGTGGGTGCCTTTCCAGAGGGGTATATCAGGATTGAAAACACCTGGAGTGGTTACGCACCATGAGCTGCTCAGCAGATGCGTTGCTAGGAACTAAGGAGTGATGGAGAGAAGGGGAGAGTAACCGTCACAGGAAAAACGGAGATCCTTGTAGGAGTCTTGCAGATTTTGATGATATTGATGGCAAAATCCTGATTGCAAACAGTTTCCCCGGATGTCATTAGTGAAGGATAATAGGGAATATGGGACTTCCATATTCTTACATGCAGAGAAAAGGCTTTATTAAGAAATAATAAGCCAACCAACCTTTTCCATTTTCTCTGAGTCTGGGTCGCGTATTGGTATACCAAGTGTCATCTACATCTTCTAAAGGATGAGGTAAAAGTCTTGACCTAATTGTAGCCCTTACTTCGGTTTCTTAAAGGCAGTATTATCCGTCAGTAAGGACACGCTGTGGCTTGGGGTTTGCTTAATGCACTGAATAGTAAGTAAGTTGCTAATGCGTTAAATGATGGTGGATTGCTGTTGGGGTTTATCAGTTATGCGTGTTTGTTGATACTGGCTAATAATTTACCATCCAAGTGCCTGTATGGCAAACACTGGGTTAAAAACATTGACTCAGATGTGATACTTTCTAATCCCAATCCCAAGTTCTTAATTTCTAACAACATTGAAAATTTTGATTGTAGTCTTTATTTTTTTATTTGTGGTTGAATTTAGTATAATCGCATTTCAGGAAAAACAACAACACGCATATGACTCACGTGTTTCACAATGCTGTCAACATTCCCCCAACAAATTTGCCTTTAACATGTCAGCGTACTCAATCCAGTATCACAGACCCATTCAGTAACATGGCAAAAACACTCCCACTTGCAAACGCAGCTGATCTTTCTACACGTCTGATTTCCGGTGCTCAGATGGGGCACTTGGCCTATCCAGTATCTGCTGCCGTTCCCTCTCCTGAGAAACCTTGTTATTTTACCGCCTTTCCCTATGAAGCTGGACATGTGTATTTGCTGAGCAGATTGGCTAAGGATCTAGGTCAGGAAGACGCTTTGATTTGTTTGGAAATGGGGATGGGAAAGCATTTAGCCCTTTAAAAAGCCACTTTAAACCATGTTCAATTAAATTAAACTAAAATGTAATTTTTGTTCTTGACGGTACTTCAAATGTTGACTTCACTCTGTTCGTATTTATGCCTGAGTGCCTACCTAGGGCCCATCACTTTGTATGTGTGTGTGTGTGTGTGTGTGTGTGCACGCGCACGCACGTGTGTGTGTGTGCATGTGTGTATAATTGTTTCAAAGGTTTATTTGTTTAGATATTTTATGTATGAGTACTTTTTGTCTGCATGTATGCTTGCACACCAGAAGAGGGCATCAGATCTCATTATAAATGCCCCCCTCCCTAGTTTTTTGATACAGGGTTCTCTTAACTGTCCTGGAACTCACTCTGTAGACCAGGCTGGCCTTAAACTCAAAGAGATCTGCCTGCCTCTGCCTCCCTAGTGCTCAGTGTGCACCACCACTACCTGGCTCATTATAGATGGTTTTAAGCCACTATGTTGCTGGGAATTGAACTTAGGACCTCTGGAAGAACAGCAGTGATCTTAACCACTGAGTGCTCTTAACCACTGAGCCGTCTCTCCAGCCCTCACTTATACTTTTAAAAACCATTTATTTATGTGTATATGTATGTATATTTATTTGTATATGTATGTAAGTAAACACCTTGTGAGTGGAGGTCACAGGAAGACTTGTTTCTCTCCTCCCATTGTGTGGGTTCTGAGGCTCGACTTCCAGCAATCAGGCTTGGAGGCAAGTGCCCCGACCCCTGAGCCATCTCTCTAGCCCATGAACCCATCTATTAGTCAATGTTTAAATGAACAACTAAATTGATATATGAGGTTAAGGTGTCTGTTTTCTTGTGTTGAGGTTATGAGAACAGCAAAACGCCCAATCGCCGCTGGAGACATTTCAACCTTCCAGTCCTTCGTCTTTCTGGGGGGACAGCTGACCTTGGCCCTGGGAGTTCTCCTGTGTTTGAACTACTACAGGTACCTCAGACATGGTTACATAGTTACATATAAAATATCTCCTTTGAAATGCAAAGTGTGGGGTAAAGCAGAATGCTCTTTATTACAAAGCCGTTGACTCCTGTGCAGCATGAGGTAGTTAGAGTAAAGGAGCTCACCATACTGTAAAACCCACTCCAGGAATGCTTCAGCAAAGGAGTAGAGAGACCTGCTCAACTCTGAAGCACTGTGAGTATTTGCTCTAAATATTCTGATGGGACACAAGGCATCCCTGGGTTCTCAAGTATGTATACAATGTATACAACCACATGGATGTGTATAATTTTACTTATGTGGCCGACTGTCACTGAGTACCTAGAAACAGAAGTGGTTGGGCTTGGTTAACGAAAAGAGGAGCTGTGTATTTCCCAGGGTCTGTAATTAATCAAAATATCAGCAGGGAAAAATCCGAGGGCCTGTTCTTGGATCTTAAATAGACCCAGCATCAGATGACTGTTTACAGTGTGCTTCATGAGTGAGGACAGAGGAAGGTGTACCTGCAAATCAGTGTTGCTCTGTAGAGAACAGGCCTAGGAACCTGGGTGCATGCCGGGCCCCAACAGTTAGCAGCATGAACACCCTTTAGAATATTACTTTTCGAGGGGCTGTGTTAGAAGAACTTTTAGAACTTCAGAATATCTTATGTTTTCATAGTTTCCATAGCTGTTCTTCCTCTCTTTATCTCTTTTTAAATTTTTATTAGCTTTACAGTGGTGGCGCACGCCTGTAAACCTCTGCACTCGGGAGGCAGAGGCAGGCCTCTGTGAGTTCGAGGCCAGCCTGGTCTACACAGTGAGCTCCAGGATGGCCAGAGCTACAACAGAGAAACCCTGTCTCGAAAAACAAAAAATAAACAAACAAACAAAAATTATCTTATTTTATATGTATGAGTATTTACCTGTATGTATGTCTATGCACCACATATATGCCTGGTATCCTTGGAGACCAGAGGAGGGTGTCAGATCCCTTAGAACTAGACTTGCAGACAGTCGTAAGCCACTGCATGGGTGCTGGGAATTGAGCCCTGTTCCTATGAAAGAGCAACCCTGGTTGTTTTCTTTTTCTTTTTTGGGGTGGTGGTGGAGGTGGAGGTGGTGGAGGAGGTGGAGGTGGTGGTGGTGGTGGTGGAGGTGGAGGTGGTGGAGGTGGAGGTGGTGGTGGTGGTGGTGGTGGTGGTGGTGGAGGTAGAGGTGGTGGTGGTAGTTTGTTCGAGACAGGGTTTCTCTGTTGTAGCTCTGGCTGTCCTGGAACTCACTCTGCAGACCAGGCATTTAAGAGGTAATGCCTGCCATGCATGAAAGGGAATCTCCTCAGTCTGATGAACTCTGTTCATGTCTCAAAAAGTAAGGTAGATGGCTCCTGAGGAATCATTTCTGAGGTTGACCTCTGTCCTCATCTCTCTCTCTCCCCCCCCCTCTCTCTCACACACACACACACACACACACACACACACACACACAACTTGGGTTTACCATACACCTCAGTGTTTGCAAGCAGTTTAGAGAGGTCATAAGTAACATGGTGGTTTCAATTGGCAGGACGGTGGAGCCAGATTGCTTTAAGGTTTGAATCTTGCTCTCTACAGATGTGATATATGACAGTCTGCTCCTTAATCTCTTTGTGCCTCAGTTTCCTCTCTGCAAAAAGGAATGGTCCTAACAGTCAAGACATAGAATAAATGAACAGAATTGGAGCACTTACAATAACCTGATACGGAAAGTACCGTGTGTGTTAGCTGTTGCTGTGTTTGGTTGTTCTGTGACATTTAAAGCACTTTTCTAATCATCTTCTATAGCAGGCAGAGCCAAACTCTAGGAAAAGAATTCCACAAAAAATATTACTTACGACACAATTATCTTGCAATTAGTATTCTTAATGTCTTGAAAATATTTAGTGACTTCCAACAATGGTGTTAACCTGGTTGCTTCTGTTTCCAGTATAGCTGTGGGAGCAGCATCTCTGCTCCTCGTCATCACCTACCCACTGATGAAGAGAATCACCTTCTGGCCTCAGTTAGCCTTGGGTAAGATGAGCTAGCGAAGTGTTCCCTTCACACTATCTGTCGTGTTTTATATTCTGCTTGGGGTAGAGATGGATGTCAGGTCAGTCAGGTTTTCCAAAGAGTACATCTTCATACTTTAAAGGAGTTCAATTAGTTATTCTTATTAGCAAAAAAAAAAAAAAAATCTTAAATAATATATTAAGATTATCAGGATTATTATTTTTCTGGGGTGCCCTTTTTAAATTTAGACATGCCATGAGAAGAAGGTTGGTCAGGGCATCCTGAGGAATTTGGGGGTGAGGTGGGAAGCACTTCGGTAGGCAAACAAGGGTTAAAATGCATAGCTCCGACAGCCCCCTCTCCATGAAACTTTAACAATATATTTGCAGCCTTTCTGTGCTCTGCTTCTAGACTGTGAGTGACTAGGAAGCATTACACATAGCCCAGCACCAGCTTTGCCCGGAGCATGCTCCGTAGTCGAGGTGGGGCTTGGTCTTAAGGAGGAAGGGGAGATACACAAGGTAAGTAGATAGGTAGGCAGGTCAGAAACTCCTTCCAGACCTTTGTACCCTATGTCTACGCTACTATAAACTCTTCCTAGGCTAATTCTAATTCTTTGAAACATTTTTCCAGTAACAAACAAACAAAAGCAAAACCAAAAGAGATTGCATGCAATCCCCGAGGACCTGACTGGTGGGAAAGCTGTGATGGGATATTTATCCTCTCATTGATTCGCTCTCGCTCTTCATTTTTTTAAAGGTAGAAAGTAATGCTCCAGTGGATCTGGGAATCTTTTGGTTAAAGGAGTATAAGCATGTATCTCCAAGCTAATGTATTAACCTTGGTACAATTACTCCAAATATTTCTCTTACCCTTGCTTGTACTTTGTGCCAGGAATTGCACCAAGTACTCAGAAAACAAACGTGACTAAAATACAGTCCCCATTTTTATGGAGCTAGAGGACAACAGACAGGCAGGCCATTGACGTGCACCATGGCAAACAGGTGTGGTGGGCCTACAAGGAGAGTCACTTTCTCAGTAGAGGGAGGGGTTCTAAGTGGGAGCAAACACTGTAAGAAAAGGAAATGGTTTCTGCAGCACAGCTTGAGACACTGGTTCAGGCCTGGGAGGTTTGTAGGCAGAAGTATCCAGCAGAAAGTTGAGCATCTAGCATGGAGCTTAGGGAGATGATCAGCCTTGCAGGTAGAGTGTGGGGCCCATCAGCGTCGTGGGTGGATGTTTGCGGATCTCAAAGAGGTGCGCTTGCAGAGCGAGGAAGTGTTCCAGCTGTACTCTGGTCCCTGTGCCTCCGGGGGGCTGCCCGGCAGGTCCAAGTTCAGATCCCAGCACGTGCAGTTTACTGTCTCTGCCAGGCACAAACTTCTTTTACCTTATTGAAGGATATTAATGTGATGTTTTAATTATTAGTTAAACTTTCTGTGCCTATTTTGTTTTTTTGTAAGATGGAACAAATAAGTACCAAGCACAAGAGGTTGAGAAGATTCTGTGAAGGACACGGAGCAGCATAGCAGGGCCTGACTGTAGTGAGCATTTGACAGGTGCCCATCGCACCCCCTGTTCCCGTGGTGTGCTGACGGACTTTCTGCTTCCCTCTTCCTGTGTTACTTATCGTAGGGTTAACTTTTAACTGGGGTGCATTACTCGGCTGGTCTGCTATCAAGGGTTCCTGTGACCCATCTGTGTGCCTGCCTCTCTATGTTTCTGGAGTTATGTGGACGCTGATATACGACACGATTTATGCCCATCAGGTAAAGAAATGCTGCATTTTCCTTAACTTTGGTTTGCCTGCTGTTGTTTTCTAAGAACCCTTTTTGTTTTTGGTTTGGTTTTACTTTTTTGAGACAACTTTCCATATTACCCAGGCTGGCTTTGAATCTGCTGTGTAGCCAATGACCTTGCACTCCAGATTTTTTTCTCCTCTACTTCCTAAGACATGATATTATGAACTTCCACAGTGACTTTAAAATAAGAACCAAATTACAGGTAAAGTTGTTTTCTTAAAAAGAAAATTATTCACAGTTCCCCTGATCTAACAAAATATTTCTGTTTTTGTTTATATGTGTGTACCCAACACTTCAACTGATTTTTTTTTCCATTCACAAGCATTTTAAATATTTACTGTGTTGCAGGCACCATTAAATAATTTACAAATAGTGAGTTGATCGCCTAACAGCCTGCACGGAAGAGGTCTTTTTTTGTCCCCATTTTATAGATGAGCAGCTTCCCCATGGTTCTGTGGGTAGTGGGAAACAGAGCTGAAGTTCAAGCCCAGGCAGCCTCGCGTTCTGCTCTTTTAGTTACCATGCACCTCTGTGTGTGTTTAGTCACTGGATTAAGGAGTGCCATGCACCTCTGTGTGTGTTTAGTCACTGGATTAAGGAGTGCCATGCACCTCTGTGTGTGTTTAGTCACTGGATTAAGGAGTGCCATGCACCTCTGTGTGTGTTTAGTCACTGGATTAAGCAGTGCCATGCACCTTTGTGTGTGTTTAGTCACTGGATTAAGGAGTGCCATGCACCTCTGTGTGTGTTTAGTCACTGGATTGAGCAGACTTAGATTGTGTAGGCAATAAGCATTTCCATTCTTTAGTTAGTTTAGTTTCTATAGGTTTTGAGACAAGGTTTCGTGTATTGCAGGAGGCTGTCCTGAACCTTTGTTCCTTCCACCACAGCCTCAAATGCTGGGGTCCCAGGCATAAACCATATATCTGACCATTTCCCATATTTGTATCCATTCTTTGTCATTGTCACTTGAAATATACCTAACAGTCCATTGACTTGAAAGGGCATCACTGTTTTAAATACGATGATATGTATGTCTGTTTTGGCAAACTAAGGTGCTTCTGAGTTTTGACAGTTGCAAATAATTCTCATCATTAGCACTTCATAATGTGGGTTTTCAGGTTAAAATATCAGCAGTAGTATTACTGGGGATCAGGCGGTTCCATAATTGAGAGCACTTCCTGTTCTTGGACAGAACCAGGGTTTGGTTCCTAGCACCTAGCTGGAGGCTTGAAACTGCTACTAACTCCATCTCCTGGAGATCTGGCGCCCTCTTCTGGTTTCCAAGGCACCCACACACATGGCAGACACATGGGCACAAATATGCTTACATAAATTCTAATAAATCCTGTTTTAAAGGAGTATTAACTCAGATGTGCATACATCCTTATAGCTTTGAATACTTCCTTACGTGAGTCTGTTTGGGACACTGCTTTTTTGCTTTTCTTGGTTCATGACCTTTTACGTTTATACTTTTTCCAGCTTCACTTAAGTACAGTTGACAAACGTTGTTTCTATTTAGTGTGCATGAAGTGATGCTTTATCATACATACATATTATGAAACGATAGCACATTTTCCACCACAATTAGTTACTATTACTTATTTATTCATAAGCATATATGCTTATGAACTTTTAAAAAAGATTATTTCTTTATTCTGTGTGTATGTATGTGTGTTAACACATAACACATAACATACATAGCAGGAGACAGTTACAGGGAGAGCGGGCAGCTAGATGAGCAAGTCATCAGCTCCCAGCTCTGCATGAAAGGAGTCAGGGGGGCTGAGTGGGCAGTGGGTGGTGTGGATGCAGCGAGCCTGTTGTGCATCTGTGATGCCAGCACAGTTGAAACTGAGAGAGAATCAAAAACGCTGGAGGCTAGAGCTCAGTAAGGAATGAAGAAGTGAAACCGGATGTGGTGGTCCACACCCTTAAATACCAGCACCCAGCCGCAGAGGCAGGTGGCTGTCTGAGTTTGAGATCAGCCTGGTCTACACAGCAAGTTCCAGGGCAGCCAGGGCTACATGGAGAGAGTGTTTCAAAAGATAAATTATAGTAAAGTGTTAAAGAGTTGAGTTTTACTCCTAACGTAGTAAAAGTCTAATTCCGAGTCATCACGAGGTCACCTGGAGTAGAACAGCGCGTGGAGGGAGCTGACTGCCGACTACAGTGTGGAGCTGGCTGACCTGCACATTCCTTGCTCATCAGCCCCAGTCTCGTTTTTATGGCTTGTGGTGTGTCTGCATGTTCTTTAAAAGACACTGTGCTCTGCAGTTAGAGAGCGGTGTCATTGTTAGTTACTTGTAAATATATTCAAACCCACCAAGTTGAATACTTAAGAAATGTGATTTTCATACTGCTGAATTAAAGCACGCTTTCCTATTGCTGGTGTTAGGACACAAAAGACGACGCTCTGATTGGTCTGAAGTCCACGGCACTGCTGTTCAAAGAGAACACCAAGCAGTGGCTCAGTGGCTTTGGGGTCGCCATGCTGGGAGCGCTGAGTCTGGCTGGAGCCAACAGCGGCCAGACCTTCCCCTACTACGCTGCTGTCGCTGCCGTAGGAGCCCACCTGGCTCACCAGGTTTGACCTTTGCGTTACTTTCCCCTCATTTTTCCTTAGTGTAAATTATGGGAATCATTTAAACAAAATAGCCACAATTAACTAGGCAAGGAACGTCTTACAACAAACACTGGCTTGGCCTGCGTTGCTTTAAGCTGCTCCTCCTTCCACATCAACTTGTCATATCAACACACTAGCCTTGCTGGGCAGTGGTGGCACACACCCCCAGTCCCAGCCCTGGCCGGGCACAGGCGAGAAGATCTCTGTCGGCATGTATGCTCACACACCAGAAGAGGGCATCAGATCTCATTACAAATGTTTTTTTGTTTGTTTGTTATATTTTCAATACAGGGTTTCTCTGTTTTACCTCTGAATGTCCTGGAACTCACTCTGAGTCCAGGCTGGCCTCTGCCTCCCAAGTGCTGGGATTAAATGTGTATGCCACCACCGTGACCCGGTATATTGCAAACTATTTTAAAAGACTAAGATCAAAGCCTCTGGCCCTAAGCGCTTCAGGAAGGGACCCCTGCCCTTCGGAAGGCCTTCCTTGTACACATGAACTCAAGTTGGCTCCTGCAGCTCCCACCTTCAGGTTCCAGCCGTGTCTTCTGCAGCAGTCTCTCAACTGAGAAATTTTGACTTGAGCAGGACAACTCCACTGTGCAGGGTGCTGAAATACCCTGCATATTCCTGGCTCTCCTTCACTAAATGAGGGAGGCCCTCTCAGGTTACTATGACAACCACAGTAGATGTTCTACTCATTCGTTGCTAACTCCCCCCTGTGCTCACTGGGTCCTGGGATACAGAGTGAGTTCCAGGACAGCCAGAGTTACAACAGAGAAACTCTGTCTCAAAAAATCAAGAAAAAAAAAAGTTCGCAACATTCAAATGTACATAATATATGTCGTGGGGATGGGACACAAGTGAACATGAAATTCACATGCGTGTCCTGCCCATCTTAGTCACATACCCTGAAGGTGTGCGTACACAGTGACTTCAGAGGCCTGCGTCCTGACAGACGCTTCACAGAAGGCCACGTGTGCATTACCCAGCCACTGCGTCAGCTTAGAATTTGGAGCGTTTCGTATTTTTTTATTAGAAAAGTCCAACCTGTGGGTAGAAGCCAGCACAGCAGTGGGCCTCCTCTCAAAACATTCTCACCCTCAGCCAGAGCTTTTAGGACATGGCTCGAGTGATTCTCTAGTAGGGATGTCTTGAGTTTTCTGCATTAGAAGATAGGGTGTAGGAAGGGCTTCTTGTAACTCGTTCTGTAGCTAAGAAAACTAAACGTGTCTCTCTGAATAGAGGCGCGTGTTCTGCCCACAGTCTGGATGGATCCTAACGCAGCGCTGTGCTCTTCTCTCTCAGATATACACTGTGGACATCCACAGGCCGGAGGACTGCTGGGATAAATTCACCTCCAACCGCACTGTCGGAGTACTCTTGTTTTTAGGGATCGTCCTTGGGAATTTGTGGAAAGAAAAGACTGAAGAAAGCCAAAAAACCGAGGGTGTTAGGGTAGAAAAGTAGCGGACGCACTGGGCTTGTGGCGCACTCGGGAAGCAGGGGCAGGAGAACCGTGACACCGCGGGACCCTGTCTCAGAAAAGCAAAATGGCTGGGCTTGTAGCCCAGAGCAGAGCACGTGCCAGCCGCACAGCACGGCATACTCAAGGCTCTGGGTTCCACCCTAGCAAATGAAGTCATTTTAGAGCACTCCGGGCTCGAGACCACATTGTTAGGTCGGATAACCAATCTGTTAAGTGAGAGGCACGGGAGTGGAGTGTGTTTGCTGGGTTTATGCAGCTGTCTCCCAGCAGAATGCTTCCCTGCCACGCAGTAGGGACTCTTCGGGTTACGGAGATACCGTGTTTAAGGTGATGCAGCCTCTGTCCTTGTTCCTGAAGGCTTCAGGGCCTTCAGGAAAAAAACTTGATGCGTAACTCATCTAAATTCATGTTTTTTTAGGAAAATTGCCATATGCTTTACTTTACTTCTCACTAAGAATCCCCTGTGAGAAGTTGGGGTACGTTATTTGTTGTGATCTTTACTCACTGCCAAAGCTGTAATTCAAGAAGCCATTCTGGTTCTGGATCTTTTTGGAAGAATGTAAGCAAATAAAATTGGTACCTAATATATTCGTGTATGTGACTCATGACAGCCCTGACACAGGAATTTCGATGTGTGGTTATTTCTTCATCCTAGCCAGTCCTAGTCATAGTTTATAGGATGGTAACATGTTATATAGTGAACCCTTCCATCCACGTTGCCCATTGATCCTGTTTCTATCAACACAGCCAGATAACCTGAGTGACGTCAGGTTGTCCCTCAGCCCACCCTCCAGACTCCCCAGTCACTCAGGACGCATCTCAAGTCTGACTGCCTGCCAGGCCTCAGATCTGATGCCACCTCTACCCTGCAGACTTTCGCCTGCAGCAGACACACTGCCCACCGCAGCATCTCACGCTGAGCAGACGCCTCTGCGCTGACTTCATATCGCCAGAGTGAAAATTCTGCCTTCTCCCCCCAGCAGATTTTAAATGTCACTCCCTACAAGAAACTTTTAATTTTTAACAAATACCACCTGTCCTTCTTTTAATTCTTTTTAGATTTTTAAACTTGATGTGTTGAGTGTTTTGTACGTGTGTATGTATGTGCACCGCATATGTGCCTGGTGCCCTTGGAGGTCAGAAGAACATACCAGTTACCTTGGAACTGGAGTTAAGGGTGGTTGTGAGCCACTCTGTGGGTTCTGGGAACCAAACCCATATCCTCTGCAAGAATAAGTGTTTTTAACCACTGAGCTATCTCTCCAGCCCAGTTTTTATTTGTTATAACACTTCCCCCCTTTATTTTTTTACTTTATGTTCATGAGTGTTTTGTCAGGAGCTTTGCTTGTGTACCACATGTGTACAGTGTCCACAGAGGCCAGAAGAAGGCATCAGATTCCCCTAGTTCTGGAACTAACAGACAGTAGCAGCTGCCACGTGGTTGCTAGAAATTGAACTCGTGACCTTTAGAAGAGCAGCCAGTGAGTGCTCTTAACCGCTGAGCCATCTCCCCGTGTCTACCAGTATTTCTTTCAATCTGTGTTTTTGATTGTTTTTTTCCCTTTGCATTATTAGTTATTAAGCTGAGATGTATTTTATTTGACGTAGGCGGCCCTTGCTGATGGCGAGGTGACCGCTACACACGGTTGTAGGCTGCGGCGATTACCTTGATGACAGCAATGGCGGCACAAGGCACCGTTCGGCCCAGGGGAATGCAACCGTGAGTCTGCAGTTCCTGCTCCTGTCACACAGTAGCAACTGTACGTGCCTGAAAGCAGCAGTTGAGATGTTAACAGAACAGATGGTCAGAGAAAAGGCTGGAGGGGAAGAGATAACATCCCCGCATCTGGACTAGAGAGAGACAACCATCACTGCAGCTGGGATGCTATTCACTGCCTGTTATCTCCCTGGGCCAAAGAGCCTCCCAGGCTCAGGAGATGAGGTCATGGGAGAGGGGAGAGGGGAATTGAGAAAGAGAAGTGGGGGGGGGGGTTGAAAACGGAGAGTCCAGGGGCCCCAAAATGACCAGCCCAGAGTCCACCAAGACAGTCTAGAGACCTGGTCCTTCCTGGCAGGCAACTATCTGCTCTTCTTCAGCTTCAGTAAACTTGTCTCCCCCTCCTGAGTCTTTAGCTTCTTTGTTCCTGGGATTCAGTTCCTTGTTTGCCTCTGGGAAGAACCCAGACACCTGGGCAGCCAGTCCTCAGGATGAGACTGTTTTTCTACTTTTAAGATTGCATGATCTCCTTCGATTTTATCTAAGTCTGACTGCATTGGGATAGAATTTAATCTATGTTGATTGCTGTTTTCAAACAAACAAAAACCCTTAAATTTTAAAATGCTTAAGCATCTATCCTTGTAACACTGGCTACAGCCAGAGGGTGAATGCCCTGACTTTCAGTTGTGTTTCATTTTCCTAAGTGAGCTGACAAAAGTTACACAGTATCAAATGTGAAAGTTAACGAAAAATCTCAGCATTCTTGCATGACAAACAGCTGAGTCACAAGTTCTCTCGCTCATAGAGAGGCTTCAACCTAATCAGTTTTAGGCTTTTTCGCTTCTTCCTGAATAAAGGCTGAAGATGTGTGTAGGTGAATAAAGGAGAGATGGAAACAAAGATGGATTAGGTCATAAGCTTCAAGAATGACAGAGTCAACCAAGTTCAGGCGAGGAAGGAGCCCAGCAGCTAAGTACTGTCCAAGACCACCCTGCCCCAGGCCAGGTGTGAGGGTGCTTGCTCATGGGATAGGTTAGGGTGCTGGTCTGGCCTTGTGCTTGGTGGAGACCTTTGCCCTAGTCCACTTCTGGGCCTGTGTGTAGAACAGAAATAGGTAAAAAGCCTTATATCCTGGGCAGTCTCCCGAATCATTCGATTGTGGGGTGGTAGCAGGACAGGAATCACAGGATCCAGAAATTGCATCCAGGTGCCTTGTCTCCCTCTTCCTGCTACCTTTGCTAAGTGATCACTGTCTCCGATGGAGTGTAAAGGCTTCACCGTCAGGCTGTATCCTGCTATTTCCCAGCGCAACTTCCAACCCCCATACATACTCTTGGCTTGGTCTCTTCTTGCTCCTCAGGTCATGCTTGGCTACCCTCCATTAGCAGCGCTGCCAGCAGAGATTCAGAGGACCCAGCCACAGGCAGGTGAGCCTGCTGTGAATCCTTCAGACACTCCAGCCTGGAACCCTTAGGCACCACGTTCTCATCTGCAATAGCTGCCAACATTTAGCTGAGCTGGCCTGTTAGCTTATGTCCAGGCCTATTAGGAGCAGAGTCTTAGCCCTGTCACACTCATATATTGAAATGCTAACCCTGAACATTTCATATTTGCAGATTAGGCCTCTGAGGAATATTTGCATTTGCAGATTAGGTCTCTAAGGAAATGACTAACTTAAAATGAGATTCTGGGTGAGCTGCAGCTCACATAAGTAGAGGAAATGGAAATGCAGGAAGTGTGTGCTGAGCATGGTGGACACACCTAGAGTCCTAGCGTTCGCAGGCGGAAGACTGAGTTCTAGGTCAGCCTGGGCTACAAAACCAGTTTCAAAAGAGGAAAACAGGATGAGTAAATGTGCAGAGACAGAACCCTGCAAACAGCAGAAGGGTGGCTATCACCAAGGCCTCAGCCCAGCCTGCCAGAAGGCGGGCCTCCCTCTTGGCATCCAGAGGCCTGAGAACGTTCATTTTCTTTCTTAAGGAGCCCTCAGAGTTACTGAACCTGAATGACAAACCCATGCTTCAAACAGAGTCTGCCTGGGAGCTCTCTTACCCTCTCTACCCCAGTTCTCCGCTTTATCCCTCAGGATCTGGCCCTTTCTGTCTCCTACTGTAGTAGGCTGAGCAGAAGTCCCAGAACTTAGCCAGTGCTACCTTAGATGCTAAAGACACCGTAGACAAGTCTGAGCTAAGGTCCCTGTGATGGGAGAATAACTCATAATCACGTTCCTTTGAGATAGGAAGGAGATCAGAAGACACGGGGAGAGATATGGTCATAGAAAGCAAGGGATTGCAGTGATGAGAGAAAAGAGCCACGGACCAAAGTGTGCAAGTGGCCTTTCTACACTGTTCACCCAAGGACAAGGGCTCCTGTCTGCATACCGCGGGAGCCAGACCTGCTGGCGCCTTGGCTTTAGCCCATCAAAGCAGATCTGAGGCTTGTAATCTCCAGAACTGTGAGCTCATACATTTGATCTGTCTTAAGCCACTAGATGTTGAAATTCTCATATACAAATGAACAGACAGTTCCAAGTCTCGTAGTCTATCTTCTGAATTCCCTGAGAACGTGCACTGTACCACTGAAAAAGTGATGAGAACTGTCCTAGCTACAGCCATAGCAGCCTGATTTGGGATCACCGCCTTAAATCTACCCGTGATCCCCTCATCTCCCTGAGGTCTGGGTGTGCAGATATGTTTCTCATGAGTTGAGAAATTTTCTGTCTCCCTTGTTGAAAAGTCATTCTGTCACCACCACCATGGTGTCGCCAGCACACCCACACTGGAAACACTTGAATACTTGCTTTTCTTTGCGATGGGTGAGCTAACTTTTGAGTGTTCTGTTAGATGCGGCCATTAGGCCTTGTTAATGCCCTTCAAGGACAAACTACAGTTCACAGTGTGAGGTGTCACAGTAAGCATGCTTGTATTTCAAGCTGGGCAGTGGTGGCACACGCCTTTAATCCCAGCACTCGGAAGGCAGAGGCAGGCCTCTGTGTACCAATCTGTCATTTTCAAGGATTATAGAGCCCAGAGAAGATTGGGTGTGGTATTGTGAATGTTTTTGTGACTTGGGAGACATTTTCTCAAATTGCCCTCCAGAAAGATCTACACTTCCATCAGCAGTGCAGAAAACCTCATTCCTGACTCTAGTCAACTTGAAGATGAACTTGTTTATTCCTTACCAGTAACCAGACAGGACTAAGTTGTTTCTTTTACAATCTGTGACTACCAGTGATACTTAACATTTTGCAATGTGTTAATAGAAAATTTATATTCCTTCCCCACTGTTGGTGTGCCTTTGCCCACTTGGCGACAGTTACTGTGGTTGCATGCTGCCTTGTTGAATAGTAACTACCCAGGATCCAACATCAGATAGACTCCTGTTCTCAATAACAATATCATAATTTTATTGGTCACTAGTGGGAGGATTTTAGATTTTGTGCTTTATACAGAGCTCTCTTCTGAGGGAAAGGGAACAAGTTTAACGTGCATAGATGACCTCATTAACGTGTCCTCGTAGATCACCAAACACTTGAAATATCACTACGTGGGAGACCCAGGCTACTCCCTGCAGACAGATGAGTCAGGCAGTTCCCATCTTCCAAGAGCTCACAGTGTGGTATGTAGCCCCGTGCTTTCCAATATGGCAGCTGTGTGCAGCTAGTGAATGGCTCTTCTGCACCCAAGTGCTCTGTAAGTATAAAATGCATGGTTAATTATGAAAATTTTGTATTAAAAAGCACAAAATATTTTGTTTATGATGTACCCATTGCTAGGGGATCTGCTGCAGGAGGGTTGTGAGTTCAAGGTCTAGGCGACAAAAGAGTTCAAGGCCAATATGGGTGACTATGAGACCCCATTTCAAAACAGAAATGACAAGGGACCTGGGGCTACCGCTCAGTGGTAGCGCACATGCCTCGTGCCTCCAGCGCATGTGGCACTGTGTAATGTGTCATTTTTAAAAGCAATTTGTGATATATAATCGAAGCAATGAAACTGCAGTGTTAGAGGATAAGAAAGGAAGGTAAGTTCTTGAATTCATGAAAGACTTTGAAGCTGGTCTGGTGAGCAGGAAGCTCCTGAGACTGAACCGCAAGCTGGTGAGAGTCCTGAAGGCTCACAGGGGGCTTCGGAGTGGAGCAGATCGGATATGAATTTCTGCAGAGTGACCTCAACCTAATTATGTAAACTCAGGGCAAATGCAAGGAATGACACTTAATGCCATTAGTCATTGTGAGGAAAGCCTGAAATTAATTTTCCCACACCCTCGCCTACAGCCTGTGGACTTCAAATTACTTTGGTGTCTTGGGACCCAGTGCTGCTGGTGAGCCCCACGTGGGGGTAGTTTAGGTGCATCAAAGCCAGGTGGGGTACAGACAGCTACATGGGAGCTTGATCCCAACTTTGGGAGGCATTCTGGAATCTGGCAGGTTGAAGATGCAGTAGGAGCCAGCATCCCTTCAGAGCTCTACTAGGCTCTCCTTGCGCCCGAGGGACCTGAGAGAACCTGCCCACCAGCTCAGGCTGTCGGGGACCCAGCCACCAGGAGGCCAGTATCAGGCAAGGGGACCCGGACCATAAGCTGTGTCATGAGAGTTCCTGAGCTGGCACGCAGTGGCCACCACAGTGTCAGCAACTTTTGCCCGCTGTCACCCCAAGGAACAAGAGCATTACCACTTCTGTCACCAAAAGTTCAAGTCTGCTCCCACACAGGTGGCTCCCTAATGGCTTCATCTCCTGCTAGAGAGCCTGAGCCACCAACTTATGTGCCTTTCTGGGTCCTACAGCCTTCGGGAGACTGAATCAAATCCTCTCTGGACCAGATAGCCCTTTGGGGTATCTTCAAAAGTGTGGATTGTGACCACCCCTCTCCTAAAGAGGTGACATTAAAATTCAGAATATTAGTTCTTCTCTCTACTCTTAGGATTTGAAAAGCTAACCAGTAGGCTGCTGTTTTTAGTGCTCATGAGTTCATGATAACACCATCAGTTTGTCTAACTGGATGAGTTTTCTTGTTTTAACTTTTTTGTTTTTTACATTTATTTATTTAGTGTGTGTGTGTGTGTGTGTGTGTGAGAGAGAGAGAGAGAGAGAGAGAGAGAGAGAATGAGAGATACAAGGTCCTATTATGTAGCCCTACATGTCCTGGAACTCAGTATCTACAGATCAGAATGTCCAAAAAATCACAGGGATCTGCCTGCCTCTGCCTCCTGAGCTCCGGATTAAAGGCCTGCACCACCATGCCTGGCCTCTCCGGCCCTCTTTGCAACCAGTCTCTCTAAATTTCTTAGACTGACTTGGAGCTTCTGATCTTCCTTTCTCAACTGTAGGCCAGCTGGAATTGCAGGTTTACACCACCATGCCTGGCTCCCAGATACATTCCTGTCAGATTCCAGCATGTAAGTGCAGACTGAAGCAGAGACGAGTTGGCTGAGTGATGGTGCCTGCCTCCTTTGTTTATAGGACTCACAAAACTCCTGTAGAAAACCAAAAGCTTGTAGAAATACTCAGTCAGAACCAGCTGTTGCCTCACGAGAAGTGTGAGAAGAAAGAACGTTTGAATCCATATAGTTCTGCACAGTACAACTTAGAGCAGACCGTTGGGACTTCTCCAGCCTCAGTTTGGTTACATTTATGATAGACTATAAATTAATGTTACCCTTATGGCAGTGATACGAGAATTGCATGAGAAATGGCTTAAGCCAAACTCACGGCTAAGTCACCTGCGATTGTTGTTTGGTTTGGTTTTTGCCACAGTGGAGAATGAGCCCAGGGTCCCGTGTGCGAGGCAGGTCTCTGTTGTTGCACGACAGCCACAGCCCTCTTTCTCATTCCATTCTTTTTATTTTGAAGGAAGGGCTTGCCCAGGGTGGCCCTTGACTCACTCCGCAGTGAGGGTTGGCCCTGAACATTAGCTCCTTCTGTCCAATCCTCCTTTTTGCCCTAGCAATGGTATCCATTCTTCCTTCCCTGTGGCCAAAGCCCGGCAGTTATCAGTGACTCCTTCCCCAAATGTTGTGTCCCAAATCCAGGGCCTCTGCGTTCCACCTTCAGACTCCGCAGACAGCCTGACGTCCTCCCCACTCCACTGCTGCCGTCCAGGTCGCCGTCTTCCCTCCCGTGGATCACTGGGTCCCTTTAAAGCTCTAGGGAGCTGCTCAGAACTTCTCAGTGACTCCCAGTCTCCCTCGACTCCCAGACTCCCAGGACCCCCCTGAGGTCCTCAGCACTGTCCTGTGGTCAGACCCTGGTCACCTGCTCACCTACCTCTCCTCTGCCTCCCTCCCTCCCTTAGTTCGAGGAACACCCCCTCAGATGTTGCCAAGGCTGCCCCTCCCCCTTAGTCTTTGCCGATGTCTCATCTCAATGACTTCTTTGTCTTCACACCCCCCACGTGAGCCTCGTTAGTCACTCTTCTCCTGTTTATCTCTCCTGTGAAGTTGGTTTGTCTTTCTTCATTAATCGGTCCTGGCCAGCTAGAAGTCAAGCTCCCTGGGACACAGATGTTTCTGTTTGGATAGGTGCTTCCTTAAATGCTAGCAACAGTATCCAGAGCATAGTAACTGCTGCATAAATACTACATATAAATATATGTATATAAAGCCGTTAAGAGTACACTGTGTGACCATTACACATGCTCATAGATTGTAGACATTGTCCGCGTTCTCTCCCCCTCTCCATTTCCCTTTTCAGGAGCAATTTATGAAGAGCTCTTCACTAACAAGCGAGTGGGCTTCCCAGGTTTTATTTTAGGAGAATAATTCTAACATTTAGTTCCTAAGCCTGAACATCTTCAACTGAAGGAGAGTTGGGAAACACAGAACAGAAAATGAAGAACTTGTCGAAACTATGGTTGGAAAAAAATAAAAAGTGATCCACCCATTCATCAGCGACCACAGCGATGCAGGCAGATGCTGCCCTGATTTCTTGCTGCTAGTTAAAACACCTAAAACATGCTCCTTAACATATATCTATTCTTAAGCCAGGTAATGGTACACGCCTTTAATCCCAGTACTTGGGAGACAGAGGCAGTCAGGTGTGAGTTCAAGGCCAGCCTGGTCTATATAATGAGTTCCAGGACAGCCAGCCTATGCAGAGAGACTGTCTCTAGATAGATAGATAGATAGATAGATAGATAGATAGATAGATAGATAATTATATGTGTATGATGTTTGCCTCTGTGTGTGTGTGTGTGTGTGTGTGTATGTGTGTGTGCATATGTGTGTGTGTGTACCACGTGTTTATAGTGTTCAGGGAGGCAAGAAGAGGGTAAGAGATGCCTTGGAAGAGGAGTTACAGACAGTTGTAAACCACCACATAAGTGATACTGAACTTGGTCCTCTGCAGCAAGTGCTTTTAACTGTTGGGTCACCTCTCCAGCCCCAAGAATGTTATTTTGTTTTTTTTACATTTATTTTCTTGCAGGGAGGGGCCGTGCTACAGTGTCTGTATGGAGACTGGAGAAGACCTTCAGAGTTCGTTCTCTCCCCCACCACGTGGGTCCTAGGGACCATACTCAAGTCCTCAGCCCGGGCACAGCCTTCGCTCCCTGAGCTGCACGTGTTCTGGCAGAGGCCTGTTCTTTTAAAGATTGAACGTAGCAATTATTTTTCCCTTTAGTACCACTGTAACAAATGTAAATTAGCATGACCAAACTTAGACAGCCACGGTGTCTTTCTGTAGAGAAGGGCTGCAGCAGAGGCAGCGCTGCGCTCAGCGGGTCAAGGTGCTTGCCACGCAGACCTGGTGACCTGAGTTCAATCCCCGGAACCAGTTCCACAAAGTTGTCCTCGGACTTCCACACATGGCCACTCACATATGCATAGGGAGTATGCTTCCACACTAGTAATAATAGCAATAACTCAGAAAGCATATTCATTATGTGTAGATGTGTAGGTGTCTGCAGGCGGGTGTATGAGTGTGAGCAGCGGTGCCTGCAGAAGCCGGAGGCCTTGGATCCCCTGGAACTGGAGTGGCAGAGAGTTGTGAGCCTCCTGGTGTGGGTGCTGGGACTGAACTCGGGTCCTCTGGAGGAACAGCAGCATATCCTCTGAACCGCCAAGCCATCGCTGCAGCTTCAGCAGCAATATATACATTTTAAAGACTCCATAACAAGTCCATATCTCCGAGTCAGTATTTTAGGCAAATTAACTCACAAATAAGAATGCTCTAGGTGCAAAATTAATTACTGATTGAAAATGAAGACTGCGTGATACATGAAAGAAGGCAGGGGAAAATGTACCCAGTTTCTCATTTTCTCCATCGGCACACACTCACGCTTCTGACTGTCTTCGTTTTGGTTTTGGCTGGCCTTCGCTGGGAGGGATGAACCAATCCAGTTCAAGAGACAAAAAAAGCCAGGCTCCTGGTCTTCATCCCAGTGTTCTGGGCAGTGTCCAACTCTAGCGGACGACGGAGACGGGATGGAGCGCGAACTCTCCCATGTCGCGAGTGGAAATGTTCACAGGGTTGTCCCCTTAGGAGCGAGCTAGGCAGCTTCCTGCTGGTTAACTATGCAGTGACTCCACGACCCTCCAGATCACTCCTAGGTGCTCATCAGAGAGGAATATATATCACGTAATAGAGTAGGCCCCTGAATATTGATGACAGCTTGGTTCACAATCACCCCAAACCAGACAGGACAAATACCCTCGAGCCACTGAGAGAGTAAGTAAACCACACGCGTACACATGCATACAAAATGGAAGGCTCTGCAGCACTGAAAGAGAACAGATGAGCGAGACAGGTAGCAGTGCGTATGACTCTCAAATGCATTGGTATAGTTAAAAAAAGAAGCATCAGCATCAGGGCTGGGGAAACGGCACAGGGACTTGAACTCAGTCCCTAGAATCGATGCTCCACTCCACACGGTGGGTGGAGCGCTGCTGTCACGCATCACTGCGGTAGGGAGTCAGGTGGACTCGCTGGACTCCAGCCAGCCTGGCCTACTTCGTGAGCCCCAGGTGCCAATGGACAACACTGTGCCGATTATACTAGTGTTGGTTTATTTGTCTGTTTTAAGTAGATGGATGTGTAGCGTGTGCCTAGAATCTCAGAACTTAGAGGCTGAGGCAGGAGGATGTCAAGCTTGAAGCCAGTCTAAGCTACACAGTGAGACCTTGTCGTTTTATCCAGTTAGGGGAAAGTAATCAAAACGTGATAACACTGTCACTGCACTCCCGCTTCGAGTATAAGATTCTCTTGCTGCTGTGAACTTTGTCTTGCCTGTGTGCGAACTCCTGTTCCAGAAGAACAGCTCTTCTGCGCCTCCAGTCCCAGTCTAGCCTATGACCACTTCCCCACAGCCCTCCTAATGCCATGACGTAGTTAGCAGTGGGATCTGGACACAGTAAGTTCCTGCACAGACCCATCCACCAGCCTCGCTCTCCCTGAATTTGACCAGCTGGAGGAGAGGGACCGTCCTCAAGTTTCTTGCTCCCATGTGCACTTTCATCCACCCTGGAGTGTCCTGAAGTTCTCCTTACTCCTTTTAGTTATCCTCGTGGTGTAGTTAATAATTCTTTGTGTCAGACTTTTCCTAGTGAAATTACGCTTGGACTCTGGTCTAGTACCAAGTCTGAGAGATAGAGAACTGGTATCTCTGATAACGATGGCCTCTGGATAGATACCTTGAGATGGATTGTTCATTCTCTACCATAAACACACACCCCCCCAAATACACACACTGCCCCTGACCCATACCTAGTGTCAGAACTCAGCGTGTTTCAGAAGGGCAGGTACACACTATAAGAAGAAGAACTTAAATACCACACTTCCCTAATCCATATCCTCAGAAACTCAGTGACCATGAGTGGGAGAACATTCAGAAGATGTAAAGGCAAGAAGAGTGGACCACCCCACTAGGCCAGGCCAAGTTCAGTTTACCCAAGTGCATTTGCTAAAGAACTCTCTTGCTGTCCTAAGGAGGGACTTCAAAAGCTTAGGGAGACAGGAGTATTGGGCTGCATGAATCCCACACACATACCCCTGGCTGTGTTCCAAGGAAAATCCAAATGACAATTCCCTTGAAAAGCTCCTTTACCACCTACATTAGAGGTTAGGTGTGACTATTAGGGATGTCACCCTTGAAAGGGGCTCCTTTAGATATTTGACAAGGACTAGTTGATCATGGTGTCCCTAGGAACAGAACAGCCCGCTTACCATGTTGGAAGTGCTGGGAATTGAACCTGGGTCCTCTGGAAGAGCAGCCAGTTCAGCCCTACTCTTAACTTTATTTACTTTCTTGGAGGCACAAGTGGTGATTCACCCTCAACACTGGTCCACAAGGCAGGGGGCTCCGGCTGGAGCTCGCTGGGTTGTCTCTGAGGAATGTACAAGGTAAGCTAGATTCTGAGTGAAAACCTTCGATTTGGTGGAAAAAAAAAATCTCACTGCTGTCTCTCTTCCTCTGAAAAGCCACAGAAGGTAGGAAGCCAGTGTCTGGGTCCTATTTTTCCTTGGTGCTGCTGAGCCCAAACCCCTATAGCCTTCAAAGCTGATGTGTCAGGCCCACTTTTCCTCCAGCTAGGGTGACCAACATCTGGCCTTCCTGGTGCTTCCTGTGCTAAACTGGGAAAATTCTGGGCAAAATAGAACCCCCTAGATCCCAGAAATCCATCCATAATTCCACTGTTTGGAAAGATAAGGAATCAGAGCTGATTTGTTCAATTTTAATCTCTATTTAAGTCTACTTTGCATGCATCTGTGTGTGTGTGTGTACGTGTGTGTGTGTGTGTGTGTGTTTGTCTTGAAGATGCGGTCTTGGCTCCACCTTGCCTTGAATTTGCTACATAGCAGAAGCTGACCTTGAACTCCTGATCCTCTTTTCCTGTCGCCCAGGTACTGGGCTTCTAGACATGGGCCACCACCCCCTGATAAATTTTAGAGTATTTTAACCCCAGCAAAAGCCTGCAGTTTCTAAGGGGGAAAAGATAGCGAATACACAGACAAGTTTAATTCAAGGGATGAGGAACTTCTCTGAGGCCGAACAGCTTTCCACGGAACTTTAGTTACTTAAAAAGTATGTGCGTTTTTCGTTCCCTCTCTCTTCCTCCACTCCCCTCCCTTTCTCTTTATTCTCTCTGTAGAAAACTGATAGTTAGCCAAGTGTCTAGAAAGCATATAAAGAATAAAGGCAAGGGAAAAGTAATTTTTTTTTTTGAAATTCTGGAATCACTGCTTATTCGGGTCAGCTTTTAAAACAACCTAGGACGGGACGGTCCATGCAAGCAACATGACGTACTTATCACACAAAAGTCAGAGGCAAAGACTCAAAGTCCCGAAATCTACAGATCTGGCAGGAGAGGCAAGAAACGACAAGGCTGGCTTTCACAGAGCGCACAGTGTGTTCCAGGTGCTGATGGAGCGGTTTCACGTCTGCGGATTGGTCTCCAGGTGTGGAAGCTGAAGGTCTGATTGCTGCCTTCAGTCACCTTGGCCTCTCACCGGCAGCATGATCTCCTCTTCAGGAACTGATAGGACATGATAACTCACAGCTCTCTTTTGAACCAGTGCCAAGTGAAAGAGAAATCTCATGTGTGATAAATGCCAGCTGCAGGCAGCGGACAGAAGAGTGTGGTGTGAGAGCCCAGTCGTGCCAGTCTACGGAGAGGAGTCTATTGTGCAAATACCAGGCTCTAGGACATGAGAACTGCCCTGGTTGTCTGACACTTGGGCCTGGGTAAGAAGACTTGGGCAAGGGTTAGAGTATAGAGTATAGAATCCAGTGAGAGAGAGCAAGACACCACATGCACCTGGATGACCAAGGGTCCCGTGTGGAGAGGGAGCAGTGTGACAGAGAGACAGGAATTAGCTCCCTGTAGGAAGTAAGGTCAAGTAAATTATAAGCTAGTCTTGAATTCCAAGAACCAGAACCACAAGTGAGTAAATCCATAGCCTACAAAAGAAAGAAAATAGTCTGAGAGAGGAGACAAAGGTAAGCCATGTATGACCATTCGCCTGGTTGTATGTTGCCCCTCGTCACCGTGGGAAGTCAGGAAATGAAAGAGTATGTGGGCCCCTCATTCATTTCTCAAGAGGCTCCTTCAGCTCCCAGTAGTACCCTCTGCTGAAGACCAACCGTTTCTGGGGCCTCTGTAGTCATTCCAGATCCAAACTGTAGCAAAAGCCTAGAAATTCAAAGAGAGAGAGAAGACAAACGTTTGAAGCAAAGAGGCTTGGAGACCATCCTCATTTAAAGAGCAGCCAAGGACGGGCCATGGAATGGGAAGATGGGAGAAAGCAGATGCTGATCAGGAGGAAGAAGAGCCTGTTCAGGAGACAGAAGTGTGCCCGGATCTTAGAAAGTAAACAGAACATGAGATCCTGGAAGCCAAAGGGAAGTTTGTAAGGGTGGAGAGAGCAGTCAGTACCAAGTGCCAGAGAGAGGAGACAAGGACTGAAAGGGTCCTCTGTGTTTGGGTGTCAGGAAGGGCTAGACTATGGTAGATTTTAGGCAGGCAGTGAGGGAGAGCAGGGAGGCACACTTCCAAGAACTTGGGCTCTGAATATGAAGAAACAAGGTAAGTTGACAATACAGAGCCAGTGCGGGGCTTTTGCTACTGAGTTCAGTGTGAGCCTATGGTGCTGGAGAGAGAGAGGGGACATGGGAGAGAGGAAAACTGGCCGACGGAAGCCTCTTGGAGAAAAGGAAGGGAAGCAATCCAGAGCTCATGTGCAGGAATTAATTTTTCTAGCTCAATCATTAGAAACTGAGCAAGGGTAATAGCCTCAGTCTCTAAAATTCTTGCCTTGCAAGCATCAGGACCTGCGTTTGATTCCACAGATCCTCCACTTTGGAAATATTGCATAAGGCTGGAGAAATGGCTCAATGGGTAAGAGAGCACACTGCTCCTGCAGAGGACCCAGGTTCCGTTCCCAGCACCCACAGTGAGTGCCTCTCGACCACCTGTAACTCCAGCTCCAGGGGATCTGACACCTTCTGGCCTCCTTAGGCACCTGTACTCACTCACATGCACACACACAAACACACACACACACACACACACACACACATCTTAAAAATAAGCAAAAATAAACAACAACAAAAAACCCAGAAAACAGACATGATGGTGCATGCTTGTAATTTCAGAGCTGGGGAGGCAGAGACAGGCAGATCCCTGGCACTCACTGGCCAACCATCCCAGTGTAATTGATGGACCTTTGGCCCCTGAGAGACCCTGTATTAAAAACAAGATAGGTCTTGTTTTTTCCTTAGAGAACAATGCCCAGGTTAACCTCTGTCCTACACATACATATGTATGTGCACACACATACACATGTGAGCACACACACAATAAAAACCACTTGAGCAGGGCGGTGGTGGTCCATGCCTTTAATCCCAGCACTCAGGTGGCAGAGCAGGGGAATCTCTGTGAGTTAGAGGCCAGACTGATCTACAGAGGAAGTTTAGGACAACCAGAGTTTAAAACATTGGAAACCGAGTGTCAGGGCAACCACTATACCCCCACCCCCACCCCGGAAACCTTGTGTACAAGGATTGTCACTCTTTCATTCTGCACCAAGGACTCAGAACTCACTCTCCACTTTCCAGGGAAGACAAATCTGGAAGCACTGCTGTAGAGAGGAATCTATTTTGCAATACCCAGGCCAACCACCCTTTGACTCAGAGAGGAGGATCCTCCTCATGTGCTTACAGGGTCTCACTTCAGCCGATCACAGTCCTCCCTACAGGGCAAGGAGACTGCAGCTGAAAGCCATGCTCTCATGGTTCACACCACTGACTTCTGTACCACGCCCTGGGTGCTGAGACCCCGCATGTTTCTGCCTTCACAGACCTGAGCCCATTCATAGGACCTGGGTTCCTCTTTCCTTGTTCAGTCCTTCCAAGCCCTGAGTGCACAGCTGGACAACATAGCTCCAGCCTCCGGTATTTCCAAGGGCCACAGGTCTGATGGGATGGAGATGGGAGAGCATAGGTTACCTACACTGCATCCAGTGTCTCCTGCAGAGTGGTGTGGGAAGGTGGCAGAGACAGGTCAGGCCTCTGGCCACACTTGGGTTAAGTCAAGGAGCCAGCTGTTTCCATGATCTGCTGTGGAACTTCATGCTATCTGAGACTTCTAACCTTGACCCTGTCCTTCAGATCATTATAAATTTATAGGGAAACACAAGGTGGTTTAATAACCCAGTACCTTGATCTCTAGCACATGGTGGGGGAGAAGGAGGATGGAGGGAGGGATGAAGAAAGAAAGGGGGTGTGTGACCATGGGAATGGTCTTTCTTTTAAGGATTTAGACCTCCATCTGTGATCTTGCCACGGAGGTGTTCGGGGAAAGCGAGCTCTCTGGGGAAGAGCGGTGCTTTGTATCATACGCCAGCCTCAATGATTCTATAGTCTTGATGGCGATTCGAGACATCTGCATGATGTGAATGGGTGTGAAGTTGGCTCAGCTGGCACATTTGACTCTCCTGCGCCAGTATCGGAGAAGCCAACGCTCTGCTGAACTCAGATGTTAGAGGCCAGGCTCCTGCACTTCACCGTCTCACCTGCCTTTGCTCTTACCCTGCCTTCCCCTCCCAGCAGCAGCCACACAGCTGTGGGCTTCAACTGATACATTGGCCAGGCTCTGGCCCTCTCAAGGCTTGACCAGGAACCAAGACCCACTCTTTTGTTTTTGGTTTGTTTTCTGTTTCCTGAGACAAGGTCTTGCTACTTAGCCCAGGCTGACCTCTTCTTGCTCAGCATGTGGTCCAGGCTGACCTCAAACCTGTACAATCCCCCTGCCCCAACCTCTCAAGGATTATAGATGTGGGACGCCACACTTGGCTTGGCTGGTGACAGCTCTTAAAGTTGACTTGCACCATTGCCTCACGCACAGGTGCTGCCCGTGGAGAGCAATCGTCCTGTCACGCGCACACGCGCGCACACACACACACACACACACACACACACGGCTGTTCTTTGGGAAGTGCAACTCAATTACCCTGGAGTGTGCAATCAAGGGAATGAGAGGAAAGTAGCAATGACTTAGCCCTTCACTCACCATCCTTTCTAGAAGTTGTTAGCCGAGGCAAGTAGCTAGTCTGGCCACATTTACAGGAAGGTGAACTAGCCCCTCCCTTTGGAGGGAAGAGTACAACGTGTTTGAGAACATATCATAAAGCCATCACACACCTCTGTAACATGTCACATGAAGGGCACTGCTTATACTTATAAATGTAAGGTCTTTAATAGTCGATCAGTCAGTGCCCAGCTCTGGAATTGGAAACATTTAATATCAGCATGATGATATTATCAGTATATCTATCAGTATATGTGTGTGTGTGTTTGCCCGTAGTTATGGACTGAATGTTTATGCCCCCCACACTTGCTGTATTGCCTAGGCCCAGTAGGACGGTGGGGTGAAGTACAGTTCAGATCTTATAGGAATGACTTCATATGGTAGTTTCGTGTGAAAGATTTTTATACTGAGACAACTGTGGGGTAAAATAGAAAACCATATGTTTTGAAAGTTAAACATGTGACTTCAAGGAAGTTTGAACTTAAGAGTTCCAACTAGATGGCTCTGAGCTACTTCCTCTTCCCAGAAATACTTTCTCTTCTCTCTTGGAACCTATGTCAGAGGGTACGAGCTTCAGATGTGCATCTGCATCCTGTCTTGAGGGAACTTCTCCTTCAGAGTACCTAAAGGATTCACCCATTGTCTTGGAAGCTATTCCAACCTGCTCTTCCTCTTTCCCACCCGTTTCGAGATGTGTCTGTGAAGTGATCCTGACACCCTGGGATGGCTGTGCATGATCCCTACTACTATTTCACGTTGTTCTTGGTCTTTCTTGATATGATGTTTGATTTTTGAGTAAGTATCATTTATCAATTTCTATAAATTTCCTCTTTTCAATAGTTACTAGATAGTGCAGGCAGGCAGCTGTCCTGGTTAAAACAGAAACGGATCCTTATTGTGGTACATATGGGGTCTAGGTGTGCTTCCCCACCAGTGCCAGGATGAGCACACGTCCAAGCTAGGTACCATCCTAAGGAATTCCTGAGGAATTCCAGTTGGGAGTGTGGTTGGCCTCCAAGATGAACACATATTTCCTTCACTATTTTCTTTAAAGATTTATTTTTATATGTCTGTACAAGTGTTTTGCTTGCATGTATGTCTGTATATCACATACCTGGTGCCCATGGATGCCAGAATATGGTGTTAGATCCCCTGGGACTGGAGTGATAGATGGTTTTAAGCCATCATATGGGTGCTGGGAATTGAACCTGGATCCTCTGGAAGAGCAGCCAGTGCTCTTAACCGCTGAGCCACTTCTCCAGCCCCCTTCCTTCACTTTTGATACCTTAACCATTACCAAGTTATCCAAGAGCCAGATTGAGACTGCAGTTTTGATCAGTTAAAAAAGTCCAGTAGATACAATACTAAAATGTAAAGAGCCTATTTGAGCAAACAGCAATTTGTGTATCAAGGGTGGTTTTGGGGGACCTGCCTGAGAGAACACAAGAGGAAGGCTCTTACAGGATGACTCTGCCTGGGAAGCAAAGGAAATATTTGATTAGTCTGCTCTATCTTGCCAAGAATCCTCTGGGTCAGCTTGTAGCTGGTTGAGTTTAAGTTTCGTTTCACTTCAAAACAGGCATTTCAAAGAAGTAGCGCAAGTTAAGTTTCATTATGTTTGCATAGATGTGTGTGTGGTGGGGTGACCCACCTTTGAAGGTGGGAGACCACTTTCAAAATGGCCTGCTACAGCTGGTGTTGCAATAGAACTGCCCTTTCTTTTTCTCCCTCCCTCCCTTTCTTTGTTCCTTTTTTTTTTCTTTCTTTCTGTTTTGTTTTGATTTTGGAGCAGTTTGCATAGCTCAGGACCCAGCTCAGTGGCAGAGGTACACTTTCTAATGAGGCGGCCACGAATAGGATCCCCACACAACAAACTGACAAACCAACACCCCAAATCACAAACATGGTTCTGAGGAGTGCGAAGGCTTCCCTGGCTATATATAGCATAAGTAAATAAAAGTCTACCAGCGACAGACAGATGTGAGTCCAGGCCTCGCCGGGCCTGCCAGCTATGGGGACGCGAGCAGTAACTGCCCCTTTATAAGCCTCCGTTGTCCTCACAATAAAGTGGAGATAACAGCACGTATGGCAGAGGGGTAAGGATTAGATGGGGTTGTTCATGTACAACATTAACAGTCTGCCCAGATAACATTAATAAATGGCAAACAGGAAAACATGCCGGAGTCTCATATGCTCTTTCTGTTTCGAAGCCTAATGTCCCGCAATTACAGAGTCCTGGCTGGAGTGTGTTGATGTTGGGTTCTGCTCTCTCTCCCTTGTCCTAGCCTGAAATATCTTCAATAGCCCATGTGATGAAGTACCCATTCCTAGTCTTTCTCCAAGAGCACCACAAGCACGAATGTACCTCAGATGTGACTAGAAATGATATTAACATTACAGCCAAAGGAAAGGGACACACAACATGCTGAACTCAGGAGGGGAGCTCAGAGCCGCAGGGTGGCCTCCAGTCAGCACACACCTGTGAATTGGGGAAGGCGGCTGGGATGGAGGAAGGTTAAAGCCCTTCCCCACACCTGCTTCTGACCAGGTAGGTGTTCACGTCAGTGAGGGCAAAAAGCAACTTGCGGAGAAGGACCCTGTGGCCTTGTTAACGTGACTTAACATGAGTTTGTATAACCCTTTGACACATCCAGTCGCAACTCAGAGGCAACCGGGAGCCCCCGAGAGGCAAGGACCACCCCACCTCCCAGCCCCAGCCACATCCCTTTGTTTCTGGGAGTGTGGGGACCAGGAAAGATGGCATTTGGCACCTGGCCAGACCACGGGCACATTCTGAATCCCAACCCAGGCAGAAGCTGCCCCCGAGCCCCTCTACCGAGTCCCGCCTGCTCTCCCGCTCGGCTGGAGAGCTGTTTCCAAGGAGGCGGGATCTGTTATCCCAGCTGGGACTCTGCCATCAGGTTGCTTCAGTTTTGATTTCCCTGAAATCATGAGAGGAAACTGAAAGTGCATTCTTCCCAGAAGCGGCTCCCCCTCCCCGCAGCCGCAGCACTCTCAGTGTGGGGGCGGTAGCTTTTCGAAACAGTACTAGCAAATTCGAAATAACTCCGAAGCAGGAGGATAGAGGGAGGAAGAAAATGCAGGTGCCGTGGGGAATGAATGAAGCCCCTCGCCCTACAGGTCTGGTTCCTGTTGGCTGCAGAGTCCGAAACTTAAACACCACAAAGGCACCTGCCCAGAGACGCCGAGACATCTCCCCTGTCTGAGAGATCGCGAACAGGAGAGCTAACCACAGGAGAGACTGTGCGAGGGCCCGAACACTAAGTTTAACTGAATCATCTCTCCCCTCCCTTCCCTAAACCTGAACGGTGAACCTCATAAAACCACTTAAAAGCTCATTTACAAACAGGAAATCCTTTCAGCTAAGAAAAATTAGAGAGGGGATTCATATTTTCTGAACTTTGTTCAACCATCCTTTGAACAATGCAACATCAAAACTCACAGGTAGCTATGGCTCGAGTACTTCGGTGAGCCCCTCCCTCTTCAGAAACCTACACCCATGTTTTGGGTGCGAACTACCGTCATCGCCTGAACTTAAATCTAAAGTGTGCACTGCTTCTGTTTCTACTTAATAAATCCTCCGTGCTTCACTTGGGGCATCCTGAAATTCTTCTCCATGGCTAGTCGAGGACCCAGCTTTGACCTGAGACCCCTACAGATGGAGCCCTACGGACTGACTCCAATTCGCATTGACTGAAACTGAGCTTCTGGGATGTGTGCGGTGGACTTCTTGATATTGTATTTTTATACCTCTGTTTACAAAGATCTCATAGTAAAACGGTTAATTAACTTCAAGTAGCTAGAGAGATACAGGGCTTAGAGGCCACTAGGGCTGGGCTCCTCCCTCTTGGACTTTAGACCCCCACCTCCCATTTTCCTGGTAATGCTATGTTTAAATTACTAAAGGGGTGTACTTTGGCTTTGCTGAAACCCATTAAGGAAAAACTACTTCCTCCTGGTTTAAAACAAAACAAAACTAAATTCTACCTCAGGCTTTGGGTGGAGGCCCAACATTCCAAGCTACAAAACACTACACACTACTGTCTCCTCCTTGTAAGAGCTAATCCAGCTGGGCCTGTCAATCACCTGGCCAAGGGTGCTCCCCACCCCCAGGAAGTTGGATTCATCTAAACACGTGCGGGGGAGAGGGGAGGAATAATCATTCCTTAAGGAAATGGTGAACTTTCCCTTCCCAGAAGCCCCTTCATCAGTGCAGGTGTTTGCAGACACTTGTAGCTGAGGCAGTGCTTCACCGGAGCAGCAGTGTGGACACAGAAGAGCTCAACCTGTCCTTTTTCTCCATTTCTGTTCCTAAGCCTAAACTGAGCAAGCTTTCCTTTCTCAGAAGCTCTACTCCCCTTCCCACAGGGCCACCAGTCACCCACCTTCACTGCAAATGTCACAACGTTCTCTTTCCCCTTCTCCATCTCTCTCCTCCAGTCCTATTTCTAACCCTAGTTCCCGCCAAAGGCCCCACTTCCAAACACCACTAACATGAGCTTTAGGTGTAAGAGCAGTAGTTATGTTTCAATTTTTAATTACTGTGCCTAAGAGATTTATGGAACAAGGACAGTTAGCTTCCTGGAGTGCTGGGTAGGGCCGTTCACCTGAAGTACAGGAAGACAGAATCCTGAGTCTCCTTTGCCTAAGGACAGATAACCTCCTGGAACATTGGATGGGGACTGTCTAGATCCCATTTAGTTAATCACACTGCACAGGATGTGCTCCACATGCACCGGATATACTTAGTCACTTGTAGGCAGGAGATAACCCAGAGAGGAAGTACGTCAGGATAGATGCTTGCTGTTGATTGGACCTGGTGGGAAGTACATAGCCTTATGGGTTCTGCCTTTTTAAGCTTCTGTCCCATGTGACTCAGGTCCATTCTGTATGAAAAGCGGCTACCCTGTGGGAATCTCAGAATGGTCCTGGCCAGAGTCCATCTTCCTGGCCAGATTAAATTAACTAAAGCTTGTTTCGAATTTGGCTTAAAATTGTGGTGATGGTCTTATTCTCTACCAGTGGGATTTACATAGGGGCAGCCACCACAGCAATGCTTTCTATAGTATAAGTGAGACTGTAAGAAGACAGGACTTCGTGAGAATTCCAATATGACTGCTGAATTTTATGTCTCGTCTGCTAGCCACCTTGTCCAGAAATGCCATCCCAAATCTTGTTTATTCTTCAAATATCAAGTGCAGGCAAAGCCCTCTTCATCCTATCAGTTAAAAGAATATTCAAAATAAGGTTGTTTAAAGCCCTGGCTGTCTGTATGAAAGCCTAAAGGAGGTTTTGTTTGTTTGTTTGTTTTTGTTTTTATTTTTAAATGCTTGCTTTCACAACCCAACTGAGAAGCTCACTGTGGTGGTGGTGGTGGTGGTGCCTGCCCAGGAACATGTGTGTGTAGATGCATGTACAACTGTGTGCACGCATATGTAGGTCAGAGGCCAACGTCGTTCCTCAAGGGATGCCATCCAAGGTTTTTCTTATTGTGCTAATTTGTTTGTTTTTAGTTTTGTGGCAAGATTTCTCCCTAGCCCGAAACTTACCAAATAGGTTAAGTTGGGTAGCCATTGTGTTCCAAGGATCTGTCCCCATGTCTACCCCCAACCCCCTCCCTCCCAGCACTGGATTCTAAGCATGTGCCTGTTTTTCTTCTGTGTATTCTCAAGTTTGAACTTGGGTCCTCTTGCACACGTACTTAGCTGACAGAACTAGAACCCAGCCCCTTGTTTTCCCTTGTTCCTTTTTGTTTTGACGTTCCTAGGAAGGTTAACATATACTCAAGGCTGAGAACCTTTACCACGGCATTTTATGGAGCCAAAATTTGAGCAATCTCCTAAAGAGTAAACACTGAAAACTTGGTTAAAAAGCAGCCAGGCACAGTGGCACACAACTACAGTCCTAGGACTCAAGAGTCAGAGGCAAGATTATGGTAGGAAGCCATCTTGGAGGCTTAGTGAGTCAAAGGCCACTCTGAGTTATACAGAAATACCTTGTTTCAGAAACACAAATAATAAAATAAAATTTAAAATATATTCCCCTTTTTGGTCTCTTCAGCATCTCTGTGTGCTGAGCCTCGTTGCTCTAGGGCACAGGACAAAATGAAGTTAAGCTTCCAGAAATTACCAAAAGCCCCTTGGTAGCTGGAGGTCTATACGTCCCTGCGCTTGATAATATCCTCCGAGATGAGACCCTGATTTTGCATCCCTAACATCTTTAAGCTACAGTGGTCCAACAGTCTTCAGCCGCACGGAAAATGAGTAGCTGTTCTGGCTAGTTTTTTGTTAACTTGACTCAAGCTAGTGAGAGCTGAAAGAAAGGAATCTCGATTGAGAAAATGCCTCCATGAGACCAGGCTGTAAGCAAGTCTGTGGGGCATTTTCTTAATTCGTGATTGGTAGTGAAAGGGTCCATTGTGGGTGGGGCCATCCCTGGCTGGTGGCTTTGGATGCTGTTAGTTCTACAGGTTGGTTCAACTTCCTGAGTGAATACTCAGATTGTGGGACATTTACATGTCTAGTTCTCTAATTTCTGCTATTTCCTTCAAAATCACTTTAATTGTACATTCAAATGTAGAGAAGGAAGAAAGAGAGAGAGAGAGGAGAAGAGAAGAGAAGAGAAGAGAAGAGAAGAGAAGAGAAGAAAGAGAAGAAAGGAAAGGAAGGGAGAGAGAGAACAGGTCCTCAGGTCTCATGTTTATCCCTATGAGTGATATTCTGGGAGGGGCAGGGACAGGGACTTACTAAGCTGCCCAGCCTTGCCTTAAACTCACTCTGTATCCCCCGACAGGCCTTATCGGACTATTCCCTTGCCTCAGCCTCCAAAGCAGCTGGGATACAGACCGGCACCACTCCCCCTCTTCTGTGCCTTTTCACAGTGGCCGGACCACTTTATATGTTTACAAGGATACACGTTCTCTGCGTCCTTGCTAAGGAGCAGACTTAGGCACGGTCAAAGAAGCAAAGGCGCTGAACATTGAACACTACTACACACTACTGAAGAACCAAGCAGGGCTCACAGAAACACAGGGCGTCTCACACGCACGGGTCAGGTGACGATGTTTAAATGTCCATGTCACCCAAACCAATCTAAGTATCCGATGTAATATCTATCAAAAGAACTACTTTTCCAGTCGGAGGATTTCTAGCTGGGGCTAAAAAGCAGATGCAAATCCAGACATGGCAGCGACTTGGAAGGCCCGTCCCCCCAGTGTCAATAGTCAGCAGCAGAAATACAGAAGGCAGGTGGGTGTGGGGCTTGCAGGGCACTTTGGATGCTCTCTGAACCCTGATCTGGCAGCTACACGCTAGCTGTGTGTGTGCTTCTGTGCAGATGACTCTACTTCATGGGGTAGTGCTGTCCCCAGAGCAGGAGGCAGCTGTGTTTGGATGAGCTCCCACATCTGAGCTCAGAGGGGAGCAGCAGGAGTGGAGGTGTGGTCTACAGACTGGCCACAGAGCTCCAGGCGGTCCAGGCTGAGCGACGAACGCCCCCCGGCTCCCTTACAATTCCTTCTCACTCTCCTATCAAGTACTGCTCGGTATCGTTCCTCACTAGGAGACAAACAAAAGAAAGGCATTTGAGACTGGGCAGATTTGTCTTATATCAAGGCCAGGTAGTAAATACTTTAAGCCTTATTGACCAGTCTCTTTCAAATACTGGATTCTGCCATTGTTATATAAAGTAGCCATAAAGGGACCATGAACAAGCAAGTGTGATGGTGTTCCTATAAAACCTAATTTACAAATAAATAATTGAGTGAATGAATGAACAAATAAAAATAAACGGAATTCTATAGGCTCATCATTTGTCTGCCCTTGCGTACTCAACATCGGTATTAAATGAAGCCTGCAGAAAGCCTTTGACCTGGCCTGAGGTCCTTGTGCAAATCTTTGAGGAACCAAACCAAATGCTAATATTCCACATCAAAAGTAAGTTGGCTTTCTGATCTAGAAGTCAGGAGAGAGACGGTAGCGGAACACTTGGAAGAAGTTATTTTGGTTTCCTTCTTTAAAAACTCAAAATGGTGTTTGGATTAGGATCGCGTGCCCACCCCAGCTGTGGCATAGTTGTTTATGAGCTCGGTTTGCAATGCTTGATGCAGGCGGCTATGATTTGGTTAGGTGCAAGCGTTCTGGCTCCTGTAGCATGTTTTGGGGATTGTGTGCCACACAGGTTTATGGTATTTGGCTTAGGGTATAAAAAGTCTGAAACCCCTAGAGTTGGTGTGGGCATTGGTTGGGGTGTCATCAGTGGTGTATTAATTCTTAAAAAAAAACAAAAAAAAAAACAAGAAAGATTGTATTTACAGACCGTGAGCTGAGACACTAGTCTGACTCACTGTCAGCTAGTCCTCTCCAAGCTTAGGACAGCCTAAAAGAGGCTGTGAAGATTTCTACTTTTCTCTCATTCTATATCAAGGCTTCCTTCCCTAAAGAGAGGGTAAAAGACTGTAGCATAATACTGCAGAGACCATTTTACCTGATGAGAGGAAAAGCCTTTCAGCTGCAGTCCTCATGAAGAAATAGAACAATCGGAGGCAACCCACGGCCAGCCAACCTGCTTCTGCTGTGATGCTGCTTCTAGCACCTCTAGTCCTACGGCCTCATCATACGGCAGACCGTGGAGCACGAGTATGCACACCCCCAAAGGTAGACGCGGTGACAAGTAGTCCCTTGTTTTCAGGGAGCTGTGGTTTGACTAGAAACTGAACATATAGAATCAGCTGGTCCTAGAAAGTCCAGGAAAGAGCGGCAAGACGTCTTTGCTATGGTTTGTAATGGGCTGGGGCTGGGATCCACTGAGCATGCTGTAGACTCCTGGCCCGACCACGTCCTCCGGCAATGGTTAACTTCACACAGTTCGTTAAAATTAACAGTAGTTAGGACCTGCTGGTGGGAGAAAAAGCCCACCAGGCCTTGGTTAGGTCAAGAGGGTGAGGAAGAGGCCAGAAGGTTGCCATCTTTGTTATCTATCTGGCTGCTTCCTTATCTGTCTGTCAGAGAACTGTCTAGCTTTAATACCTCATCCTTGGGATGAGGCAGAATTTTTCTCTTCATGTTAATTTGGGCTATTGTGACTTCTTTGCCCTTTGTCAACTTTTCCCATTGTTGTGTCAATTTAGAAGAAAAGAACAAAGTCATTTCTCAAGATCTGTACCATGTCAAATAGTACTTTTTCTTCTTCTTCACAAAGGTAGCCGTATGAGTCCTTCCCCCTTTTTAAAAATTAGCACTAATGGAGCTGGGCTCAGTAACACATACCTGTAATCCCAGCACTAAGAGGTGGAGGCGGGGGGACCACCCAAGTTCCAAACACATTGATAAAAATGAAGGAGATGACTGCTCCTAGATATGGTGGAAAAGAAAGTTTATCGTAAATAAAAGGGAGAGCTAAGCCAGAGGCATCTGGAAAAGTCCAGACTGAGCTAGACCATATGGGGCGGGGGGGAAGGGATGTGGTAACCAAAACGGCTGGATTATTTAAAGAAGAGCAGCCCAGGTTAGGGGGCAGTGTATGCAAATCAGGAGGACACTGTAACAGGGACTGAGGGATGCTGGGAGAACCTAGAGGCCAGGTTCCCTTTGATAAGTTAAATAGGTCTCTCAGCCATTTGTCCAGGGTTTGAGACCTAACAGTTGGCAGGCCAAGGTTTGCTTCTCTGCCTAGGCGTCGGCTCTAACTCTTGTGTTTAAGCAGAATCTTCATAGAGTGTGTGTTTTACCAGTTGTACAAACACTAAAACCAGTTTCTGCCGGTCTGTGTAGGGATTAGACTTTCTACCCTCGGGATTCAGTTGAACCCATCTGTGAAATAACCAAACATTCCCAAAGAACAAAACAAACAGCCCTGTGCCTGGCTGCAGCCAACAGCGAGCAAGGGCAGGTCTGGAAGCTTTGTTCTTAGAAGGAAAATTGTTCCCTGCTCCCCACTCACACCCGCCCAGCTGCACAGACTGCACTGTAGTCTCACAAAGCCCCCGTCCCTGCTTGTTCGTAGTTGTGAGGCTGCAATTCGATGACTGTCTTTCCCAACTACGGTGTCAGCTCTACCTCCACAGCAGCCACAGCACTGAGCTCAGTGATGTGGGCATGAACGACTGACAACACCCTTCCAGCTGTGCTGGATGCATGAGAAAGTATACAAGATTATCACATTTGCCCAGAGGATTTGAGGCCCATCTCGACTCTGTCTTTTCTCAGCTTCATGACTCCGGAAAGGTCCTCAGCCTCTCCTCGCTTCTGTTTCCTCATTGTACAATGGAGATGCAGAAAACGGCCCCGCAGGCATCTCTTCGGCATGTGGATACACATATGTACGTGCGGATTTTCCTAAGTCACTCTTCACCTTATTTTTCAAGAGTCATCCGCTGAACCTGGAGTTCGCTGATTGAGCTATGCTGGTTGACCAGTAAGCCCCAGGGCTTCCTGTCTCAGCCTCTTCAGCGCTGGGATCACAGGCACGTGTTTCCATGCTCAGCTTTCTACATGGACGCTGAGGGTCCAAACTCAGGTTTTCACACTTGTGTGGCAAGCACTTTATCCACAGACTCATGGCCACAGCCCTCATGCTCTTTCGTGAGTGTGAAATCCTAGCGAGTGCCAGCTTGCGGATGTTCAATGAGCATTTCTCCAGCGGATGAGGACTTGACCTGGATCCCCGCTGCGTTCCCGCCAGCTGCTGAACTTCGAGCAGCTGGCTAACACCAGAGAACTAAACTGCTTTGCCTGCACCACTGCATCACCTGTACTGAGCTCATCTGTCTTCCCGGGAGTGATGAAACCACCCCACGATTTTGTGTTCTCTCTGTTTAGGATTGTCTCAAATCTCTAATTCTGCGGATTAGTCAAATGACCACTCTAGTCTGCCCTTCCTCATATTTATTTATTGATTGTATGTGTGGAGGTTAGAGGACAGCTTGCAAGAATCGGTTTTCCCCTTCAACCACGTTGGTACAGGACTCAGACTGTCAGGGTTGTCAGAACAAAACAACAACAACAACAAGTTCACCTGCAGAACACTCTCACCAGCCACCATGATTTCCAGTGTGCTTATTGATTCCAGGTTCTGGCTTCCTGGGGACGTGTTAGGTCACTCACCAGAGGTCAACACAATACAGCCCAGTAAAAACTGAAACCACCAGCTCTGCACTTGGAATTAGAGGAGAAGAAGCTGTTGCTTAATTGGTGTAGCCTCAGTTTTGCAAGATGGAAAAGTTCTAGAGATGGGCAGCAAAATCCACAAGAATATAACTGACACTATTGAATTATCAGGGGGGTGGAATGTTATCAAACCAATGGGAAATTTTATGGACATCGCTCCCATACACTAAAAAAAGTGTATGGACAAACCCACCGTGTGATAAAGTGCTTTTTAATTTCTTGACAGATTGGTGGTGTCTGTGTTGCTTCCAGAATTCTTGCAGAAATAAGAAAAAATGTGTATGATTAAATGGAAACAGAATGTCTTTCAAAGCTGAAGACTAGTCTTAGAAATGGGTTCCTGTACCATGAAACACCACGTGTAAGTTAACACACAGACAAAATGCTTGGACCTCACTGACTTTGACTTGCTTTTTCCAAGGGCAAAACAAGGTGACTGCTGAAAGCTACCCACCATGGTGCACGTGTATGACCTGTGAACAAAGGTTCCTCTCCAGCACCAGCCACACCCTGTGACTTTTGGCTGCTGGGATTCCCAGGTTCAGGTTACTCTGCTGGATGGATTCCAAGCCTTTTCTCTTTTGATCGCTGAGCAGATTAATTAGGGTTCAGCAGCAATGGGCACAGGATGGTGGGTTTTTGAAAGAGAGTGGGTTTTAAATATTTACATTTACCTTCTTTAAAACTCTAGAGAATATTTTTATCTAACAATGATCATGGACACTCACATGTAAACCCTGGTTTTAAGCAGTGACCGGTTACACACAGTTCATCGGGGTGTTCTCATAACGCTCCATTTATGTCACATCTTAAAGCACTGGCACTGCTAATGCCTTAAGTTCTCTACAGCTCTTTCTCCAAGTGTGTTTTTTTCCCTTCCTCTGCACATTGCCAGCCATCTATTCCCACCTAGTCTTGCAGTGTGCCAGCTACTTTCATCAGGAAGGGCTGTGTCTTGCTTCTTTAAGGCACATAGCAGACAATCAGTACATAACTACCAAATTCACTAACACCAGTGGTTCTCAACCTTCCTAATGCTGTGGCCCTTTAATACAGTTCTTCATGTTGGTGACCCCAAGCTATTTTGTTGCTATTGCCTAACTGTAATGTTGCTACTGTTATGAATCGTAGTGTAGATATCTGATATGCAGATGGTCTTAGGTGACCCCTGTGAAAGGGTCAGTCTCAACCCACAGGCTGAGAACCACTGACTTAGATAGTCAACAGCACTAATGCTGTAAATAACTGAATAGTGGAAAATGAACCATTAACAGTTCATGGTGTGGCCACCTGTAACTATTATCCAAAGTCAGTTGATGTAAGGAAGAAAGGATACCCAACAGGTGTATAGGAGATGTAAGTATCACAAGTAGACACAGATGTATATTCACCACCCTAATCCGAATGGGACTCACAATGGCAGCCACCTGTGCAGGAAGCATTGCATAAGCAGGCTCTGGGCAGGGAGGTCAGGGAAGGGCTGAGATGTGAGAAGTTATGGCCATAACTTCTCCTAACTGAACCACAAAGGCTCCTTCCTCCACGAAAGTCCTCCATTGCATAGTGTCTGCTGGCTACTCAGTTCCGCATGTGTCCGCACACAGTCTCTGTGTGTGGCAATGACAGGCGAGTCATTAAAGGACACGAGGTTCAGAACCATTAAACACCTTACAGAAAATTACATGGTCCTTAAGGACCCATGTCCTAAGTCCTCGGAGTCTCATTCTCTCCTCTTCAGTGACTCTCACTTTTACAACTTCAACTCTCTCCTCGTCAGATCCCTGGCTTCCACCTCCCTGAATTCTCTGAAGCCTTTTCCCATCATCCGCTGGATGTGTCTGCCTGGGCATCCCAGTAATGTCATGGAAGCACAATGTCAACAATTCTTAGTCTTCTACCAAAACCAGTTCACTTGTAAGCTCTCTTTAGTCAAATGGCGTTGTTGTAGCCAGCTGGGAGCACAGCCTTGACTTCATTCTCTCCTCCTTTCCCCCTGGCTTTGGGGGAGACATCAAGTCCACTGTTTCTTCACAAAAGCTGTACACTTGGCTGTCTGATTTTGCCACCATTTCCAATCTTATTACTTGTGTCAGTGTTTTTTATCACACGGGTCAGATAGCAAGTGTCTGTTGCCCCAACGGTGTCTCCAAAGTAAATGCCAGACGTAGCCACAGATGCCCAACCACAAGGGTATGAAGCTGAAGGAACCCCATGGGAGATGGGCACGCAAACTCCTTCAAGGCAGGGGTGCGGGCAGTTCTGGGCCCCTGCTCTATCTAGAGTCTTTAAGACAGTGCTGATCCCACAGAGTGGAATCTCTGTTTCAACAGGTAGATGCTTTTCCTTTCCCAAAGAAATCTCCTGTATTTAATGAAGTGTGTGACATTTATTTCATGATATTTTAAAGCATTTCATGAACTTTAACTCAGTTATTAATGCTACATTCTTTTCTCAAAGACTGAAACACTTCACGTTTCTATCCATAGGTATAAGAACATTTTCTCATAGCTTAGCACATGACAATATAACTTATTTTACTATTGGTGTTGTTGCTATTATTATTAGGTTTTAAGACAGTGGAGGTATTACTTCACTGTCTGAAGTATATCTGGCAAAGATTTTTCTCCTATTCTGGGGCTATCTGCTAATAAAAGCACACTTTGGCTGGTCCCTTTTCCTCTGAAGCAAAGTACACATTTCTGTGGTCTTGTTCCACTCTGTCCACACTGGTTTGATAGCTATAGCCTTTGCTTCTGACTGGCTGATAGAGAAAAATCTCCCCTCTACGGGCAATTGCTGCCTAGTGTGGCCATCTGAGTTAAATTCCTATAATTCACGTCGTGACAGGAAAGAACCAGCTCCTACAAGTTGTTTCTCATTAACACATGTGTATCATGGCATCTACATACACAGAGACATAGACAGACACACACACACACACAGACACACATCAGCACACAAACACAGATACACAGGCATGCACACATGGATACACACAGATACAGACACACACAGACACATAGATATAGATATAGACACACAGACACAGATGCACACACACACACACACACACACACACACATAGACACAGACATATACAGACACAGACACAGACACAGTTTTTTTTTGTTTGAGACAAGATTTCTCACTATGTAGTTCTGACTGTCCTGGGATTCAAAATGTAGACCAGGCTGGCCTTGAACTCACAGATATCCACCTGACTCTACCTCCTGAGTGCTGGGACTAAAGGTATGCACCACCACATCTGTCCTGATAAGTTTTTTGAAAACTTTTAAAGAATGGCTGCTGAAATGTAGCAATTTTCATTTGCTCTCTCTCTCTCTCTCTCTCTCTCTCTCTCTCTCTCTCTCTCTCTCTCTCTCTCTCATGTGTGCTGTATATACAAATGTGTGTGCAGGTACATATGCCCACAAATGCACTCAGAAACCAGAGTAAGACCTTGGATGTCCTGCTCCATCTCTTTCCACTCCATTCCACTGAGACAGAATCTCCCACTGCAGCCAGAACCCGGCTGATGATCAGAAGACCTCGGTGACCCTCTTACCTCCTCCCATCCTTAGCCTGGTATTGCAGGTGCTTATAGGGCCCAGCTTTTCACATGAGTGCTGGAATCTAAACTCAGGTCCCATGCCTGTGGAGCAAGAATTATTATCCAATGAGCCATCTCTGCTCCTCGTTTGATTTGATTTTTTTTTTTTTTTTTTACATTCATAGTGCTAAGGAGTCAAACCCAAGGTCTTGCACATGCTAAGCAACTGCTCTGCCACAGAGTTGTATCCATGGTCCAAATGACATCTTCTCTCCTTCAATTTAATGGGGAGATGGTCACAGGAGAAGGATTCAATATCACACCACTATTGCAGTTCTCACAGAAACCTCACTCATCCATTACTTCTTGTTCTTTGGACATAATAAAGACATTTATAAGATGACAACACTTTATTTGTGATTTTGATAATGAAATCATATGTGAGCTGGGGCTGTATGTAGCTCTGTGGTAGAGTGCTTGCAGAACATATTCATGGCCCTGCCTGGGCTTGATTCCCAGCACTGCAAGAAAGCAAAACGAAACTGAACTGAATTAGTTCATGATTGTAATTAATTATAATTAATATCTATCAGTCCAGAGCCAAGTGCATGGTCAGCAGGTGTAATCCCAGCCTTTGGGAGGCAGATGCAGGAGGACCACCAAAATTTTGAGGTCAGCTGTTGTAGAAGTTTATTTTTAATTATGTACAAAGTAAACTTTTGTGAACTGTTGGGTGAGGGTCTGCCTAGGTCTTGGCGTTTTATATTGTCTGCAGGTGTTGGATTTATGTGGGGGGTGTTTGTTCATGATCTGCATATGATATCAGTAGAACACCCAAGGAGTTCTGAACCAATAAAACCTGAGCTCAGAGGCTCAGGGTTCCACTGTCGAGGATGGCATTGGCCATGATGGTGGTTCCCTCTGCTGAGGTCTGGCAGAGTTTGCACCTATGATTATACCTCCTTGTCTCTCTTGGTGAGCACACCCAGCAGCGAACTGCTACAGTCAGCCAAGAAACAAAAACTACTAATTTAAACTTTATTCTATCTTAAGTTTTTATATTAAGACCACATTGGTTTCAATGGATGACATTAGGAGTTAGAGAGAGAGAACTCAGAAGATAAACACACTTATCACATAAGTGACTTCTGAGTTCAATCCCCAGAATCTCACCAAGAGGGAAAGAGAGAGCTGACCCCACAGAGCTGCCTTCTGGCCTCTGCATGGACGTCAGATGGCTATCTCTCTACCAAAGGCTTCCTCTGTTCTGTGGGCTCTCTCTTCCCTTTATCCTCTCTCATCATCTCCTTTGATAAGCAGAAGTCTGTTCATTTCATGAGGTCCCATTTGTCAGTTGTTCTTTTGTTTTGTTTTGTTGTTTGTTTGTTTGAAACAGGGTCTGTCTCTGTAGTCCTGGTTGTCCTGGAAATCACTATGTAAACCAGGCTATCCACAAACTCACAAAAATCTGCCTGCTTCTCCCTAAAGAGGGATGGAGTCAAAGGCCTGAGCCACCATGCCTGGCATCCATCTGTCAACTGTGGGCATTATTTTTTTGAGTGACTAGAGTCCTACTCAGGGACTCCACTTTTTATATCTACAGCTTGTGTTTCCCCTAATGTTCCCACTAATAGCTTCTGATCTTACATTAAGGTCTTCAATCCATCTGGAGCTGATTAAGTTAAAAGGGTTTTCTGTAGCTGTCATAGCTGTACTTCCAAGGAGCATCTGGGCGCTGAGGCTCCTGTCCATGGAGCAGCTGGCTTCCTGGAGTTCCCATCAGAGCTTCGGCTCTCCCAAGGTAAGGAAACCTCAGAGGTGAGTCACTGCAAACCTGTCGCCTTCCACTGTTACTCTGCAGTGATATCTCCATTCATGTTCCTTCTCTCGTCCAGAGTCAATTTTACTCATATTTTGACGTGAAGTCGCATATTTCCCTTAGATCTCCATAACCATTGCCATCTAACTGCCCCTTTTGAATGTCTAGACTCTTTAAATCTCCTGCGTGCCTTTATTTCCTTCCCTCTTCTCACTTTATGAGTCTCTTCAGCAAGCTTTGAGAGTTGCTTCAAGCCTGTCTTACTGCTCTTCTACTTTTCTTAGCCCTTTCTATCATTTTTCTGTTTCATTCATTCCGAGTTTTATTGCTATTAACTCTAATCTCCTGTTTTTCTAAATTTTGAAGTGATGGCTTAGCTCTTCGGTCGAAGGTTTTGCTTTTGAATTGGGAAGGCTTTGATGTTCTTAGGGTTCCTTTCAGTTTGACTTCCTCCATCCTAAATGGGAAGAGGTCAGCAGTTTCTGGATAGTGAGGTTCCTTTTATTTTCGTGGAACCTGTGATCTATATGAGTTTAGTGTTCCTTTTCTCTGCTGTAACTCTGGCTGTCCTAGAACTCACTCTGTAGACCAGTTGGCCTCAAACTCACAGAGATCCACCTGCCTCTGCCTCCCCAGTGCTGGGATTAAAAGTGTGTGCCAACACTGCCTGGCCTGTTCTTTAAGTTTTAACTATTAAAATTTTTTAGGTAATTTTTAGTTCATGAATTTATAATTCTCCAAGTCATGGCCTAGGCATTTATTGCTTTTGTTGTTAAAGCTGTTGGGAGAACCAAGGCATGAAATATGAACATTTTGATGCAAATATTTATTTACTTATTTATTATTTTGAGACATAGCCTAGGCTAGTGTTGAGTTGATTGTATAGCCAAAGCTGGCCCCAAACTAGCCATTCTTCTTCCTGCTCTCCAGAGTACAGGAATTATAGATGAGGACCACAACACCCAGCCAACTTAGTCATTTTTGCGGGAAAAAAAAGTTTTTTTTTTAATTTGTGGGAATATAAGAAGTCTTCAAATATTAAATCATTTAGTTATACTATTCTGTTCATATAAGTGATTTTTCTGACCAGCAAAATATATTACTTTGTTGGTCTGGGGGCTTTTTTGACTATTAGTTCTGGCTAATCATTAGGAATATATTTGAAAACCTTTCAGAATAATTGTGTGCTTATAAATTTCTTCATGCCTTTATATGTTTGATTTGAAACAGGATCTCACTCTGTAACTTAGACTTCCCTGGAACCCCTAAGTGGCAGAGACTGACCTTAAAGTCATGGCAATCAGAGGGTAAAGAAGACTGGACAAAACATTTAAATCACAGCAGCCAACCATGGTGGTGCACACCTTTGATCCCAGCACAGAGTCAGGTGGCTCTCTGTGAGTTCAGGCCAGCCTGCTGTGCTTAGCAAGTTGCAGGACTGTCTCAAAAAAACAAAATACAATTTTACAGCAATCCTGCTGCTTCAGTATTCTAAGGGCTGGGCTAACCTAATTTACATTTTTAGCCAGTAGTGTGTGTGCACCCACATGGTCTGCAGAGGCCAAAAGAGAATATCAAACCCTTGGAGCTGGAGTTACAAGTGGTTGTGAGCGGTCTAAGGTGGGCGCTGGGACCCCAACTCAGGTCCTCTGGAAGGGCAGCTGGTGTTCATAACCACTGAGCCATCTCACTAGCCAGCCCCCCACCGCTGCACTGTTTGATGTATACACGGCTATGTCATTTCCGCACCATGCCCTGCGTTGAGGATGCCCTGTAGCCTGTGTGAGCGCGAGATCTCACACATGTTGCCACTCCTGCTCTGGTTTGTCACCTGTCTAATAAATTTTGCCTGTTGTTTTATTTTCAGCTTTTTATTAATATTATCTCTTTTTTTAGTGTGAATCAATTTTTCCAGTGAGGCAGATCTCCATATTAATATTTTTCCAGCACTTTATTATTACTATTATTTTATTTTCTTGGGTTTTTTGTTGTTGTTGTTGTTGTTTATTGTTTTGTTTTGTTTCAGAAACAGGCTTTCTCTGTTGTAACGCTGGCTGTCCTGAAACTCACTCTATAGACCAGGTTGGCCTTGAACTCACAGCAATCTGCCTGCCTTTGCTTCCTGGGTACTGGATTAAAGGTGTGTGCCACCACCGCCCAGCTTTTCTAGCACTTTAAACTGAAGCATTTGAACCTTGAGTTCATCATTCCCTTCCTAAAGCTTTCTGTTTCTTCTCAATTGTATTGAAAGTGATTTTTCAGTGAACCATCCAGTCAGAGGTTGCAAACGGCTGATGGCATTTCTTCATGCCCGCTACAGAAGTAGACAGGTGACTCTGCCTGGCCGGTTAGATAGCACCTTCCTCTAAACCTATGTAGTGGCTGTGTTGGTTGTCAACTTGACTACATCTGGAATTAACTAAAACCCAAGAGACTGGATACACCTTCGAGGGATTTGTTCTTCATCAAATCATTTGAAGTGGAAAGACCCACTTTTAATCCAAATATTATGAGGTGGGAAGATCCACCTGGCCCCACACCTTCTGCTGGTAGCCTACATAAAGGACGTGGAAGAAGGAAGCTTGCTCTCACTCTCACTGGAAAGTCCATTCCTTCACCGACATTGGAGCCTACTTCTTTGGGATTTTGGCACATACAGAAGACCAGCTGAACATCCACCCTTGTGAACTGAATTGGATTCTTGAACCTTCCATTGGTAGACAGATGTTGTTGGAATAGCTGGACCACAGTCTGAAAACCATTCCGATAAATCCCATATATATATATATATATATATATATATATATATATATATATATATATATATAGTTCTCTCTCTGTCTAGAAACCCCTGAGTAATGCAGTCTGATTGGACCCAAACACAGTATACTAACTATACCACAGTATACTAACTCCCAAAAGAGATGGCCTCTTCCAGAAGAAGCATTTCAGAGCACAGAAGTGGTTGAAAAGTAGACTCCCTGGACCTAAATCTGAGCTCTGGCTCTGGCTTGAGTGGGCTAGTGGTTTAATGTGCCTCGGTTTTCCTGCCTGCAAGATAGTGTCTATCTACCACAGGATTGTTGTGAAAATTACATGTCAAAATGTATAAAACATTAGAATAGTGCCTTGTGCAAATTTTCTTGTCCCAGAATCTGGAGGACAAGTGTGGAGCTGGAGTCAAGGAGCGGTATGGTTCATGTGAAGGAGAATGGGAGCCAGAGGGCAGGGTCCTGGATCCCTTTGCAGGGGTTGAATCCAGGAACAAGCTTGTCCTAAAACTGGCTGTGTCTGAAACTTTTCAGTTGCTTGATATTCTGTAACTTGCATCAGAAAATGTCCTGATACCAGTCAGCCAGCGTCCCAGGCTAGAAAGTTGGGACCTGCCTACGTCCTGTGTGTGGTAAGTCTGTGCTTTCTACTTCCTCAACTTCCTTTCGCTCTGAGTATCTGCCTGTCCCCCAACTCCTCTGCTAAAGAGAAGGTTGGAGTGCACTTCCTGTATACTTCCTAAGTGCTTACAGACTGTGCCTGGGCATGTGATCTGCTTAATCTATTAACAACCTATGAGGACCCTCAAGTGTACAGCCAGCGACTGACTGAGGTCACGCAGCGAGCCGACGGTGACGCCACCTGAGGTCGCCATTGGAACCGCTCCGGATATGACTGACCAAGCTCTGGACAAACGTTTGCCGTGTAGCTAACCAAAAGCAGCACCTACAGAACTCATTCTAGTCGGCACCCACATGGAACAGACCCTCACATCTTCTTAGTCTTTTTAAAACATGGCACTGACCTCAGAACACTCTAGTCAATGCCTGGGGTCACCCACACTGCTCTCAATCATTCTTCTCGGGAAATCAGTCATCAACCGCCTAATCTACCTCTCCTCGGCCTCAAGCCTTGCTGAGCCTGTTTGCAAAGAAAATACGACTAGACCACACGGCTTCAAGGTACCCATCTTCTCCCTCCCGCACGGTCCCGGCCTCACAGCAGGCCTGAGAGCTGGGTTCTCTCCCGCCAGCGTGTGGTTGGCGGTAATACATAAGCATGGATCTAAAGGCGTGCTAAGTGATTATTATTTATGCGCTGAAATAAGATACCATTTATTGTGCTGCGTGTTCATTTTTTTCTGTCCACTGTGACACAGTATCTGATAAAGTCCTTTTTAGTGATGGGCTTTTAGCCCGTGGTTTGAGAGCGACTGTAATCCTCGCGGTAGAAGCATGAGTACATGGCGGCAAGATCAAGAGACACAGTGAGTACGATGGCGCACACTTTTAATCCCAGCGTCTGGAGGCCGAGTCAGGCAGACCTCCGTGAGTTCCGAGCCAGCCTGGTCTACAGGGTGAGTTCCAAGACAGACAAGACTTCATAGTGAGGTCTTGTCTCAAAACAAACAAAATGGATTATTGGCAAGAAGCAGAGAGAGATAAATGCTGATGTCCAGCTGGCTTTTCTCTTTTTCCCCTTTTGATTCAGTCCCAGGACGCAGCCCATGCAATGGTGGTGCTCACATTCAGGTTAGGCCTTCTCTCAGTCAGTGCTCTCTGGAAATGCCTCATAGGCACACTCAGCGTATCTCCCAGGTGATTCTAAATCCTATCGAGTTGACAACCAAGACCAGGAATGGTATGCTGACGCTGAGTTTCCCATTCGGTGGTATGTGTACACGGTGATTACAGAGGCAAATTCCTCTCTGAGGTAAGCAAACACCAAGGAACCCTTCCCATTTATCTGCCATATCCAAGAACAAGCTTCTCTGTTAATTCTCACTGGGGAGAACATTAACAAGGATGTTTCATGCTGTGTCATTTGAATTTTATATTCAAGCATAATAAAAGAATATATGGTGCGTTAGAGCCAAACCTAAAGGATTAAAGTACATCTGGACTCTGCTAAACTAACAGGTTTTAGTCAGCGATCCTGGACTAATCCGTTTATGCACAGTGTAATGTGTCCATGCTCCTATCTAATGATTCATTAGATGAATCATTTCTTCTCTCACCCTTCCACCCAGTTGCTAAGAAGTCCCCATTTCACCATGACGATTTCTGATCGATCTGCTCTCTTACCTTCCATACATGCTCAGGTTCTTGGGGGCAGTGGCCCTCTGACGTCCATTTTACCTTCAGATCAGTTCAGTGTGACAAAACACCATTGACTGTGTCGTTGCTCAACTCCCAACCTTTCAATATTTCCCCTTATCTACATCTTAGAACTTTTCCAAAAAATCTTTTCAAAATTATATGCATGTGTGTGTACAGCTACCCGAGGAGGCCAAAGGAATTGGATCCCCTAGGGTTGGAGCTATAGGTAGTTGTGAGCTACCTGATGTAGGTGCCAGGAATCTAACCCTGAGCCTCTGGAAGAGCAGAATGTGCTCTTAACCACTGAACTGTCTATCCAGCCCCCACCTTAGAACTCATTAGCCAAGACCACAACACTCAGTAAACTGGTGTTGGGGTTTACAACGTGACATTCGAAAATATGACTTGTTAGTGTCCTGCGTATTTTGAAGTGAAGGGGTTGGAAGGCTTCAGAAGCAAGGTCTTTCAGATCTGTCCTCCCTCCTGCCCCTTGCTCTCTTTGTTCTCTGAAGCAAGTTACAGACAGCAGAATTGCCAAGGTGGGAAAGCCCACTTCACGGGCATTACCATTGGCATTTTGAAGGGATTCTTCCCTCTCCCACAACCAAATAACATTTTCAGGGGTTTAACAAAGTCGACTGATGACTGAAAAATTTAAAAAGTAAAAACACTCAGACAAAAACTCTTTGGATGTTTTATAGAAAAATGGATAAACTATTATCATCTGACTCCAGGGACCAAATGAGTGGCCTCCAGCCCACAGGGCTTGACAGACAAACTATTTCAGTTCAAGTGTGAGTCCGAACAGGATTTGGTATGCAGCGCCACATTTCACGGGCCCTCTGGTTCTTCTCACTAGGTAAATCTGAAACTTCTAAAGGACTGTTCTCCTGTGGCCATGGTTAGAGAACAGATGTGCTGGGGGTGCTTTGGACCAGCCCTCTGTAAATGCAAGAAGGTGGAATCCCTCCCTTGTTTTGGGAACACATCTCTGCTGAGCTGCTACAGGAGACAGCTCCAAAGAGACTTGAGTAAAGAAAAGAAATAGAACAAAAAGACCTGTGTCTGGGGAAAATAAATTGTTGACTGAATAAGAAATCTGGTTTGAGCAAAGTACTTCGGGATAACTTCATGCAAACCCAGAGTCTGAAGAGGACTTGAAGATTTGCTCCATCAGCCACTAGGATTTCAGCCCTTCATTCTGCAGCCCAGAGCAAGCCGTGGCAACAAGGTCTGTGTGAACACCAACTAGATTCTTGGCTTCTTCAATTGGCTCTGCTCTTTTATAACTACTCAAGACTCTTGGGATCAGCAACCCAACTACTAGATGCTAATTTTGAGCCAGAGCATAATAACCAAACCTGCTTCCAAGAGAGATGCCTATTTCCCAGGTGGGAAAACAGGAGAAAGAGCCTCGGCGCATCAAGGGAGAAATGGTTTGACTCCACAATTGAGAGTCTCCTCATTAAAAAGCTATCCTAATTTAAAAAAAAAAAAAATTTTATGTGCATTGGTGTTTAGCCGCGTGTATATGTGTGAGGGTGTTAGATCCCCTGGAACTGGGGTTACAGAAAGCTGTAAGTTGCCATGTGGGTGCTGGGAATTGAACCCCAAGCATCTGAAAGAGCAGTCAGGGTTCTTAACCACCGAGCCATGCCTTGCTAGAAAGTTTTCTTTAAGAGTCAGGATCTTAGCTAGACATAATGGTGCATACCTTTAATTCCAGCACTTGGGAGGCAAAGACAGGTAGATCTCTGTGGGTTGGAGTCCAACCTGGTCTACAGAGTGAGTTCCAGGACAGCCAGAGTTATAAAATGAACTCTGTCTCCTCCTCCACAAAAAAACCTCAAAAACAAAATTTAAGAACAAAAACAAAAAACAACAAAAACAAAGCGTCAGGATCTTGTTATGTCTGCTCTAGTTAATACGAGAGCTGTCTAAGGCTTTGGCCACTCTGTCACATTGTCTTTCTTTGAAGAAGAGATTTCCATAGGTACTGTATCTGTATTTGTATTCCGTCAATTTCTGACTTCTTTCCCCTTTGCTTTGCCTGGTAGAAAGCTGGGGTTCTAACTTTGCTCCAGGCTTAATTGTTGCTGGGCCTGATTTCATTTCTCATCTTTTATCTTGTAACATATGTGAGGTTATGAATTCCTCGAATCTTTTTCAGAATCCAATATAGGTATGTGCTAGCTAGTCTTATGTCCACTTGACACAAGCTAGAGCTATCTGAAAGGAGGAAAGTTCAATTGGAAGAATCCGACTGTAAGGCATTTTCTTAATTAGTGATTGATGAGGGAGAGGCAGCCCATTGTGGGTGGGGCCATCCCTGGGCTCGTGGTCCTAGGTTCTATAAGAAAGCAGGCTGAGCAAGCCATGAGGCACAAGCCAGTAAACAGCACTCCTCCACGACGTCCGCATCAGCTGCTGCCTCCAGGTTCCTGCTCTGCTTGAGTGCCGGTCCTCACTTCCTGTGACGGTCAACTACGATGTGCAAGAGTAAAATAAATAGATCCTTTCCTCCCCACCTTGCTTTTGGTAATGATACTTCATCACAGCAATCGTAACCCTAAGACAAGGTATGAATCAAAGTTTCTCAGCCTCAACCCTACTGGGACGAATAATTCCTCGCTAGGAACCGGGGTGAGGGGCTGCCCTTTGCACTGTGGACTGTTCAGCAGCATCCCTGGTCTTACTGGACGCAGACCACTGTTCTCTCATACGGTCTACCCGCAGCGCGGCAGGCTGGGGGACCAGCTTGTGGGCTGCTGGCGATTCCTCAGTTCCTGCAACCAATCACGGCTACAAGAAGCGCTGCTTTTGTGAAAAATCCTGCGATCGTACGATTTCTGCGCTTTATTTTTTGTACATTGTGCTTCAATTCAAAGTGTATTGAAACGGAAGAAAGATAGCAGCAGCGAGCCGCCAACCTCACAGAGGAATAGTGGATGACCTGGAGGAGAAAGCAGGCAGGGTGGCTTGTGCTTTAAGAATTCCAGACAGGAAGCCCAAACAGGATATGAACCAATCTACAGGAAGGTCAGGGTCCCCTAAGCAGTGACCAGTGCTCAGTTCCAGGATAAAACGTTACTGCGGTGACACATAGGTGAGCAGTGCCGTGGGTGACTCAGCTGTGCTGCTTAGATTCGCGACCTCTGAAACTCCTGCTCAGGGCAAAACAGGAGCAGTGAAGCCAGAGGCCTGCTCGGCCTTCTCCTTCTCAGGCAGCAGCTTATGCCCAAACTAGGATCTCTACCAGAAGGTCTGTTCTCAAAATTACTCTTTGTAGGGGCAGATGAGCGAGGCAGCTCAGGGGAAAGCACTTGCTGCCAAGCCTGGTGGGCACCAGCCCATAGTCTGGGGACCTAGATGGAATCAAAGCAGGAGAGAGATGAGAAAGCAGACGATTGCCGGCATATGCTCCGCTTCCTGCCTTGTCCCCGCCATGAGGTCAGCTGCTTTGCTCTACCAGGTACATCCCACCATAATGGACAGAAACTCCTGAAATGCAAAGCTGAAATGAATCCTTTGTGCCTTCGATTGTTTTCCCCAGATATTTGCCACAACATTAGAAACCACTCACAGGGTGCCGTCTACAACTGAATAGCACACTACCTGTACAATTTATTCTTGTTCATACTTATTTCTCATATGGTAAATTAAACTCATAATATGCTGACTATGGTCAAATGGTAATAGTATAATGCATACCATCTTGTGAAGGATTCTAAAATATATGCAACAAGAATATTCTGGAATCAATTCTCAATGCTTGCTATATGCGGGAAAGTATGAAGTAATGCATTGCCACCCCTGCATCTGACCCCGCTTCCAACTCCAAAAAGCTAGCATCTTGTATGTTTTGAGACAGGTTTTCCCTATGTATTACAGACTGGCCTGGAACTTGCTATGTAGCCACGGTTGGTCTTAAATTCACAGTAATTCTCCTGCCTCAGCATCTCTGTGTTGAGATTATAGGTCTGAGCTACCATGTTCCATGAAAAGCTGACATCTTTATTGCTCCTCATGGCTTCTCCCAATTGTTTTCTGGGCATCATAACAAATTTCTCCTACTGCCTCGACTGTTCTATTTCCTGTGTTCTGGACAGTGTCCTCCAGTCTTCACCAGAACACAGTAGTAAATCTGTCTCTGCTGGTTTAAAAATAATAATAAAAACAGATTGTACCCAGATTATGAGTTTGGACTTCTTTAGCTCAGAGCCCCAAATCTGATGCTTATCTTCTATTTGCAACCAGACCAGCAATAATCCAGTCTGGATTTGTTTTGATTGGAATTTAAAAACATCACCTCTTTGCGACCTACATCTGTCATATGCAGGTATTTCTGGTTTTCAGATCTTTAGTTTCACCGCTGAAGATTCCCACCTAATGGGATTCCTCTTCTCCACCTCCTCTTCCTTTTCCTCCTCATCGCCTTCCTCCTCCTTTAATGAATTCTCTTCATAAATACTTTTTCCTCCTTATACAAATTCCGGGCCAACTCATTCGTGCTTCCTTATTACGTACAACATCCAGGTGAAGCTTAGCTATTGGATGAAGGATTCGGGGTGAGTTATGCTTTCCTCGTCCTTTCTTCTTGGTTTGATTTTCAGAGATCATCGTTGGAAAGAGGACTGAGATTTAGATTTAAAGGCAACCACACAAGACAATAATGCTGAGGGAGCTTCTCTACCCACTTTCTTACAAGCACCCCTTCAGGCAGCAGTTCCCAACCTGTGGGTGCAGACCCCTTTGAGGGTAAAACGACCCGTTCACAGGGGTCGCCTAACCATCGGAATATAAGATATTTACGTTGTGATTCATAACTATAGCACGTTTACAGCTATGAAGTAGCATTGAAAATTTATGACTGGGGGTCACCACAACATGAGGAACTGTGTCAAAGGGTCACAGCGTTAGAAAGGTTGAGGACCACTGAGTTATAGGATCATGCAGACTTTTACTGAAATTTCAAAGGAAGGCCTAAAGCACTAGGCAAGGTACGATAGGGTTAGGGCCCCTGAAGTCAGAAGGACAATGCATTAAGTTAGGAGGGTAAAGCCTAGGTTAAATGGAGACTCCAGTATTTTAAAAGTACTGGGATCATGGAACATGCCCTAAAGGACACTTCAGGAAATGAGTGGAGCCAGCCCAAGAGAGAAGTAACGTGAGCATCAAAAAAATAAATAAATATAAAAAATAAATAAAGATAAAAGCAAGGCCATAAGGGTCAGACCTATATCATGGAACCCACATCCCACAACAGCCCTGTTGGGCACACAAGAGCTTTCTGGAGATCGAGTCAGATTTAGACTTGTAACATTGATCTGCCGTGAGGTGGTAGTGATCTCACCTCGTTACCTATGTAGGACAAAACGAACCACATCTGGCACCAGGCAGAAGTTAGTAAGGGCTTTAACAGCCGTGACTACAAGAGTTTTTCAGGCAGTAGGTGCAAGAAGTGAAGATGCTCCTTTCACCCTTCTGATTGGTTAAAGCGGTGCCTTAGGTGTTTGACAACGGTTAGAAAAAGAGATCTCACCCGAATGCTATTTCTAGATCATGGCCACAGTGGGGAAATGGGTGAGCTGTGGTGCCCGGATCAATACACACGTGTACAGGAAGGCCGGTGGTGAAGTGGAAAAGGTCAGACCTTTGGAGATAGCCTAAATCTGAGCCCCAGTGCCACGAGTTACGTCTTCCGTGACTGCGAGTCTTTCTGGTTCCCGGTCTGTACTGTAAAATGGAGATAATCCCCACGTTAATCCCTGTACTGCAAAGAGCTTACGAGTAGGAAATGTGTGTCAAGTGGTGTCCAGCGCACAGAAGCCATGCTACCAGTAGCTGTATCTTTTCTTTCTCTTTTCCCCAGCGGATTCTGGGTTTTCTGGGCTACCGAGGGTCCAGCCCGGCAGGAGTTCAGTAACCCGGAAGGGAGAGGCAGAGTCGGCAAATACCAGGAATAAAACCACACCTCTGATGGACGGGACAAACTTCTCTCTTTATTCCTTCTGTTCCTACCTACTTCTACTCCTTCTTCTATTCCTCCTCTTCGTGTCCTCTACGGTTCCTTTTCCTACTACTACTGCTCTGTCTGTTTTCCCACGTATCTTATATGTATTTTTCAGACAAAGACCCTCATGGGGAAAGATCACATTACAATCACATCTTAACCATAAACTTTACATAATGGTTACAGGTTTTACATTCCAGTGATCACAAGTTCCATATTTTTTAAAAAGCAAGTTATCTTAAAACCCACAGTTGAACACTTAGTTTTTCATATATATTTTTCCACAGTACATCTATATCCTAGGAGCAATAGTTTTTCCATTATAAATAAACAGAGTTTTATCAAGCCAGCTAATTTCACAGCCATCGAATCTGGCAATTGCTAGGGAACGAGTACACGTCATAGTATTCTCATGTACACAATTCTTATTTAGTTAACACAGTGAAAAAGATTATCATAACTAGAGAACTTTAGGGGTCTTTTTGCTTTTCTTGGGTAAAAGGAGAATCTGCACAACTCTATATCCCCAGGGCATACCCCAAACTCTTGAGTAAATTTTTTATTATAGAGACCAGGAAAAAGTCAATTTTATTTGTAGTCAAAGAAGTTCAAGCCTAAGAATGGGCACTGAGACTCATTTGTTATTATTTGCTCGCGGGTCTGTTTTTCACAGGTGAAACTCGTGGCCCTAGCGATTAAGCTTTCTCTATTCTAGCTTTCCTAACCCTGACCAAACAAGTCCCTAGCAAAAATGTGTTTTCTTCTTAAGTTACTGATTCTAAGGCAGCTGGCAAAGCATCCTAATTTAACCCTGTAACTATATGTGAAAAACACCTACTATTTTTAACTATACATGTTTTTTTAGTTATTCTTTCTAGAGTTTCAATAGAGTCACCAATTCAATAGAGTCACCAGCACTGTGTCCAGGTCAACGGGGACCACCAGACCTGTGAAGGAGGATGGGAGGGGCAAGAGGCGCGAAGAAGACCAGCAAGACAAGTCTCTGTTCAAGCTGGCAAATTTTATTTTTTCTCAGGCTGATTATATAGTTGGTGGAGCAGGAAGGAGGGAAGGGTAGGGGGTGACCAGGTGTATTGTTCAGGCAGAATGCTGGGCAGGAGACTGGCAGGGTCTAAAGTTCACTGACTAAGGTTGCTAGGTGATTGTGTGCTGGGGCATAGCGTTTCTGAAAACTACTTTTATCAATAGTGGGAATTTGTACTGCTTAAGGGCCAAGGTGTCCTATTTTTTGAAGCATACTTTGTTCTAGGGGGTTGTGATGGATTAATCTATAGCGTCTTAAGTTTTGCCAACAGTTTCCACAATGGAGAGGTCCAGGAAGTAAGCCAGGATTTCACACGAAGGGCATATCCAGCTCCCCACAGCACTGCCTTGCCCAGGTGACATTGCTTGAGGGAAAATCATCACCACTGTTATGTGTGCCAACAACACTGCCCAGTGAGGGGTTTGAGACCCTCATAGAACTTCCATACCACAAGAGAGATAGGGAGATAGGCCATGGTGGCAACAAGCACAAATAAGGCCCAGCAGTAGCAAAGAGTGTTCAGGAGACAATCCCCCAGGAGGCCAAGGTAAAAACCTGCTGTGGCCCTGCTAACCAGTAGGCTGACTCCTGATGCTCCAGTGCTGGCTGTGGTTCCCCTGGACTGCTCCTAGCACTGGGCTATGTCCACGACAGGAGTAGTGTGCACATCAAAGAGACTACATGACAGGACCCTCCATAAAACTTATTGTGAATGTAAAAGGGAAACAAAACAGAGCCCAAATGATACAAACCAGTCCTAGCACATGGCCTTGTTCTGAGGAGGAATAATAGAGATACATTACCTATCAATAAGCTTGTTTACTATCTTCTGAGGGCAATTACTACTAAGAAGTGAACTTAGGACTAGGAATGATGGTAAATGCCTGTAATCACAGTACTGAAGGGGCTACAATAGGAAGGTTACAAGTTTAAGAATTCAAAGTTTCAAGCCTACGCTACAAAGCAAGACTGTGTCTCAAAAATATAAAATAAAAAAAAAATGCATGTAAGTATCATTTGATATAACTTCCTCATGGAAAAATGTGAAAACTTTAACCAAATGTCAAATTACTTCTCAGATTGTTACAAAGTTATCAAGCTACTGAGTTGTTTTCCCAAATGTCATCTCCGGAATCTAGATAATCACCCCTCTTCTGTACCTTTTTGGGATCCAGTGATCTCTCCATCACAACCACGCATATCTCTACATGCATGTGACATTTTGCATGTAGTTTCAGGAGGTTGGTGGTCCAGGCACAGAGTTAAGAAGCCCCATGGGGAAGCAGGGTGGTGGTGGCACACCCCTGTAGTGGTTAGGCTGCCAAAGATGACAAGGAGGCATATCATAGGTACATACCCTGCCAGACCTCAGCAGAGGAAACCACTGTCATGACTAGTGTCATACTGGACAGTGGAAGCCTGAGCATCTGAGCTTGGATGTTTTCATTGATCCAGAACTCCTCAGCACATGCATATCAGGAGCAATCAAACATCCCCCCACAGAAATCCAACATCTGCAGACAATACAAAACGCCAACACCTATACAGCCCCTCATTCAGCACTGCACAATTATTTTATACATAACTGAAAATAAACTTCCACAACAATTTCCCTTTTATGTGTATAAGCTAATCCTCCCCACGAAAAAAATTACTTTGTCTCTACAACACAATTTAACACTGCACCAGCAAAACTATTTACAAGAGCAACAATCATGAGGCTTCTAATGCACAGGACCAAATGAAATCAAACATCTATTAAGCTTTTCATAGTTTTTGGAAAGCAGAAAAACATTATCAATATCCAATTATCTGGAATGCACTCACAATCTCCTGGACTCCTCCAAAGGGATTGGGTCACTTCTCTGGCTCTGCCCTCTGCAGCACACACAGCTTGTTCTGCAGGTTCTGGCTAGCTCCCCTCCATTCCACTGCTGCTGTTCCTGGTGTCCTCCTATGATACTGGCATCTTCAGAACACTAGGGTCTTCTGCTGCAACTGGGTTAACATTTTCACCAATAGCCTCTCCTGGGCTCTTTTCATGGTGCCAAGCTTCAACCTCTTTACATGACCCCTTCAATCTTGGCCTTTAGCTACTAAGGCTGCACTTTTACCAATGGCCTCTCCTGGCCGCTCACATTGCCAAGCCTCAGTTGTTATCCAAAGACCCCTTTATGCCTTCAAAACCAGCACCACCTGCGTGAGTCTCACAGTACCAAGTTTGGCTGCCAGCATGAGATACAACCTTAGCAAGTTCTGGAAGACAGCTTCTGTGTGCTGACCCTGAGAAAACACCTTCCAGATTTTAAGAGAGTCTGGTTTTCAAGAAAAACAATAGGTCACCTTGACTACAGGAAGGGTTTCCTCATGGGGTGGAGTTCTCATCACTATAGAACATGTGTCTTGTCAGGACCTCCTCACTTCACCAGTATCTGGGCAGATTTGCAGAAAACAAAACAGACTCTGCAAGATCTGGAGTTTCTTTCTTGTTCTTCCTTGTCTCCACATTGGATGAGCTGGCATGATGTTGTGCCCCATGTTGCACCCATCATTTGTAGTAGTAAGCTGCAGGGGCAGTTCAACAAGGACGACAAGGAGGCATTCTCATTGGTGCATACCCTGCCAGACCTCAGCAAAGGGAAACATTATCATGGCCAGTGCCATAATGGACAGTGGAACCCTGAGTGTCTGAGCTCAGGTGTTTTTATTTTATTTTTATTTTATTTATTTTATTATTTTATTTATCCAGAACTCCTCAAGTGTTCTACTGATAGCACATGCAGATCATTAGCAATCAAACATCCCCCACATAAATCCAACGCCTGCAGACAATACAGAACACCAAGACCTATGCAGCCCTTCATCCAACAGTGCACAATTATTATATACGTAACTGAAAATAAACTTCCACAACACATGCCTTTAATCCCATCACTAGGAAGGCAGAGACAGGAGTTCAAGGCCAGCCTGGCCTACAGGGTGAATTCCAAGAAAAAGTTAAGAAGCCCCAGAGGTTCAGTTAGGTGAGAAAGTACACAGAAGGGGTAAAGCGAGGAGTCTTGGATGGGTCACATTCTGGGGCTAAAAACAAAAATAGCGAGTCATTTATTACTTCCCAAATCTGTGCTAAGTATTCTCTTAGTTACCTCATATAATGCTGACTTCAACGCCATATCTGTAATGCTTACGCCAACACCATGTGCGTAATACTGACCTCAACACACGCAGGAGGCACCACTATTCTTGCTTCATCAGGCAAGGACATGAAGCAAAGAGAGATTAGCAGTTTGCCACCTGCCGTTTGGAAACACTTGGGCAGGGGCTTGGGTCTCAGCCACGTGAATCTGTCACACGACTTCTTCATTTGAACGTTTTATGGTTTTCTAGATCACTCAAAATAAAAGCTAAATCGTCCCCCAGATGGCTGGTATCTCTGACTTTTTGGCCATTTCCAGAATGTAACCTCAGCTCTAGCCATTTGCTCTGCTAGTTTTTCTCCAGACAGGACACCCACTGGTTCTCTTAGCGCTCCCTCTCCTCACTGAGGTCTTCCCTGACAACTTGAGTTAAAGGTAGAACCCATTAACTCTATTGCTTTCCCTTGCTTTGCTTTCCTCTCCAGCATGCGTGCACCCACATACTACACTTTTATCTGGTTATATTGTGCTCACGTTCTCTCATTAGGATGCAAAATAGATCATTAACATCATGTTATTAGTTGATTCATGCAAGAATCTTCAATGGATGCTTGGTTTGATGAAAAATTAGATATTGATGAGTCTCCTCAAGAACCTTTATCAAAGCTGGTGTGGTGACTGTAATTTCAGCTCCATGGGGCTGAGGTGGGAGGATCATGAATTTAAGGTCAGCATGGATTTCATAAAGAGACACTGTCTAAAAAACACTACCATCACCACATCCCCACCATCACCACCACCACCACCATCACCCTCCACCACTACCACCCCCCCTCCAAACAGAAGCCGGACATAATAGCTCACACCTGTAATCAAGACGAAAGAAAACACCTTATCTAAAACAATGTTACTTTCTCATTTGAGGTATGTTTACACTGACTGGGAATTATATTAAACTTTCCTATGCAATTCCACAGACATTTGCAATTGTTCTTCTGGTTGACATGGAAACAGGGAGGACCACCCAGGTAAGGATGCTTGTTTCACAGACATTAAACTGAACCCTAAGCTTTTCTTTTAGGGTAAGAACTTAGCTTCAGCTTGAGGCCTTCAGAAGATGAGTCAGGGAGCCCCTGAGTTGGAGTCTGAAGCTGAGTCCTCTGACACTAAATCCCACTCCTGCCTCTCAGTACCTTCCCAGAGAAGTATAAACTTCTAACAGAAGGAAAGTTCAAGTAGTAATGATTCCCTTTCTTTCCTCATACATTGCTAACGTAACAAGGGCTTCTAGCTCACTGTCAGCATTTATTGCATAATTAGTGACATCCAGACCACTTACTCTTTAACAAAAGACCTAGGTTTCTCAACGGAATGGTTGGCGTCCTCTTGTGTGGGACTGTCATGGGGCCGCCCATACTAACACTCTTGCTAAAGCATCAGGCCAGAATCGGAAAAGAACGTGAGGCTTTAAGACAAGCCTCATGGAAAACCAAATAACCAGGAAGCACCTCCACGCGCCTCCACGTGACACCTATACTTCTCTACCCAACAGTCAAGTCTCGTTTGTTTGTTTGCTTCCAGAAGAATGTTGAGTGGTCTTCGACGCTGTTTGAACTCTAGCCTCAATGGTGTGCTCTGTTGTTGGGCTGGTAATCTTGCCCCTGCTCTCTTTGTTTGTTTTTGATTTTGTGTGTGTGTGTGCGCGCGTGCGTGTGGGCGTGTGTGCTGCAAGTGCATGTGTAGGTCAGAGGTTGACATTGTGTATCTTTTCAATCACTCTCCCCCTTGTGTTGAGGCAGGGTCCCTCCCTGAGCTTGGAGCTTTGTTAAAATAAAGTTATGTCGCTTAACGGAGAGTCCAGACATTGAAATTTCTAGTGGTCTTTATTAATCACAAACCATGTCAAATCTCAGGGAATTCTATGCCCGGGCAGCTAGGCCGAGAGCTCACTCCAAGGCTTCTTCCCCCCATGCTCTCCTCTTGGTTCTTCTACCTCTCCTCCTCTCTCTCGTCCTCCTCCTACTCTCCTCCACCTCCTACTCCTTCTCCCTCCTTGCTCCACCCCTCAATCCCCAGGTGTTTTCTTCCTGTTTTCACACAGACCCTCAATCAACAAATAACAGGAACCTCCTGTGGGGGGTGGAAGCTGGGGATGGCACAGAGGTGTGAACAAGTAAGAGACTAATCTTAACTAAGATATTATCCACAACTAAACATACCACAACAGAGCTTATCATTTTGGTTAGACTGGCTGGACATCAAGCCCCAGGGACCTTCCTCATTTCCTCATCTCCCCTGTGATTATACACAGGCTGCATCCGGCCTTTACATGGGTGATTTTACACTGTGACTATAGACACACACCCTGCATCCGGCTCTTACATGGTGCTTCAATCTGAGCTCAGGTGTTCAGGATTGAATAGCAAATATTTCCCCAATCAGTAACAAGAAGGCCTCCGCCCTTTTGCTTCACTGCATGCAATCCTCCCCCATACTGACAGGGAAGGCTCCTACTGAAGATTGCCACAGTGCTTTTCCACACCTGATGGCAGTGCTTGCTTAACCATTCAATAACATGGGGTAGAGTCTGGGCAGGCACATTTTCTGAGAAATGACATTTACCAGGCAGTGCCAAAGATGACTGCTTTATTTGGGGTTCACTCTTCCTCAGCCCGTCCCTGGAAGACTTCTACCTTGCCCTGTTCTTCCTGATTGAATTTGTGTAAGTTTGGGTCCAAACTTTATTAATGACACAGAATGTGTGCCTTCCCCTGATTGGATACGGGCAGGAGATGTCCAGATAGAAGGCGGGAAATACAGACAGAAGGTGTGTAGACGGTAGACGCCCAGGTAGGACATATATCAGGATGTATGCTCATCCGCCATTGGGCCTAGTGGGAAACACATAGCCCCATGGGATCTGCCTTTTAAAACCCCAAGAGCTACAGCTCAGGGCATCTTGGAGGGATCCCAGGGAGGACTTCCACGTGATCCTCGCCAGCTTCCACCATTACTGGCCAACATTAAAAGCTTGCTTAAAATTCAATCGAACTTTGTAGCAGTGTTGTTTTTTGTTTGTTTTTTCTGGACCAATTTGGGATTTACCGTTGTCCTCTCTGAGACCTGCGCTGTCAGCAGTTGAGTCTCACCAACAGCCTTCGAAAACCCACCCAATCAGAAGCAGAAGTTCCGTGGGAAATAGAAAGCCAAAGAGCTATGAACTGCCTTCTAAAAATACTTCCAATATTCATTATCAGGAACTTGCTTTATGACACAAAGGGAAAATGTCCCAGACTGAGAAGATTGTGTAATAGCAAAGTCATATGGAAAGCCATTTTCGAAACCACCCCATAGATAAGTATTTAACTGTAAACAGAGGACTTTCTCCTCTCTGATCATTTGAGAGAGTGATGATGTCCCTGCTGGTATCGTAGGCATGTAAAGTGAGGACACCCTCCAAGGTCTGGAGGCTAAGGGGAGGGTTTTGGCTTTTTTTTTTTTTTTGTAGATATGAGAGAGAGTACAGCCAGAAGTCTGGGAGAATTCAGAGAAGGAAGAGAAAGAGAAAGTAACATGGCCAGCAGAAGGGACTGGGTCATGAGCGAGAGGAAAGAGAGAGGGGAAGAGAGGAGAGGAAGACAAAAGAGAGCAGAGAGAGAGCACAAAGAGGGCCAAGAGAGGGACTAAGAGAGAGCAAGAGAGCACGTGGCTGGAACAGCAGGGCTGTATAGGAATGAGAAGCTGGGGGAAGGGAAGCCTGTAAGCTGGAGGAGTTTAGGGTAGGGGTGGAGTGAGAGGAGCTGAGAAGAGCCACAGGTACTTGTTATACTGCTGTGCTGAGAAAGCCTGGAGACCAGCATGCACTTCTGTGTGCTGACAGGCACCAGGGATAGCCATTTGGCCCAAGTTTATTTTGGACCTAACAGTATGGAAATCTCTGGCTGCCTTGTAGTGGCTACTAGCTGACTGGCCAGGCTTGTGAAGGACTTACCACAGCAGCAGGCTGGTCTTAAAGAAGGAATCAGCAGGGAAGGGATGGCTAAAATCCCCTCTGTAAGAGATTTAAATTTGTGATTGTGCAAGGACACATTTTAGTTTTTGTATAGTAAAATCATGCTGTAGTTCTAGTTACACTGCGGTCTTTATTAAACACAAATATTTTCTGTTTGTGTCTGCCTATAGAGATTGCTTTAGAGAATATATTGGCTTTTTGTCATTGTGACCAAAGTACCTGATGTAAACAACTTAAGGAGATAAGAGCTTACGTTGGCTCACGGTTTTAGGAGGCTTGGTCCAAGTTCACTGGAGTTCCTCAACTCTGGGCTGAGGTAAGGCAGGACAGCACGGTGGCAGGAGGGTGGCAGAGGAAGCCATGCACCATGTGCCTGACAGAAAGCAGGAGAGAGAAATACAATATGATTCCAGGAGACACATAGTCTCTACGGAAAGGCTCCTAGTGAATGACTGTCTGCAGCTAGGTCATCTCCTAAAGGTTCCAGACTCTCAAGCCTCCCAAGGTACTGTCCCCACCCGGGAACCAAGCATTCAGAACGTGGGTCTGAGCCCTTGGGAGGAAGACTTCCTTCTTCCTTCCTCTTTCATCTCTTTCTTTCTCTCCCTCTCTCCCTCCCTTCCTCCCCTTCCTTCCTTTCTTTCTGTCTCTCTCCTCTCTCTCTCTTTCTTTCTTCCTGTCTTTCATCTGTCCCTCCCCCCTTTCCGCTCCCCCCTTTTTCTCCCTTCCTTTCTTTCTTCATCCAAATCCCCATGTACATGGAGGACATTCATAGTCAAACTACAACTTTCCACTTGGTCTCAGAGGCTCGCGTCTCAGTCCACCTCTATAGGCCTCGTCGTCCTGGTTCCAATGTTGTTCAAAAGCAAATTCTGAATTCTTCTCTGAGACACAAGGCAATGTCTGACTGTGAGCTCTTATAAAGTAGAAAATTCAGTCCTTCTAAAGTATAGTGGCACTGGATAAGCAGTCTCGTTTTCACAGGGAAAACTTAGGAAGAGCTGGAAGGATCCGAGCCGATACGGAACTCAGCGCGGCAGACACGACGTTCTGTAGCTCCGTGTCTAGCGTCCAGCTCGTGTGGTGATGTCATATGGTCTCCAAAGGGCCTGGGCATAAAAAAGTATCGAAGAGGGAAACTTCTAAAGTCCCAAAAGGCTATATGAAAACGCACGCCTCCACAAAATTGCTAATAGTTTCATCCAGCACTTCCTGCTGAGAGCCAATAAAATTGCAGGTGTCTACACGGTTCACTTAGCCACTCGGGCTTTCAGGTTAAGCCCCCCAATGGGAAGTTGCTGGGCCTCAGATACACAAGTTCCAGCATCCCACAGAGAGCTTCCATAGACTGCAGCTTCCAGATCTGACCTCGGTCTGCCTGACATCTGCCAATTGTTTAATACCTGCCTGATATATTAATCCCAATAAATCCATTAAGTTAGAATAGAATCAATTTCTGCTGTTTGTAGAAGAGAAAGTTTACTGTAGATAGAAGGGAGAACGTAGTAGGGTGTGAGGGACAGCCAGAGGCATCTGGAAAAGTCCAAACTGAGCTGGGCCATATGGGAAGAGGGGTATGGGAGAGGGGAGAGGGAGAGAGGGGGAACCTGGAAACCAAGAGGCCAGGAGGGGTAGCCAAAAAAGGACAGGTAACCAAAATGGCTGGATTCTATAGGGAAATGCAGCCCAGCCCCCCAGGCTGGAGAGTTTAGGGTAGGAGGCGGGTTATGCAAACCAGGAGGACCCTGTAACAGGTAGGAACTGAGAAATGCTGGGAGAACCTGGAGGCAAAGTCTGTTTTAATATGTTAAATCTCTGCCCTTTGTCCAAGGCTTGAGACCTAAGAGTTGTTCTTTACAACCTGATGATAAGGTCCTTTTATTTATGTCATTGAACATGGAAAAGTCAAACTGTTACCCAGCCAGAAGCTTCATTCCTATTGACTAGTGTTCATGGTACTGGAGCATGAGGGGCTAACTGTACTAAGGGGTCACAGCGTTAGGAAGGTTGAGAACCACTGTGCTAAATGAACATAGCAGTAAATGGCTCCCAATGACACACTGCTGTACCCATGGATCAGTGCCTGGCTCAGCCCTCATCAGAGAAGCTTCTTCTCGAAGTAGGTGGCACTTAACTCCCACAACTGGGCAATGTGCAGAGAGTGAAGGACTTTGGAGCAAAACTTATATTTTAAATTTTAATTGCTCTGCCTATGAGATTTATGGAACGAGAATATGACTTTGTGAAGTCCTAGGTGGGGCTGTTCAGGAGATAGTCTTGACTCTCCCTTGCCCAAGGACATAACCTCTTGGATTGTTGGGTAGGGAGTGTCTAGATCCTATTTAGTTGACCCTACTGCACTGGATGTGCTTGGTCACTTGTAGGCGGGAGATAACCCAGACAGGAAGCACATCAGGATAGATGCTTGCCACTAGCTGGACCTGTTGGGAAGTATGTAGCCTTACAGGTTCTGCCTTATTAAACAACTGTGTCACATGATTCGGGGCCATTCTGTGGGGACTCCAAAGGTGAAAAGTTCACTCTGTAGAAACCTCAGAACGGTCCTGATCAGAGTCCATCTTCCTGGCCAGTATTTAATTAATTTAATTAAAGCTTGCTTGCCTCAAATTTGGCTCAGTTGTGGTGGTCTTATTTTCTACTGGATTTAGGATTTACATCAGCCCTAAATGGGATGTCTTCATCAAACCCACCCTTCAGGGCTCAGGAATCTATGCAAAAGAAGAGGCAGAAAGATTCTAAGAGCCAAATGGGATGGATGACTCCAAAGAGACAGTGTTTTCCAGGCACAACAGGACCGACAGATGGACATATGAACTCACAGCCACTGTGGCAGCACGCACAAGGCCTGCACAGGTTCAAGCCAGATAAGTCTCAGCACTAAGAGACAGAAGTGGGCATGTGGGCTCATCTCTAACCAAGAAGCTCTTTGTAATTGATGCCCAACGGCAAAAGGAAAATTCGTTTTCTCCAATGGAGTATTACTGGGTATATCAACCACACATACCAGGGCAGGGCTTGCCCAGGAGTAGTTAGCCAATATAAATGAACTCAATTAAAAAAAAAAAAAAAAAAAAAGAAGGTAATAAAATTAAAAAGCACTTGAGGGAACTAAGGAAAAATTACTGCATGTGCAGCCCAGGAAATAAATAAAAGGCCTCCCCACCCCCAAGGCAGCTGAGAGATCTGCTCCCACAGCCATGGAGGCCTTTCTGAACATAACTACCTACTTGAAGATCCTGTGCTAGATTTCCAGTAGGATGACATACCTGCTGCCACTCTCCAAGATGACTGTCATTAAATGTCTTCCTAGAGGCTGAGGGAGAGATGACTAGTCTTAGGATGTTTAAAAGAAGCCATGTGGAAACCCACTCTTTTATAAACTTCATATATATGTCCATGTAAACAGGCTTAATTGGAGCTGTCCTACACAGAGGATTGTGCTTACCTCAGAAGCCATAGGCTACCAAATAAAAAACCCAGTGCTAGGTGTGGAATTCTTCCCCTCGGTTTGCTGGCCAGAGGTACCCTGGAGATGTGTGAATCAGCACAGGTTATTGCTGCTGTTCTTGGTTGCCTGCCAAAACTTGAAGGAACACACACATTGGCACCAGACGTGTAGAAATCAAGTTAGCACTGCCCAGGAAATTTGCTTCTTGCTGGCTAGCTTTCCGGGTTGAAGAATTAATGACCTAAAACAAAGGGCCTCAAAGAAGCTGAAAAACTCCTGACTCAGCATAACGATAGGAATAACCGCTGACAGAAAAGTCAGCACAACAAGGAAATCTGCAGTCAGTCAAAAGCTGGGAAGCTCCTGACAAGAAGGTCAATAAATGATTTAAAAAAAAAAAAAATCTGCTGGAAAGTCTTGGCCCTGAAACTACAAATAACATATCTACAGATAATATTTTCCACTCTAAAAGTTCCCTTTTTTTACCCTATAAAACCTTCAGGTCGCCTGGGCCTCAGCATAAGTCTCTACTCCTGTAGAGAAACCGCTGCTCCTTCGTGTTTAGCAGAGGGACAAGCTGAGTTCACAGGGATTAACTCAGAACAAACCATCCATTAACACTCCAGGCATGCTGAGCTATCAATTACATGCATGTTCAGAATCTGTCCTACCATATAAAGCACACACGTATTTTATATCAGACTATAAAAGTGCTTCTATCATTTCTCGGTGTCAGTAGTAACTGTCTACTGTCGCATCACATGGCATCCTTCAGCCACATGCCTGGTTGATTGTCTGCAGAGTTTCTCCCCAGTAAGAAAATTCTCTGGCCTGGCAGTGGTGGTGCACGCTTTTAACCCCAGCACACCTGGGAGGCAGAGGCAGGCAGATCTCTGTGAATTTAAGGCCAGTCTGGTCTACAGAGTGAGTTCTAGGACAGTCAGAGTTACAACAGAGAAACCATGTCTTGAAGAACCAGAAAGAAAGAAAGAAAGAAAGAAAGAAAGAAAGAAAGAAAGAAAGAAAGAAAGAAAGAAAGAAAGAAAGGAAGGAAGGAAGGAAGGAAGGAAGGAAGGAAGGAAGGAAGGAAGGAAGGAAGAAAGAAAGGGAAAGAAAGAAAGAAGGAAAGGAAATTCTCTGGCACATAATGGCACATAATTGGAGTATGTTATATGTAGTTATGTAAGTAACTACATGTAATATATGTAATATACTAAGTAGTTATGACTTGGTTGAAAATGTTTGAAATATGTCTGTGTCTGCAACAACTATCATAAACAGCACAAGTAGAAGCCATGGTTAGGACACATTTAGTAGCTTGGAACAAGCATAAGAACCTCTTCAGTTACTTTTGGAAGGACTGGCACAGGGAACTCCATTTTTTGTTGTTGATTTTGAGACATGTTCTTTCTAGGTTTTTTTGTTTTGTTTTGTTTTGTTTTTTTCCAAGACAGGGTTACTCTGTGTAACAGCCCTGGCTGTCCTAGAATTCCCTTTGTAGCCCAGACTGGCCTTGAATTCAGAGATCCACCTGCTTCTGCCTGCTGAGTACTGAGATTAAAGGTGTGCACCACCACCACCCAGCAAGCCCAGGAAAGCCTTAAATTTACGATTCTCCTGTTCAGCTTCCCAAGTGCTGAGGCTACAAACGAGTGTGTCATCACGCCCAGTGTGAGGTCATTTTGATGCGACTTTTCCTCTTGTTTTTGAATAACTTAAAAAAAATTATTGATTAGCAGAGATCTAGAGAGACGGCTTAGCAGTTGCGAGCACCAGAGGACTCAGTTCAATTTCCAGCACCCACACGGTAGCTCACAACTGTCTGTAACTCACTCATGTGGTGCACAGGCATATATGTAGGCAAAGCACAAATACACATAAAATAAATACAAATTTTAAAATATTTTTTAAAAATGATTGCTGATTAGCCATCTGGTGGTTTGGTTTTGAGTTTCTCATATCTCTGGGATGAGATCTGTCCCAGTGATCTAATCCGACCCTAAATTTGGAAGTAGGGCAAATGACGATGTTAAGGGATTGATGTCAATAAACTCTTTTGTCAGTTTTAAGCACCAAAGAAGTCTAAGAGGAATGGCTCTTAGGCCAAGCCCACTGAAAGTTCTTTTTTTTTTTTAATTTAATTTTGTCTGTAACATAGGTAATGCCCCAGAATTTTTTAAAAAGTAGCTTAGGAGCTTTGTTTTTGTATAATGTAACAAGCGACAGTTAGCAGTTTTATAAGAACAATAAAAAATATCAACAATCATAACTCTTCCTGGGCGGCGGTGGCACATGCCTTTAATCCCTGCACTTGGGAGGCAGAAGCAGGTGGATGCGGTGAGTCCGAGGCCAGCCTGGTCTGCAGCGTGAGTTCCAGCACAGCCAGAGCTACAACAGAGAAACCCTGTCTCCAAAAAAACAAAAACAATAAATAAAATAAACAAAATAAAAAGATCATAACTCTTCAGAGAAGATCCAAAACTGTGGTTGATGGAAGTCTTAGAGAAGGCTATGGTTAGTGCTTGGGAGTTAGCATACATAGCACATGAATTCTGACTCTGTTAATACTCAGTTTTACAAATAGCAAAACTCCTGACAAACTTAGCAGAAAATGACTAGACAAACCTTTCAGGCCAGTTTTGCAGGTGTTACTGAGAGTAGATATGTCTTCAGAGAATCCCACAGTAAACAGACGACTAGATTTGAGTTTCCAATCCATGTGCTCAGTTTTTACCTTTGGAAGTTTTCAACCTTCAAATATTATATATAATAAGTGTTCTTTAAGGGTTTTTTTCTTCTGCAAAGCTTGTACAACTTATTTGGACCTTTTGTGTCGGGGGTTAAGTGTCTAGGTTTTACCCCTCTTCTTTTTCCGTTCGGGAAAAGTTCAACCACTTTGTCTTAGGATAAAACCTTCTGTTACCATACAAGTCTCCACTTTTATAAAAAATTAAAAATAAAAATAAAATTTAACTTTCCTTACTATAGTGGTTTGAACCAGAATACCCACCATGGGCTCATATGTTGGGATAATTGGTTCCCTGTTGTTTGGGAAGGATTAGGAGGTGTGGCTTTGCGGGAAGAGGTCACTGGAAGCGGGCTTTGAAGTTTTGAAAGACTGGGGCCATTCCTAGGGCTCTCTGGTTACCTTCTGCTTGTGTTTTAAGATGTGAGCTCTCAGCTGTCCCTGCCACCACACAGACTCTAACTCTCTGAAAAAATAAGCCTGGGTAAATGCTTTCTTTGTTAGGAAAAGTCACTAAGACATTTACCAAAAGCATAGCCTCATATTTGTATTCTTTTCAATGTTTTACACTTCCCCCTTTTCTGCTGGTTTCCTTTTAGTTTTTTTTTCTTTTCTAACAGCACAAAACAAAAACAACACAACAAATTTATGAACTTATTTAAAAGATATTTGAGTCTTAATTGCACCTATGGCATAATGGGACGAATTAAGATCAACTGTCTACATAGTTAAACCATAAGGTCTTAGGATGACTTTATTGAGACTTGGATTTTTAGATGTGTGTGTGTGTGCGTGTGTGTGTGTGTGTGTGTGTGTGAGAGAGAGAGAGAGAGAGAGAGAGAGAGAGAGAGAGATGGATCTAGAGTTACAGAATGCAACATTTCAGTGAGCCATCACGTATAAGGAAGAAGCCAGAGAGTAGGGAAAATACATAGAGTGGCAAAAATCTTTACGTATTAGCTCTGCTCTGCAGTCTGGGAAACAAACGGCATCTGTTTCCCTGAAGAACCGGGCTAGCAAACAGACAGCAAACTCTCTTTTTATGCAGGAGCAAGGGAAAAGGGGCAGAGGGGAGGGAAGGTGACTCACAGTGCTAATGGGACAGATCTGCTGCTGGGCTCGGTGATGGCAGGCTGGTCCCAAAGTATCTGTGTATTCATTTCTAAAAATATAATATAGAGACCCTAAACCTAACTCTGAGCTGGGTCTTATACTCTGTTATACTGAAGAATTCTCGGGGTGGATTGAGTCTTGCCTCACACTGATTTAGACAGACCTATACTAATTCAGGGTGCATTCTTAAGTAGAAACAAGGTAAAACATTTGTTTTAAACCCTTGGGCAGAACATCCTTAAATGAAAGCAAAGGTCGGAGGCAACATTTGTTCTGTAGACCTAAGAAACATCTCTCCTTATTTTTCTGGTCCTTGGCAAAACAACTCTGTTGGCAAAATAGTAAGATGTAAAGGGGCCCGACGACAGACATCACCACAGCTCCATCCGGCCGAGTGGTCAGCCAGGCTTTCAACACTGTGGCGAATGTACTTATCAGTCCTCGCACTCTTCCCTCATTTTCTGGATATCTAGGCTCAGTGACTTCATGGAACACTTGGTCTAGTTCATGTCTGCTGATCTCAACCCGATACTCTTCCATGGCTGTGGAATAGGAGGCAGGAGTTAACTCTGAACAAATAAACCATTTGCAGTGTGTATGTGCTGAGCTGTCAGTAATGTGTTCATACAATTCCCTTGTACAGGATGAAGGATCAGTGTGTCTGTGTAACATAAAGTACAAAAATCTCCCACCTGGCCCACCTGCCCCTAGAAGAGCTACATCCACAAAGGTGCTGGACACTCAAACTCTGTAGCAGATCTCACTGTGAGGAGTCAACAGACCCGAAGATGGAATGGGGACCTGCTGTATTATATAATGTTTTCCATGTAGCTTATTGGAAAACTATGTTAGAGTTCAAGATACAGCTGTGAGATATGTTTTGTTTTCATAAAATTATCATGAATAAGCTTTTGGGGGGGGCGTTCAAGACAGGGTTTCTCTGTGTAGCCCTGGCTGCCCCAGAACTCGCTCTGTAAACCAGGCTGGCCTTGAAGTCAGAGATCTACCTGCCTCTGCCTCCCAAGTGAGGGGACTAAATACCTGGCTATGAATAAATTTCTAAAATCCTTTACCTAGCTGAAAATTACTGTTATTGCAGCCTCATTCTCTGCATTCCGATGCTTAAGGCTCCTACTTTTTTCCAAAGCAAACCTTCCTAGAACGCTACTTGACACTAGAATGTACTAGAGCCAAGAATCAGCAAACTCTCTAAGGAAGCTGGGACTGCAAGAAAGTATGCATGAGTACTCAAAACCCAACAAAGCAAAGCAAAGCGTAAGGGTCTCCATCTGGCCTTCAAGGCATGGAACGACTGTATCTCCTGTCTCCCAAAGTATTTCAGCTTTAGCCACAACTACTTCATGACTCAAGCATCTGTTTTTTTTGTTTGTTTCTTTGGTTTGGTTTGGTTTGCCTATCTATCTATCTACCTACCTATCTATCTATCTATCTATCTGTATCTATGAGTTTATGTGTACCACGAGTTTATGTGTTCAGGTCCACAAAGGGTTTTGGACTCCCTGTAACTGGAGTTATAGATGCTTGTGAGCTGCCACGTGGGTGCTGTGAATTGAACCATGTAAGAGCAGCCAGTGCTCTTAACAGCTGAGCCATCTCTCCAGTCCTTGGTAATCATCTTTCCCCGTGCCCACAATACCCTCTGCTTGAACAGGACCTCTTGCCTTGGCTCATGCAATATGAACTGAAGCAGCTCATGTACTGGCCAGAAGACATGTATTCATGATGGCTCACTCTTGTGGTTTGTTGGGGCTGAGGGCGTGAGCCAGGAGACCAAGTTCTTTGTCGCATGAGATGCTGTTTAGCATCACTGAGCTTCCCCACAGCAGTCACTGGGCTTCCAGAGCAAGCATCTCAAGAAAGCAATGTGGAAGAGAATGACCATTTTAATCTAACCTCATCTCTGTCAGCTTTGTTAAATTCTATTGATTGAAGTAATTACACTCCAACTCCAAGACACAGACTCTTTTTATTTTATTTTATTTTTTATTCAGCCCACAGAATAAAGGGTTTCATTATGACAGTTTCAAGCATAATCCTAATGCCTTTGTGGTGGTTTGAATGAGTATGACACCCACAGGATCATGTGTTTGAATGCTGTGTCCCGGTTGGTGAGCTGTTTAGGAAGGGTTAGGAGGTGTGGCCTTGTTGGAGGAGGTGTGTCACTAGGGGTAAGCTTTGCGATATCAAAAGCCCACACAGGACCCAGTGTGTGTGTGTGTCTCTCTCTCTCTCTCTCCTTCCCTCTCTCCTTCCCTCTCTCCTTCCCTCCCTCTCTCCCTCCCTCTCTCTCTCCCTCTCTCTCTCTCCCTCCCTCCCTCTCTCTCTCTTCTCTCTCTCTCTCCTTCCCTCCTTCCCTCCCTCCCTCCCTCCCTCTCTCCCTCCCTCTCTCTCTCTCTCCCTCCCTCTCTCCCTCTCTCTCTCCCTCCCTCTCTCCCTCCCTCCCTCTCTCTCTCCCTCTCTCTCTCCCTCCCTCCCTCTCTCTCTCTTCCTCTCTCTCTCTCCTTCCCTCCCTCCCTCCCTCCCTCCTCTCTCTCTCTCTCTCTTTCTCACTCACTGCCTGCTGCCAGCAGATCAGGATTAAGGCTCTCAGCCACTGTTCCGCCACCATGCATGCCTGCCTGCTGCCATGTTCTTTGCCGTGATGATCACGGGCTCGCCCGCTGAAACTGTAAGAAAGCCTCCAGATAAAGTTTCCTTTTACAGTTTGATTTGGCTGTGGTGTTTCATCACAGCAATGCTAATGCTAAGACAACCTTGTTTCACATTTATCCCCTACTACTGCCCTCCATCCCCTCCCCTCCCCTCTCATGATGATGTCTCTGGTTCCTGCTCCCCCCACACATATACACATATGTATGTATGTAGATCTAGGTTCCACACATGTAAGGGAAATGCAGTGTTTTATTTTTCTTTGCCTTCTCTTTACTCCGTCACCCCACTTTTAATGAAATATGGCAATGTTCTTAAAGAATACAGAAGCTAAGAGACATTGTGCCTCCCTCTTTGGAAAAGTACAGTCTGTCACAGGTGTCGTGAGATTCTGTCTCTCAGGAACACAGCTGTCACTATGAGTTCCCAGGGAAGTACCTCCTGTAGGGGCACACTGTGACCCCCCAGTTACCTGACTTGGGTTGTCCGTATTTATGATGGCACAAATTCCATGACAGTGGAAGAGTCTTTCTGGCCCTTTTTAAGAAGGTGTTCAGAGAATTAAATGTGGCTGGAGCTTGTGGCACGTGTTAATTCCTCCAGACACACTGATGCCTGTCTGTGGTAGGATCCAGGAAGTCTAGCCCAATAACTGAGATGCAGATTATACTCAGCTTTTCTTGCCTTCATCCTTTCTCTCCCACTCCCCCACACCTCACCTCTGCCAAACTCCTGAGTCTGGAAACTTGGTGCTCTCTATGGAACATGGCCTATGTTGTATCCCGGGAGCAGGGCTTGTCACACTGTAACAACTCCTCGTTTCCTAAAATGCACACAAATGTCTGGGTTTCCATAGGTTGCTTCCACCACAGTAGCTGCTTTCTGCTCCAGAATTTTCAGTCTTCTCCTGGGACTGTGTGAATACAACATCATCTGAGCTAGAGAGCCTGTTGCTATAATCTTAAAGCCTGGTATAGTCCTCCCCCAAATCTTGTCTCATCTACAGCTCTTGTGTAGTAACATCTGTTCTGAGGTATCGTCAATATTCTCTCTGCCACAGAGCTCCCACACAGCAGGAGGGGTCCCCAGAGGTGGGAAACCGTTGTGCCTCACTGCCTTGGAGTTACTAAGGCATTAGTAGACTGAGGTAGGGGGAAGAGGGATGTGCTGGTCAGTCCAGTTTTCATTCCAAGGACTGGTCACATCCTCAGTCTGGTTCTAGGGGAGGAGGGACCCTTTAGGGAAAAAGATAAGGAAAACCCACATTTCACATCTCCTGACATTTCCAGCCTCTGGCCATGATGAAACCAGACACCTCTGTGGCTTAGGCGTTTCTGATATCTCTGGCCTCTGGCAAGAGCAAGGCTACCAATATTTTTAAGAACATATCTAACTTTTAGCCAAGAAAAGAACTGGTCATTTTCATTTTACGCCAAACACCCTCAGCTCCTGTTCTCATCGCTGTTTTGATTGTCAAAGAGTGAGGACCCTCCATTCTTCCCCTGTGAACGGCGTTCACCCACTGTCTCGGGAGCCCTAGCCTCAGGGCTCTATATGAGAATCTGTATGTGTCATGAAGCGTTCATAAGAAGATGAGATCAAGGCTGATGAGATGACTGAGCAGGTAAAGGCACCAAGCCGGATGGCTGGGTTCAGTCTCCAGAACTGACATTGTAGACAGAGAACTCCAACTCTTTACAAGTACTGCTAGGGTCTCCACACACACCATGGCATATACATGTGTGTGCCTGCGTGCCCAATACATGAATAAACAAAGCCACAGACAATAAGATGACGATGGCGTCAATAAACCCAGAGCCGCAGACGTGCCAAACAGGACTCTTGTATCCAAGGACAACACTATTGCTTTCTTTCCCTGGGTCCCCGTTTCTTGAGGGATACCAGGATCGGTGTTCTCAGTCCTCATGGCGGTCATCCTTCCCAGTCACACTAACCTGCCTGGGGCTTTGAGTCCCACCCTAGCTGCTGAGCTGAGACCCCGTCTCCAGCTCTCTGTCCCTGCTACAGACAGTAGTAACCGGACCGTTTGGCTTTTCACTTATGAGTAACGGTTATGTTTTAAAAAGTAAATGTCAGAAAATGTAACAACCCAAGAACAAAAGGAGGTCTTGAGAAGAAAGACCTAAAAAACGAAGAGTTAACAAAATTCCCTCCAAGTAAAGGAATATTCTATCCAAAGAATTTAGAGATGAAAGGGAGAACATGCAGACATAATGGAACATTGCTTGGTCATTCCCCCCAATGTCTTAGATAGCCATGCTGTCTTCAAAGGACAGACTGTGACTTTTGCAGTCAATTTACTTTCTAGTGTGCATTTCAGAGTTGTAATGCAGTCTGTAAAGTTTGGATTATCTTTCTTCAAACCAATGTTTCTACTTTCTACCATTTTAAATGAAAATGTGCATGTTACCTGGTATATTAAAGTCCTGAAATAGCCACTGAGAAAGCAGGGAAATGTGAATTCTCAGAAAGGAAGTGTCACCCTAAAATAACATGGAAAACGAGAGACTCCGAAGAACACACACACACACACACACTCTGGGGAAAGAATGTTGCCATGGGAACATGTATGCTACAGTAACTGTGTGTGTGCCACTCAGGAGACGGGTTTTGTGGGACCTCTGGGGCTGAAGAGCAGCTGAAGAAGCTAAAAAGCGCTGTGAGTTCACGGCCAGTCTGGTCTGCAGAGTGAGTTCCAGGATAGCCAGAGTTACAACAGAGAAACAAAATCACTTGTTGCTCTTGTCGAGGACCTGGGGTATTTCCCAGGCTCACAACCATCCATAACCCCAGTTCCACAGGATCCAACAGGTATAAGCATACAATGCACACAGATGCATGTAGGCAAAACATTCTACACATAAAGTAAAATAAATAAACCTTTTTTAAAAGGAGAAAATACGTTGTGTAAGCTTGTAGCGCTGGCACAGTTTCTTGTGATAGCTGTTAGCCGGTAGGCACGCACGCCGGTCCCAGCCTCCTCGGCTCCTCGCTTGATTTGTTTATTATTTAATTAGGGTTTAACAGGAACGATTCCATTTCAATTCTAACAACTTACACCAAAGAAAGGGTGAAAGAATAGGAGAGGAAGAAAATGGGAAAGAATTAAGAAGAGGAGAAGGGTGGCCTTCAGCAGGACCCGGTGCAGAGGGCATGTAACGGGGTCAGATGAGGAAAGGGATCTGGTGCGTTAACAGAAGGCTGGGGACAGGGATGTTCAGTGTGAGAGCCGAAAGGAGTAGGATGGACATGACAAAGTTGGGGCAAGTTTTCTGAGGAGACTGATGGCTCACCCGAAACCAAAGGACAACTAGGAATTAACCAGCCAGGAAAGGCAAGAAGTGGGTACGGGTGTCAACAAGCGGTGTGGGCCAATGACCTGTGAAGAGGAAGTTCATGCTCTGACACTGCCTCCCTGGCACAGTGTGACCGGTGCCAGGCCCTCCAACACTTTTATGGCACCAAGGTTTCGCATATGAGCATGCCCAGCCGAGGCAGAGAAGGGAAGTGGGGAAGTTTATGTTCTGGAGGGAATGCAACCCCTCACCCTCTAAAACCCCTGTAACCAAGCTCCATCCTAGAGAAGCAAACGTTAGACTGACCAAGAAGCCTCTCTGGTTTGCCCCAACAAACAACTTCAGTGTTGTGTTGTTTTCCAACTAAGTGCAAAACCTCAATGTAAAACTACTTTCTCTACTGAGATCTGAGTACTAACCCACAGAAGGGAATCTAAGTGAAAGATACGTGGAATCAAGAAATCAGAAACAGTGAGTAATGGATGAGTCCCACAAGCGTGCACCCTTCCTCTGTCAAACCGTCTCCACTGCACGGTTTATCTCTGTTTAACCATCGAAATGATTGTTCCCCACCCTTTGTGTAAACTCAACCGTCTTCCATTGTAAGATGAAGGAGTCACTCTGTTGTCATGGGTAGGGCAGTAAATCGTCAGGTGTCTTACAATTTTTTCTCTATCTGGCTTCCTGGTTATCTAACATTACCACGTCCATTGTAGAGGAATCTCAAACATAGATAAAAGCCACGTCGACCTGTGGAACAACACAGTGTCTGGGACCCATGCAGGGAGCCAGGATATTTTGGTGTTTCGTGCTCTCAGATGCACAGACCTGGCTTCTCGCAGGCTTTGGCTCCAAGTGCTGGCCCTGCTTCACTCTCTCCCTTGATCTCCCTTGTTGGTGTCTCAGTAGAACAAACGGGGAAGTTTTGGAAAGTACGGCTATTTGCGTTTTTGATGCATTATTGAGGCTCTTAGTCACCGTTCTGTTGTAAAGAGACGCTATGACCCAAGCAACTCTTGTAAAATGGAGTCCTTTAACTGGGAAGTTGTTTGCAGTTCAGAGGGTTAGTCCTTTATCTTCACAGCAGGGATCAGACAGGTGTGGTGCTGGGGCAGTAGCTAATAGCCACATCCTTATCTCCAGGCCAGGAGAGAGACCCTGGCCTGCTGTGGGCTTTTGAAACCTCAAGGCCCATCCCCATTGACACTTGTCCTCCAACAAGGCCACACTCCCTAACCCTTCTAATCCTTCTCAAATAGTTCCACATTCAAATACGTGAGCCTATGGGGGCCGTTCTTGTTCAAACCACCAGAGGCACCTAGTTCAACCCGCTGAGAGGAAGGTGACAGCCAATCAGGTGGCTTGCTTCATTTCTGGAGGACCTAAAGAAGTGAAAAAATGAGAGCCAAATGGAAAGAACTGAGAGCCAGAAGAAGAAGTAGGGACAGTCACATTCTTTTCTTTTCTTTTTTGTTTGTTTATTTGATTTTTGAGACAGGGTTTCTCTGTGTAGCCCTGGCTGTCCTGGAACTTGCTCTGTAGACCAGGCTGGCCTCAGAACTCAAAAGATCCATCTGCCTCTGCATCTCCAGTGCTGGGATTAAAGGCATGCACCACCACTGCCCAACCTTTCTCTCTTTCAAAACACTAGAGACGCTTATTTAAAGAACATTGAAAAATAATAGAAAATGGAATTAAGATATTCATTAGTGTCTTAGGAAGGGTTACCATTGTTATGATGAAATGCCATGACCAAAAGCAACTTGGGAGGAAGGGGTTTATTTGACTTACACTTTCACATCACAGTCCATCATTAAAGAAATGAGGACAGGACCTCAAGCAGAGCAGGAATCTGGAGGCAGGGGCTGATTCAGAGACCGTGGAGGGGTGCTGCTTACTGGCTTGCTCCTCATGCCTTGCTCAGCCTACTTTCTTATAGAACACAGGACCACTAGCCCAGGGATTGGCCCCACCCACAATGGGCTGGGCCCTTCCCCTCAACCACTTGCTAAGAAAATACTCTACAGGCTTGCCTGCAAACCGATCTTATGGACACATTTTCTTAAGTGAAGCTCCCTCCTCTCAGATGACTTTAGTTTATGTCAAACTTACATAAAACCATCCAGCACAGCCAGGTGGTGGTGGCACACGCTTTTAATCCCAGCACTCGGGAGGCAGAGGCAGGCGGACCTCTGTAAGTTCGAGGCCAGCCTGGTCTACAGAGTGAGTTCCAGGACAGCCAGGGCTACAACAGAGAAACCCTGTCTTGAAAAACTAAGGGGGAAAAAAGAAAAAAAAGAAACCAACCAACCAACCAAACAAGAAACCTAGTCAGCACAAGAAGCATCAGAGACAGTAACTGAGAGAAATAGATTTTCCCTTGCATTGAAGGACACAAGTCCCCGTGCAAAGATCCATAAAGGGCCCAGCATGGTGAAAGAGGGGATGGCAGGGTTTACAATTAGATATCTCAGGAACATCTGGGGCATGTGTGAGCCTCTTGGGTCTGATTCCAGCACTAGAAAGAGAAAAAAAAAATCAATAGGATTTTCATCCGCCACGTCAGCTGGCAGAATAGAGTGATAGCCTCAAAAGTCTAGAGAAAATTTACTGACAAAAGCACACATAACGTCCAAGAGTGGTTTACAGCAATAGTAAGATGAACACCCATGAAGCCACCACCCTGCTAAAGACCTTTAACATTTCAGATGCTTGTGAAACAGCTGAGGCCCGGACCTGCATTCTTCCCCTTTCCCTCAGGCTGTGGTAATCTGAATTTCCCACTAGAAATGTCCTTGATTCCACTTCAGCACCTGTTTGTGCATTGCTGGTCAATATAATCGTGGTTTGGAAAATACATATTATTACATAAAATGTACATTATTTGAATGTTTTTGATAAGTAGCCTTATCTGGCATGCTTTCCTCTGATGGGCTAGTCATGATGTATTTTTCAGTGCGACCGCGTTGCTGGAAACACCTGAGTTCTGTACAGATCATGCTCTACAAATCTTATTCACCTTACAGTGGTATGGCCACAGAAACTTCACTTTGACTGGTCCCTAATAAATCCTTATCTCACCATTGGCTTATAAGGGCTCTGTGCACTGAGCTGATAACCTTGACACTAGCATATAGCTGGATTTATTTTTAAATCTGATCTAATAACTGTTTTTGTTTTAACTGAGTTATTTAATGTGGTCTTTGGTGTGGGGATCTGCTATCATATATCCTGCTTTGTATTTGTTTCTTTTCCTATCTCTGTTTTTCATCTTTTTTTTCCTTGCTTTCTTTAGAACTAGTTGAGTGTACAGAAATCTGTTGTAACATGGAATTTCTAATCAAATTATAAAAGGGAAGAATGAAAATCCTACTCCAGTCTTAGAGAATCTCATCTGACTGTGATCCAGTTAAATAAGGGGATGAACCATGGAAGGGGATGAACTACAGAGAGAGAAACAAAGAAAGGTTTTCTGGGAATGGAAGGCCAGCAGCTCTAGACAGTAGTCAGCAGCAGGTGCGACTGAGAGGTAGAGTACAAACCCCCGGCTCCACCTCCAGCCCTGCAGGTCGGGATGGGGGTGGGCAGAGAACAATCAATCCAAACAGACGTTAAAGGGTGAAGATTTGTGGAAGGAGTCATCCAGGGAAGACAGAATTCCAAAGACTTGAAGCTTAACATGGGGTAGCTGATTAAAGTACGTTCAGAAAGAAGAGAAAGAGATGATCAGAGACTCTCAAGAGAAAAAATGCTGACCTCATCAGTTAGATTTATTATTAATTATCAACCTCATAGGCTTATTGTGAGGATTAAGCTAGTTAATAATTGTAGATTAGTTGGAAAGGGGCAAAATAAACAGATAAAAGAAAATGAAACCTGGCTGAGCCCTTAGTGATAGCCCCATAGTCCCACGTTGAATGATGCCACTTCTTTAACTACTTAGATTCAAACCCAAGTTTGAATCACAGAGCACTAAGCAATAGCTAAGGATATAAGTTTTATGAACTTAGAAAACATAAAAACTGTAGATATATAAAATATTAAAAATATAGAAGTTGGGGCATAGGGATGAAAAGACTGTGAGAGATGTGCTGCCCTCATCTCACACAAAATACAGAGTGGCTGGAGAGACGGCTCAGCAGTTAAGAGCACTGGCTGCTCTTGCAGAGGACCTGGGTTTGATTCCCAGCACCCACCCCAGCTCACAACCGTCTGTAACTCCAGTTCCAGGGGATCCAATGCCCTCCAAAGACACAGACCTCCATGAGGGCAAAATACCCATACACATAAAATAAAATACTAACAGTGTGGTGGATTGAATGGCACCCACAGGCTCATGTGTTTGAATGCTTAGCCCAGGTGGTGGAACTTTTTAGTAAGGAATAGGAGGTGTGGCCTTGTTGGAGGAGGTGTGTCACAGAGATCAAACTTCCAGGGTTCAATAGCTCATGCCAGGCCCAGTCTCCATGTCTCTTAGTCTACTGCCTGCAGATTGGATGTAAGCTCTCAGCTACTGTTGTAGCACCGTGCCTAGCTGTCTGCTGCCATGCTCCGGGTCATGATGATCATGAACTTGCCCCTCTGAAACTGTAAGCAAGCTGCCAACTAAGTGCTTTCTTCTATAAGCTTCCTTGGTCATGGTATTTGTCACACTGATAGAACAGTAACTAAGACAAATTGTAAATTTTTTTTTAATTAAAAGAAAGGAAAGAACACAAATGGGAAAGCACAGAATGTTATTTCTTAACTGTTCAGATCCTGGTTCTGGCTTTATTCAAAAGGATATCTACAGCAGACAGAACTGAAATAGAGACCTAAGTTCAGTGAGTTGTGTTTTTATAAAGTCATTAACTATGATGAAGCTATCAAGAGTTACTATGGCTACATTGAAAGGAGAGATGCATATAAATGACATGAATCCTCTACCATCATCATGTGGAAAATCATATCTAACATTATTAGCCAGTTATTGATCAATAAACAACAGTAAACACATTATTCACGGATATGAAGATAAACCTCCAGAAAGACTAAAAGCAGAAAAACAAAACCATTAAAAGGGTTGACGGAGCGGGAGTCTAGAAAGTGTGAGAAAAGAAAGAAAGAAGGTGGGGGGGAGGAAGGAAGAAGATTTGCACGCAGTTAAAGTTTTCTAAAGCCTAGATAAGCTCCCACCCTCATTGTCCAATACAGGTCATGGTTTTGTTCCCTAGCTGGGAAAGACTGGAAGCTAAGAAGAGTCTAGAGGCTTCCCTCCAATTAGGGAGGAAATTCAAGGCTCGGAAGACACATGGGCTCATCGCCAGAGCTGAATCCAGCAGAATGGGCGGTGTGATGCCAGCGGAGCACCCAGGTTCGCAAGGAGCCAATGAACCAGGAAGGGAGCAAGGGAAGGGGGCCAAGCGCTCATCTTCCTCATCCTCCCCAGTCCCCAGGGCGCCGTCACAGATGGAGGCTTTGGAGTGTTGCTCCCAGTGACCCGTGTCCACCCAGAACTTTACGGCTTCTCTTAATTTCACAATAGGCCTGCTTATGATAAAAAAAGAACAGAAACGGGAAACAGAAAGTCTCCAGTTCCAGTTTCTGGTGGTTTCCAAAGGCTTCTTAGATCCCCGCCCTCGGAGCCTTTTTTCTTCTGCCTCTTTTGTTCCTGAGAGGCGCACAGGAACGGGGCATGTAGGTTTCTGTCTGGGGGCCTCTCTAACAAGAGTTTGCAGTTTCACAAAGACCGCTCTACCCACCTAATGAGCCCGTAGCTCCCGGCAATGGAGCCAGTGCACCCCCAAGAAACGGAGTCTCCCATCCAGCTGCTAAAGGTTAAGAAGGAGTGCAATAGACTCCGCAATAAAAATATTACCTAGGGAAACTCGTCACGAGCCATTTCCATGGCCGTATTCTGTTATTAGAATCTGAGCATGTACTTCCGCCAAACGTAACCCCTGTTACTGGCACAATCTTTAAGGAGCCAAAGATCTAAGCGGAGATTAGCACCCGCTTTTTCTTTTTTTTTTCCCCTTTACCTTGAGAGACAGCTTGTTTAGGAAGCCAGCCGGCTTGAGCTACCCTGTGCAAGCTACCTACTCTGTTCCTTTAAGTAGGCAGACTCTCCATTCTTCTGTTCCCATTAGGTTTAACGATCCATATTGACTCTGTCTGCATCAACTGATAAACAAAGAACAGTCAAAGCAATCTTTGGTGTTTCAGTTGTTTAAGAAATGATATTACATCACCTGGAGAAAGGCCCTGTTTCCTAGCCATGTTTCCAGACGGAGATTATAAGCAAAAGAAATTAAATTAGTTTACTGAACCTGTCAAGAATGTGAATGGTCATTCCTCACTTACACCAGGAAATGCTGAATTATATATATTTATTCAGTTTTCTGGTTGGATGAATATTGATCATCATTTCACCAGAAATGTCCCTTGGTTCAGAGAACCAGTAATTCTATTTATTCCATTTCCCAAGTAGAAAACCTACTGGATATGTAGAGTTTAACTCCAGCTGTTAATTTTTAACAGATGAAAAGGATTTCTAGCTCATTGATTTATTTTTTAAAAATTAAGATATAATGCAGATAGGTTAAAATTCGTCCTTCTAAGGTATAACTTGGTGGGCTTTTCTGTGATCACAGGTTTACACAGTCATCCCCATATCCCTCGTTCCAAAAGATGTCCTTTTAAAGAAACCTGTGTTTATTATCAGTCACCTCCCATCTTCCCTCTCTCGGATCCTTTGCAACCACAACTCAGCTTTGATCTACAGCTTTTTGTGTGTGAACTTTCTCTGGATCCATAAGCACCACAAAATTAAACACTTTAGACTTAAATGTGTGGATAGAGACAGTAAAAAAGCAACTGAAATATGAAATCAGTTTCTGGTAAATATGGTGAGCATGCTAATGTTTCTTTCACTCATTATATACTTATTTATATTTATTGAACAGCTTTAATCACTGCAAGGAGCGTATATACAAAGACCCACATTGGAAGAGACAAGAAGTAAAGCATAATACAAAAGGAGTCTATATACAGTACCCACCTGTCACATGGATGCCAAACTCTAAGTAAGAAAAGGGGGGAAGGGCTGGAGAGATGACTCGGCGGTTAAGGCTGACTGCTCTTCCAAAGGCCTAGAATTTGATTCCTCGCACCCATAGTAGCTCCCAACCATCTGTAATTCCAGTTTTAGGGGACCTGGTACCTTCTGGCCTCCACAGGCACCAGGCATGAACATGGCACACAGACATAGATGCAGCCAAAACACAAATACACATTTAAGATGGAGGTAGGAGGGTTGGGATGAGAGGGAAAGGGTGAATTAATTGTACATATGACAATACAAAACTAGATTAGGGATGGTGGAAAGAAACTTTATCACTGCTTCTTCAGAAATAAATGGGTTATTGTACAGGGTGACTTTTCCTTCTCAATTTTCATATCATTTCTTAAGACTGTGATTCACGAGCTGGGTGCAATTGTGCACACCCAGCACACAGTTGGTTCTATGTGAGTTTGAGGCTAGTGAGGTCTATGTAGAGAGTTCTAGGCTAGCCAAAGCTGCATAGTTGAGACTTTGTCTCAGAAAATTTTAAAAAAAAAGCTAATTTTTTTTCTCTAGGAACAAGAGTCAACATGAAGAAATATATTCAAATGTCAGGTTCCTGTCTCATAGTGAAAGTTTGCAAACCATATCCACTTCATATTGTTTGCCCTCATCGCTTAACAGTTATCTATTTCTGAAAACAAAACATTCCAGAACTCAGTGGCTTGCTCTACTCCTGAATTTTTAAATTGTGCAGAGTTTAGAGGGTGTGTGTATGTGTGTATGTGTGTGTGTGTGTTTCACATGGTGTGTGTGTGTGTGTGTGTATAAGTGGCTTTAAATATGACCAACAAGCTTGTTCTGACTGTTGGCTGGTCTGATTTATGACCGTGATCTATGTTTCAATTCCTGTTTACATGGGTCTCTCAATAGGCTACTGGGTTCCAAAAACAAGCACTTCTAGTGAAGGTACCAGTGTTATAAGTGAATGACACAGAATCACTGCACCCATGTTCTGTCATCAAGACCTCACAGAGTCCAAGTTCAAAAAAAGGATGTATATCTTCCCTTTATGCCAATGGGGTATCAAAGAATTTGGAGGACATGTTTTCAAGCTGAAATACCAGCCCCCCCCATGATATATTCAATTTCAGTTCTGTAAAGCAATTTTAAACTTTGGAGTCAAAATGAGAAATTAGAGGGAAGAGTGCTAAAGGGTAGGAAAAGAGCTATGGAGGAGAAAAGGAAAAATGAAAGAGAAGTTGTCTTAGTCTTAAACACTGGGTTCAAAACCGAAAGGGTGACAGTAAAAATTGTCATTAGGACTTACTCCTCTTCTACACTTGCAGGTGTGTGCGTATCAAATTTAGGCACTTGATATATATAGAAATGTGCGCTGTAAAGATGTAGTATAGTATATGCGGATCTTAGATCCTCCAGCAAAAACAGTCATTTCGATAAACAGTGCCCAAGCAACTGAATCTGGTAAACAATAAAAAGGAATCACGTCTGTATGAGTTACTTGTCTTTTTGCTACAACAAAATGTCCGGCAAAAATGGTTTTAGGAAGTTCTTTGGCTTCCGTCTCTGAGGGACACAGTTCACTGGAGCAGGGAAGGTAGGCGGTAGGAGAGGACGGCTGGTCACGTTAGTCCACAGGAATCAGAAAGGAATACATACTTTCAGCTGCCTTTCTCCTTGCTATTTAGTCCCACGGTCTGGATCCGTTTTGGAGGTACTGGCATGAAGCCATGACCTAAGTAGATAGGTAGATAAATGTGTGTCTATGCACATACCTGTACTAAAAGGGCGAAAAGCATTGCTAACCCAATAGTAATGAGCACTCCAGGAATCTCATCTTGGTGTCTAATATCCTTTTCCTGGAAACGCACGCTGCTGTCTCAGAGAAGGGGTCACCACAGAGGGAGGGCGGACTCTAGGATGTCTTGTGATACCAGAAAACAGCAACAACCACAAAATGTTTCTGAATGATGGGGCTACGTAAGAGGAGCCAGCCTGAAGGACCTGGCCTCCCAAAGACCCATGCTGGACAAACTGGGACAGGAAAACAAATGATAGTGCTAGGTTATAATTTATAGAGTAAAACCAATATCTATGTCTATACTAATACAAATCATTTAATGACTAGGTTTACAGGGGACAAGAGAATTGTGATTAATGAATGGAGAAACAAAGAATGAGGGAATAGAGATTCACCTTTGAAGGTGAGATCTACCAACGGATACTAATGTAGCTGGTGAGAGGAGAGCCAGGACGTTTTCCTAGTCTGAAGTAGCTCCTGTGAGATCCTTCGTGGCTGAAGGAAGACAATCATACAGTGGAGCAGCACACACCACTTCGCCATGGGGTCAAGGTCAATTACGGCCATGGGTCTTCCTGACGTCATCCCTGCTCCGATACGATCGCTGAGAATGGCCGGAGGAACCAAATCAAAAGATGCTCTGCAAAGCAACAGGCCAACACTCTTCAAACATGGCAGCCACAAGAGAAAAGGGAAAAGCAGACAGCCTCAGCTGTGGAGAGAGAGGACAGAGATGGCAAAGAAATGCAGAATGCAATGCAAGGTCAGCTACTCAAGCAGAAGGAGAAACTCTTGAGAGCCAACGAGTGTTTGTGGTCTAGTTTATATCATTGAGCAGTGCTAGTTTCTGAGATTCTTTCATTGAAAAACCAGTAGAGCGGTCTGAGGAAAACAACAAAGCCGAAACAAAAACCACAAACAGCATGTATTAGTTGAGCTCTAGTTCCCACCTTGTTTCCAGGACCATAAAAACTTAAATGTTAAAACTTTATTCTGGAAGGAATTGTCATGATAGTGATTGTTGATAGATAATTATTCAAAACTGCTTATCTTCACAGCTGTGTATAAATAATCACTGGATACAAATCATTTTTCTTTGGACAGTCTACCTATTGTGTATGTTTCTGGTGGATTAATGAGGTGTGGCGTTCGAGAGGGCTGCGGTCCCACATTTGGTCTCAGCAAACGACACAGTGAGATGAAGTTAGACTTGTGAGCATTTGTTGGTGAGTAACATCTGTAAAAAGAAAAGAGGAAGAAGGAAGCCATGAAAACACCACCAGCTGAAACCTTGGGCTGGAGAGCTCAGCAGCTAAGAGTCCAGGCTGATTCCCAGAGCCCTGTGGCAGCCATGGGTGCTGTCTATAATATCACAGCTGTCTATTTCTACAGCTCTGAGGACTCCAATGTCCTCTTCTGCTCTCCTCGGGCACCAGGTACCCAAGTGATACGCAGTCATGCACGCGGGCAAAGCACCCACACACATAGAATAAAAATAAATAAATTTTAAAACAACAACAAAAATTAGCTGCTAACCACAGCCCTCACAGCTGCCCAGCTGCTTCTTTCCTCAGGAGAAGCATCTCAGTGCCGTCAGCATCATCTGGCAGAGGCTTAGCCAGGGCTCGCCCTCTCTGAAGCCTGAGATTGACTTGGGCATGTGGCCTAAATTGAGCCGATGCAAATGATTTCTGAAAATTACGGGAGTTGAAAGGAAAAGCCCTTTTTCTGTAGTAGCTTTTACCTGGAGGGAGAGCCTGGTTTGGCTGGGGTGTCCTCTGCCCAGGCTTTTTTGGATGAAATCTTGACTGTAGAGAGTGTCTGTCTACAGCAGACAGGCAAGAAGTGAGAGGCAAGGAGAGACGGTGGGAACAGTGAGAGTTCGCGCCTTACCCCAGGGCCCTGCCTGGGTCACTCTCCTGAGAGTTGAGTCCCATGAACACCCTGCAAATCCACACAGCTGACTAAGTCAACAGATAATCAACTGAAAACTCTTTTTTCCCCTTTGTTTAGAGAAGCTTAAATTAAATGTAATTCCTGTCACTTAACAGCTTAAAAACTTGAGCAAGAGTATACTTAGGATTATATTGTCCTAGCAACAGAACGCTACTCTGTAAGAGAAGAAGGAAGCATTGCTTATCTGATTTTGAACTTTCAAGTAAACAATACAAAGACACTGCTTTCTACTTCCTGCATACAAGATCTTTGGGACTGAAGAACATACTGGGGAATTCGAACGCTTAAATTGGGGCAGATGTGCTATTGCATGAACTCTATCCCTAAGTTACACTTTTGGCTTCTTAAAGACTTTTTTTTATTTATTTCTCTTTTAGATTTAAACAAAAAAATGATGTGCATGAATAGTTTGCTCACATGTATTTCTCTGTACCGTGTGGATGCCGGTGCCCTCAGAAGCCAAAAGAGGGCATCAAACCCCTGGAAGTAGAGTTATAGCTGGTTGTGAACCACCATGTGGATGCTGGGAACTGAACCCAGGTCTTTGCAAGGACAACAAGTGCTCTTAACCGCTGAGCCGTCTCTCCGGACCCCTCGATCCTTTAAATGTTTCTTAAAACTTGAAACAGTTGTAGACGTAACAGAAAAGTTGCTAAAATGAGGATAAAGTTTCTGGATATACTTCAACAAATTTCCCCTGAAATTAACCTCCCGGGTGAGCGTGACAAGGATTAAAAACAGAAGTGTGTAGTAAGGGAGGCGTCATGCATCAATCAGGAAAAAAATGAACTTTTTGATAAGTGGCGTTGACGTAACTGGATAGCCTTGAGATAAAGATAAAATTGTTTCTATTCATACTGCACAAAAAAATACATTCCAAATAGAATTTAAATATAAACAAGCAACTGACACGAGAGAGCTGGAAGAGAGCACAGATGGTCTTAATAGCTGAGAGTAACAGAAACTTCCTGTGATTCAGATTTTTGATGAATAAGAGGAAATATTAATTGAATTGCTACAAAGAACTTGAATTTACAAATGCATGCCTGCTGTAGCTTGATCTTAATTGTCTCCCAAGGCCCATCTGATGTTGTCTTACTCCCTGGCTTAGTACCATTGGGAGCTGGTGAATTCTTTAGAGATGGGGGCAGGTGGGAAGTCTCCTGTGGAGAGTATGCCCAGGAAGGGGATCATGGGGCCATAGTCTCTTCTTTTTTTTCTCTGAGCCCTGAGGTAGCTATGATGGTATACTGCCTCACCATGGGCTCACGAGCATCAAGACCAACCCTTCATTGGCTGATACTGAGCCAGAATAAACTTTTCCCATTTATTTATTTATTTATTTACTTACTTACTTATTTAATGATTGATTGATTGATTTACTTTCTTTTTTTCCAAGGCACGGTTTCTCTGTTGTAACTCCGGCTGTCCTGGAAATCAGTCTGTAGACCAGGCTGGCCTCAAACTCACAGAGATCCACCGGCCTCTGCCTCCCAGATGCTGAGATTAAAGGCGTGTGCCACCACTGCCCTGCCTTGATTCACTTTTTTACTTTTTAGACAAAGTATCATGTAGTCCAGGCTGGCTTCAATCTCCCTATAGCTGAGGATGACCTTAAACTCCTGGTCCTTCTACCTCTACCTTCTGAGTGCTAGGATGTGCAACCACACTGACTTTTCTCCTTTAAGTTGGCTGTCTCAGGTGTGGTACAGGAGCTGTGTTATCACATGAGTTTTAAACAATTGATCAAGGTGTCACTTGGAAATACATTTTTAAACTTCATCTCTACTACACATCTCATTCTGGTCTTCCTCTTGCCTCTGCCTCCAGAATGCTGGCCTAACGGTTGTGCATCAAGACACCCAGCTGAATTTCATCTTTAAAATAAATATTTATTTGTTTACTTACTCTGACTCCTCGAAAAGCCCTGTGGCAATGAGCACCCCTGGTACAAACAGTAGTCTCTGATGTTTCACACTAAAAGAAACCAAGAGTCCTTAAGGAAGTGGTCAATTTCAGAAGAGAAGCTGGACTAGGTAGAGGACCTTGGGGGATGGGGTGGCTCAGCTGATAAAGGCTGAGCCATCTCATCCTAAATTCAGCCCCTGGCACCCGCGTGGTGCAAGGGGAGAACTGGCCTCCACAAGTGTTCCTGTGGCCTCCACACATGTGCCATTGCATGTGCATGTGTGTGTGCATCACATATACACACAAAATGAACGAACAAATTGAGTGAATGAATGTAAAAATATGTGGAAACACAGAAAGCAAGGAATATATTTTTTAAAGCAACACAATTGTAGCACCGATAAGAAAAGAGAAATGGGAAGTTTTGCCTTCTAATTTTGTGAGGACACCTACTAATCAGACTAGGAACAAACCAAAGGCATTAATTTGAGAGTAAGTTCTTTCCCAAACCCACCAGAACAATGTGGTCACGGTAAATGGGGAGCCACTTCCAGCCGCTTGTAACAGCTCTGTGTGAGCTGAACTGTGAGTTTGAGTTGAGGTAAGAACACTGAGGAAAGGCAACTGCAAAGCCCTGAGGATGAGTGAGTTTTTGACAGAAAGCCTGCATAATGGTTAGCAGGGGTGACAGAATTTGAACTTTATTCCAAATGCCATGGAAAGCAGCAGGAGTAGTTTTGCCAGGAAATAACAGAATTTGATTTGCATTTTAAAAAGATGGTTCTGGTTACTGTGAAGAAGGGCTTGCTTAAAGATATGAAGGCGAATATGGTGTTTGTAGCAGTTCCCAGGATAACAGTACGACAGTGGAGTTGGAGAGAGCCAGCCAGTGGATTGGTGGATCGTCAGACACTTCTGAGATAAGACCAGCAACCCTTGCAATGGAAGGATGGCAGCTGAGGGATGACCTGGGCTTTGTCTGAGACACTGAGTGGATTGTGGGGTTATTTGCTGACATGCACAAGGTCAGGAAGTATCCATAACAGAGGAAACAAAACAAAAGTTGAAACAGGAACATAGTAGACTTGGTGAGCTGATTTGAATATTTACATATTGAAAGGTATGTAAATTAGAAAGGTTTCAAATATCTCATGCACCCAGGAAGTCAAGGTTGTGCCCATCATTGCTCAGCTTGCCTTTGGCTTCTCTTTAACTTTTTCTCTGCTCCTTATGTTCCGAGCTCTGCATCATCTCTGGCCAAATCCTAGTTCCCAAGGGTCACCTCAGGCAGGAAAATTCACCTACTTCCCCAACCTTCGGTGATCTTACCAAAAATGGTTATTTCCCATTGCACTGCACTCTGCCTACATTTTCCAGTAGCCTCCAACTCCAATTGCTCCTGGAATCCCTTGAAAGCGTGGACAAGGACGTTAAGTACTTTTGTGCCCTGCTCTGGGCAGCATGACACTATATGTGAATTAGTACTTGGCACAGTCTGGCTTTCCTCACATACTTAGTCATTCAGGGTAAGGACCAAACCTAGGCAAAGAAGATACGTACAGGCACAGCTTGTTACTCACCGTCAACTGGCAAGCCCAAGCAATAAGTACATTTGTATTCTTCCATATGCCATGTAGCCTACATTGCCTTCTTAAAAGATAGCACCAACTTATAATGCTGCCTTCCACAAATCAGCCCGTCTCTTACTTATTAAAATTTTGTCAAAATTAGATATGTACTTTCTGGGTGTGAGTCTGTATGTGTGTGTGTGGATCATTACTGTTTCAGGTTATAGTTGAGATTTAAAGCATTCTTTAATGATATTGACTTACATACTTAGTATTAGGCCCAGCACAGTCAACATCCGTGTGACATGAGACCTGTAGGACATACTAAGAACCAACTTAGATCGGGCAAGGTAGTGCACACCTGTCATGCCAGCCCTCAGAGGCAGAGGCAGGTGGATCTGGTGGGTTCGAGGCCAAGCTGGTCTACACAGTGAGTTCTAGGACAGCCAAAGCTATGTGGAGATACCCTGTTTCAAAAATAACAGCAAAAGACTAACTTAGGGCTTACATCATGAAATGGAAATTTCAACCCATCTGACAACCTCTTCTCTTTCTTTATCCTCCCTCCCTCCCTCTCTTCTTTCCTTCCTTCCTTTCTTCCTTCCTTTTCTTCCCTTTTCTAATACACAGTCTCACAATATAGTCCATGCTGCTCTCAAACTCACGATGTTCCTGGCTCAGACTCCTTAGTGCCGGGATGACTCATGAAGGACCAAGACCACATTAAAGGTAACAAACGAGAGAGCTTCCTCTGTAACCACAAAAACAGTAGCTGCTAGTGTGAGCCAGCTAGTAACAGCACTGCTGCCAACGTCCTTGCCACTGGCAAACTGTGGGAAACAGTGGCCGCTACACTTCCCCATGTGTTCATTCCAGAACAATCACTGAAGGACTTGAAGCTGAAAGAGAAAGGCCCTGCAGTTTGGGGACAGATGTAAGCGTGTGGAGAAACAGACAGGGGGACAGGATGGCCAGAGTCTCTACTGGGCAGGGTTTGCGTTGAACTTACAGGTTTCCTAACAAAGGCTGTAGTGGACTCCGTGAGAAAAAAGAAAATCAACTAGTGACTGCTTCATCACTGAGATTATGGAGATAAAGTATAATTCTGGGGCCAATTTGAGCTTAATTAGCTTGTCTGGGACCATGGGGTACAGCATCCCAGCATGAAGAAAAGAGCAGAAAACACATATCCTGCATGTAACGGGTATTAGAACATGAGCAACAAACATGAATTATGGTATCTTGTATTTATAGTTTTATAAGTGAGCAGGTCAGAGGAAAAAAAAAATCCAGTAAAAGCGGTAAGAAATTCATTGAAAACAGTTTAAAATACAGTTGAAAAAGAAAGCCTATGGGGGTGGTAGCACGCTCCTTTAATGCCAGTACTCAGGGTGCAGAGGCAGGCAGACCTCTGTGAGGTAGAGGGCAGCTTGCACTACATAGTGAGACCTATCTCAAAGAAGAAAAGCATGAGCAGGGCGGTGGTAGCGCACTTAATCCCAGCACTCGGGAGGCAGAGGCAGGCAGAGCTCTGTGAGTTTGAGGCCAGCCTGGTCTATAGAGTGAGTTCCACGACGGCCAGAGTTACAACAGAGAAACCCCCGTCTTGGTGTCTTTCCAGCAACTTGTGAAACCGGGGATTGCTTGCTAGCAAAGAACCACTTCCCTGTCGTATACCCGTGGTTACCGGTGGAGGCCCATGCAGGCCTCCAGTTTCCTTTGGTCCCAATTCACATGTACCTGTTATGCATTTCAAAGTTCAGGACAGCCAGGACTACATAGAGAGACCCCTGTCTCAAAAAACAAACAGGTTTGGAGAGATGGCTCCGCGGTTAAGAGGGTTGACTGCTCTTCCAGAGGCAACCATCTGTAATGGGCTGAGATGCCCTCTTCTGGTATGCATGTGTACGTGCAGATAGAGCGCTCAGAAATTAAATAAATAAATCTTTAAACAAACAAAACAAACACTACTCTGATCAGGTCTGCATCCAGGTCACCTAATGCCTCCTTGTTTATTATATTAAAAGGGGAAAATAAGTAAAAAGTAGTAAGTTTTGCCAGACAGGTAACACCCGTCAACTACTGAATGAATCATATCTTCTCCTCCCCATAAAGGTGTACATTGTGGTTAGTACATTGTTTAAAAAAAAAAAAAAAGTAGCATGCCCTATTTGGTCAGAGATAGCTTTTATTCTCAAGCAACTTCTGCCTGGATAACCACAGCCAATCAGAACACAGGACTCTGCTCTTTGGACTACAGGCTGCCCCTGAAAGCTGATCCCTCTCCCCGCCTCAGAGCTTCCACTTCTGATAAGTTTCAAGCCCAGACCACAAGACACTACTACCTGCTCCAAACCTTTGCAACTGTAAGTACTTTGATATCACAAACTTTTTTTAAACATAGGGGGAAATTTTCCTTTAAAAAAATGCTTTGTTTTATTTTTTTGTCTTATTGTTTTGTTTTCTGCCTAAACATAGTTTGAGATTCTATTACTGTATCAGTATTTTCTTACCTAACTACTTTAAATTTTGTGAATTTAGTGAAACTCAGCAGTCATGGGGCAATCATTTTGCTGAGTGGCATGCTTTAAGACTGGTGTAGGATCTCAGCTGGAACCCTCTGGCAGCACTGCCTTCAGTGGGGAGTGCATTCTGTGTGCTTCATTTACTAACTTGGTCCTTCCTTTCTCTCTTTATTTACCGGAGCTGGTCTTGTTTCTTTGAGCGTGAGAAATGTTTATCCGTTTAAACTATCTGACAAAACTAGATGAGATTTTTATCACTTTGGTTTGTGAATTGTGAAATTTGAGAATCCTTAAGAATTCTCCTTATGAGAGCAAGAACCGAGCTGCTATGGAAATTTAGTTCTGGCACTCACCGATGTGCGAGAAGGAGAATGCAGCCTTTCACAGCTCCATCAACAGCGCTTGAAACGAGAGAGCAGCGTGTGCTGGGATTGCTTCTGCAAAAAAAAAAAAAAAAACCCAGAAAACTCTTAACACCAATATACAATAGAGAGAAGAAAATCTAAGCACATGTTGCTTAGAACCTGTGTTAATATATGTTAACAAGACTTACTAATATAAATCAGCACCATGTAACATAACTTTATTAAGCTGGTGTACTGGCCTTCTAAAGAATGGGGTGTTCTAGGGCAGAAGTACAGGTACAAGGCTGAGGGTGAGACTAATAGATAAAATGAAGATGTCCAACATGTAAGCCAATCCTACAAGATTTCCTGGCAGACACCATTCCTTGCAAAACTTCTGAGACGAGGTATTGGTCACGTCACTCTTCAAAGTTTATACCCTTAGATTCCTGGTCCAGTCTCCTCACCTCCAGTTTTTTCTTTTTCTTTTTTTTCGTGAGTGGTCCCCACCACAGCTTTATTTGCCCTTTGTCCTGTTGTGCCTTCAAAGATGGCTGCAATAAAGCAGAGCTCTGAGCAGGGCTGCCCTCTGGACATGAAACTGCTGATATCTCCTTGGCTCATAGCAGACCTCTCACAAGACTTTTTAGATACGCAAGTGGGTCACTACATGTTCTCTACATGAGCTTACAGTTATTAGTAACAGATGGGAAGTGGACAAGCCAAGAGCCAGAGGTTACAGGAACTGCGAGGCACGGGGGTAGGAGTCTCCACCCCATCAAGAGTCCTGCATCACCAGCAGTTAAGGACCATGAGCTGATTTTGCAAGAACTTCTCCGACATGTGGGAGGCATTGCCAGGCACTGTGTCTCCCTAGAGAACAGAACGCCTCTTTCCCCCCCTAATCATCATCAAAACAGCCACATACCCTTTTCAATTTAATGTAATAGTAACCTATGACACAGGGCTGCAGCCCCGAAAGCTGATTACAAACCCCAGACCCTACACTAATTACAGCTTCCCAGAGTAGTGACCAGGAACCTACTTTCCCAGCAAGCATTGCAAGCACTTTTTTTGAGGCAGGTCTGACAGAAATGAAGATAGTCTAAAGGGACACTGGGGTCTCTCAATCTTACTGCCGGACTATTAAAATGATAGACCCCGAAGAAATGAGAATTTCACCAGGCTGGGAGAAGAAAACGGCCTCTAGTCAGAGGACGATTTGTCTCTCAGAATGCCGCTAAAGCTCACGTGGTGCTTAGACGTGCAGATCTCCAGCCTTCCATTTAAACCTTAATCTCATTCCAGGACCAGGAAGACAGATTTGCGGTGGAGGCAGGGGTGGGGAGTAGGTTGGGGAGTGAGAGGCTGTTGGGTTTCTTTGTCCTTTTTCTGCTTTCCACTATTAGTTTGACCCCTAAATTCAGCACCAGTCTTCACATATCATAAACTCTGAAGACCGAGGAACAGGCAGTAACTTAAGGTCAAAGAATCCTCCTAGGAACATGACGTAACATTAGGGAGATGCCGGGCAGGTTTTCTTCCTTCGCTTCCTGGTGACCTTTCATTTGAGATGACTAAGGTTAAAGGCTTCTGTATCTGGATGCCTGAAGCCTCTAAGGTGGGGGAGGGGGAAGAGGCCGGCCTTCGGGATAGTCTTCATTGCATTTTACATTTGGTTGTAACTTCCAAGGGCCCCAGAATTAATTGTGCCAGGATCACGGGGCTGCGTAAGAGTGCAGAGTGAATGTGTTTGCAGACTTAGTGTCTTGTTAATTCTGTCGTTGGTTGGTTTCTGTGGGCAGCATACTGAGGATCAGGGGCCTGGAAAGGTCACGGTCACGTGCTCTCTCAGCATGCAAGCACTTCGACTGGCCTCATGGATGTTTAACTACGGAGGAGGAGTTCCCTCTATGAGAAACAGCGGGCCAGACAGCATAAGACCCTTCTCAGAATAAGCTGAAGGTGGCAAATGACAATCAGGAACCACTAGTTCCTCTAGGACTGCTCTTCTAGACAGTACTGGGCAGAGCACCCTTTCCCACAGCTGCAGGCAACCTTCATGGCTAGGAGCTTCTCTTGGTCTTCAGCCCCCACAAACCTCCCCAACCCCAACCTCTATACCCTCAACCCCACCCTACCTCCAGCTTCAGTTCTGGAAACACCATGGTCCCCCCAGTTTCCCATCTTCAAAAGAGGAAGTTAGCTAGGTATAGAGTACATTTGCTTAACACTCAGGAAGCCTTAGGTTCAGTCCTCAGTGAGAGAGAGATGGGTGGGGGCAGGAAGAGGAGAGGGAGGGAGAAGTCCGTAGTAAAAGAAACGTTTTAATTTATTACTGTATTTGTAATTTGATTTTGCCTGTATTAGAAATAGAAAAACAAAAACAAAAGAAAACTTTACAATACCAAAGGGACTGAAAATAATTTCCATGTGTGTAGGGTGTTATATATGTTTTCAAATTTCTCCTGGGATTTAAAAAAAATATATGAGTTTTTTTTTATGGTAATTCTTAGAACTTTTTTTTTTTCTCCTGCCTCCATCTCCCAAGGGCTGGGATTAGAGGCACCACCACCATGGCTAGCAAAATACAACCTAGTAGACAGTTGATGACTGTTTAGGCCGCTAGGAAAATGTTTTTGACCAATTATCTGGCAATGTGAAGATAGACATTCTGGGTACAGCTTCTCGCACAGATACGGCTCACCATGAACTTTAGAAGCACTCAGCCTGTGTTCAGATCCCAAGTGGCTAACACAGGTAAACAGATGCATCTGCCATATGCCGAAGGAGGGTTTCGGGAAAGGGGGAATCACATAGCCACAGGCCAGTAGTTGTCTCTCAGAACCCTTCAGGTACCCAGTGTTACATTTGGAATGGCAGTGTAGGCTTCTTGAAAAAGAAATGTGTTAAAGGCTTATAAATTTCCTCTGGAAAAGATGGCGGGAAGGATATTCCTTCAGCCACTTAGCTGTCATTTATGAAATGCCAGCAATGAGCTTCCTAGGCATTGACTACAGTCCCGGAGTAAAATCAGCAGTTCTCAACCTGTGGGTCTTGATCCCTTTGGGGTTGAACTACCCTTTCACGGGGGTCGCCTAAGACTATCTGCATATCAGATATCTACATTACGATTCATAACAGTAGCAAAATTACAGTTATGAAGTAGCAACAAAAATAATCTTATGGTTGGGGTCCCCAACATGAGGAACTGCATTAGAGGGCCACAGCATCGGGAAGGTTGAGAACCACTGCTGTAGATGATGGCTTAATCCATTCAAGGATGTTAGTCATTATTTTATTTCCTGAACGGGAAAAAGCTACCTCAGGATTTCATTATAACAGAAATAAATGCTAACCCTAAGTTTTTGTTGTTGCTGTTGCTATGGTGGGGCTCCAGCTCAGGGTATCTTACATGCTAAGCAAGTACTCTACCACAGATCCATATCTCCCAGCCCTAACGATCTTTTCATCACTATCATAAAATAAAGATAAAAGTGGAAAAGAAATTATCAGCAGAGGTAACCAACCAGTATTACTAGCCTTTCATGTTCTTTCTGAGATTTAATTATTCAAAGGCAATGCAAAATCAATCTAAATATACATGCTTTTCTACTTTCTAAAATGCTTTGCTCTCCAAGGTATTATGGTAAGCCATCGCTCAGGATATGATTTCTGACTTTATAGTGCTAGAGTTTGGGGGTGGAGAGAAGCTCTGCGGGGCAGGTCTGGACAGTCCTGGGAAGCTTTACCTCGCCCCTTGCTAAAGGGTTGAAATGCGCCCTCTACAAGAGCATCGGGCACATCACCAGCAGAGGGGGAAATAGAGTACTTCCTAGCTGGAGTTAGTGAAACCCCTTCTGGGGACCAGGTGCCTGCCGCCTTTTCCAAGTCTTGCATCAGTAAACACTGCTCCCAAAACACCTGCACATGGTAATTGTGAAAAGGATCAGCAAAGAAAATTGAATTACTGCAATGTCTTTACTTTTTTTCCCCCCTGAGATTGATGAAATAAACTTACGGAGCAGCTGTTGCATCCTGTAAAGACACTTAAAAATCTTGGAAGGAAGCCTGGCAGTAGTGGCGCACGCCTTTAATCCCAGCGCTAGGGAGGCAGAGGCAGGTGGATTTCTGTGCATTCGAGGCCAGCCTGGTCTACAGAGTAAGTTCCAGGACAGCCAGAGTTACAACAGAGAAACCCCGTCTCAACGCCCCCCCCCCAAAAAAAGAAGAAGAACGTTGGCAGATGGGCTCTCCAATCAAAAGAGGTTGGGGTGCGGGAGCACATTGGGGTGCCCAGTTGATATGGCGCTTGCCTAGCCATGCACAGTGGCTTTAGATTCAGTCCCTGGGATTGGGTGAGACAAGAGGATCTGAAGTTCAAGGTTATCCTGGGCTACAAACATTTTGAGGGGAGTTTAAACATATGAGACCCTACTTCAAAAGAGAAAAGAAAAAAAAAGCTATATCACTTAGGGTCTGCGGGGCCAAGGTCATGTAGAGATTTCTGGGGTGATGCATCAGGTGTGGCCTATGGTAGCTATAAACTTCAGATGAGCTGCTTTCTGCTGTTACTGTTAATCTGCTGCTGCTCATAGGTCATCAGACCTCCGCGTTCCACAAATCTAAACAAAGTTTAGGTTAGCATTTTTTATGACGTGGTTTTAGACCCTTTCCTGTAATAGCTAGCTTTGCAGTTAATCATTAGGATACAAGAGGCATTCTTCAGGTTGTTGGGAAAGGGAGAGACATTTTTCTTCAGTGGTGTGGTTATTGGCTAGGTGTCCATGCTCCTGTGAGTGAGTAACCCTAATTAAACTCACACACACACACACACACACACACACACACACACACACACACATAGCTTTTAGAGGAAGATAACCCAAAGGTAAAGGACAAAACAGTAAAACACAGCCTTTCACCAGCTGGCACCTGTTGGATGCCTTCAGCTACTGTCAATACCAAAGCTAGTGAGGGACCAGCTGTGCAACCTCCACAATTAGTGAATTTAAAAAACGAACTGAGCCGGGCAGTGGTGGCACACACTTTTAATCCCAGCACTCGGGAGGCAGAGGCAGGTGGATCTCTGTGAGTTCGAGGCCAGCCTGGTCCACAGAGTGAGTTCCAGGACAGCCAGAGTCACAACAGAGAAACCCGGTCTCGGAAAAAAAAAACCAAATCAAAACAAAAGAAAAAATATTAAAAAGAACTGAAAGCAAGAGGAGGAAGTGCATCTAACTTTCCCATCAGTGAAGCTGCTGCTCCCAGTGAGCCCTCCTTAACAAACAAGCTAACATGACTCACCAAAAAAGTGACCTTCCGCCCTGGTGGCATCTCTGTTTCCTGGTTCCTCTTGCAAACTTACTCAGCTGCAGACTGCATTCTCTAAGAAGGCTTTCTAGCAACTCTCTCCCTGACTGGCCGCAGTTACCCTCTGTGTGCCTTCTGTCTTGAGCAAGTAATAAATCTATTTAACGATGAGTAGACCTTTTCCTTTTGGGGGAGCGGGGGAGGCTTTGATTTTCAGCAGTTATTGTCCTTTTTATTCTTGTTCCTTAGCTGCATTTGCTTTGGATTTACATAGTCTCCCTACACAGCACAGACTGGCTTCAAAGTCATAACCCTTCTGCCCCAGCCTTGATTGCACGTGTGTACGCCCGACTACCCTAGACCCAAGTACACTTTTTGCATTGCTATGAAACAGGGTCTCCTGCAGCCCAGGCTGTCCTCGAACTCATACGTCACCGACGGCTCTGACCTTCCCATCCTCCTGCCTCTCTCTCAGTCCTGGGATTACTGACATGTGTCACCACGCCTCGTTTATTACAGTGCTAGCGATGGAACCCAGGGCTTCCTGCATGCTAAGCAAGCACTCTACCAACTGAACTACATTCCCAGCCCTCTTCAAACTCTGCCCTTTGGCCGTTCTTGGGGATACCGTCCTGTAGCCACCAATGCCTCAAAGACTCGGTGGCCAAGCAGCAAGCCCTGTCTGTCCAGATTCCCCAGCATTGCTTCCTGGTGGGCCAGATCCCACAGTGGGTGTGTGTGATTGACTATCTGGCGGTGGAGATAAGAAACTGTCTTTACGGGCAATCCGAGACAGAAGGTTAGTTTCTTTGACTTTGCGGAAGTAAAATTCCAGTCTCTACAGTTTGTTTTAGGGAGTGAGTAATAAGCCAGGAACCACAGGTGAAAATGAAAAATACCTACCATACGCCCTCAGATTCCATCCATCAGTTTGCCCACAGCAGTTAGGGCTATGCTGTCTGCCAAATGGCGGTCTTCTGTTCTTTCTACACTCACTAACTGGAATTTTCCAATAAAAAAAAACAATCACACCTTTTCTCCCACTTAAAATTTTGTTTTATTTCTACTAGTATTATATAGATATGATACAGAAAATAGAGAGAGAGCTACAGAGAGTTTATTCATGAATTGTAATCTAATAATAACATTGCTTTTTGTTCAAATTCTCTTAAATTTGGCCCTCAGATTGCCCCAGGAGTCTCCCTCCATCTCCCATTCAACAGTGGTTTATTTGATTAGATCTGCTCTTGAGGCCTGTTTTAGATCTGGTACCACACGTCCAGGGTTCATCTTGGGCCTTCCCTCCCCCACCCCTGGAGTCAGCCTTAATGAACCCTGCTCTTTGTATCGAATACTAGCATTTGGTAATCAAAATCTGGGCACTCGGTATGCCTTCTCCTTGGACGTACTCGGAACATGTCCTTGTAAAGCTCTATCATGTCTACCTGTGCGTCTACGTGTGCATGTAAACTTGCTTGCCTTTCTGAGTCCCGGCACCTGACCCAATGATTTTTAATATGTTTGTTTTAGTTTACCAGACAAGATCTTGCTACATTGCCCAGTTTGATCTAGAACGGGGCCCTAGAGATCTTCCTGCTTCAACTCCTCAAGGGCCTGGGACTCTAGACATGCGCTGCCTGGTTTGAAGTTTTTGCTCATCCTTGGGTCCTCAACCAGTGCATTCACAAGCCTCACGGGACCTCACCATTTGCACATTCCAAGTTAGCCCAGTCACAATCAAGTCACTCAGCAGAGCGCTTCCTGAATACCAAAGGCTATTCTCCACAGAGGCACTAGCCCTGCAGCTGTGTTATGACCACTCTCCTTTGTGTTTGTATTAATTAAAAAAAAAAACTGTCCACTAAACTTGGCTGCAAACTAGACTAGTGCTCTCAGTGTGTATGCAGGTGAGCAGACCGGTAACTACTGTGATTTTATAGGTGAACAAGTGGAAAATTAAGTGGATGGTTAAATGGCTCACCTGAGATCACATGGCTTTAGAGATGAGGGCTTTTAGCAAAGATACTGTCATTCCAAATCTAAGTCACATTCCTGCACCACAACACCCTCATAATGAAGAGAAATTAGGAGTAGCCTAACTCCTTAAAAATCTCCTAGGAGCTCCATGCTCCTAGAGCATGGTGACACACGCCTGTAATTCCAGCATTTGGAAAGCTTGAAACAAGAGGATCTTGAGCTTGAAGCTAGCCTGGGCTACTTAATGAGACCCTGACTCAGGGAAACAAGAGTTTGCTAATCCATGATGTGTGGTCCCAGATTAAGCAGCACTAATAAAAGGTGCAGGTTCTGGTAAATTTGAGGTGATGGAGCAGCTTGTATTCAGGAGAGGGCTGTTAGACCTCAACAAGGCAGTGCGAGAGAGGGAGGAAGATGCACTAAATTCAGGCTGCATGGTTTAAGAAAAAGTTGTTTTCTACTGTTCCCTGACCCCACCCCTGTCACATACCAGTCCCTACCTCCTGGACAGCAGGTACCTGTCTAAAAATAGCACACAATCAACCCTGTTTCATTCTTCCACCCATGAGAAGCATCTGTTCACCTTACCAGTTCAGTGAATCTTTCTCCCCCGGGGCCTCTGTCCCCTCAGAGGTGGAGACTGAGAGACTCTGAAAGATCAACAAGCTGCTTTCTCCAACTGCGTCCCTCCCTCGCCAGTGGAGCGAGGTTCTGAGGAGCAGACCACAGTGCTTTCCCAGAGCAGCTGCAGGCCGCTAACGCAGTCTTCCTTCTCAGACCAGGGATCTTGAGGGAAGATGGCTCAGGCACCCACAGTCATCGTGACTCAACCTGGATTTGTTCGTGCGCCCCAAAATTCCAACTGGCAGACCAGCCTGTGTGATTGCTTCAGTGACTGCGGAGTCTGTAAGTGTGGGAAGGTCCCCCATAATTGATACCATGTCCCATTCTCCCTTACTATGTTGAGAGCTGCTTATAGCCTGGGTATCCTGGAACGGTACAGTCAACATCAAAGAGAGTCTGCTGATAATAGCTGATTCTTCTCCAGCCAAGCAAAAACATCATGTTACCCCTAAAATAAGTCCTAGAGTTAACATTGAAAAGTAACACTGAAAGCCTTCAAGGATTCTAAAACTGAATGGACTTGGCCTAATAATTATAAACAGGTTATACATAAGTGAAACTTGCTTGTTTTGTTTTTTGAGACAGGGTTTCTCATAGAGATCCACCTGCCTCTGCCTCCTGAGTGCTAGGAGTAAAGGTGTGTACCACCGCCACCCAGCTAAAATGAGACATTTTTACTTTAACCTTATTTTTTAAAAAAGTAATGGCAACAAAATCTCCTCGGTTTACACGCTTATTAAAATCATTGTTTTATAGTCACGTCATGTCCGGTCACAGGACAATTTTCAGCCAGTTTCAGTACACCCTCAGATAACTATTTCAATCCGTACAGTTAAGTTTTCCTGCATGCAGTAAGATCTCTCTAAGTCAGTGGTTCTCGACCTTCCTAACGCTGCAACCCTTTAACCCTTACATTTTGCTGACCCCCCCCAACCATAAAATTATTTTCATTGCTACCTCATATCTGTAATTTTGCTGCTGTTGTGAATCGTAAATATCTGATATGCAGTGGACGACCCCTGTGAAAGAGTCGCTCGCCCCAAAGGGGTCCCGACCCACAGGTTGAGAACCGCTGCTCTAAGCGAACTTGGAAGAAAGTGAAGTGAGATGACACAGGGCACCAGGGGCTTTGTCCTCAGCAAACCAGGAGCAAAATTTGCTTTGAAGCCTCTTCCTCACAATGGTAAGGAAATGCACAAGCTCTAACTGCAGTGGAATGGAACTTGAAACTGAATTAAACTAATTGCATGGAGAACATAGAAAGAATTCTATATCAGTTCGTAGTTCACTAGCTTTTTTTTTTACGTGCTAGGTAACCGGAGCCGATTGACTAACATGTCTCACGACATTATTTTGACGTTTGAAAATCAAAGTGACAATAAAGACTACAGTAGCCAAATTCTCTAAAGATTAACACTTAGTCCTTCAGCCCAAGTTACTGCTCAATCATCTCCCTGTACAATTACTTGGAAAAGTCCCTACGGCCTAGCCTGACAGCCTAAGCTTGATCCCCGAGACCCGCATGGTGAAAGAGAGAATCAACTCCTGAAAACTATCCTCTGACCTCCACACGTGTGCCTGCACACACACATGCGGACACTCATTGAAATGTCATTTTTTAAAAGTGGCCAGGGGTGGACTAGTGCAGCTTTCATTGTTTTGTGACAGATTTTTTTTTTCTTTTTTCTTTTTGGTTTTTCAAGACAAGGTTTCTCTGTATAGTTCTGGCTGTCCTGGAACTCGCTCTGTAGACCAAGCTGGGCTGGAACTTAGAGATCCTCCTGCCTCTGCCTCCTGAGTGCTGGGATTAAAGGCATGGGTCACCAACCGGTTTATGGCAGATTTTTTTTTAGATGCAGATCTGACCAAAATCATTCCCCCATTACAAAATACTTAGTGGCTCTTCCTGGCCTTGATGTCATACATAAACACTCCTAGTTTGTGGTCAACACACACTCACGCACACACACAACACGCACACACACAACACGCACACACACAACACACACACGCACACCCCACCTCAAGTCTACGCTACCCTCTACCTTCACCCTCATCCTGTTTCCAGGACCGTGGCCACAGAGAATGGACATGACAAGTTATCTCAAAGAGGCTTTTTTTCCTGTAGTCCGTTTTATAACTTTCAAAGCATGCTTCACTCTTCAGCTCCAGCCGTATTTTCTAGTCAGGGCCTTATAGTCTCCACTCTGTAAGTGACCCTAGGCATCCTAGGCTGGTTCATAACTGGACATCCTTTCTTCCCGTCCTTACTGGATTTCAGCTGGGGCATTGTCAGTACCAAGGCTTGTACCTGGAACAAGGGTAGGTTGAAGCAATTAATACTTGAGGGGCACTGCAGCAAAAAGAAGGGCAGGTCTTCTCAGTGATTGGTTACTCTTGAAATGATAAGGGTGGGGCGTAATGAAGCTCCACCCATCAACAAAGCGGACTTGGCAGCAGAGAGGGTAAGGCCCCATGATGCAATGCGACTGCTCTCGGTGCAGCTGATGGGGGCAGACTAGAGTAACTTGTACCCCTGCTTTCATGCTTCCAGGCCTCTGTGGGACGTTTTGCTTTACGTGTCTTGGATGTCAAGTGGCAGCTGACATGAATGAGTGCTGTTTGTGTGGAACCACTGTGGCAATGAGGACCCTCTACCGAACGCGATACGGCATTCCTGTGAGTCTCTTCCCTTCTTTTATCATTCCAGTTTGCAACCGCATTTACCATCTAACTGAATCCAGGGCCAGTGAGGTAGCTAAGCAAATAAAGGCGCCAAACCCAAAGACCTGAGTTTGATTCCCAGAACCCACAGGGTGGAGGAGCAAAATAACTCCTGCAGGTTTTCCCTCTGACCTCCATGCACATGCACACACAGAGACACACATGTACACAAAGAAGAGAAATACAACACAAAAAGAAATAAGGTAAACTGGATCCAAAGAATCAGGGTTTTTGGTTCTCCTTGAAATGCCTAAAATCTTCAAGCAGCAGGCTGTACAGTCACGTGTCTCTGTTCACAGCAGCAGGCTGTACAGTCATGTCTTCCGTGTCTTCCGCAGGGATCTATCTGTGATGACTACATGGCCACCATCTTCTGTCCTGTTTGCTCTCTGTGCCAGATCAAGAGAGACATTAACAGGAGGAGAGCCATGAATGCTTTCTAAGGAGCTGGATGGTGAGTCAGAATGGGGCTTGGGAGACGGATTAGAGAAGGGTGAGTTATTCATTGTTTGGAATATCAATTCAGCAATGGCAGTTCCTTAAGTCTCCCAAAGTCCTGTCTCTTTATAAGCAAGATTGGCTTTGATTTCTTCTTACCTTGAGCTATATCTTAGTAAATAATGATGAATTTCAAAGTTCTCAAATTATTTTGACCTATTAATGAAGCTAACCAAAGTAGAGTAGACAAAAAAAGAAATTGGAAGTTCTGTCGATGCATGGTGGTCCATCCTGTAGCCCCCAAATTCAGGAGGTCGAAGGAGTCTTGCCCTCAAAGCTAGCCTGGTCTACATAACAAGTTCCAGGCCAGTGAGGATTACATAATATGATCTTGCCACAAAAATTAAAACTGGGGGTGGGAGAATGGCTCTGGGTGTAAAGTACTTGCTGTGTTAAGCATGAGGACCAGAGTTTGGACCTATATAAAATCCGGTCACAACAGGCCCCAGCAAGGCCCACTGGCGCCAGTGTGTGTGTGTGTGTGTGTGTGTGTGTGTGTGTGTGTGTTGTGGGTCTGTGTGCATATGTATGTGTATGTATGTATGAGTGTGTATATGTATATGTGTGTGTACGAGTGTGTGTATGGGTATGTGTGTGTGTATATGTGTGTGTATATGTTTGTGTCTAACCAAAACAGCAAGCTTCAGGTTAGTAGGATCCTGTCTCACAAAAGAGAAGTGGTCAAGGAAGACCTCTCAATGTCAACTTGGCCTCTTGTGTGTGTATATACATGTACATACACACTCACAACACTCGTACACACACATATACATATACACACTCATACATACACACTCACAACACACATACACTACACACACACACACATATACACACACTCGTACACACACATACATATACACACTCATACATACACACACACACACATATGCACACTGACCCACAACACACACACACACAAAGTTTTAAAAAACTAAAAAGACAACAAATAAAAAGGAAGCCAAATATACACTTCTTGCTAAGACAACTTGACGAAACTAGTAAATCGTTATGAGGTGAGAATGTTATGATATATATAATATGAAAAAGCAAGAATGACAGAGTCTATAATATTTGGGTTATCTGTGGTATAGGCATCCATTGACTAAGATGAGGCTTAACAGATAAGGAGGGGTACAGCAGTCCCTCGGTCATCATGCTAGACTGAAATTGATACGGCCTCTTCAGGAAAACCAGCCTTGTCTGTAAAATTTACATATACAGCCACATGTGAATGTATTTCTTGATCCAATAACGAAAAATGTATACCTCACTGTGTAAAAATGTTTATAAAATCTTACTTTTTTCTTATTCCTGATTTTTAAAAGTTTTCTTCTCTCGTATAATACATCCCAACACCCCAAATCTTATTAATTTTTAAAATTTTATTTTAAATGGTGTGCGTGTGTGTGTTCACGAAGCCGCCTGAAGCGGGTACTGGGAACCAAACTTGTACCCTTTTTAACAGCAGCAGATGCTCTTACCTGTTGAGCCATCTCTCCAGCCCCCTAAAAACTTATTCATATATGTAAGTAGTTCTACCTGCCCTGCGCATTCAGGACCTTAACACTTAATACCTTATTAGAAGATTTCAGTTTAGAATAAATGTATAGATACTCTAAAGTAAAATATGTTAATAAACAAATATGGACAAAAAGAACCTGTTGGAGAAAATAGGGACAGAGAGAGAACTTGATAATATTTGGAAATGCTGTACACAATGTTTTCGTCTGTAATTCGACCAAGTCCTCTTCCAGCTAATTTTTCTCGCTGTTAGCTACGAAGAGTGCATGTGGATAAGTGGCAGCTAACACGGGATTTGTCACTTCTCTCTATAGGATACCTCACGTATGAAAAGGAAACATTAATTTTCCCATTTTTACAATACCTTGCTTCCTGTCTGAAATGAATGAGGGCTCTATATAGGTTAGCAAGAATAACTAATATTTCTAAAGACATATTTTAGCTATCTCTCAAGTCTCTGCCTTACCCTCCATTTTAAAACATAGATCTATTATTTTATGTGTTCGAATGTTTTGCCTGCTTGTATATGTGTGTAACACATGTGTATCTGGTGCCCTTGAAGATCAGAAGAGGGAGCTGGGTCGCCTGGAACTGGAGTTACAGATGGTTGTGAACCACCACTTGGTGCTGGAAACCAAATCTAGATTCTCTGCAAGAACTAATGCTACTAACTGCTGAGCTCTCTCTTCAACATCCCCTGAATAATTCTTGAAAGTTGCTTAAAAAACACTGTTCATTTGCTTAGCAAGTATTGTATTAAGTATCTAGTATTGCATTAAAAAAAATCGACTAGGTGTTGCCAGAAACAAAGATAAGCTAGTTTGCTGCCCTTACAGCTTTTATGCTCAAAGGAAGCCTCTGCCTAGAACACAGTACTTAATGAATGCCTTTAGACAGAGAGCTGCAGGAAGAGCTCTTTGGTGAGATGGGTAAAGAAGCAGATGTGGCCTCTAGAGAAGTCTGCTGTAGGTTCACCAGAAGTGGGTGGAGCCGACTGTGACTGGATTGTGAGGTGGGAGGTTGACAGAGGTGTGGGCGGGGCAGGCGACACAAGTCAAATTCCAGGCCAACAACAGCAGCTCAGCTCTTCCTCAAAGCTCCAGGGGAAAGAGGGATCCGTTACCAGGATTTCTCGGGGTAGAGCTGCATGAAGAAGGCTCCCCAAAGCACAGCAGAGTCCTCTTGGGAGAGGGAAGCAGCCCGAGGCAATCCTGATGGGGTTACACTCTGACTTCAACTGATGCTCTCCTAGGCTCCCCTTAGCAGAACCAAGCAGAGAGGAGGCATAGGGAAGGATTGCTCTTGTTTACAGGAGGCCTCTGGGGGGCTCTCAGGAGGACGGACATATGATCCTGTGGATGAAAACAGAAGTAGCTGCTAATCAAGCAACTTCAGCAAACTATAGAGGCACTATTTTTAAGAAAAAAAAATCATCCATCTCCATAGGCTTAGGGCCAGTTCGGCTGGAACTAATGTCTGTAGGGAAATAATGAAACATCAGATATTTTAGAGGGAATCTGTGCCTTGGGGTGCCATAGGTAGATACTAGGCTAGTCTTGGTAAGCATGGGGAAATTATCAGAGCGTTTAAGTGAGTAGCGCTTTCTTGGGAAAAACAATAACAGTGTGCAATACAGTGGGCAGGCTAGAGGCAAATAAATGGGAGTACTGTGACACCGTTAAATACACTGCCATGTGAAACCCACAGCTCCCATCCTAAAGGGAATAGGAGACAGTTTGTTCCGGAGGCATTATCGAGTGGCCATGGCCCAGGAACACAGAGTTAAGTTACCCCAAATTCCATGTTCCAACATGGAAGCAGTTTTACGTGGTTTTTATAATTTGACAGGACCAAAAAAAGTCATAAACCAAGGCAGCTTTAGAATACATTGGCGGGTACCCCGGACAGGTGGGCACAGCAAGATGAGGGGGAGCTATTTTATAGGCCCAAGATGTTATTTGATGACATTTGAAGTTAAAATCTCTTGGATGGTTCTGACTTCTGATGAACAACTTGGGAGTAACCTATGCTATTCACTGACAGCAAAACTGAACACAGGATTAAGGTTGGAGCTTGCTAGAGTGCTTGCCAAGGATGCACAAAGCCCTGAGTTCAATTCCCAGTACTTCATAAAACAGGCACACACCTGTAATCTCAGCACTTGGGAATGTAGGGGCAGGAGGATCAGGAGTTAAAGGCCAGCCTCAGTTACAGAGTGAGTTGGAGGCCAGCCTGGGCTACATGAACCCTTGTTTCCTAATAAAATAAACCCATAGGACTAGAGAGATAGCTTAGTGGTTAGAGAACTTGTTGCTCTCCAGGGGCCTGGGCTCAATGCTATACACGGCAGCTAACAACTACCAGGAACTATAGTCCCAAGGGACTCAACACCTTCGTCAGGCCTCCTCAGGCACTGCTTGTGTGTGGTACGTGACACACATGCAGGCAAACACTCATACACATAAAATAAAATTTCAAAAAAATTAAATGCAAACAAACTCAAAATAACATGATCTAAACTAAATATAAGAATACCTAAAATGAGAAAATCAAGAGAAGTAGAGCAAAGAACAAAAACATAATTTGCTATAAAATAGATATGTCAGCCTGGTCTACAGAGCAAGTTCCAGGACAGTCAGGGCTACAAAGAGAAACCCTGTCTTGAAAAGCAAAAAACACGACAATTCAAAAATATATAGATTAAGGCTTTCTTTGTCACACACACACACACAGACACACACACACACACACACACACACACACACAGACACACACAGACACACACACACACACACACACACACACACACACAGACACACAGACACACACACACACAGACACACACACACACAGACACACACAGACACATAGACACACACACAGACACACAGACACACACAGACACACAGACACACACACAGACACACACAGACACACACACACACAGACACACACACAGACACACAGACACACAGACAGACACACACACATACAGACACACACACATACACACAGACACACACAGACACACACAGACACATAGACACAGACACACACGCAGACACACACACATACATACATACACACACACATACACACACACAGACACACACACACACACACAGACACACACACACAGACACACACACACACATACATACACACACACATACACACACACAGACACACACACACACACACACAGGTGTAGGAACCTACTTTAAAATCTCTTTATAGGGCTAGAGAGATGGCTTATCAGTTAAGAGCACCGGCTGCTCTTGCAGAGGACCTGGGCTTGATTCCCAGAACCAACCTGGTAGCTCACAACCATCTGTAGCTCCAACTCCAGGACATTGGTTCCTCTGGCCTCCACCAGTATCTGCATTCATGTTGTGTGCACATACCTACATGCAGACACCCACAATAAACAGACTGTACAATAAAATGGATCCAAACTGTGTCTTATAACCAAACAGCGTGTTTCGGTAAAATTATGTCATATTGAATTACTACAACTACTACATTATCAAAATTTAAAAACAGAGCTGAGGAGATAGCTCAGTCATTAAAGTACCTTGCCATGTAAACATGAGGACCTAAGAATTCCATCCCCAGCACACACATAAGAAGCTGGGCACTGGCCAGGTGGTGGTACACGCCTTTAAACCTATCACTTAAAAGGCAGAGGCAGGCAAATCTCTGAGTTCTAGGCCAGGCAGGGCTACATAATGAGACTTAGTCTCAAGAAATTAAAACAGTTGGGCTGGAGAGATAGGTCAGTGGCCAAGAACACTGGCTGCTCTTCCAGAGGTCCTGAGTTCAATTCCAAGCAACCACACGGTAGTGAGCAGAGCACTCCTATATATAAATAAATAAATCTTTAAAAAAAAAAAAAAAGGAGGAGAAGGAGAAGAAAGAAAAAAGTTGACTGGAGAGAATTGTTTAGTGGTAAGAACACTGGCTGCTCTCCCAGAGGTCACAGGTCTGGTTCTCTGCACCCACATAATGGGAGTGTCACTCCAGTTCCAGGCAATTCGATGCCCTCAGCTGGCTTCCATGGGCACTAGGAGCACATGCACACAGACATACATGCAGGTAAAACAGTCATACACATTAAAAATAACCAAGATAATAGTCTAAAATGTTAAAATACAAATAAACAAACAAGGGAGATCTGATACACTATCAGGCGAGAGGACTGTGGCATGTAACAGCCCAGTGCAGTTCAGTGCCTGGACGGGGTCCGGAAGAGAAAGGCGGCTGGGTAAACGAGAGGAGCCTGAGTCAGTCCACTCTGGTTAACAACGTCGGCCGTCAGCTATGGTAGACCTGCCTCAGTCACATCTGGCGTGTACCAGCAGGGAAACTGAGTACTGGGCATTTGGGAACTCTGTGCCATCTGCATGAACTTCTCGGTGTTTCTAGCAATAAAATAAAAATAAATGGAAAGGTAGATTGAGAAACTCAGAAGCTATTTGTGTGCTTCCCCCGCAGGTGAGAGCTCTCTCGGAAGCGGCTGATCTCATCACACCCCTCTTCAGCCTGTGCCTTTGCAAATCTTTTACAACTGAAATACAATTGATGTGTTTAATCACAAGGTGATAGCCTTCTTTTTATAAAAAAAAAGATCAACTTTTTGATTTATTTTAGATGGATGTTGTTCTTCAGTTTGGTTTCTCCTTGTTCCCAAATCATCAAATATTCCAGCTTATAATTTTTTTTTTACATTTTAAACATAAACCAAATAAAAGATTTTGTTAACAAGGTCGCTTTGTTTTTTGTGTGGTGCAGGGACTTAGTTAGGGTCTCCCTTGCACATGCGGAGTAATTGCTAACCCCCCACCCCCAAGCCACACCTTTAGCCCCTAAGTACATCATGTATGCATTTTTGCCTTACTCAAATGCTTTTGTGGCCAATTAATTTTAAGGGTTCGGTCTCATCATCTTGTTCCCACGTTTCAGTAACTTGCAGCAGAAGCAGTTCAACACTTTGATCCACGAAGCCTGAGCTGAGGTGTGGAAGCTACGGGCTACAGATAACTGACTGTTTCAAGTCAGTCCTTTCCTGTCGCTTACCAGCACGAGTACTAGCAAATCAAGATTCCGTGCAATGAACATTCCAGGTCTGGCTTCCCAGCTGAGTGCTTGAAAGGTTTATGGTATTGTTTCACTTGTGTTTTGTTTTAATTATGAGGCAGTGATGTAGAAGAAACTCCCAAGTTATTAAACCGGTATTATAAAGGATTGACCAATAGATTTGCTTTAGGAGACATTAAATCACACAGAGTAGAATTTAGGTTAGGGAGCGCTGCTTCCAAGTACCTCAGAGATGGTATGCTAACCAGGCCTGTTAGAGATAAGCAAAATTTATGATGTGAAGAAGTAAATGTTTGTTCAAGACTTATCAGCCATTAGGGCTGATTCCCTAAAAGCCTGCCTCCAAGAGGCAGCTCAAGGGGACAACACAGGGTCACAACTACTACTAAGTCCTGGCCAGCCATTGAGTTCCCTGTGCTCTTATCAGGAAAATGTAATACTGCCAGGTGGGTAAGTTGAACCTAGGTAACAACTATTCATAATAAGAACACTGGCATATTTAAGAAATAGTTGATTCTGGCAACATCTCTGCTATGTAAATCTCCCATCTGTCCACGTGACCAGATTTGCATCCTATATCCCTATTTAAATTGCTCAAAGCATAAGCCAGGGTTGGGACACAAAAGAGATGTTGTGTATGACAGCGTGTAAGATGCACAAGCCTAAGATGTATAAAAGCTTGAAAAATCTGTTGAAGCCCAGCTCTTACATGGGTGTTAGCCACAGTCAGCCATGTGCGTTAGTTAGGGGCTTTCTCCTTACTTTCCTTAGAGCATGAGCTCACTGGGAAGGCTTATTATTTCTATAATAGTAGGGATAAAAATTTCCCTGTCAAAGTCAATGACTCGGTTTTGGTTAAACATTGATGGATAAATGTGTAAGACAATTTTAAAAAACTTTTCCTAGAACATTATCCTTTTAAAAACATTATCCTACTTCATTCATCTGTTCAGAATCTTATTTCGTAATTTCCCCTTGTCATTTGATGCCCCCGAGTCCAGCTTCATTTGTTAGGTTCCGGGGAGAGGTAGAACCATCCGCCTAATAGATTTATTATGAAACTTCAGTGAGAGAAGAACAAGGCACGGGCATTTCACAGACAGCAATCGCGAGAACTTCGGCCCTTCCTTTCCTGCTCATGGAGCAGGGTGCTTTGTGGGGATCTGCTCCCCCCATTTCATGTGAGCTCATAGCTGACACTGCCTCCTATAGACCAGGCACGACCCCACACCCACCTCTCCTGGCCAGCCGCAGACCTCACTGGCATGCTGAGTTTTCACAGCTGCAGCTATTAGTCCCGGCTGGATTTTTCTTGAATGTCATCGGTACCCACCTATTTGTGTAAATGAACCCAATTCTGACCAACTGCTCAGAACTCACCCTCCATCCACAGGCACCACTGGCACAGAGGGTTCCTGTTTTGTTTCATTCTTCCCTGACTGCCATGTGGTTTCAGACGTGAGCGACAAAACCTGTAATACTTAAACTGGAATGTTCTAAGAGTGTGCACAGTTTGAGTAATCCTTTGGAGTTTCTGACCAAATAATCGTGTCAACTCTGAACAAAGAGGGTTTTTTTTTTCTTCCTTCAAAATCTGTATAAATCTTTATTTCTCTTTCTGGTCATATTATACCTTGTGTTTATGGAATGAATGCCAAAAAAATGCTATTGAGACTAGACTCAGTTCTCAGTCATGTGTGGAAATGGATAGTCTTTTGCTATTAAACGTGTGATCAGCTATACATTGTCAACATCCTTTCCCTAAGCCGCGGCGGTCCACCTCTCTTCCTGACTTCCTGACTCTTACCATGAATGAGCTAGATTAATTACATCAGGTGTTTTTTCTGTACCCACTGATGGCATGGATCATATTAGTTAGAACTCAATGCTGGCCCAGCCTTGGTAGCTGGAATAAATGACTTGCTACTTGATCTAATAGGTATGACTTCTTAAATAAAAATTTTAAGGAAAAAGAAAACTTTCTGATACTGATTTTCACGTAGCCTAGCTGGCCTCCTCCTAACTAATTAGCTGAGGATGACCTTGAACTCTGATCTTCATGCTTCCAAGTATAGGAATTACAGGAGTGTGTCGCCACACGTAGCTTTTTTGTCATGCTGGTAATTGAACCAGGGCTTTGTATGAGCATTCTACTGAGTCCCATCCCCAGTCCCATTTTTGGTTTTTTGTTGTATGTTTTGATGTAAGGTCTAACTACATAACTACATAAGCCAAGCTGGCCTCAGACTTTTGATCCTTCTGCCTCAGTCTTCCTAGTGTTGGGGTTTCATACATGTGCCAGCATAATTACTTCACCAAGTGCCTGTCTCTGATCTCCTTCCTTTATGTAGATCTGAGGGGTTTTTGTTTGTTTGTTTGTTTGTTTTTCCATACCACCTATTTTCTCTCTCTGGAGAATTTGACATTTCTGGTATGACTGATCCCCTGGCAAAAAAAATTCTGTTTTCATTCCAACAGTTTTTTATTACTCTTCATTTTTAAAGTATACTTTTGTTGTGTAAAAGTCTATGCTGGGTTTTTCTTTCAATACCTTAAACATTTCTGCTCTGTTCTTATATGATTTCTGAAGAGAAAGCCAATGTAATTTTTTTCATGTTTCCTTTACAGATAGGGTATTCATTGTTTTGTTTTGGTTTTGGGGGATTTTTTTGGCTTTTTTGTTTTGTTTTGTTTTTTGTTTGCTTTGTTTTTGTCTTTTCAACATTCCCTGTCTTTGGTGTCTGCAGCTCAAATCTTATATATACAGGTGTTAAAAAATATAATACTTTCCCCACTTTGTAATGAGAGTTCTTGTTCTGTTTGAGACAGGGTCTTCTTATGTATTACTGGGTAACCCAAACTCAGAGACCTGCCTTCCTCCAGAGTGCTGGAGACTTTGAAGGCTTTGGCTACTAAATGGGCTATTTTCTGAGGTTACTTTTTCCACATTTGTTTTTGGTGCTGGAGATCGGACCCAGATCCCATGCATGCTATGCATGGCTTGAGCTTACCCCCAACTCCTACTTGATGTTTTTGTTGTTTTATTTTGAGGCAAGGTCTTGCTGTGTAACCTGGGCTAGGCTCACACTCAAAATCCTCCTGCGTGAGCCTCCCAGGAGCTGAGATTACAGGCATATGTCTCCATCCCCGGCTGCTGCTTTCGTTTCTGAACTTCCTGTCAGTAATTTGGTGTGTATTATTAGCTTTGGAACATTGCTCAGCATTATTCCAATCATTTCTTCTCTTCCTTTCTTCTTCTGGTATTGTCATTACATGTGGACTTTCATAATTTTCCCACAGATCTCAGATATCCTTCTGGTTCCATTTTACCACTTGGCACTTCAGTTTGGGAAGTTTATGTATGTTTGTATGTATGTTTTTATTTATTTATTTATGTTTTTCGAGATAGGATTTCTCTGTTGTAACTCCAGCTGTCCTGGAACTCACTCTGTGGCCTTGAACTGAAGATTCTCCTGCCTCTGTCTCCTGAGTGCTGCGATTAAAGGCATGCACCAGCCACCACTGCCCTGCTCAGCTAGTTTGGGAAATTTTTACGGCCTGTCAACATCTTCAGTATTGACAGCTTTGGGCTCATTATTTCTTCTCTTGGCCATCTCCAGCCTAATGATGAGCTCAACAGCAGGAATTTCTTTCTTTCTCTGTGCTTCCTTCTTATACTTCAATCCTTAGTTTCAAGCTGTTTATGTATCAATCTATTCTTATGTGTTGTCAGTTTTTTTAATATAGCCCTTAGCATGTTAATCACGGTTGCTTTCAATTCCTGGTCTGATAATTCCAACACCCCCTCATTATATATTAGTCTTGTTCTGATGCCTGAGATAGCTCTTATGACGGCTCTCTTGTCTTTTAGGATGTTTATTTTTTTGGTTAAAAGTTGGATGAGATACGTGATGTACCATGCTATTGGTAATTAGGCTTTTGGTAAGCGTTGCTATTTTTGTTGTTTTGGCTAATGAGTAGAAACTAGACCCATTGTTCCCTATAGCTCTGAGAGAGGCTGCAGTTTGTTTTCATTTGTTTTTGTGAAGGGGAATCCCTCAGAGTTCTTTGAGTGTATTTTGCACTCTCATGGTTGCAATTCAATGGATCCCTGATGATATGGTAATATTTGGGAAGCACTCTATACTATGGCCATATTTGTTTCTGTGTGTGATGCATGTATAAATAGGGAATATGCTGTATGTGTGAACAGTACACACGTGAAAGTCAGAAGACAATTTCAATTTTTTTCAGAATTATTTGTTTTATGTATGCGGGTGTTTTGCCTGCATGTATGTCTGGGCCTCACGTGCATGCCTGGTGTCTTCAGAGGCTAGAAGGGGATGGATCCCCTGAAACTGGAGTTACAGAGGTTGTGAACCACATGGGTGCTGGGAATTGAACCCAGGTCCTCTGGAAGGACAGCCACGGAGTGGTTAATCATCTAGCCCATCTCTCCAGCCTCAGAAGATAACTTTTTTTGGGTTGGTTCTTGACTTTCGCCCTGCCTTGCAGCAGGGTCTCCCTTGGGTTTGTCCTATTGCATACTGCAGACTAGCTGGCTTTGAGCTTCAGGCCAATTCCCCTGCCTCTCACCACACATCTCACCATAGTAGTGTTTGGACCAGAGGCATACACCATCATCGTTTCATTTGGGTTTTAGGGGTTGGAGTCAGGTCAGCAGGCCTGTGTGGCAACTGCTTTTACCAGCTGAGCCTTGCTGGTCCCATGTGTCTATTTCTTATTTAGCCTGAGTCCCTGGGCTCTGATCTTCAGACGTGTCTATTGTTCCTATACTAGCAGGAAAGGACGGTTTAAAGGAGACTAAATTGTGCATCCGTTCTCCAGGTCAGCCAAAGGCCTGGCAAAGTAATTTCCCTTAAAGGTCAAGTCTGTCTTATGGAAAATGACTTGGGTATTATTTCAAAATAAGCAACTGTCCTCTGGGGTATATTTCAAAACAGAGGTTGTACTTCGAAAGTCACTTCCCCTCCTCTGGCTGTTGAAATACAAGGGAATTCTGATCTTGACCACAAGAACTTGGTCTACAGGAATGGTCAGCTGTTTCAGTTGCTAAGCAGTTACTGGTCCAGAGGCATCTCCTCCTCCAGCTGATCAACTACAATCCTCCATCCTGCCCTACTGCTCAGGTTTAGGGTGTTTTCTCCCATGGCTTCAATTTCCTGGTGGATCTAAGACAAGACACTGATTTTCAACTTCTTTAGCTGTTTTTGTTTTAAATGTCATAAGTGGGTGAGTTACTTTCAAGCTAATTGTTGGGTTTGTTAAACAAGAAGTCATGTACACCTTTTTAAACAGTCCTTTCTGCATATTCTCTAAGCAGTTAAATAACCCTCTACAGAGCCTTCCTTGTTGACTCCCTGCTAACTGATGACTTCCTCCTGTGTGTAAACCCAAGCATTACTACCTCCTTGCTACGTGACTCAGAAGGCCTGAAGATTATTACTATTCTTGTATTTGTAGTTTAAGATACACATTTAACATTTTATAAATTCAATGGGAAGAAATAAAACACTTCTCACTAATTAAAAACAAAGTACTAGCTTTATTTGGCTCATTGCTCCATTTATTAGAATAACCACATTTGGAGAGGCACAACGCACTTGAGTTTTACATGACTACAAAGTTATCACAAATCGCAAACTTCTTCATCACAGATCTTTCACTTCCCCTTAAAGAACAAGTTTTCAAAATATCTGAGTTAGTTTAATACACAGACCCTGAATATATGGAAACTACTATGTTTAATGCTGTACTTCCTGCTCTAGTATCTTCTTTAAATGGGATCCGGCATCAAAGGACTGAAATGCATAAGGTCATGATGCAAACGCTTTGGAGGGGCAAATCAACCGCACGGACGGTGCGAGCACAAGCTCATCGGGCTCACTGGGCCATCTGTGCTTCCATGGCTTGTGCCGTCCATTCTGGGGCTGTCTGACTAATTTTCTCCAGAAGGTTATTTACTTGGAAACAAAGTGATTGGATCTGCTTGTCCCATGTTGGCAGGGCTTCTCGTGCTAAAGAAAGAATAAAATAATTGGAGGAAATGGAAATTATTTACATATTAAAGTTAAAAGAAAAATTACAACAGTGTTAATTTTTTTAAATAATTATTTTTTTTAATATTATGTGCATTGGTGTTATATCCCTTAAAATGGGAGTTACAGACAATTGTGAGCTGCCATGTGGGTTTTGGGAATTGAACCCGAGTTCTTTGGAAGAGTAACCCAGTGCTCTTAACCACTAAGCTGTCTCTCTAGTTAAGAACAGTTAAGAACTCAAGCCAGGCCGAGAATGGTGTCATGCTTTAATCTCAGCACTCAGAAGGCAGAAGGCACGATCTCCGCCAGCCTGGTCTACAAAGTGAGCTCCAGGCCAGCCAGGTCTACACCGTGACACTGTCTCAAAAAGCAGAAAGAAAACCCACAAATCACTAACACTAAATATAAAATAAAACACAATAAAAACAAATATACATTATTATTTCTGCCCTTGGACACTACACCAGCTACTGAACCCATCAAGACAGACTTCCAAACAGCCTGGCTGAAGCCTCGCTCAAGGGCTTGTTCCTCACCAAGGTTTAATGGTGGGTGACACCGCCATCTACCGGGAAAGCGCTAGAATTACACATCCAAGGATGTGTGTCCTCACCTAAAACTACACAGCAGAAAAAGGACAACAAAGTAAAGTTTAATGAAAACACTATCTTGAATCTGTTACTTAAAAAAAAAAAAAAAAAAAAAAGAAATCGTTGGAAATAAAAAACGGGGAAGAAGTCTCATTTAAAATAATTTTAAAAGGACTGGGAGCTGGAGAAATGGCTCAGCTGTTGAAAGCACTGGCTGCTCAGTTCAATTCCACATGGTGGTTCATAACCACCTGTAACTCCAGTTCCAGGGGATCCAGCGTCCTCTTCTAGCATACATATATGCAAACATAAGACCCATGCACATAAAAATAATTTTAAAAAGCTGGGCATGAGCCGGGTGGATCCCTGTAAGTTCAAGGCCAGGCTAAGCTAAATAGACAGATCCTGTCTCAAAATAATAATTTTAAAAAATTAAGCTGGACATAGTGGTATACACTTTTAATCCCAGCACTCGGGGGATAGATGCAGGCAGATCTCTTGAGTTTGAGGCCAGCCTGGTCTACAGAGCAAGTTCCAGGACAGCCAGAACTACACAGAAAAACTCTGTCTCAAAAAACCAACACCAAACCAAAACAAAATAAAAAAGATTTAAATTTTAAAAATCATAATAAAAGACACAAAGTAGCCTGGATAGATACAAATCACATTCCCAGGTAGAAATATATAATTTCATAAAATATTAATCCTTCCCCTTCATTACGTAAATTTAACAAAATTCTAAAGCAACAACCCTCTTTGAACTTTGTTTTTAAAATAGACATACGACTGTTAAATTTATTATAAAAGAACAGGTTTGAGACCAGTGAAGATATTTTTAAAAAGCAGTGGCAGAATTGTAGTATATCCATACAATGGAATGCCATTCTACCTTAAAAGGACTACATGCTACAGAGCAGGGAAGTTTCAATTACATGTTACCACATGGATGAACCTCTAAATAGCACACAGACTGAAAGAAACTGCACAGGTGTAGTTTCATTTAATAAAATATCCCAAATCCTGAATACCACAGAGACAGGGGCAAATTGGTGGTGGGCCAGAGCTAGAGCAGGGAGGGAGTGATGGGCAGGGGCTGGAGTGATGGGAGGGGCTGATGGGCAGGGGCTGGAGCAAGGAGGGAGTGATGGGCAGGGGCTGGAGCAAGGAGGGGCTGGAGCAGGGGGAGCAGGGAGGGAGTGGTGGGCAGGGGCTGGAGCAGGGAGGGAGTGGTGGCTTGATAGGCACAGGTTTCCTGTTGGGGGACAATGCTTTCAGAACTAGATAAAGATGGAAACTGTACCAGGATACATGGATTACACTACAGGTTATTGAAATGTTTACTATAAAGTGGTTGCTTATGCTAACTTAACTCCATATAAACAGCAGAGGGAGTGGGAGTTACTCTACCAAAAGAAATGTTTACTGTACATATTTATTAACACATTGTTACAGATCAGTAGAACGAAGTAGTGCCAGCCATATATAGGGAATCTAACATACGTCAAAAGTCACAATTCAGAGGGCTGTTTTATTAAGTTACCCCACATAAGTGGCTGTTCATCTAAGAAGAAAACCACAGAACTCTGCAACGAGCCTAAAACTAACTACATGGATCAAACTGCTACATACAAAACAGGCAGGGACAGGTCAGAAACTACAGGAAGGCTCCAGCTTTAACAAGGCAGGCCAGTTTTCAAGGGCTTTTCAATGCAGGAAACTCATTAAATTTAAAAATCTGATACACTGAGCTGCATAAAATTTTGAAATGTTCATTGCAGAAAGCAACTGACAGGCTGAGAAAAGCATTAGTAGCACATGTAACAAAATTAAAGAGGATCACATCAAAAGCTACAGAAAATTGTTATTAGAAACTCAGGAGAGTGTGGTAGGAGAAGATAAGCAGAAAAAAAGCACTTTACAAAAGAGGAAATGCTAACACCAAACACACACAAACACAGTAAGCTTCATTAAGAAAATGTACACTAAACACCAATGTGATTTCTCACATCAACTGGGGAAAGATCAAACTATATCCAGCTGTTATAGTTTCATTCTCTCACTATGCTGAAATCCTCCAGGGCTAAACTCTTCTGGAAAGCAGAGACTTTAAAACCAATTACACACACATACCACCGTCCAGTGCAAACATGCTACTACCTTCAAGACTGCTCTACAGAAACAATATGTTACTATATAGATATGTTCACAGCAGAACCACTTAGAAGTGGTGAGAAGTGAACTCCCATGAAATATTATTCAGTTATAAACAAACAGGATCATTGCTTATTTGAAAGTGTGTCCACAGTACAATGAATTCAAAGGCAACTGTGTTTTAAGATGCAGTCCCATACTCCTACCTTTTTAAAAAACTGTATTTCTTACCAGTCTGCATGAACACCTATAGACACTCAAGGCTGGCAGAGAGATCAGTTACCTCAGGGGCCAGAGGGATGGGGTGGAAGTGCAGACTGTGAACCTCCCCTTGTCACTGTGATGTTTAGTCTGCTATGGACATATTTACCATTTTTTATCAGAGCAACTAGAAGGTTCCATATTTTACTAGCTTTATCTAGATTTGTATGTGATGTATGAGTGTGCACATGTTCGTGTGTATGCTCATGTGAGGGATATCACACAGGGTACATGGGTGGACGGTCTCTTCTGTTGCTTTCCACCTTTTTTTTCCCCTTCTTTTCAATTTTTAAAACGTATTTGGTGCAAGTGAGATGGCTCAGTGATTATGAGCATTAGCTGCTCTTCCAGAGGCCCCAGGTTTGAATCTCAGCACCCACATGGCAGCTCACTATCTGAAATTCTGGTTCTAAGGGCTGATGTCTTCTGGGCTCCACTGACATCAAGCATACAGAGAACACAGACATGTATGTAGGCAAAACACCCACATACACAAAAATAAAAATAAATGGAAAAAAAAACAAACCCAGAGATTCTCTTGCTCAATTTAAGTACATTTATTATGTGTGTGCACACACACAGTGTATGATGAATGGGGATGTGGGGATTGACAGAGGATAGCTTTGTGTAGCTGTTCTCTCTTTCCAGCTGTGTGTGGGTCCAGGAATTAACTAGTCTCCAGGCTTGCATAGCAAGTTCCTTACAATCTCCCTGCCTTTCCACCTTTCTGGGACACGAGCTGGTATAGCTAGACTGGATGTCCAGACTCCAGTGTCCTCCTGTTTGTGGTACCGCCCTGCCAGCACACTTCGCAGGCACACGGTGCCATGCCTGTCTTGTGTCTGTGCAGGCTCCGGGACTAAACTCAGGGTCTCACACCTCACCTGGAGCATTTACCTACTGAGTCATCTCCCTGCTTCCAACCTGATATAAACAGGTGTAAATCGTCTTTTCCTTGGTGACACCTTTGTCACATTACTCATCACGTGCAGTGCTTATTCCTTATTTCCAAGGAGCAAGACGCTGAATGCTGAATGTTGGGTATACCACGGACAATAAGACAGACTTAGTAACTTATCAGGGAGCCGAGCCTGTGAGCAGCACAGACATTCAGAAAGCTCCACAATTAAAAATAAGATTATGCTAGGGAGAAATTCAGGATGACGTAAGAGCACATGATTTAGTTATACCTAATGTGGTATAAGGACCGGAAACTCACTGATTAACACTCTTCATTCAAACTGAGACATGGGATAGAAGATGGCAACTAGAGAGGGTGGGTATTTTACACTGTATGATAGGAAAGGGAATTGCAATGCTGGAAAAATAAAGAGGATCTACATGGACTGACAAGAGAGAGTTAGAAAGGACCAGGTGGGCAATGTGAGGCTTTAGAAAGGCCTCATAATGCAATCCAGACTAGCCCTGGCATTCACTATGCAGCCCAGGCCGGCCATGAACTCAAGACCTCTTGCCTCAGCCTCGACTGCTAAGATCACATCCCTGCATCGCCACACCTGGCTCTTCTTTTTTTATGCTTTCATTTTTTTTTTAGGAAGACTCATTTTTTTAAAGAAGACTCATATGCATATTATATGCATATGAATGTTTCGCCTGTATTTATGTATACCATGTTTGTGCCTGGTGCTTACAAAGGACATTAAGAGGGGTAACCTGGAACTGGAGTTACAGGTGGTTCTGAGTTACCATGTGGGTGCTGGGGACAGACCCGGGTCCTCTGCAAGAACAGCAAGTGCTCTTAATTACTGAGCCATCACTCCAGTCTAGTTTTTTTCCTTCCTCCTTTAACTTATTTTGTCTTAAGCTGAAATAGTTAAATAGTTACATCACTTTCTGCCCCTTCCTTTCCTCCCTCTGCCCTGTTTTCACATTTTAAAAACACACAGTCACTCTGGCTATACTAGAAAAACTGCATTAGAAAGGAATTGTAGATGAGAGAACGAAAAATCAGAGGCTATTTTTTAAGACTAGAAGAGGCTAAGATAGCAGTGTTCAGAGTAAGTTAACAGGTAATACAAAATGAAGAAAAGGGGCCAACAAGATCTCAGAGGGTAAAGGCACTGCCATTAGCACGACTTAAATTCAATCTCTAGGACTCACCAGTAGGAGAGAACTGACTACTGAAAATTGTCCTCTGATCTCCACACGTTTCAAGGCATGTGCTCACACACATTCACAATAATAAATACATTTTAATTTTTAAAATAAAGAAAAATACATGGATTCCTGACACCATTAGGAGCTATAATTTATAGGGCAGGAAAGATGAGGAAGTTAAGAATAAGAAATTAAAGAAAACGTGAACATGTAGCTTTTAAGTGGCCAATGAGCAAGTCCTGGACATGTGCTCATCCTGAATGCCTGTTAAGCAATCTGGTACAAACACCTCAAGAATGAACTAGAGCCATGGGTTTAAGAATCAGAAGAGAGATTGGTACAAGATAAACCCAGCTGCTGTTGATATAGACATGCTAACTGAATCAAAGGGAATAGAGATTACCTACAGAAACTGGGTGCTGTTAGGAGGGAAAGGCCTGGGATTAAGCCATAAGTAATGCAGATGTTTAAATCTACAGGCTTCATAGACTCCTTAAGGTGACTACAGAGAATAGCTGGACATATCGGGAGGACATAGGAGCAGGAGAACAGGGCAGGAAAGTTGACAGCATCAGGGTGGCACTGGCTGTGATGCTGTGTTCAAAGGGATACAAGATAACAGTATTCATCAATGTATGAAAAAGCTGAGCTAAAGTCTAAAGCAGACACAATAGCACACACCCATGAGCTCTGCACTCAGGAACCTGAAGCCAGCCTGGGCTAGTGAGTTTCAGGTCAGTGTGAGCTACTGGGCTACAGGGACTCTACTTCAAAAGAAAAAGAAAAAGCCTGAAAGATAAAAGCATCTTTGTCTAAATGGAAGACCTGTGTGTGTTTAAATACCAATGGAAAGAAGTCAGCAAAATAAGAAACAAAAAAGTGTTCATTTCAGGCTCCTAAAACAGTTTTTTTGGTGAATGTGTAAAGAGCAGGGTTAGGGAAGGGACCCTAGGAGGAACAAGAGGAGAAGATGGGGGCTGAAAACATTTCTTGAATAGAAGATAAAAAATTTAGACCAATACCTAAAATTTAGAGGTTTATAAATCTGATTAAAAAGTTAAATGAATTTAACAGCTTTTTAAAAGAATCTTCTTTGAAATGGAAAACAGGATTTCCTCTTTAGAAAAAGAAAAGGTCTAAGAAAACTCAAATCTGAAAGAAACACTGTAATCTAGGAAAAGGAATGGTATAGAGCAGCAGTTCTCAGCCTGTGGGTCTTAACCCCTTTGGAGGTCAAATGACCATTTCACGGTAAAATTGCAGTTATGAAACTTTTATGATGGGGGGGGGGGACCACAACATGAGGAACTGTATTAAAGGGTCACAGCATTAGGAAGGCTGAGAACCACTGCTCTAGAGAAATGAACCATGAATCCAGGTAGTGATAAGGACCTAAATAATTTACACTGGTTTAGTCTGGTTCCTGACTCTCCACCAGCAACATTGACTAGCGTAAGTGAAATGTGAAAGGTAAGAAGGGTTTTGTTGGGCAGTGGAATAAAGTCAACAGGTTTTAATGGTGTCCCACAGACAACTGAGGAACGTTGAGAGTGGCAGAACCAGTCTCTGCAGGGAAGAGCACACCAATTGGTTATCCAATACTGAAAGGTCGGCCCTGAAAAACACAGCAAGCGACACTATACAGACTGAGCAGGTTATATTTAGGAATATATATGTACATACATATCCACATATGCATATCGCAACAATTAATGAAAAAAGAAGCTATGAACTTGAAAAAGAGCTTTGATGGCTTTGGAGGGAGGAAAGGGAAGGGGAAATGATGTAATTATAATATAATCTCAAAAATAAAAGCAATTTAAACAAAAGGTCAGTAGGCAAGTTCTGTGGAACCAGTGAAACAGAACTGAACAAGGGATCACAGGACCCAATCCAGGCAGAAAAAGAAGACAGAAAGGGCCACACTGACTGGAAGGAGGTAGAATTCAACACACTAGTGACTCTTATGGTCATGGGTCAAGGAAGAGCTGTACAAAAAGCAGGAGTACAGACATGGACCACCAGTGATCACAACAAACAAAGCCAGCTGTGGTCAGCTAACAGTATTCTGGTCCCAGACATAAATTGGAAAACAGGAGCTAAATGGTATCATACAGTGAGAAGTCACATGTCCACTTCCCCACCTGCCTGCATTAGTGGGTTTCTGATAGGAAATGCGACTGTCATCCCAAGCGCCCCATATATGGTCTGAGTTCAACAAAGGTCAGACGGCTAACTGAGTAAACTGATACAATTTCAGTTCATTTTCCTTAGCTTATAAATGTTGAAACAAATGTATTCATAAATAAACCTTTTAAAATGATTTCTTTTGGAAATAAGCTCGTGAGTAATATAATTCTGGGTCAAAAGAAACAATTCAACATATTTTAATCACAAACATAACAATAAACATAAACAAAACAGTTTTTTGCCATTTCACTATGATGAAAATGCACAAAACCTCTTACTTTCAAAATGAACTATTCCATCAATCTGGTCAATAAATCCATTCATACGTCCTTCTGTTATCATTTGAGATGCTATCTTTTCTGCCTATTAAAAACAAAAACAAAACAATCTCTCAGAAACTGAAATATCATATTTAACAACCATTCACAAGCTGGGTGGTGGTGCACACCTTTAATCCCAGCACTTGGGAGGCAGCGGCAGGTGGATCTCTGTGAGTTTGAGGCCAGCCTGGTCTACAGAGTTCCAGGACAGCCAGGGCTACACAGAGAAACTATTGTCTGGAAACAAACAAACAAAACCAATAACCATTTACATATAAAAAAGTGAAAGTTTTTGGCTTAACTCCCTGTCACTGTGGTGTTTGCCTGTCATTTGTTGAGGAACATCTTGTATTGCTAGTTTCTCTGGGTATGTACCCTACTGTTTAAATTGGCCAGGATCTATTTCACATTGTTGGGAGTTTGTCTGTTTGTTTTAGAAACAAATCTCACTATTAGCTTGGATGACCTAGAACTCATGATCCTCTGGACTCTGCTTCTCAAGCATTAAGAATATAGACATGCCAGACTTGCTAGACAAGAATCTAACCAATTTTTTCCAACTTTCTCTTCTGTTTAGAATCAAAATATCAAATTTTATTTCCTTCTTTTTCATTTTTCCTTTTCTTTTTCCTGTCCTTTCTTCCGTTCTACCTTTCTTTTTCTCTTTCTTTCTTCCCTTCCTTCCTCCCTCTCTTTCAATCTCATAAACCCTAGGCTGACCTCAAGTTCCCTAAGTAGCTAAGGATGATCTTTACCTTCTGCCCCTCCTGCCTCTACTACCCAAGCGCTGGGATTACAGGAGTGTACCATTAACCCAGTTTATGCAGCCCTGAGGTCTGACTCCAGAGCCTTGTGTATGCTAAAAAGACACTCTACCAGCTGAGCTACAAAACCAGTCTCAATTTTCACTGGGATCCAAATCTTTAAAATAAATAAATAAATACTGCAGATAGATAGTTCTGCTATTGTCTTTGCCCACTGTTTCCTTGCAACGTACTATATAAATGAGCTTAGTGGTTATAAGTGGCTGCTCTCCCAGAAGACTGAAGTTTGATTCCCATATGGCAGCTCACAACAAACAGTCCATAACTCTAGTACCCGGCCATCCAACAGCCCCTTCTGGCTTCTATAAGCACCAGGCACACATGTGCTGCACAGACATACAAGCAGGCAAACCACCCATACACATGAGGCTAGAGAGGTGGCTCAGTGGTGCAGAATACACATTCTCTTGCAGAGGATCTGAGTTCAGTTCCCAGCATTCACATCGGGTGGCTCACAACTGACTGTAATTCTAGCTCCAGTAGATCTAAAGTCCTATTCTGGCTTCCTTGGAAACATGCAAACATATACATAGGCCATACACTCACATGGACATACATACAAATAAGAAGAACATACATATAAATAAAATAATAAATCTTTAAAAAATCCATACACATAAACTAAAATAATTAAAAATCTTAAAATAAATAAATAAAATAATAATAAAATCGCCTTCGATTCTGGGGAAAACAAAACTTGTTTTTTGTATTTGGTTTCACTGTAATTTCTGTGTATTCATTCTTATCAAAGCACTGTTGGTTTTTGAGACAGTGTCTCCCTATTTCCTAGCCTCCTGAATCCTTTAATCACAAGATATCCCACACTCATCCCCAAAACTTAAGAAAATACTATTTTTTTAAAAAAAAGATTTATGGATGGAGTGAGTGCTCTATCTGCACATACACCCGCTAGCCAGTAGAGGGCATCTGATCCCATACAGATGGTTGCGAGCCACCATGTGGTTACTGGGAATTGAACTCATAATCTTCGGAAGAGCGGTCAGTGCTCTTAACTGCTGAGCCATCTCTCCAGCCCTGAAAACACTATTTTTAAAAAGATCCAAGAATCAAATAAAGGAAACGGATGGTCATATTCAAAAAGGAAATGAAGATGATTTAAAAGATAATTAGAGGGGCAAAAACAAAACATTCTAAATCCACCTCCTGTTGCCAGTTAATGTTTAGTACACATGATCAATCGTGACTTTTGTTCAATTTTTTCAATTTTGTTTCAATTGGTTTTCAATGTGTATGGGTGTTTTGCCTGCATGAATATCTGTGCATCACATGGGTGCCTCATGCTGAAGGCCTGAGAGAGGGCATTAGATTCCCTGGAACTGGAGTTGCAGATGGTTATAAGACACCATGTGGGTGCTGGGAATCAAACCTGGGTCTTCTCCAAGAAAAGCCAGTGCTCTTAACTGCTGAGCCATTTCTCCAGTCCTTGACTTGCTCATCAAGACCACATCACACCTACTGACTGATTATAGTCTATTACTAACAATATATTCACTTCCCTTAGTCTCTGCAAGCAATTATACCAACAACTCTGGAAAGAAAACTTATTTTTGTTTATCTGTCTTACTCTGTAGCCATCATACTACCTCAGTCTCTAAAGTGCTGAGATTATAGGCGTGAGCTAGCATGTTTGGCTGAGAAAACATCTTTTAAATGGTAACTGCAATCTCAGGTTCCAAATCAATCCACTTTCTTTACTAAATGTGTACATGCAAAGGAACTGTTAGAAAACCCTAAACTAAGCCTAGCATACACACACCTGCAATCTCAGAAAAGAGGTAGAGGCAGGAGGATCCAGAGTTTAAGGTCACCTTGGCTTCAGCCTCCTACTGAGTTCGAGACCAGTCTAGGCTGCATAAGATCCTGTCTCAAAAGAAAAAGAAAAAACAAAATCCTAAATTAAAACTTCACAATCAGATAAACTGTGTGACTTCGATTAAGGTGAAAGATTGCTTAATCTCATATTATTTGAAATTAAGATGACGTGATAAACACTGTAAATACAACTGGTGCTGTGCTGAACTTTGTGTATGACCAACCAAATCCAAAACATGGAACAGATCCCTAGTAGGTCAGCCAGCTCCTTAATTAAACCAAACTCAGAAATCACAACAGAGCATCCTGGGGTCAGAGAGATGAGCATTAACCCTCTGAGTCAATCTTGGGCAGGGAAGCAAGGAAGGAACAACCACCACCTAACAATTTAGAAACTTTACCTCATTTGTCTTTAGGACACTAAGCAAAGACATCCTTTTGAAAGGGTGTGACCTGGGACTTCTCTAAGATTTCCATTCTCAGTAACTACCATAAAAGACAATTTAAAAAGCTAAACCCACTAACACGACAACAGTATTTTCTAATACTCTTTATACAACAGTATTTTACCACTTATACAGTCTCTTCCCACTTACCAGAGGCTTTCAGCATGCAGCTTCTGCTGTGCTGGTGAACATTATCAATTATGTATTTTTCCATTACTTCAACAGTTTTGGATTTCGATTTCCCTGCTATAAAGTATTGAATTAAGAAAATACCTTAGCTGCAGGGATCTCTAAAAGAGCGCCAAGTTCTTCAAAGGTGATATTGTTATATAATTTGCTTGCTGACAACAAATTATGCTCAATAACAGCTCTATCCAAGATGCTGGAACCTTCAAAGTTTCAAGAAAAGAAAAGAAAAAGAAAAAGCATTATTTCACAAAAATGCTTTCTAATAGCGACTATTTTAGAATATACCACAAACTCATGTCTGTATTTAACATTCATCATAGCGCAACAGTCCTCTTTTTATTAATCAGGAAGTATTACCTGGAAATACCATACAAGACAGCAATATGCTTCTAATCTAACATACTTCCACTAGTCTATACCTCAATATTTACTGCCACACACATGTAAGACATTACCATCAGCCGTGGTTGCTTTTTGGTGAGGCATCAGCATTGCAGCGAATTCTTGCAGCTGGTTCCCTCTGATGATCCTATCTAGATACATTTTCTCTAGGATCCCATATGCAGCAAGCTGTTGGCACCTTTCATCCTTAAAGAGAGTAGCCAGCATTCGAGAACGCTGCTGACCTAGGGGAAACAAAGGAGCATCAAATATTTTCTAAGTGTTTCTTCAATGACAAAAATAATTACATTCTATGACCCCATTTTTGCCCTCTACAATACAGACAATCCCCAGTAATCACTATAGTATGTTCTAGAAAATCACTGTACCACTTAGTAAGTGCTCAGCTGCTACTTCGATGGGAGATACAGAACTAGGGTCTTATAAGCCCCTAGTCAATTAATCAGAATAATAATAATCAGAAACTTTGTTTCATGTGTTTCTGTTTAGAACCTTATTAACATATATGGTTAATTCATTAGCCTTGAACTAATAGCTGACACTGCAATTCTGCCAAAATAAAGCTTATATGACACTATTTTGTCACATAAAATCGCCACATCAGACTGCCTATACTTAAGAACACTTAGAGGGCATGGTGGTGCAGACCTGTAATCCTAGCACTTGGGAGACTGAGGTATGAGGATTGCCAGAAGTTTGAGGCCAGTGAGAGTTCTCAGAGACACAGGTCCACCCCTAGTTCCCATCAACACACACACACACACACACACACACACTAGAGAGCATCTAGCAGTATGTCACAAGACTACTTTAAACAGCAAAATCACCAGTATAGGGCACAAAACTACTAAGTTTTGTAAAACAAAACACTAAGTAGCCCCCTTGAGGACACTTGCTTACAATTTAAAAGCTGGGCTAGAAAGAGGCAGAGCACCTATGAGAGCACACTCAGCTGGGAACATGATTTGGAGAACTCAAGTTTTGCTACTTACTCTGGACATACACACAAATAATAATGAACTTTTTGCATGGCAAAATTTCACAAAGTGAAATATAAGGAGTAAGTTGGAAAAAAAAAATCTGTCAATTTTCTTTTATATATGAATACTTTTTACAACTCAAAAAAGTGGCCAATGGACATTATATATAAATCATTTCAAAAGAAAATGCAGTGTTATCAAAAATGACTTTTAAACACATGGAAAGATGCTTAAGAATGTTCATTATAAATAAAATATGAATTAAAACTAAAGTGTAATTCACTTCTCATCTACTAGATGAGCAAATATTAAAAAAAGGTAACACCTGTAAATAATCAAGTACTCATAAACATCTTTGCTTGTAGTGTATTACCACAGTACAACGTATATTTTCTATCAAAAGATTAAAAATATGTACCTTTGAACCTAGGAGTCTAACCTATTCATGAACTCATCCCTGTGTATAATCACCGCCACATGCAGATGTGTCCAACCTTTTGACACTGTGAAACGAAGTTCACACTCAAGAACCATGTGATTGAGTTACAAATACAAAACAAAACAAAAAACTCATGCTTCAGGTAAGTTTACAATTTCATGTTGGATCACAATCATAGCTATCCTCTGTAGCATACAGCTTATGGGCCACAGGCTGGATATTCCTGGATGATAAAGTAAAACAACAGAAAACCAAAGTGAATCTATACAATAACATGTAATGATCTCTGATACTCAGTTGAAAGAAAAAATAAATGGTGTTTAAAACCTTAATCTCAGCACTCTGGAGGCAGAGGCAAGTGTATCTCTGTGCATTCAAGGCCAGCTTAGTTTATATAGGGAGTTCCCGGACAGCCAGTACTAAATAAAGAGATCCTGTGTCCACAAAAAAAAAAGTTATTAAATGGGAATTCTAAACATGTCATTATCCCCCAACTGATTATAGTTCATGGAAAATTTCAGAATGATTTAGAAAAGCCATGGCTTAGAATTAACATTCCTTTACAATGGTTTTTTTTCTATTTAAAACCTGTGTGTTACAATTTAGTAAAAAAATTATTATGTACTGAGGAAAAGAATGAATGCTAGGTTTAAAACTGAAGCTTAAAGGTTTAAAAACTTGAAAGGCAGAATAGATTTTTTAAAAAAGACTGTATTACACTTACTTGTTTGTTTTGTATACATGAAAGAGAACACATATGCTGTGATACATGTGGAAGTCAGAGAACAACTTTTGGGAATCAGTTCTCTCCTCCCAGTGCGTGGGTCCTAGGGATCAAGTCGGTCAGCAGGCTTGGCAACATCACCTCTAAGGGCTGAGTCATCTTACTGACCCTTTTCTAGATTTTTAATCTGTTTCCTCCTTTGTAGTTCTCATTTCATTTGAGAATCTTTTTTTTTCAGTGAAATTTTAAAGTTTTGGTTTTTTTAATGTTTTATTTATTTATTTAATGTGTAAGTTCTGCATTACACCTGCGTGCCAGAAGAGGGCATTGGATCCCATTATAGATGGCTGTGAGCCACCATGTGGGTGCTGGGAATTGATCTCAGGACCTCTGGAAGAGCAGCCAGTGCTCTTAACTGCTGAGTCATCTCTCCAGCCCTTTGGTGAAATCTTAGAGATAAACTTTATATTATCCTTTTTAACTATTTTTTAAAAAAAAAATAATTTATTTAATTTTATTTTATGTGCATTGGTGTGAGGGTGCTGGATTTCCTAGAACTGGAGTTATAGACAGTTGTGAGCTGCCACATGTGCTGGGAATTGAACCTCTGCAAGAGGTCCTCTGCAAGAGCAACTAGTGTTCTTAGCCACTGAGCCATCTCTCCAACTCCCTTTTAATTATTCTTAATGTGTGGGTTAACAGGCTAATGTTACCCTTAAATTTTTTAAAGATAAATCATTTTATTCCTGTTTTTGTTTAAATGTTTAAACTTACTTTAATTGCACTAAGACACCCTCCTTAGAAGTTTCTAACTACTGCAACGGCTATCACCCTAACGTTACGAAGCAGAGACAACTCGCTTCAATTAAGCACAAATTACATGCTTACCTGCTGATGCTAAGATGGTGCAGTGCAAAGCATGTTTTAAGGCCTCTAGTCTTTCACTTTCATGGACTATTGTCTTGTAAGAGAGTTCATTGTACCTTTGGGCAGCTTCAATGAATTTTCTCCTGTAATCAAGGACACGTGCATAGCACACCTATGGAGGGAAAATGCTCCAATTAGGGGAAAACTGGAAGACAAAGAAAAAAGGCAAAGAGAATTTCTAGAATATATAAACTTTCATCAGATGTTTTGAAACATCTTGGAATGTAATTAATCAATACAAAAATCATTTCCAAATTAGCTCATTTATTACCTTATAATGTATTTGTAACTGTTCATTTGTGGATTCATTTTGAAGCAGGGATGCTCGATTTATATAAGCCTCAGCCTGAACAGGATCATCATCTTCCAGATATAGCCTAGCAATCTTCAGGTACGTCTCCAGCTTATAATCTACATTGTACTGCCTAGGATTAATTAAAAACAAAGAAATAGACTGAATATTTTGTCAAGAAATTTTTTTTATAAATAATAAAACTCTTACATTATGTTGCAGGAAAAAAAAGCTAAAATTCACTGATTTGTTTTAATTTTTATCAACACTGATAATATTATATCATGGCTGCTTCTAATCCTTAGATAATCTCATAAAACAAAGATCACAAAGACATAAATGCCAACCTTCCAACTTATCACACATTACTAGTGGAACTATATCCAGGCTCAGCCTGCTTAGAGAACAATCTGGCAAATTAACTCTCCAATTATCCTTTGAATTGTGTACATTTGTATGCCTTTAATCTACTATTCTATACTTCCAGATACCAAATTCTAAAAGACAATAAGGGATGTGTCCATGTATTTATTACAAGGAAATGAATTTGTGAAGTTACTAATAATTATTTATGTTAGAAAAAAATGAAAATTTCTGTTATCATATGTATAGGAATGAAGCTGTGGTGTATAAAAAGGTAGAGAAGCATGTATCTGTAATCATTACCAGTGCCTACAGACACCACCTTATTTTTTAATGAAAAAGTAGGCCATGGCTGGGCATGGTGGCTCACACCTTTCATCCCAGTGCTCTAGCGGCAGAGGCAGGCAGATCTCTGTGAGTTTGAGGCCAGCTTGGTCTGCATAGCAAGTTCTAGGCTAGCCAGAGCTATATATCAAGACCCTGTATCAAATATACAAAATGCAGAAGACAATAGCATGACAAACATCATTAAACTGTATTTCTGCCATCCAAGTAAAATGTACTTTTTTTTTTTTTTACAAACAACAGGTGAGGTTACAGGTGGTTTTCAGTTTCTTCTTTCCTCCATTGGTTATATTTTATTATAGGAATGGAGAACTGGAGGCTTCACATAATTCAAAACTCTTAATTCAAGATTAGGCCTTACAAAAAACTAATCTTTCCTATTTGCCAGTCAAAGCAATAACACCTTGTGGAAAAAAACAAAAAACCTTAGAATTCACTTGGCTCTGATTCTGAAATTAGCTCTTGTAGGGGGAGGAGGGACAGGTCACGGAAAGGATTTCTATGAATTCAAATTGTTTGCTTAGCTTATTTACTATCAACAGTTTGTTTTCCAACTCACAACTCAAATTTTATGAATTATTATATCATGTTCAATTTCTTTAGCCTTTAAATTTTCTATCAGGAAATTATGCATTACTTTAAAAATCAAAATAAATAAATATTTTAAAGAAAGATCCCACATACTATATATGTTATATATATTATATATTGTCATATAGTACATTATGTATTGTGTTATATGTGTCATATTATATATGGCACACTATATATTGTGTTATATATGCCATATTATATAGTATACTACATATTGTGTTACATATGTTATATCCCTATACTTTCTCAATCTCATAGCTCCCACTCCCTCTGTAACTGCAGCAGCTGGTGACTATATTTGACCTCACAAGAGAAGCAAAGAGTACTTGCACAAACTCCATCCATCTCTAATACACACAGCCTGTTCTGTGTTCTAGTTGGAATTTCATATTACTGGGACAGTTTGGCCCATCAGGCAACACTGGCAATATCTACAGGCATTTCTGATTGTCAGACCTAAGCACTGCAGTGCTACTGGCCCTGAGGAAGAAGCCGCCCAGACCCAGCTGCTGCTAACCTTTCTGCAATGCACTGTCAGTCCCTAGACAACGGATTATGCCCATCTGAAAATGCCCAACCCCTTACTAGATTCCTTTCTTTTTATATCTTCTTGAGAAAATCCTTTACCAATCCCTCAGTATCAAATTTTCATTTTGTTTTGGTTGTTTTATGAGACAAGGTTTTACTATGTAGATCAGGCTGACCTAGAACTCAACCAGATCCTCCTGCCTCTGCCTCCTGAGTGCTGGGACTAAAGGCATGAGCCACCATGGTGTCAGTATTAAATGTTTGCTAATTTTCACTGTGGTCTCCTATACTAATTATTTCTTCCTTTTTTGAAAACTCCACCAAAGAGCTGTCTATATTCACTTTTTCCAATCAGGCTTCAGCTCTCATGGCTTATAGATCTTGTCAACTCACTCCACCTTCAGCCTGATGTATGCTAAGCAGCCAACAGTTACTCCGCTCCTCATCAGCACATATCTGATTCCTGCTCTTTTCCTCATTCGGCTTCTAGGGAGGAGCACGCTCTATTCTGGCATTCTTATTACAATGGACAATCCTTCCCACTTGCTGTAACTCCCTCCAGCCACTATCTCTTCAGATTGGAGCGCTCCAGGCTGCAGTACTCACCCTCTTCCCTATCTCCATCCTCTCCCTCCCATGGAAAGGAATCCATCCAGTCTAGTAGCAATGGCTCCCAAATGTACCAGACTAAAGTACTCTACTTACCACTAGGTATGTTCACTTGGTTATCACAATCTAAAATGTGCACTTGATCTCCCCTTAAAATCTACTTCCACAGGGCGTGGCAACTCCATCTTTCCAACTGCTTAGACCAAAAAATCAGGACTTATCTTTTTTATATACTACACATGGGAAATTAAGTAAAGCCATGGGAAGTCTCAAAATACAACATTTCTTAGAACCTCCTCCTCAGCTACGGCAGTGCATGAGCTTCGCAATTAATATCCCTACTTCTACTATTGCTGCCAATAGTTTATTCTTCACCCAGTAGTCAGTAATTCTTTAACATACATCACTTTATGTCATTTTTCTGCTCAAAATCATCCAAGTACACTCTCATTTCATTTTCTTTTGGAGACAAGGTCTCAGTATGTAGCCCTGGCTAGCCCATCACTCAATATGTAGACCAGGCTGGCCTCAAACTCACAGAGAGCTGCCTGCCTCTCCCTCGAGTGCTGGGATTAAAGGTGTGCACCACCATGCCTGCCTGGTCCTCTCATTTTACTTTGAACCAGTGGGTCTCAACCTCCCTAACACTGTGACCCTTTAATACAGTTCCTTTTGTTGATACTTCATAACTCTAATTTTTCTATTGTTATGAATCATAATGTAAATATCTGATATGCAGATGGTCTTAGGTGACTCCTTTGAAAGGGTAGTTTGACCCCTAGAGGGGCCATACACCTCAGGTTGAGAACAGCTGCTTTGGACCAAAATCTTTACAATGGCCTCAAGAACCCACAGGACCTGATCCTTAGCACTGATTTCACTCTCTGTCTTTCCCCATGTTCACTCTACCCACATTGGTATCCTTATTTTTCTTTAGAAAACACTACAAGAATGTTGACATCTTAAGACTTTTGTGTTAACGACACCCCTTCTAAGAGTAATCTTATTTTACTCTGCCCTCAGACAACGCAGTCACTCTTTGAAAAGCACTTACTACCATCTAACATACTATAAATATTTGCATTTACTACATTAGGATGTAAGAAAAAGTGTTAGTGAGCACTTTACAGTTCATCCAAAGTCTACTATTTACTATACTTTTGTCCTGTTTCCAAAGGAATTCCCACCAACACTTGGGCTGCATTTCTCCAGTCTTCCTCCTTCTCATAAATAGATGCAAGATGCTGTCTTATGGAAGCAACCTAGAAGGACAGATACAGACGTAACTATAACAATGCGTAACTATAACAATTCCATGTATTAAGCCTCAGGTTTGTGTAGATCACCCAATTTTCTGCTATCAAGTTTGCAGTCACAGAATATCAAACTAGCAAGATTGAAACAACACATTTCCACAACATGTGTTTTGGCAACATTTTGTTTTCAGTATTAAATTTTGCTTTTGTGTTGCTACATACATGATACTAGAGTCTTTCCTGTGTTTTTAACCTTAACTTATAAATAATCTTACTACGGCTACTGCGGCTGCTCAAGGTACAATGCTGTAAAAGCCTACAACCTGAGTCTGATCCCCAGAATCCACATGCAGACGGAAGAACTAATTCAGAGTGTCCTCTGGTCTCCACCTGTGCTCTGTGATCCATGTTTGTACACACATATCATATAATAATAAATAAAATTAAATAAAAATAATTGAGTAATGCTTCAGTTAGAGCTGCAACATCCTAATACTTGATTTTACATCGTTAAATGCTGTTTGACATTTTTATAAAATATATGAAACGGAGCAAGTATTACCTTTAAGGATTTAATAGCACCAGATCATAAAAATTTCTTATCTTAAGATCAAAATCTACTGTTCTAACACAACAGGACTGGTGCACATATGAACTCAGAGACTGGGGAAGCTTGCACAGGGTCCCAGCACTGAGAGGGGGAATGGACACCTAAGCAAGAAGCTGTTTACAGCTGATAGCCATTGGCAAAGGGAAAATAAGTCTCTGAGTCTATCAACCACACTCCAGGAAAACATGCTCAATTCAGTGGTATTTTGTGAATACTTTTAATTTTTGCTTCGCTTGGGCTTTCTTTTTGTCTTATTGGTCTTTTGCTTATTTGCTTTCAAGTCTGAGGTTTTGTGGGTTTTTTTGTGTTTCTTGGTTTGTTTGTACATTGGAAGACATGTAGGGGAGAATAGGAAGACCTAGTGCAGTGGAAACTCACTGAGACCAACAAAGGAAACCTAGAGAAGACCTTTAGTAATGGTGGATAGGGAGACTAAACAGGCTATCTCCTGTAACCAGGAAAGGCTTCCAGTGGTGGGACTAGGATACCCTCCCAGCCACAAAAACTTCAACATATGGTCTATCCTCCCTGAAAGATCCACTGAGACAATGGAAGGGCAGAATATCATGCTAAAGGAGGGAAACCATGACTGATACACCAGAGCAGAGCAGGAACTAGAAATCTGGACAGTCAAAAGAGGACTTCTAATGTTATCCTGCTCTCCTCATAGATTAGTGCCTAGCCCAATCCTCAACAGAGAAGCTCCTTACAGCATCTGAAAATGCAGAGCTCAGGGAACTCCACTGAAGAAGTGGAGGAAGGACTGCTGGGACCAGAGTAATAGAGAACACCAAGAGAACAAACCCCATGGAGTCAACTGACCAGTACTTTAGGGGCTCACAGAGCCTGAAGTAGCAGACATGGAACCTGCTGGGTCTCCATATGTCTTGAGGTTGCCTGACCTTGTGCTTGCAGAACTCATACAGGTTGAAATAGGGTGTGTGTCCCTGAACCTCTTACTCGCCCTTGAATCCCTTCTCCCCCTACTGGGTTGCCTAGTCCAACCTTGAAGTAGGGAATTGTGCCTGACCCTGTTTCATCTTGTGCCATGTTTGAGCAGTAACCCTTGGAAAATTGCTCTTTTTTGAGAAGAGGCAAGGTGGGAGTGGGAGGATGGGGAGGGGATCTGGGGGAGAGAGAAGATGGTGGGTACTGGGAAAAGTGAAGGGGGTTGGAAGGGTGATGGAATGTATTATATGAGAGAAGAAAAATATTTTTAAAATCTAATACAAAATAAACTTTGAGAGAGAGAAAGAGAAGAACACAAAGATGGCAGATAAGGAGTGGGGAGGAGATCTGGGGAAGGGGAAAAGATAATCAAAATGTATGAAAACTTTTTTCAAAAAAAAAAAGTGCTGGCAATGAGGAGTGTCCTGTTTCCTGATTCACTAAACAAAAACAACAACAGCAAAATCTTATGGCTCTAGATTTTTACCTGTTCTTCAAAAGAAATGACTCGAGGCTGGATCTTCTCCAGGGTGAAATGATAGATCTCCTTGGCTGTGCTGTCTGGCAGGTTAGGGAGGTGCGTGCAGAAATCCGTCAGCAGCTGCCGTGAGATCACAAGACTGACATTTTCATTCACCACTTGTAAAAAAAAATAAGATACAAAACATGAATAATCTATAAGCTTCCACTAAGCAGTTACATTTTTCTTTAACATTTAAACCTCTGCGGCCAGCTTTCAATGTATTGTTCGGAGACTTCCGCACCGTTACCATCTACGTTACATAACTAGCTTCTTTATGCTGGATTTTACTGATTACGTATCTACTACAAAAAAGCAGGGAAAAACAATAACTTTTCTAAGAAGTAGAAAAGATAGGGAAAATTTATTTCTTGAAAATTTTACACTTTTCCCTTTTTATCTTTACTGTTGTACAAAGGGAAGGCACAGAGCATCTATACATAACCCAATTGGGAAGTCAATTTTGAAGACACGTCAGTTGAATAATAACCCACTGTAAGTAATTAAGAGTCTGGCCTAATCAATCTCAAGGCACATTTGCCACTGACTGTGGGAAGACGGGCAGACAGAGCTGTAAAGACCCACTCAGAACGCAAGGCCAGCATGTGCTTCCATGTACTCACTTGCTTCCACAAAGGCTTTCAGCGCTTCTAGTTGCTCTGTCCCAGATAACTGGATGGCTTTTTCCAGAGTCTGGCGATATCTAAAACAGCATCAGATACAAACAATGAAGGTTTAGTTCTGTCAGCTTGAAACAACCCAGAATCACTAAAGAAGAGAGTCTCGATGTGTTCCTGTTGTGATCAGACACCACCACCCCCCCCCACCCCCGGTGGCGCTGTCCTGAAGATCCTGATTGTATTAACTTAGGATGGAGACCTAAGCAGGGAACCCTGAACTACCAGAACTGAGAAAGCAAGCCAAGCATAATCACACACATTATAATCACACACATTTACTCTCTCTCTCCCTCTGTTCTTGACTTCGAAGTGAGCAGTTGCTTCAAGCTCCTGCTGCCTCGACTTCCCAGTAATGATGGAGAGTGCCCTGGAATTGTGAGCTAAAACAAACCCGTTTTCCCTAAGTTGCTTGTCAGGGTATTTTATAGCAGCAACAGAATTAGACACGTACTGTCTAATGCAAACTCCAAAGTTTATTTATTCATTGTGTCTTTCGTTTCTGTTTTTTTGAGTCAGACTGTCACTATGATATAGGTCCAAGCTGGTCTTGAATTCTCTATGTAGCCCAGCTAACTTGGAACTCTTGATCCTCTGGTCTCTGCCTCTCATAAGCTAGGATTCTGGGTGTGCCACCACGCACTGGCCGCCTTTTTTCATTTCTACCACTAACTTTGATGTCTCTTCAATTTACCCTGCTTTCTTCCAGTAATCTTTACTTGTCAGCTTTTTGTTGTTTTTTGTTTTGTTTTGTTTTACAGCACACTGAAAAATATTTTGAAATACTAAATCTTTTGACTGGTGAATTAGCTAAGCAGATAAAGTCACTTTCCACCAATTCTGAAGTTGTTATCAGAACACACACACACACACACACACACACACACACACACACACAAATAAATGCAATCTCAACAATTTTAAGAGATAAATACTAAACCTGTAATTCTGAAGTGCTACCTCTAGTTTTTAATATTGGGTACCAGAGGGGTTTTGTTTGTTTCCCAAAACCCATCAGAAGAGGAGTAAATTCAAAATTCTATGTTACCCAATCTAAGGACCCTTTTTCTTGAAAACTTTCATTTTGAATTAAAACTAAAATACCAATTTTCTTTCAAGTGTCTTTAAAAGATGAGCCTCCTTTTCTCCAACTGTATGTTGGGAGATTATACCGCATATGGTTCAAATTAGCACTCTAAAAACATCTAAAAGTAAACAGAGACAATGTTAAGGCAATGTTAAGTTCCTTCCCAAAACACAAGCTCCAAGAAGACAGGGACTTTTTCTGTTTCGTTCACTGAAATATCCAATGTCTTAAACAGTACATAGTACAAAATGAGCAGTGATTTAACAAAAATGGTAACATTTTACCTCTTAAGTGAGTCAGTATTAAAAGGCTAAATTTAATTTTTCTTTATCTTTTGTCTTTTTGTTAATTTTTAAAATTTATTATTTTTATTTATGTGCCTGTCAGTGTGAGCATCTGTACATGAATTTGGGTACCAACAGAGGCCAGGAAAGGACATCAAATTCCCTGGAGCTGGAGTTACAGGTGGCTGTGAGCCAGTAGACTCTGGATTAGTCTTCTAATAATAAAGTGGAATAGAGTGGGCAGTGATGGTGCACACCTTTAATCCCACAGAGGCAGGTGGACTGCTGTGAGTTCAAGGCCAGCCTGGTCTACACAGTGAGTTCCAGGACAGCCATAGTTACAACAGATAAACCTTGTCTCAAAAAAAACAAAAAAAAAAAAAATTATTTAGTTTTATGTGTATGAGTGTTTTGCCTGTATGTTTGTCTTTGTACCACATGCAAATCTGGTGCCCTTGGAGGTCAGGAAAGGGCAATGGATCCCCTGGAACTGGAGTTATAAATGGTTGTGATCCACCATGTGAATGCTGTGAAGAGAACCCAGTCCTCTGCAGGAACAGTAAGTGTTTTTAATTGTTGAGCCACTGCTCCAGTCCCCTCTTCTAAAGCTTTGTAAGAGGTAATAAATATGCATGCTATGTGAAAAAAAAAAAAAAGCAGCCTGTATCTGCAACAACAACAAAACATCCTTTTTATATGTACAGTTTCTTATACTAACTTTAGATAATTTGCTAATTCAATTATCAGAAAGCACTTCTAATTGCGTTTTTAACAAGAAAAGCAATATAGTCTGGCTGGTTAAAGTGAGCTTGTGAGACAATTCTGGGTTCAAATAGAAGTTATACTGCCTTCTGGCTATTCACTGATTTAACCAACATTTCTTAAACAAGACAGTGTATGGGAACAGAGGATATCAGCATTAGAAATCCTGTTCTCCATAATTCCTTAAAGTGGAAGCCTTTGTTTCTCAGTTCCCAATATAAAAATCTAAATGAACAGATGACTTTGGCATATGTGCTTCACAAAGTATATGGCTGGCAGAACTGTTTTGTTATGAGGGTAAACATCCAGACACATTCTTACCATAGTACTAGGTAAGTACCTAAGGGAAGGCCAAGAATATTCTCAGAAGCAGCACTGAGGGCTGGAAAGATGGCTCAGTGGTTAAGAGTGCTTGCTGCTCTTTCAGAGAACCTGAATTCAATTCCCAGCACCCACATCAAGGGGATCACAACCACCTGTAACTCCAGGCCAGAGGCGCTGACTCCCTCTTTTGGCATCCATGGACACCTGCACACAGCTGGCTTTCACACTCACACATAAATAAAGGTAATGAACTAAATCTTAAAACAAGAAAGAAAGCAATATTGAGGGAGATGCCAGCTAATACTGCATTTGTTACCATTTATCAAGCAAATTGTTTCATTTACTCTTAACAATAAACTTATGTGGTAGACTGACACAGTAATAGTGTCCAGAGAATTACACCATCCTCTGTCCATAGTCCTTTGCAATATAACTTTGCTACTAAAGAGTTAGTGGTACGCTCCATTTCCTCTCCCCTTGAATCTGGCCTGGTCTTGTTACTTGCTTTCATCTGTACTACAGAATTGATGGGAGACATCTTGGACTAGCTGTAAATCTTGCAGCCTCCACTCTCACTGTTAGAACACTCTGGTGAAGGAAGTTCCAGAAGGAAGCCAAAGCTAAATTATGGAATGAGAATAAAAGACCCAGCCAACAGTCAGGTACCTACATGAGCTCACCCCTAACTGAACTGCCAACCAAATTAATCTGCATAATTGAACAAGGCAAGATCAGGAAAACAGGCCAGGCAACACAGAGACTCCCAAAGGGGGAAAAAGTACTTTACACCACTAAATTTTGTATTAAGCAGCAACAGACCAAGGAAAAACCCTATCGGAGACAGGCTACTGTTCCTCTACAATTCAGAGCTGAAGAGGTAAAACAGCAAGCTGAAGTTTCGGAGTTCTTTCACATTTGAAAAGCTGTATCTTATCTGATAACTAATGGACTTTTTCTGTAATATAATGAAAAAGTAAAGGAAATATGAGGGAATACATAAGCTAGTTTTACTTTCATCCAAATCGATTAAAAAGTTTCAATACATGCAAAAAAAAAAAAAAAGATTAAACAATAAAACAGTCAACTATTTCCAAACCGTGGAATAAGTTGGTATGTATTTACCTACTGCTTAAAAATACAATTCTTTGGCGCTTTCTATATACCAGGGATTGTATTCAGTTATTTAAGTGTGATGAGTATATATAGACACACACATTCATTTCTACATCAGATAAGATTAAGTCTCACGATTATACTGCCATTTTCTTAAGCAGAAAAACGAAGCACAAAGTAGTCAGGCCCAGAGTACACAACTAAATTTCCCCCTGATAAATCAGACTGTATTTACTACCAGAGAAAAAGCCACACAACACATGTGTCATTTCAGCGTACAGGTTTGAGCGAGAGTATTCCATTAATTAGATCGACATGTTCTTGGCGGTCAGGGTGTAAACATCAGGGCCAGTCTGAGGCACACTTTCAAGCAGAAGGCAAAGCTGTATGATCTACCACTCGGGGGAACTGACACGTCTCAAATTTTGTCTCGGGATTGGACTAAGCGTTCCAAGATTCCGACAAAATTCCTAAGCAGCCCCTGGAAACATCGCCGCTCTAGAGGAGATTCTGCCTGTGTTTCCTTCTACAGAGTCGGTGACAGACCTGAGAGTATCCAGAACACAGGGACCCACGCACGATAGGAACTGAGAAGTTGTGGACGACATGACCGCGGCCATACCTCCTCGGCCCCTGTCAGAGCCTCCCCTTAAAACAAAACAAAAAACCCACTCTGCATCAAACCCAGCGTATGAGCTGCCCCCCCCCCCCCCAGGGCGAGGACGGGGGCGGCAAAGAGGACTCCAACTCGGTGCGCTGGGCCGGCCAGAGGCACCGAGGAAGGCGGCCGCCGCCGAGGGGGCCGCCGAGGGGGCCGTCGTCTTCCTCAGCAGGCTCCCAGAAGCCGAAGGCGCCCACAGAGGACGTCGCCAAGGACTCGAGAGGCTGGCAGACACCCGAGCACGGCGTTGGACGGCCAGGACCCCGCACACGGCCCTGCGGTTTCTGCCTCCCGGCAGCGCGTGCCACAGCCGACTGGAGGCCCGCCCCCCTGAGCCCTCAGGCCTACCTCCAGCCTCGCCCCCGAGAGCCTCCGTCACCCCCAGGAAGGTGAGTCTGTGGCTTCCTTCCCACCTCTGTACTCCTAGGAATTACTCACTTGCCCGCCAGATCTTTATGAGAGCCGCTCGAGTTCATGAGCTGGGCCAAATCCTGTCGCACGGCGGCCGCCATCTTTCCTCGAGCTCAGCCACGGCTGCGGGATCGCTCGCAGCCAAAAAGGAAACGAGTGTGGTCCTCCAGAATCCGGGCAGAGGGAACCCGAGGTGCCATAGAATAGCGTCTTTACGGGCCAGAGCGCCGAGTACGGGAGCTGAAATTAGCTCCGCCTTCAGGGTTGAGTGACACGAAACTCTTCTTCTCCGGTTTCAGGCCCGTCCTGGCCTGGGATTGGCTGAAAAACTTGAAGGCGTGTACCTTGTGCAGCTTCTGTAAGGGCCCGGCATGTTAAACTACCGCGTTTTCACTCAGTTCCTAGACTGAGGATTATTGTTGTTCCCTTTCGTTCTTCTGTAAACTACTTACGGAGAAGAATGAATTGTTTTTATTTTTTATTTTCAATTTATTGTAGACCAACACTGGAAAAAAAAAAAAAAAAAGCACACGACACACAATGAGAAAGAAGGGGGAGAGATTAGCCTGGTTATATACAAGTTCAAGAAAATGGTCCTCCCAGGATGAAGCGCCACCATTGAGGTGTGCTGATGTCCCACATGTGAGAAACTCAAAGGCATAATGTATTATAATAGTGGACTCTTTTTGGTGCATTCCCCTTACTAAATAAAGAAATAAATAAATAGACTTGGTGGTATTCACTTTTAATACCAACACTCCAGAGGTGGAGGCAGGAGGACAGAAGTTCAAGACTATACTCCTGAACATTAACACGTTCAAGGCCAGCTTGGACGACAAGAGACCCTGTCCAACAGAAAGACACAGTGTAGATTTAATGTATACACACACACACACACATACACACACACACCTATGGACTACATATATGTATTACCTTTTCCTGTTACACCCTGTATTTTTTTTAAAGTATTGGTCATACATCCCACTTTGTTCAGAACAGTGCTATTTTCCCCTATTGTTCTGAAATAATTATTAGTAATACTGTCTTTCACTTTAGAAACTGGTATTTGAATGACAAGTTATATGATCATTTTACTTTTACATGTGATTACATTCATTATTCATGTAGTCTTACAAAACTTCTTTTGTAAGATTTTATAAATAAATGTAAGATTTTGTATTCCCTTCCTTTCACAAAAAGTAGTACTTCTTATTATTCTGCCTTCGGTGTTTTCAATTTTTCTAGCGATTTAGCCGTATAAGACCTGTCCGTTTTATCATTATTTTTTAAAGTAAGTAGTGATAGTACCTTATAATATATTTAGTCCTTATAGGACATATTAAGTAGTTTTTAATAGAGCAGCTGATGGCACAGAGAATAACCTTATGTATACATGATTTAAGGTATGTGCAAGTAAAATATACTCCCAAAAGTGAATCAAGATACACACAGTTTTTGGCAGATATTGCCAAATTGAACTTTACAGGAAGATTCTAGTATTTTACCCTCCAGTCAGATATAGTTAGGATTGAAAAGTGGTATAGACTTCCTACAACAAATACTAAATACTTACCTAAAAACAAATACTAAACTTGAAGCATTTTGCCATCTTGGTATGTTATAAATGACATGGTCTCTCTACTGGGAAGGGGACAGAACAAGGAAAACAAAGTAAAGTAAAGATTATCCACACCCATTCAAATCACCATCTTTTGGCAAGAATGCCTAGTACTACTGAGACTGGAAACTCACTTTCCAGCTGGGCAGCCGTGTCCCACAAAGGGGCGGGTCAGGTCTGTTGGCACAGGCCTCTTAAGGCCTTACTGGACAACGTAGTGAAAACCTGTCTGAAAATAGGAAGTAAAAAGGAATATACCTTGCACCTCATTGGTAGAGCACTTGCCTACCATGTATGAGGCCCTAGACTAAACTCCTTGTCTAAGAGTGAGAGCGCGGGGAAAAGGAGGAAAGAAAGGAGAGATGAACCCATGGATGAGGGATGGAGAGAATCAACAGTCTCTTCCTGTGTCCATCTGACCACCTAAATATCTGTGGGTCCTTTCGCAGAAGAATAGCTTCCTTCCCCGAGGAAGAGAGTTCAACTTCCCATTCTGTGTTGCCAGAAGTAAAATAAAATTACAGCGATGTAAATATCTTCAGTGGGATATACTTTTTATTTTATAATCAGGCATTCCACAACATAGAAGAAATGTTCCAAGGAGAGGATTGACATAGTTATACAGACAGGAAAACAAAGGAAAGAAACAGGGAAAAGTGAGCCTGGCATAGTGGCCACACCTGTAATGCCCATACTCATACGGGTGAGGCCAGGGGATTCATACAAGTTGAAGGCCATCCTGGATACATAGTGAATTCCAGACCAGTCTGGGCCACAGACTGAGATCCTGTCTCAAAAAAGGAAAGGAAAAGTGGTTTGGCTGTTTCAAAATTATTTTCTTTGTAATACAGGACCAAAAAATAAAAAATAAAAATAATTTGGAAAATTCTAGCTTACTTTAGGTTAATTTGGTTTGTTTGTTTGTTTTACTTTGTTTTTTTTTGTTTTTTGTTTTTTTTTTGTTTTGTTTCTTTGTTTTTGTGAAAACATAAAGCCTTGAAGGAGCTTCATCAATGTGCTATTTGAAACTGCTTGTTTGAAAAAAAGCAATGGGCTCCTGTGAGCCCAAATGCACAAAGCATTTGGATTCTTAGCACCCATATAAAAAGTTAGTCTACAGCCAGGTGGTGGTGGCAGCGGCGGCATACGCCTGTAATCCCAGCACTCAGGAGGCAGAGGGAGACAGATCTTTGTGAGTTTGAGGCCAGCCTGTCTACAGAGTGAGTTGCGGGGTGAGACTTTCTAAAAAAAAAAAAAAGCTAGTCTCCAACAGTTAAGTCCTGAGGACTTGCTGGCCAGCCAGTCTAGCTAAAAGAACAAGCTTCTAGTTTTGTGAAAATAGGTGGAGATAGATGTAGGAAGACCGCTGGTCTTTACATGTGCATGCATCAGTATGTGCTCACACACTGATATCAAAGAACAATCATAACGTTACCCTATAGAAGCTTACAGTCTCACTCTCAAAGTTTCTAATTTACTATAGAGTTTAGCAATCTCCACATGATTAATCTTTGTTCCTTATTGAGAACTCACCTTTTCACCTAATCAAACTGTCTTTGGCATATCAGGATTGCCAATATCATTGCCCTTTGAACTTTGGGGACATTATTAAGTAAAATAAAGATTACTTGAATGCAAGGACAGCAATAGTAGATCTGATAACTAGGACAGCTACTGAGTGACTAACCAAAATGGCAGCACAAACATTGCCGATTCACTGAGCAAAGGGTGATTCATTCCCTGAGTAGCACTGAAAAGAACGGCCAGAGAATTTATCATACTACTCAAAAGAGTGCTCAGCTTGTTTGTTGTTTATTTTTGGAGTTTTCCACTTAATATTTTCAGACTGTAATTAATTACAGGTAATTGCAATCTCTGAAAGTAGAGTCAAGAAGACTTGGAACAGACCTTGCCGCTGGTGTACCTCAAACACTGATCTCACTGGGTTCAGGCATGTGTGGTATATTGGAAGTGTATGGTGTTAGAAGAAATTAAAAGTTACTGTAATTAATGAATGTTGAGTGTATTCCTTCTTTGGAGTTCACTGGGGTTTGAGAATCGAGGGCTTGTACAGGCTAGGCATTTCTGTGTTTGCTTTTACTATAAGTTTTTGAGTATTTAGAAAGTTCTAACAGTTTGCTTCCAGACTGTCCTGATGCTCAACTGTCATTCTAGAAGTAAATGTTGGATCTGCCCTAGTTAGCTCCTTCCATACTCAATCCATCCACATTCATTCTCTTCCCCCTTCCTCCCTTCCCCCCTCCATCACCCTTTATTTAAACATCTTCCTTTGTAGTTAACCACCTGGACATTTCATTGCTCCATCAGTGATCTCCTGTACAATATCGCAAGGGCATCTCCATTACAGCCCATGGGTATGGAAGTCTCCAGAATCTTTTTTGTTTCAGAGAGTTCTCTGGCTAAGGATAGGTACCGCATCTGTCAAACAATGTCAAAATCTTATCAGAAGAGACAATTCCACTATGTTGGATGTTTTCTGTTCCTTGAGGGATTTGATGATGAAGGCTGAAGCAGAAAGTATGCCTTTTACAGGAGCATGAGGCGCTGAGGCTATGAGCTCAGGTCCTCGCAGGAGCCTGGCAGGCACTTCACCACTGAGTGATCTCCTGAACCGGAGCCAATGCACCCTCAGTGTCTAATGGCGTCGACCTAGAAACTACCTGACAAAGTAGTCTTCAGTGAGGCAATAATTTTTATTAAATTGGTTTTCTTTATGCTTATCTTTGTTTTCTGTCGATTTTTGTTTCTGTTTGCCAAAAAATCTTAAAGGGAAAAAACAAACAAACAAACAAAAACCTAGAGAAAAAAAATCTCTAATCCAAGTCTCTTCTGCCATGTTAAAGTATATAAACAACTTGCGGGTTCACTGTGCTCAAGATCCAGAATTGTGAAGTTCTTTTAATCTCTTTTCATCCCTGTTTCAGATTAGACTGGCAGTAACTTGCCAAACAAAAACTCAGCCACACAACCAGGGATTTTTTTTCCTGATAGAAAGCTCCTATCTGGAGAGGGAGGTTTTCCTGCCTTCCTAGTTGTTGTAGGAGCAGTTTTACTAAATATTTTCACTCAGAAAGGACTTCTCTGAGATAGAGAGCTAACCTAGGCGGTTCAAAGCCCTGGGTTCGGTTCCAGGGAGAGCAAGAGCATGATGGGAGAGAAGAGCAGGGCAGGCCTTTTCCTAGGCTGCTGGACCACTTACTCCTCATGCCTCATGTCTAAAAAGCTGTAATTTCAGATTTTACTCATATCATTGAGAGAGAAAGGCAAAGCTCGATGATTCAAAAGACTTATTCTCTCTCTTACTCAGTTCTAAGGAGTTTGCTAGTTAGTTAGGCACATCTGCGTTGACTTAGAGCAGAGCACAAATCCCAGCTTTAAAAAAAAATGTAAGAGGTTTAGGTTGTAAAGATGGCTCAGAAGTTAAGAGCAGTGGCTATTCTTCTAGAGGATCTAGATTGGTTTCCTGGCCCCAACAGGGTGGCTCACAACTATCTGTTGCTCCAGTTTGGAGGAATTTGATGCTCTCTTCTGGTCTCTGAGGGCATGCATGTAGTACACATATATACACACAGACAAAACACTCATTAAACACATATAAAATAAATATACACAAAATAAATCTAAAAACAAACAAAAAACATGTAACAGAACATTAATAGCACCCTTTCCCAGCAATTTCTGATCCAGGCGTTGATGGTGCATGCCTTTAATCCCAGCACTTGGGAGGCAGAGGCAGGTAGAGCTTAATGAGTTCAAGGCCAGCCTGGTCTACAGAGTGAGTTCCAGGACAGCCAGGGTTACAACAAAGAAACCCTGTCTCAAGACAACAACAACAAAAAGTTGAGAAACTGGCTAGTGGCTGGTATAGGGCACATGTTTAATCCCAGCACTCCAGAGGAAGAAACAGACAGACCTATGTGAATACCGGGTCAGCCTGGTCTACATAGCAAATTCCAGGCCAGTCAGGTCTACATATGAGATACTATCTCAAAATGGGGAGGGGGTGGTCTGAAGAGGCTGGAGAGATGGCCCAGGGGTTAAGAGCACTTACCCAGATGGCCTGGGTTCAGTTCCCAGCACCCGCATCAGGTAGCTGACAACTGCCTATAACTCCAGCTTCGGGAAATGGATTCCCTCTTCTGGCCTCTGCAGACACCTCTACTTTCACGAACATAGTCACATACATATGTGCATAATTAAAAAGAAAGGTTAAAAAAAAGAGTTGAGAAGTTGAGAAGCATCTAGCAGATTCTTAACGCCATCGGTATATGAATTCCATTCACTGAACTCTTCTCTAATAATGCTATTTCTCTGGCCAGGAGTCTACTGTTATGACAATCAACTACATAGGTCTAGCCTCTCACCCCCTTCCCTAAAGACATGCAAAGGCAGTCATCCGGACTTCCCTTCCTGGCGGACATTTTTTGTGTTTTTAACCTAGCCCAATCCAAGCATGCTTCACCATCGAAGAAAAGAATGCGAGTGACCGTGTGTGTTCTGCTGTCTCCCGCACTGGTCTTACTCACTCCCTCTTGCTTTGGGTGGTGCTGTGAGACCATCTGTTTTAGAATCATCATGTACTTTCTAATTTAGACCTGGTACAGCCAGTTCCCAAGGAGCCCTTGTTCTGTTAGGGGTTTGATGGTTATGATAGACGACAACTGGAGTGTTAGGAATGCTCCTACTATTGTGTCAGTAATTTTGTCCTTCTCATGGGACGGAACCAGAAAACATGTATTTTAAAGATGAAATAACTCATTTCATACAGACACGTCTAATCCTAACCTCCTCTGTGTTGTGCCTGTGTCTTCTAATTCCCACATCCAGAATCCCAGTTAACAAGCGTATTAGGAAACCCGGATTCAGAATATCCCATAATTGCTAATTATATTTACCTCACACTACGCTTCCAACACCCTCAGAGTAACATAACAATACTAATACTGTTATAGAAATATAAGTTTAAAAAATGGTTGAGTGGGCATGAGATGCCCTAGCAGGTAAAGGAGCTTACTGCTAAGCCTGATGACCTGAGTTCGATTCTGGGGACATGCATGATGGAAACGGAAAACCGTGGCACCTGATGAGAGTCTAATTTTATTGTCACCATAAGTCACTTGATTGTTTACTTACTTTCCTTCTAAAATGGTCAAAGACTTTTTTCCCTCTAGAGTCCAATAATTTTACTAGACAGTGTGTCAAAGTTGGCCTTCCTGATTCAGTATTCTCAGGAATATAATGAGCTCTTTCAATGTGTAGGTTTTTAAATGTTCTCCAGCATTATATTCTGCTAGACTTATTTGTAAAAGTTTTCTTTGGTTTGTTTTGTTTTTCTCTTAGCAGACTCTCATTAAACAGCCCAAGCTGGGCTTGAACTTTCTATCCTCCTGCCTCTGGCTTCTGAATGCTGGGATTGATTACAGACATCTGCAACTATGCCTGGCTCTTTTGGGTTCTTTCTTCAGAAACTATTGTCAATGTTCCTTATCTTTCCATTTTTCTTCAAAATCTCTTAAGAATATGTATACATGTGTGTGTGTGTGTGTGTGTGTGTGTGTGTGTGTGTGTGTGTGTATGCATGCGCAAGCGCACACGTGTGTGCAGAGCCAGAAGAGGATCCCAGTTCCCCTAGAGCTGGAGTTGCAGGTGGTTGTGAACTGCTTGATGTGGGTGCTGGGAACTGAACTCATGTCCTCTACAAGAGAAGCATGTTCTCTTACTCACCGAGCTATCGCTCTAACATTTATTATTTCTCTTATGGTATTACTTCCTTTGTAATTTACACTTGGTTTTCTTCTGGTTTGATATTTAATTTTTTTTTTTGCAGTGCTAGGAATTTGAACCCAGGGCCTTGCACATTCTAGGAAAGTACTCTACGTCTCAGCTCTATTCCCAGCACTAATCTTTAACTCTAAAATGATATTTTAAATTATTTTCTGCCTCTCATGCCAGGTCTTACTATATTGTTCCAATTCCATATCATTTCCTTATCAATTCTGGTAGTATGAAAGCACGTTTAAAACCTTTTAAAAAATGTGTGTTGGACTGACAAGATGATTCAGCAATAAAGATGTTTGCCACCAAGCCTGATGAGCTGAATTCAATCACTGGTTCCCAGTGTGGGAGGAGATAATCTGCCCCTGCAAGTTGTCCTCTGACTTCCACAGGCACACATGTACAAAATAAGTAAAATGTAAAGAAGTGTACTATCTCTTATTTCAGTTTAATTGATGATTTCTATCCCTTTCCTAACACTCACTATTAAACATTCCCTAGTATTAAACATCAAGTTTTCTGTTAATTCCTTCCTTCTAGACACTCTAACCTCTGCTAGAGCTCATTTTTTAAAGATTTATCTTTGCTATTTTTGTTATTTATGTATGTGCATGTTTGTGTGCGTATGTGCATGTGTGCGCACATAGGCCTTTGGAAGCCAAAGCCAGAAGAGAGCATTGGATCCCTTAGAGCTGGAATTACAGAAGGTCGTGAGTCCCTGGACATGGCTGCAGGAACTCAAACTCTGGTCCTTTGCAAGTGGGATTGCCAGCTGAGCCATCTCTCCAGTGCCACTGCTGTTTCTTTATTACAACTTATTAAATGAAAAGTCTTAGAATGTTATTTTACTGCAGTACTTCCTCTGCCAGCTGAGACTTTTAGGGCCAAAGTGATATTTTTGGTTTCATTTTAGCCAACATTTTCTGTGCAGTGTCCCTCCTCTCCTCTACTGAGGAACTCCTTAACACTTGTGTTATAAGTGTGTTACATTGCCATTAGTCATCCACACCACCTTGCATATTCGAAGTAGATCACCTCCCACAGATCCCTCTCCCCTGCATCCCTATTTTGATGAGAACTGTTGTTTATTAGCACGGAGGGGTCTTGTGCACCATGCATGTACGTGGAGGTCAGAGACAACACTGGGAGTCTGTTCTCTCCATCTACCTTCATGTGGGTTTCAGGGAGAGAACTGAAACATCTTTGCCTACTGAGTCATCTCATGGTCCAGTTCTGGTTTTTAAAATTGTTTAATTGGTTTTTGTTTTTGTAGCCTACTTTCTTATTTTACTTTTATTTTTATGGTTTTCGTTTGTTTGTTTGTTTGTTTGAGACAGGATGCCATGTGGAACAAACTATTCATCTTTCTTATAGAACCCAGGACCACAGCCCAGGGTGGCACCACCCACAATGGGCTAAGCCGTCCCCATTGATCAAGAATTAAGAAAACGTCCTACAGTCTGATCTTATGGAAACATTTTCTCATTTGAGGGTCCCTCCTTTCAGATGACTCGAGCCTGTGTCAAGATGACAGAAGACTAGCCAGCACAGGTGGCACTCCTGTTTTAGCATTCACCCTCCGTGATCCCTATAAGGATGTCCACAAGAAGCATGTTTGTGAAGGTCTGCGTAGTCACAAGTCTCTGTCATCCTGACTGTTCAATGGAATGTGGGCTGAACTGACAGCTTTTTCCTTCGTAGCTTCCAGTTTTTGTAGCTTCCAAGGTTTCAGATGAGAAGTCAAAGCCATCCAGTACCAGGGATATCCTGTCTCCCTCAGTCCTTCCCTCTCCTAACTTATTTTAAGTAACTTCTTTTTTTTTTTCCCTAACAGTTTAAAGATCTTCTCTTAATAAAGATGTACCTAGGGCATGTTTAAGTGTGTCCTTTCTCATTCATTCTGCCTGGAACACAGATGAGTAAGGGGCATTTTCTAGAAGCATTTGTTTAAATATCACCTCTCTGTTTTCTGTTCCTTTTTCCAGATAACCATATATTGGGCCTTTCAGATTTATCTTCGGAGCAACTTGTCTTCTTCATCTTAATTTCCAGTTTATATATGTCTGCTTTGTGTTCAAGGACATCTTTTCCTGGCAGCTTTGGTAGCACGCACCTTTAATCCCAGTACTAGGGAGACAGAGGCAGGCAGACACCTGTGAGTTCAAGGCCAGCAGGACTACATATTAAGATCATGTCTCAAAAAATCCTTTCTATATTTCAATGCCTTAGGGATTCAATAATTCTCCATCACCACATGAACATAGTTTTTCTTAGAGATAATGATCTGGAGAAACAGAGGAGATAGATCAATCAGGAAAAACATTTGCCACATACGTGTGAGGATCCAGGCTGTATCCCTACCACCCATGTAAACTCCAGGCACGATGAGATGCACTTGCAGTCCCAGTGCTGGACAGGCTGAGCAGGAGGATCTATGGGGCTTGATGCGTCGGCAGCTTAGCTCAACTGGTGAGACCCAGGTCCCACTGAGGGCCCTCTCCTTAAAAAATAAGGTGTGCAACTCCTAAGGAATGACACCTGAGATTGTCCTCCAACCCTCACATGTATTTGCACACATGTAAAAGCACGAGTGTGTGCACGCGCACACACTCACACTCACACACACATGAGAGAGATAATGATTTTTGTAAGTATATTCATATGAAAATATTTTATATATAATGACCACAAGTGAAGACACAAACCCACATATCCACTGTCAGAAAAGTTAGTAAAAAAGTATATTCATCCAATCAAATATTCAGCAAAAAACATTAAAACAGAATAAACTAAAAATATATGCAATAATCACGATCTTAAAAACATTTTTCTGAGTGAAAGAAGCCAGGCAGTAAAAAAAAAAAAAATACAATAAGGGTCTATCTACGTAAAGATGTACATCAGACAAAACTAATTTATAGTGATATAACATCAGAGTTGCAGGTGGGGCTGAAGAGATGGCTCTGAGGTTAAAAGTGGGTGCTGCTCCACAGTGGACCTGAGTTTCATTCCCAGTACCCACGTCAGTGGCTTACATCTGTAGCTCCAGCTCCAGAGGAGATCTGACACCTTTGGCCCTCTCAGACACCTACCTGTACTCATGCACAGATACACAATGCACATATTTAAGAGTAATAAACATAAATTTAAAAGTAGTTTTGGAGCTGGTGAGATGGTTCGCCAAAAAAGACATGCGTGCACATACATGAAGATAAAAAACAAAAAACAAAAACAAAAACAAAAACAAAAAAACAACACAATGCTTAGTTTGTGGGATGAAAGAAAAGCCCTGGGTTGGATTTGGCTTATAAGCTTTAATGTGCGGATATCTGCTCTCGAGTATTCTCTTTTACTAGTGAATGGCTCAAGAAGAAACACATGGTCACGTCTGACCAGTGTCTCAGGAAGAGAAATTGAGGATGTGTTTAACTTACCATTGTAAAAAGGTCTATGGACGGGATGTCCAGGTTCTGTATCCAACACTTGTAAATTGTGTGTGAAGTTTATGTGGTCCTGGGTGCCAGCCACAAACCAGCAAGAACAAAGGCAAAACCTTGAGGATGGTTTCACAAAAAGCAGGAATTAGCTGATGTCTCTCTTTTCTATGTTAGTTTTATTTGTTTTTTGAGACAGGCTGGCCTCAAACTCCTGATCCTCCTATTTCTACCTCCCAGGTACAATTATTGCAAATGTATACAGCCATGCCCATACTGGTATCTCTGATGCCACCTTTTCTCTTCTGAATTATTTTGAAAAGCTAGGATAGAAAAATAAGAAAATAATACTTTATAGTATGTACATCATACAGAACAAAGATAGGTAGGAAATAGTAGTTATGAACTACTTTTGCTTGAACTCTCTGTGACTTGCACTTGAAAATAGTCTAGTTACTGTCAGTATTGAATTACAATTATGCAGCAAATAGCTCTGCTCATGGCTGTGAGTTTACAGGTCCCAGTCCAGTATGCCAGTACCAGAATTTGTATCTGAGTGGAATAAAGAATAGCAGTTTGATTGGATATGGGTCAACCATTTGTGTGAACAGCTATTTACATGAGTCTTAAGGGTCATTTTTTATGGTCAAGAAGGGGCATTGTCATGGAGATTATACGATGCTAATATGTACCAATCTTTTCCAATCGTGTCGTAGTAGCTAGGTCCGTGTGCAGAGGTCTTCATATTTCTGTCCTGCGCAGTTGAGATTTTTCATGTCTTCTTTGTACTAGGATTATATATATCCTTTGCCATAAACACGTTTCTTTCACCTCATTAATATTAGGCTTTGGCTGCATGACTTATTTAAATCAATGCAACCTGGGCAGAAATGATAGTATGCTAATGATTTGGGAGTGGTGTAAAAAGACACCATGCTTCCACTCAATCTTTTCTGTCCCCAAAAACTCCTGGGAAAATAGCATTCCATAGTAGCTAATACCCTGTATATTCAGGATTAAAATAAGTAGAATTATTGTGGAGGTTTATTTTTAGTTATATATAAAATAATTGTTTTATACATTGTTGGGTGAGGGGCTAACCTAGGTCTAGGACGTTTTGTATTGTCTTCAGGTATTGGATTTATGTGAGGGTGTTAGATTGCTTATGAGCTGGATCTGAGAAGTTCTGAATGAATAAAAACACCCGAGCTGAGATGCTCAGAGCTCCACTGTTGATCGAGTCTGGCGCTGGCTATGACAGCTTCCCTCTGCTGAGGTCCAGCAGAGTTTGTACCTATGAAAAATGCCTCCTTGTCTTCCTTGGTGAGCTGCCCCCATAGGTGTACTACTACATAGAATAGACAGGAACTCAGCAATATACCTGGGTTCCTAGATCAGAGAATCTAGCTGTTCTACTATCCTTTCTGTTGCTGTGATAAAATATTGACCACAAGCAACTTGGAGAGAAAGGTGTTCATTTGGCTTAGACTTCCAGGTCATATAATCCATCATATTGTATAATAAAGTTAATTTATATTAATTTTACACAAGTTTAGACCTCTGAAACATCACCATAGTTAAATTCAAACACATTGCCAGAAAGTTCTATTCAATCGTTGGTTAGCAATCAAACACTGTAATTCAACAAGCCAGGCATGGCGGTACAGACCTCTAATCTCAGCACCTGGGAAATAGAAACAGAAAAACTGTTGTTGTAAGTTCAAAGCCAGCCTGGGTTACTTAAGAAGACCCTGTCTCAAAAATCCAAAAACAAATAATAATTCTTAGTTCTCCTTTGATATATGTGGAATTTTATTTTCAAATGGCATAAAAATATTAATTTTATTTCACATCGGGCCAATTTTTCTCATTGATTTTGTCATAAGTTTCTCGGAATCTTTCAGTTTTCAAAAAATTGTTAACAAGGGATTACTCACGTGTTGTATTAAAAAGGATAATATGCTTCAGTTAAACATGGGCACATGCTCATAACCCCAGCACCTGGGAGGCTGAGGCAGTCAGCCTGCCACAGATCCAAGGCAAGCCTGGGGCTACACAGTGAAGCTCTGATCTCAAAAAAAGTTATAATGAAGAATAAGTCAAAGTGAAAGGTAACATATCTTTGTGGACTGCCTTTATAGAGACATCCTGGACTTCAGGCAAAGGCTGTTACAAGCCAAGGAAGTTCTGATTAATCTTTTGGAACTGACTTCTGGTAAGGACATTTTATTAACTAGTAGATGCTTTGTGCCTGGCATCACATTTGGTAAAAAATAGGTATTCGGCAATAGATTTAATTTCGTTTGCCAATAACTCTACCCAACTCTAACTCTACATTCCTGTTTTTATTTTTTTATTCTATTTTCTTCAGAATCACTATCTGTTGGACTTGAGGGTTTATCTCAGTGTTAGCAAACTTCCTAAGCACTTAAGAAGCCGTGAATGCAATCCCTGGAACCTTTTTTTTTTTCTTTTGAAAAACTGAAGATCTCTCACAACATTTCCTCCAAGAACTGCAAAACCATCCTAGAAAGGGCAGCACAGCTGGCCCTCAGATTCAGGATGTACAGCAAAGAAGATGAATATATAGCTCACACATACATGTTTTATTTGTGTTTAAATAAACCACAAAAGCTGCAAAGAGAAAAAAAGAAAAAAGAAAACCCAGAAACTCAACAACTGGATGAAGACACTGAAACACCCTGAAACTCACAGCTATTAAACTGCAGGGCTGGTGGATTGCAGACAGTGTGGATCCAGAGATCCATCAACCTGAGCTATTTATGATTATTTTTAATAAATACTATTCAGTCTCTGCAATATTTATGTTTCGTACCTAATCCCTTTTAGCTTAGTCATCATGGGAGGTATTACTAATTAGCTGTTATATCTCTACATTTTAAAAATTACATGTATTCACTTGTTGGGGAGGGGTACATGTATGCCACAAAACACATGTGTTGTTCTAAGGACAACTTGTGAGAGCTGGCTATCTTCTTCCTTGTGGATTCTGGGGGGGGTCAAGCTTAGATTGTCATGCCTGGTAGTGAGCATCCCACTCTTGAGCCATTCCACCAGCCCTGACACCTCATCTAGTTCTTTTTGTTGTTGCTGTTTGAGACAGGGTCTATATAGCCCTGGCTGTCCAGAAATTTGATATGTAGACTGACCTTGGACTTAACAGAGATCTGCCTGCTTCTGCCTCCCAAGAGTTCTGACATTTGAAGTTGTGTACCACCACTCCAGGCTTTATCAAGTTCCTGATAAGGATCCTCTTGTGATAACAGGGATGCCTCTGCCATTTTGTTGCAATGTATGATGTTGCTGCTCTTTTTTTAAATTTTTTTTAAAATCTTGATCCATGGAAACACTGTGTGTCTCTGTGTGTGTGTGTGTGTGTGTGTGTGTTGGGGGGGGTGCATCACTAAGAAATCCAGACCGAGTGCTGGGTTCAAACTCAGTGTTCTTGCCTCAGCCTCCCAAAAGCTAGGATATGGGTGTGTGCCACCCTGCCCAGCTAAAAGCTTTATTTTACTCTTGGTCATATGTGGATTTTACTTACTTATCTTTACGATTTGATTTATATTTTTAAATTATGCGTGTGTGTGTGTGTGTCTGTGGTATGTGCACATGAGTATGGCACCTTTGGAGGTGGAAGAGGGTGCTGGATCACCTGGACTGGAGTCACATGTAGTTGTAAGCCTCCTGGTGTGGGTGCTGGGAGCTGAATTTGGGTCGCAAGAACAGTACCCCGTCCTACCCAGAGTCCTAATCAAGGAGCCATCCTTCCAGCTCCTTTTCAGAATTGTAATATTCAGCACAATTGTTGAGTGCTATCTAATGTACCACTAGATACCATGTACCATGTTTCTCTCTTTAATAAATTACACCAGTATATTGACTAAAACTATCATTCTCCACATAGACTAAATACTTTGTCATGGTGTGAGTTCTTTTTACAACCAGACTGTTAACATTTGATAAAATTGTAATAGTCACTTTAGTCTTTGTAACAAAATCACAGTAAAAATAGAAATGTTGCCTTTATTCTTTAGGTGTTATTTGTAGTAGTGCTATCAGATTTGTGCTAGCCTGGTGGAATAAACTGAGAATTTTTCTCCTAGGGTGGGGGTGCAGGGTGCAGATTATCTCCTTAAACCGAGACAAATTTGGAAAGTCCATCTCTCTGTCCTCTTCCTTCCAGGGATGCCCCATGGGACCACCAGTCATTTGACCAGGATTTCTGGCTAGTTCTCAAGGTTTTTCATAAACAAAGCATACAATACAGATCCCCAATAAAATCTGTGCAAACTCTCCGTGCTAATTTCATGCCACTGAGCTTGCTAAAGTGTGGTTATAGCTTAATAGAACTAACAATTGAGGACAATACTTTGTAGCAGCTTGACTTCTCTTGCTTTTATTTAGCTGTCTGAATCCTTGGAAGCGATTTTTATTTTGTAGACAGAAAAAGAAACATATAGGAATTAGTGGAGGTACCAGGATTTAAAAACAGGAATACTTGATTGTAAAGTGATGGCTTTAACATAACTCACCTCCTCCATGCCGTTCCCCAGGTAGCCTTGCTTTGTCTGTGTGTCTTCTTTAGTCCTGAAGCGATGCACTTCACAGTTGTACATTTACACACTTAGGTTGTTATTTCATCTGTGTAAGTTCTCTCGTCTGGCAGCGTGGCTAACGGAATACTTACTCTTAAGGCCTTTTTTATTTCTTGAATTCTTATAAATAACCCAAAAAAATGAACAATTAAATACAAAGAATCCATATTTTATTAGTATAAAGTGTTTATTGTATTGCAAAACAAATATCAAAAACTCCTTTTCAAAATAAGTTTAACTCTGCATGCTCCTCCCAGGAGCTTTTCGGCGCCCCTTGCAAAATTCATGTCTAAACCCCAAAGAGATTTAACACTCGAGAAAGGGTGCCGACTTCCTCCTCACTCAAGAGCATCACCCAGCGGGGGCGCGCTGGAAACCGCACCTACTCAGGTCTGGTCACAAAGCCAGAAGCTCGCACTGCCGGGTGTTCCCCGCCTTCCCTTTGACAGAGGCCCCAGGAGGAGTCACGTGGAACCGGAGCGCACTCCCCAAGCCTTGCGCAGTGACGCGGATCGGGTTGCCAGGGGGCGGGGCGAGCCGCGGAAGGGGCGGGGCGGAGGCAGCCGACGGGGGCGGGGCGGCGCAGGGGCGGGCGGGGCGGTGCGCAGGCGGGGCGGGGCGGCCCGGCGTATTATGGGATGCGGCGGTGGAATGGCGCTGGGCGCGTGATTTTGAACAAACCCGGGTCTGTGTTTCGGAGGCGCCGCCGCCGCCGCGGCTGCTGGGAGCCCGGGGAACGCGGCGCGAAAAGGAGGCGGCGGCGCCACCGGCTTGGGTGAGTGTCAGCTCCGGAGACCCGGGCTGAGCGGCGGGGACTGGAGCCGGGCCCGCGGGGCCGCGCGGGCGGACAGCGCCGACCGGCTCCCGGGCAGCTGGAGCCGGTGGGCCGCGGCGGGCGGACGGTCTTCGGGGCGCGGCCGCGGGCCGCTGGGGCCCGAGAGCGCGGCTGTCACTCGGCGGGGCCGGAGCCGCCCGCGCCGCGCTCGGGAGGAAGGGCCCGGCGGCTGTTGACAGGCTCTCGGCTCGGCCCGGGAAGCCTCCGTCGGCCCCGGGCTTCTGGGAACCGGTTTTGCTGCTGTGTCATTTTGTACCAGCGCCTCCTTTCGCTGCTGCCCGCCGCCGCGTTCTTCCTGCGCCCCTTTGTATGGACTCCTCTGGGTGTGTGTCCGTTTCCCTCGCGAAGCCCACCAGCCAAATGTCATAATGTCCCCGCGGTGCACGGGGGAAGGGAGCGGGCTGGGACTCAGCTTGGCCAAGCAACGGTAAACAACCATCCGAGTGCCGGTGGACACGGCTGTTGGTGGGGGAATAAAGTTAAAAGATGAAGAAACTGGGAGCCCCTGATACCCTCAGCCTCTAGCGGGCTGTATATAAAAACGCACCGGGAGTGGGTGGGAGACAGCACTTGATTAAGCCCGAGCCTGCTGACTTTTATATGGAGTTGTCATTCAAACAAGGTAGGGAAATGAAATGGCTTCTGCTTCTGCCTTATTCTTAGGTGAATTTAGGACAGTAGAATAACCCCACTCACAGTCCTGAGACTCAGTATGCTCATTTCAAATAGGTCTTTTAGAGCTTATATTGTAGTTGAATGATAAAGAATAAAGCGTTTGAACCGGTAACTATTAAGACTTTCTAAAATTAAACAGCTGATTTTTTTGGGGGAGAGGATGCTGGTCCCATTAAGAAGCCTTGCAGCTTATGTGTTCTTATTCCATAGATGATTAAAAATTACTTATATCCTCTTTTGCTCTATATTAAACTAAACGACCAGAGGAACTGGAAGGGGTGGATAGGTAATTCCGGAGTCTTGTTCTAAAGCAAGCTGTTTGTTTTCACTGCATTGAAGAAGTGTATCAGCGGCAGATGATTTTTAATTGAGAAACTTAGATCCTAAAACCATTTGGGAAGGGGATTCTAGCTAAGAGAATTTCTGTGAGAAGCTGATCGTTCATGAATGTTTCCGCAGTTGGATTGATACACTTCTTGAACGACAAATTGACGTAATGGTGTTCATGGACAAATGGCCAAAGTTAAGTGGAGAGGAAAATAGTTCAGAACTTTATTCTTAAAAAAAAAAAATCACCACTGTCTGCAGGATCAGCGCCTGTAAGTTAAGGGGTGTCCGAGAAGTCAGGAATGCAAATGGAAATAGCCATACTGTCAGAGTAGTTCTGTGGGTGGAGTAGAACGTCAGAGTTGGTGAGTGACGTGAAAGGTCTTCAGAGTTTCTCTCTCAAGTGTTTCTCTGGAAATGAAAGAGTCTGGGGGTCTTTACTGTTCTCGTGTCAGATTCCACATGGCTTGCCCTCCTAACAAAAACCCCGGACTTGGAATCCCGCAGGATTGCGACTCCTCTTGGCGTTCCCGCAGGGCCCGCGGGTGTCTGGTCCTGGGGTGATAGGTCTGGCACAGCCCGCCGGTGAGAGCGAGAACCGCCGGTGTGCGTTTGAAGGTTGGCGGGGCGGGCGGGAGGCTTCCCCGGATATGTGGGTGTGCGCTGCTCCAGAGGGCGGGCCGGGGCGGGAGCCGGAGGAAGGGGGAGGTGACTGGCAGCGGCGGCGGCGGCGGCCGGGGCTCGGCTGTCGGGGGAAGCTGCTGAGCTGTGATGGTGATGACGAGGTGAAAATGGCGGATCTTTCGAAATACAATCCCGGCCCCTGACATACCAGAGGCGGCGGCCGCGGCGACGTCGCCACCCCGGCTCACTCCTGGGTCCCCCGGGTACCCTGTAGCGCTCCATTTCGGGCAAACTGGGAAAGGAAGCAGCTGGACAGAGCTACCGTGCACAGGCAAAACAAGCACTGCCCGGGCTCGTATTTGCCCGGGACCTTCAGGAGCCCGCTCCTCGGAGCCGGAGGGTGGAGAAAGCGGCAGCCTCTGGAGGTAGAGGAGAAGAGGGGTACCCTGGGGCTCTCTGTCTGTACAGCTCTTTATTTGGGAGCCGGGGGGAGGAAATGCATTGTGGATCAAGAATGACTTGTCCGGAGCGCAGAGAATCGATAGCTTCATAATGACATCAACATTATTTTTTGAGTATCAAGAGGGCTGAGTTCGCTTCCACCTAAGGCTGCTGCTGAGGCCTAGAGGAACCGCTAGTACTTATCATGATTTCCTGATAGCATACTTAAAATACCCACCCCTTGGGGGTTGGCTGATGGGGTCCAGCAGTTCAGGGAGTTGTGTCTTTTGGGAGAGGCAGAGCGTTGGCATTTTCTCTTACATTTAATGTTGATGACAGAACATAGTCTGTAACTTCTTGGGTTGTGGTTCTTCACCTATTTTTGAACATATGGACCAGCTTTGTAGCAATCAAATTTTTTTCCTATGGCTCTGCCATCTTAGAGGTGGCACCTTTGACCCTGCCATTTGGCAAATAACAATTAACTGTTAATCATATTTTCTGCCCATTTAAAAAGGGAGTTTCTTCTCTTTCCCCATCTAGTTTTATGAATTTAGAGAGGAAAGTTATGGAAGATTTTATAATAGTCTATATACTACAAGTGAAATTCTGTTCCAGAGCACTGTTCCGCTTACCTTTCTGAGCTCTCCTGAGTTTACCTTCGCTGCCAGAGATATGACGGTTCACTGCAAGCTTTGACTGAGCACATTAAACTGATAAAGTAATTGAAACGTGCTGTATTGCAAATGCTGCTTCTCAGTCCCTTGTTCAGGGAGCCAGAGCACAGGCTTGGTTGACCTTATAACGGTGAGCTTACTTCTGTCATCTCACTGTCGGTCTGTTTCCGATTGGCTGCAGGGCCCTCTTGCGTGCAGCAGGAAAGAGACTGAAAGGTTACATGTTATACAAAACTTTACACACTGGTTTGGGTGCCCTCTGTTTTCCTTCAATGTAAGTGGTAGGTTGGGTCAGTGACCTTGAGTTATAAGAGTAAACAGAGGAGTTAGTATTTAAGAAATGCCTACTAATAATATTTATGAGCAGCAATAAGTTTCCTTACTCAGGTTGTCTACAAAGCTATATGATAGCATTTCATATATTACCATGTGGTAGAGTGTATATACACAGGACAGATATTTTGTCTGAATGTGTGTGTATAGTTTGGACTTTGACTTTCACTCACTGCAAGAATGAGAAGCCAAAGAATGTTTTACAGTAAATTCCTGAGAGGTACTTAGAATATAATTATTGTTGTTCATTAAAAATATAATTTGAGGGGCCAACAAAATGGCTCGATGGGTAAAGGCACTCCTATGCCACCAGCCCTGAACCTGAGTTCAGTCCTGGGATGCACATGGTGATAGGAGAATACCAGCCATCACAAATTGGTCTCTGGCTTCTCATGGCCAGAGTGCTCCCCAGTAAATACATACATGTAAAAAATTAAAACTGGCTGAAGAGATAGCTAGCCATTAATAGTGTTTCCAGCCCTTCCATGGTATCTGAGGTCAGTTCCCAGCACCCATGTCAGGTAACTTCATAACTTCTTTTAACTCCAGCTCCAGGGAATCTGATGTCCTCTTCTGGCTTGAGAACCCACACATGAAAATGAATCTTTTTTAAAAAGAAGACATTAAAATTTACACACACATATATAAACATGTATATATGTATATATATAGATGTATATTTATATCTATATATATGTTTGGTCTTTATTCAGTAGGTATCTGGTTTGGTTCTTTTTTTTTTTTTTTGAGACAGGGTTTCTCTGTTATAACTCTGACTATTCTGGAACTCATTCTGTAGGTGGCCTCGAACTCACAGAGATCAGCCTGCCTCAGCCTGCCTCTGTCTCCAGAGCATTGGGATTAAAGGCATGCACCACCACTGCCCGGCTTGGTTCTTTTTAAAAATTAAATTATGATGCAATTTTTGGTTCACATCAACTAGCTTAATAGTAGGAGTAAGAATTTTTTAATATTAAAATGCTCTGTATTGGTTTTCTGTTTATTTTGTGACCGAGTATTGCTGTGTAGCCCAGGGCTAGCTTTTTTTTGTATGGACATTTTGCCTGCATGTATGTCTACACACCACATACATGCAGTGCCCAGAGATGTCAAATTCTCTGGAGCTTGACATGCAGTCAGTTTGAGTTGCTGCCATGTGAGTGCAGCTTTCCCTTGACTTTGGAAGGTCTTTTGGAAGAGCAGCTACTGCCTTTGACTGCTGAGCCTGTGCTCAGACTAATTTAACTGCCAACTCTGTTGCCCTTTTTTTGTTGATTCTTAGTAATTATCCCCCTCCCTTTTTTGAGAGAGTCCTTTTCTGTTGCTTAGCCTGCCCTAAAATTCACAGTGGTGCAGACTGGCCTCCGACTCAGAACAATCCTTCCTGCCTTACAGGTGCTGGGATTAACAGGTGTGAGCAACTAGGCCTGGTTGGTAATTACTTTTTCTTATTTCCTTTGAGACAGGATTTCTCTGCTGTAACTCTGGCTGTCCTGGAGACCAGGATGGCCTTGAACTCACAGAGATCTGCCTGGCTCTGCCTCTGAGGGCTGGGATTAAAGGCATGCAATACCACTACCTGGCTGGGATTAACTTAAGTTAAACTTAATTAAATGTTAAAAAATTAATTTCTCTCTCTCTTGATTGAGATAGGGTCTCTCTGTACTGCAGGCTGTCATGGAACTCAGTGTATAGACCAGGCTGGCCTAGAACTCAGAGATCCACTTGTCTCTGCCTCCTGAGTGCTAGAATTACAGTTGTCTGCTGTCTCAGCCACTTTAGAGTTCCATCATTATTTTTCAAACACTTCCAGGTTGAACATCTGTAGTCTGATTCAAAATGATCACTCAAAAGCTTTTAGATTTTAGAGCATTTTGGATTTTGATGTAGTATATCATTAGAAGTAAAATATATATATTTATACACATACATATACATGTACACATACATGTACACATACATATACATGTACATATACATATACACATACACTTACATATGCATATATATATATACATATATATATGTATATATATATATCTCCCAATGTGAAAAACTGGAAAATCTGAAACACTTCTGCATACGGAGTAATCAGCTGTATATTATGCTAGGGATATGGGATAAAAGATAAAATAACTTAAATATTATTGACCCAGGGTGCTTTCTGTTTAAGAATCGTTGGAGGTAAAATTGAAACCATAGGCTAAAAGGGACCTAACTGCAGTGGGCTTTGAGTTTATACAGCTTTTGAGTAGAAGAATGTCAGCCTCAGAAATGTACTTATGGACACAATCCGGCAATGTTTATATCAGGTTTGCTGTAGAGGAGAGGGGACAAGTAAAATGCCATAGCTTACTGCAGGCTGTGGAGGTTTGGGTGCTGTTGATTGCAGAAGGGCGGAGTAATTAACACATGGTTTGCATGTTATATGACACATTGATATTTCTATGGAGATGCGTCAAAGATTAAAAGATCAGATTTTTAAAAATTAATGTACTATTCTGTGTGAACTCATAGGTCATGGCCTACATGTGGAGGTCAGAGGACAGTGTTTGAGACTTGGCTCTTTCCTTCCACCATGTGGATCGAGGAATCAAATTCAAGTGACCAGGCTTGTTAGGAAGCACCTTTACAAGGTGAACCATTTCTCCAGTCTCAGAATAAAAGATCTTAAGCCTTGTTTGGCTTTTGTTTTTGTTTTTTCAATATCACATTTTGACATGCTTTATTGAGAAATACAGAAAATTAAGGGGCTGGAGAAGAAAAACATGGAAGTAAAGAGGAAAATGAGAAAAGATAGTCAATGAATGACTGAAGAAATGAATATAATAATAATAATCACCATACTCATCATCATAATAATGTGGTCTTACTGAGTATCAGTAGGATATGGATATGGACCTTTGAAGAGGCTCGGATTAGCATCTTAGTTTTGTTTCCTGTTGCTGAGATATGATATTTGGAAAGAAATACTTATGAATAAACCATTAATTCTAGCTCACAATTCCAGGTTACAGTATATCATTGCAGGGAAGTTAAGGAGGTGGGAACTCTAGCAGCCATTCCCATCCTCCAGTGTTTGGGGGATCACTTCTCGTACTGCTTACATTAAGAATCCTTGTTTCATGCTGTCCTCCGGAGCTCGCTGTGGCCATTGCTCTCAAGACTCAGAGCTGCTGTGAACCTGTGTAAGACTGTCCAGGAGGGAAACTGCATCTTGTTGGGGTAGCAGGGCAGCAGAAGTGGGGGATGAGGCCAGCTGTGGCGTTTGCATCAGCAATCTGGAAGCGGTGGCAAACTTTGTTTGATGGAATTTCAAATGCCATAAAAACACAACTTAAAGGGAGAAGCCGTTTAGAGAAGCAAGAAAGGAATGTGGAGGCTCACAGTTCACCCCTGTCTTCATTGTGATTGTGTTAGTGAGGCTGAGGTTACATAATAAGCAGCTAGTAGAGCTAAGACTGGAAAATGGGTCTTTCCACTCTGTGGGATCCTAATAGTTTGCTGTTTGAGATAAGGTCTTCTACATGATCCGTGGTGGCTTTAAACTCATGACACTCCTACCTCAGCCTTCTGGTGTGTTTCTTTTGTGGTAATACTCTAATAAATTCTTTAACAATGTAAAAATGTAGCCTTTTATTTCCATCTAGATTATTTTAAATTTTTCTATGCAATGTACTTCTTTTTCATTGTCACCATGCTAAATCAAGTTTTCTATTTCTCTCTGCTGCAGACTTTTTACTGTAACAGTCTTTAACTGTCTGTCCAATATAACGCAGAGATAAGGTGCCCTCTCCCAGGGTGAGGGATGGACTGTGATTCTGCTTTTCTGTTGATTTTTTTTTTTTTAAGCTTTTCAGGACTTAATTTCCCAAATTTCTCAAAGTCAGAAAGCAGTTAAATTTCTGCTTAAATTATTAGTAAAATTGTTGATAAAAGCATAGCAGTTAAAAGTTAAGAAGCCCTTATAGATTTTTAGATAGAAAGTACTTTCAGAGAATATTGTTGAAAAAACACTTGAAACAGTTTCTCATCTTGTTAGCATGTCTTACGGTGGTGTGGATTTCTTAAAGTGCTGTAAAGTCCCAGAGTTCCATGAGCCACCTTACATAGACAGTTATTTGCAAAGCCCGCTATAAATAGTGGCAGTTTTTTTATGGTGTTCTTTCTCCATGGTCAATTATTCATTCTTCAAATTTCTACCAAGAGGCTGTGGCTTGCCAGCTCTGTTGTAGGCCCTATGATGGGGAGGAAGACAAGCAAGTCTCTTTCCTCCTGTAGCTCACGTTCTAAAGAAGTGGGGTGCGGTGTGTAATCAGGCTACAAACAAGTAGACAAGAGCTTGATGGCAGTAGATGCTATGACAAAAATCAGGCTGTAGGCTATAGTGCCTTGTGGCAATGAAGGTTGTATTTAACAGAGGGTTTTCAGTGTCATTGAGACAGATTTAGAAATCATTAGACTTTTTGAGTCAAGAGACTCTGATTGGACTTAAAACTATTCAACTGTTTTCAACTGTGAGGGAGTAAAAAAATGGATTGATTTTTGCCTTTAGGTGATTAGAACTTTCATGCTGTGAACTGAAGCTGCTGGAGGCATGGGGATTGTATTTTATGTTCTGGTTTCTTCACTTTCATGCTTTGACTAGTAACGCTTCCTGCTTCCTTGGTCTGTGAAGATCCTCTTTCCTTGGAATGGACCTCATCATTGATGAAGACACATATGCTAGCACATAGCTTCCATTTCTAAGGGTTAAAATTAGGGTAATGAATCGTGTAACTAAAGGGCCAGACCCTTTTCCTGCCATGTCCACAAGCTTCTTTTGAGAATTTGTCACTATGCCCTGCAAGTGACCCTAATTGAAATATATAAGGATACAAGGTGCTCTATAGTCTGCTGAATGGCTTCTGAGGTGTTCTGGCTCTGGAATGTTGCCCAGTCCCATATTACATACAGATTGGCCAAACCAACCAGACTGTTTCTTACTAGAAGTTTGAACTCTCAGTTCAAAAAGGCACAAGTCGACTTCTGCTCCTATGACTTCAGCATTGCACGTGGGCATTCTCTGTCTCTGTTCCCATTCCCCATCTCTTCTCTCCCCTCATTTCCTTCTTCCTTCTCTGCTTATCACATCCTGAAGAAGTCTTGCTATGTGGCTAGCTTTAGAATTGTCTTAAAATGAAAAATCCTCCTGCCTCCCAAGCATTGGGATTTTAGCATGGACCAACATGCTTATATTCCAAGTCTCCTAACAGGATGAATGTGGATTTACCTTTTCTAGTAGCACACCTTTAAAGGATTGCAAGCACAATGCATAAAGGAGAAATAGTAGTCAAAGCCAGTGTCATATTTAGGAACTTTAATATCTTCTCTCAGTGGTTATTAAAACAATAGTTTTGCTTTTTGTCTCTTCCTTCCTTCCTTCCTTCCTTCCTTCCTTCCTTCCTTCCTTCCTTCCTTCCTTCCTTCCTTCCTTCTCTTCCTCCTCCTCCTCCTCCTTTTTTTTTTTTTTTTAAATTAAGTAAGGTGCTTTGCTTTTTTTTCTTGCTATACAGCGGTGGCTTGCCTAAGACTCAGCATTCTCTCAAGTCCTGGGGTTACAGGAGTAGGTGTGCCACCATGCCTGACTAAACATGAGTAAGGATATGGACCATGCAAATATACTCAAAGCCAACTTGACCAAACTTACATTTGTAGAACATTAACTCCAGAACATGTGTTCAATGAACAGGGTGAAACATTCACTATGATAGAGCTTATATGCACTCACAAATCTCTTATTTCATTTTATGGAAACATTGACAATAGAGTTAAATAGAAACTGATATAGGATACATAGAAAATTTCTAAATGTTAGTACAAGGACTGTTGGAAAATACTTCTAAACGAATAAACGATAGTAAAAATTGACCTTAATGGAATGCATTTAAAGTAGTGTTGGTATTTTTTATTTGTTTTTGTTTGTTTGTTACATTTTAATGGCTTTTTGTAGGTATAGGAGGCATAAAGATCAATCATTGTGCCCTTGAGAGCTGTAACTAGGGAGCTGTGTGGTCTGCAGCATAACTGGGCTGTGCCGTCACTTTGCCTTTGAGAAATGTTTTCTAGCCACTTGGGGGAAAAACAAAACAAAGCCATAGCAGTGGTCTAAACCACAGCTTGAAAAATTAATTTTTTTCTGGAAGACAAATAACAAATATTTAAAGTTTTGTATGCACAAAATTGATCATATATGTTCTCTTCCAACCATCCAGAAATGTAAAAACAGTAGCAACAATACCGTTAGGGGGAGAGTGATATGTGAATGACACTGAGCTTCCGGGCCGGCCTTCCTGAACCAGGTCCTTGCTGGCATCTTAAAGTTCTGAACAAAGAAGGTCGGATTACACCTAAAAAACTGAGAAGGAAGGGGTAAGGATAGCATTCAGCTAGGTAAAAATGGATAATTAAAATCTCCAGCCAGATTAATCACAAGAAAAGGGAGAGGAAACAAAATACCAGCAGGAGGAATGAAGAGAGGACATTTCTATAGAACCTACAGACGTTAAAAGGAAAAATATATGCCTTTAACTATATGTATAATTACATATAGTTATATAGTGTTGATAAATATGGCAAATTAGAGGAAATAGACAAATTCCTTCAAAGACACAAACTATCAAATATCAAAGGTGACTCATGAAGAGTTTATCAAAGATATTAAATTTGTAGGTTTAACAAAAACGTTTTTGTAAGTCAGGTGCAATAGTTCTTTTCTGTAGATGCTTGACAAGCTGAAGCAGGATCACTTGAGGCCAGCCCGTGCAAACTTCTTGCAAGACCTTGTCTCTAGAGCAAAAACAAAAGAAAGCGTCCTATAAGTTGTGTGCTTCTATTGGTGAATTCTAAGAGACAGGTAAGAGGAGAATAGACAACTCTGTGCAAACTTTTCCTGAACAGAGAATGTGTCCCACCTTATTTTATCAGGTTAGCATTATTCCTAAGCAGAGGCTACAAGAAAAGAAAACTCAGACCAATACCTTTCATGGAGACAAAAAATGCTTAGAAAAGTATTAACGGAATAGAATTTAGCAGTTTGCACAGACTGCGATACATGATAAAATGGTGTTTGAGAATGTAGAGTTGGGTTAGTAACAAAAATCAGTTTAGCTTGCAGACTAACATAGAAAACCATCCGATTTTCTTGGTAGTTGTAGAAAAAGCATATGATGGAATTAAAATGTGTATGTTGCTGGAAATTGAACATAGTGCTTCATATATAATAGGCCAGTGCTCTACCAATGAATTATATTTCCACCCTCACCCCTCTTTTGAGACGGGGTCTTGATATGTACATAGGTATATTATTTACTTTTCTGTTGTGGTGATAAAATACCATGACTGAAAAGCAACTTAAAGAGGAAAGTTTACTTTGGCTTATAGTTCTGGAGCAGGGAAGACAAGGCACAGGAGCAAGAAGCTGGTTAAACACATTTCCATCATATACAGAAGTACAGAGAGCAGGCAGGAAGAAGGTGAGGCTGTTAATCCTCAGACCCCTCTCCCAGGGATGCATTTCCTCCAGCAAGGCCGCACCTACAAAACTGCTGTAACCTCTCCAGACAGCCCAACAGCTGGGATCAAATGCTCATGCATGCGCCTCTGGGGCCATTACTCATTCCAGCCGCCACCCAGGGTAGCCCTGAGCTCAGAGTTGCCCTGCCTGCACCGCCATTCTTGACTTCATTTTATGAATAGATTGATTTATTTTTACTCTTTATGTAAGAACATCTTGCTGTATGTGTGTGTCTTTGCGCCGTTCATACACAGTGCCCTCAGAGTGCAGAAAAGGGTATCAGATCCCCTGAAACTAGAGTTACAGATGCTTGTGAGCTGTTGTGTGGGTGCTGGGATCCAAACCCAGGTCCTTTGTAAGAGCAGCCAGTGCTTTTCACTTCTGAGCCATTATTCTAGGCCAAGTTTTGTTGTTGTTGTTGTTGTTTGTTTTTTTAAAGGATAGGCAAGGTGGCATAGCAGGCAGTGGTGCGTGGGCCAAGCTTGATGACAGAAATTCAGTTCTAGCGATTCACATGCTCCAAGGAGAGAATCAACTCCCTTGCACTGCCCTCTGATCCCTACATTTGCACTGTGGTACTTGTGCACCCCATCCCACACACACACACCAGTAAAATACGTTTTTTAAAAAGATTTTTTGAAGACATCATGAAACACAATGGAAGCTAATCTTTTCAACTTGATAATGGAAATCTGAGAAACCTACAAGTAAGCAAATGATACTGGGAAGGAGGCAAGGATGTCTGTTTTCATCCCATTTAGTCAACATTTTGTGTGGCAGACAGTATTGAACATTTAAGTAATCTACATTGAAAAGTTACTACAGTGAATAAGTGGACTTGGGTTTCAGGGTACAGGGATAGCATAAAGAATCAATTCTATATCTGCATTAATGACAAACCCTTGGAAAGTAGAGGGAAAACATGTATAATAGCATAAAAACAGTGCTTAGGGATAATTAAATAGTGTACATCAGATGAAGTATACACTTGAAGTATACAACATTGCTAAGATAGATGTGCTGTTGGGAAATGACTTACAGATCTTTGCATTTCTGTGCCGGCTGCAAGGAAGACAGCGACAGCTCTTGTTTTAAATGATCTTTTCATACTGGTGCAGGCCTGTGATCCTAGCTCTTGGGTGGCTGAGGCAGAAGGATCCCAACTTTCAGGTTAGCCTGAGCAACTAAACCAAACCCTATCTAAAATAAAATAGAGCTAGGAATGTAGTTTGGAGCCAGAGCATTTGTGCATCTCTCTGGGTTGTATCCACCCAAATCAAAAGGGGTTTCTATAGCAAATGGCCGTGGATAATACAGTATCCCTCACTGTAGCTAACGGTAGTTTTGCTTATTGTCCAGTGTTAAGAAAAACATCATCACCCTCTGCAAGCAGGGAAGGTTTGTACAAAGATTCTCCAGTTGAGATGCCAACTCCCTGTATGTTAGATGTCATCTTGGGCGACCTCTTTGTCTTCTCTGTGGGACCTGGAGGCTAGAGGAACTGGCCTACACACGATGCTCAAGCTTTTCCTGTACTACTAAAACAAACAAACAAACACCTTTGTCTCAGACTCCGGACTTTGTGCTTTTTGCCTACAAAGTAACTGGTTACTTTGTTTCTTTTTTTGCAAAGAGCCATTTAAAAAAACAAACAAACAGACAAACAGAAAAACACCACCAACAAAAAACCTCCCACCTCAATTTGGGCCATGGCTTTTGAAGGGGAAGGGAAAAATGGGGTCCTTGTGGGTTAGGTTAAAAGATGTGAAAGGCTTTTTGGGGTGTGGTAATGAATGATCTCATCTGTGAGTTAGACAAGAACAGCTTGGTCCAGGAGACTTTTACCTGTTAAATAATATTTAGAGGCTTAGCCGAGAGGTGTAAGCCTAGTAGAGGTTGCTTTAGTTATTGTATGCACTCAACTCCATGCCCGTTGCTGAAAGGCAGTGTGAGCATAACTGCTGAGTTAAGGAGTTCTCGAAACCTGGTGTGTGTGGGGACTCGAACAGGACTTGAACAGGGCACGAGGCGTTGTGCTGATTGTGAATCACAGGAGTTTGGTTGAGGTGCAAGAGAGTTCTTAGGATTGAAAGCAGTGCCAAGCTTCGCTTACTAATACGGTGTTAATAGCTCCATCTGTGTCTTGACCTTTGCCTCCTAGGTCTTGAACGAAAGGAAAAAGGTGAATGGAGGTTGGATAAGGTATCCTGTCCTCATGAAGGATCAAAGTGCATACCTATGTGATTATGCCCCATTTTGCACATTGTAAACAGGAAAAAAAAATCACAGTTGAACTACTGTAAGCAGGAGGTCTTCTGTGTTCCTGTGGCATACAAGAACTGTAGAGTGTGCCCTACTTCACAGCATGTGTTCTGACATTGATCTTTACTGTTGCACTCAGTATAGAGCCCTTCCTTTTGATTGTTAGGTAATATTCTACTGCACAAATCTCCCACACTTTGTATATCCATCCACCTAATAATGGGCATTTGAACGTTTTCAGTTTAAAACCATTATTGATAATGCTGCCATAAACATTAAATTCAAGGTTTTATGGCTACATCTTTCTCTGAAAAAATACTTAGAGAGAGGAAGGAGTCAGATTTTATGGTTCTCTTGGGTACAGGCACTCAGATGACCTCATTCAGTAAGGGTAGAACATTCAGGACATGGGCACGATTTGTAGTAGGAGAATGAAGAGACTGTTGCTGTGGTGTTGTTGGTAGAGACTGTGGCTGTGGGTGGGGCTCTTTGTAGTGTGTGGCTGTGACTGTGGCTGTGGGTGGGGCTCTTTGTAGTGTGTGGCTGAGACTGTGGCTGTGGGTGGGGCTCTTTGTAGTGTGTGGCTGTGGCTGTGGGTGGGGCTCTTTGTAGGGTGTGGCTGAGACTGTGGCTGTGGGTGGGGCTCTTTGTTGTGTGTGGCTGTGGCTGTGGGTGGGGCTCTTTGTAGGGTGTGGCTGAGACTGTGGCTGTGGGTGGGGCTCTTTGTTGTGTTGGTAGACACTGGCTGTGGGTGGGGCTCTTTGTAGGGTGTGGCTGAGACTGTGGCTGTGGGTGGGGTTTTGTTGTGTTGGTAGACACCGTGGCTATGGGTGGGGTCCTTTGTTGTACATGGTTAGGATTTTCACTTCAGCATGTGTCATCAGTGTTGGTATTTTGTGAGCCTGAGTTATGAATGTCTGTAAACCTGTCAGTGTCCATAGAGCTGTGTTCAATACTCAGTGTTTAGGGCTTTGGCTGTGCTCACTACCTAGTTCATGTGCCACCCCCTACTTCTCCACTTCCCCCAAAGTTTGCAGGTCCTAGTAAGTACTTTCAGCTACAAATTTTGACTGATGGTTTTCTAGCATATTGTCAAGGACTCATTAGCTCAATAAGAATTCTAAATGCTAGCATCAAAAAACAAAAAACAAACAAACAAAAAACCTTAACGCTGGCCTTGAATTCCTGACCTTTTGTCTTTACCTCCTAAACGCTGAAAATTCAGGCATGTGCCACCATGCCTAGCTGTTAACAGGTGGGCACACGCTTTGCACATGAAAGACAGTCAGCATTTATAGCTTGAGTGGTAGAGCACATGCTAGGCAAGCACAGGAGAAAACAGACAACTAGATTCCTCATTTGCAAGAAATACCTTTTTCTGATTGACTTATTTCACTTAACGTGATGTTCTTCAGTTACTGAATTCTTATCTATTGAAACAGGAGATAACACTTTAGAAAACCATGCAGCAGGGATTGGAGATGTAACTCAGCAATAATAGCTCTTGTGTAGCATTTACAAGTTGTTCAATCCCTACCTAGTACTATTTTTAAAAAGAAGATAAAGCAGTCTCAGTACTTTGTTTAAAAATATTGGCGGTCAGCCTGGTATGGTAACATACATCTTAATCCCAGCATTTGGAAGGCTAGTGGGCATATACAATTACATAGCCAAATTTCATGCATAAATTATAACCTAGGTGCTGGGGTGTAGCTCAGATGATAAGTAGTGCTTACATATACATGAAGCCCTGGAGTCAGTCTCTAGAACCACATAAATCCAGGCACATGCTTGTAATCCCAGGACATGGGAGGCAGAGGCAAGATGATTAGAAAAATCAAGGTCATTCTTGTCTACAAAGGGAGTTTAAGGTCACTTTTGGCTCCAAAAAATTCAATGTTCTTTTAAAAATATAGGCTTGGAATATTACTAACTCTTTCCTAGCATTCATGAAGACCTGGATTGATGCCTAGCACCACACAAAACAGCATGGTGGTTTCAGAGCCAGTTTGAAGCTAACCTTGGCTTCTTTCTCATGTTTCAGAAAACAAGTCCTTCCACCCCACCTTAGTAGGAGAGATGGCTCAGGAGTTAGAAGCCCCTTGCTGCTCTTTTTCAGGACGTGGATTCCGTTCCCAGCATCCACATAATGCTCACAACCATCTCTAACTCTAATTCCAGGGGATCCAACCTTGTCTTCCGGCCTCCACAGGCACTGCATGTATATGGTACACTTACATACATGTAGGCAAAACACTCATAGACTACACATAACACAAAGATAAATCCTTAAAATAAAAAACTTAGCAATTTTATATCGTATTTATTCAAAAGAAATGGAAAGATGTAGCCATAACTATGTAGCCATAGTTTTAAACTGAAAACGTTCAAATGCCCATTATCAGGTGGATGGATATACAAAGTGTGGGAGATTTGTGCAGTAGAATATTACCTAACAATCAAAAGGAAGGGCTCTATATTGAGTGCAACAGTAAAGATCAATGTCAGAACACATGCTGTGAGGAAGGGCACACTCTACAGTTCTTGTATGCCACAGGAACAACACAGAAGACCCCCTGCTTACAGTAGTTAAACTGTGATTTTTTTTTTAACCTCTGTAACATGCAAAGGTGGGCTTGGAAAGAGGACTCAGAGCTTAAAAGTACCTATTGTTCTTCCAGAGAACTGGAGTTCATTTCGGCACCCACGGGGTGGCTCATAGCAGACTGTAATTCCGTCCAGGTGGTCTGACACTCTGCCATCTAGTTGTTTGGTAGGTGTATTATGTATTTGACTTAGACATTTTTGGCTCATGGTAGTTTATCTGAGATGTCTGCGCATGATTCCTTGAATATGAAGTTCTAGTACAACTAAAAATACAAAGCTATTCTGAAGGACAGCACTTGTGTAGTGTGGGCTTTCAGGACAGGGAGTTGATTTAAGGATTAGCATATTTTATTCTCCATTTTAAAACACCAGTGGCAAAGCATTTATAATAATATAATTCTGCAATTAAAATGACTAACTTTGGAACCGTACAAACCAGAGTTTGAATCCTGTCTCTATTGTTCACTAGTTGCCTTAGGCAATTTTTTAACCTTTCTACATTTCTCATCTGTAAAGTAGGGGTGATGATGCTGCATACATCAGAGGATTGGGGAGGAAAGTTATGCCGTCCTTGCCACAGTAAACGCTCAGCACTGATGGCTTATTTTGACAGAAGCAGTATCTGCCATTGCTACTACTGCCATTGCAGTTGGCTGTTTGTATGCATTACTCTTGTGTACGTATAACACAGGCTGCCCTGGAACTTGCTTTTACCTCAGCTTCTGCAGGGCTGAGAATCCTGGCATGAGCCACCACATCAGCTGTGTGCTACTCTTAGTTTTAGAATGATTGTTTTATTTTTATATTTTAAAGAAAATAAAGTGGGTGTAGTGAAGCCAGCTGCAGTCTCAGCACCCAGGCTGAGGAATTAAAGGGCAGCCGACGCTAGGTAATGGCATGAGACCCTGTCTCCAGAAAGAGGGGCAGTAAGAATTGCCGATTGTTTCTGAAGGAAAATAGTTTACTGCTGTTTCGGCTGTCTACACATGCTGCACTGCCTTTACTGGGATCCACTTTATCGGAAGTTCTAAATGATTTTTAGCTAAAAGCATCAGGATTGAACTTGTCCCTAATCTGGACTTATTTTTTTCTTTGATAGGGACTGGTGGTACATTCTTATTATTTTCCCCCTTTGTTTCTTTTTTAGATTTATTTATTTTTAAGTTTTATATGAGTGAGTGCTTTGCTTCCGTGTATGTGTGTGCACCACGTGCATACGCAATGCCTGTGGAAGTCAGAAGATGGCATTGGATCTCCAGAACTGGGAGTTCCAGATGGTTGTGAGCCACCATGTGAGTGCGGGAACGGAACCCAGGTCCTCTGCAAGAGCCGCATTGGTCCTTAATTGCTGCGCCGTCTCTCTAGCCTTGCATATTCTTAAATAGTACCCACCTTTGACACCTTAAATGGCAGAGGATTTGAAAAAACTTCCAAAGAAAAATTTCTTTAGTATGAAGCTAATTGATTAGCCTCGTGCCACGTAGTTCATTTGCTGTGTGTCCGTTCATGAAGTGGATTCATCTGGAAACTCCCTTAACATTTGTGGATATTTCTGAACTGGATAGTGCCACAGGTAGGGCCTCGATAGATCAGTGACCATCTAAAGGCATTTCCGTGTCTCGGATCCTTAGAAGCCAGGCTTGGTGGTGTGACCTAGATAAGCGTCAGGGACACCCTCCGTCTAGTTGTATACCAGTTCCAGGCAGCCTGTTTTGTCATTTGTGTTTTTCTTGAATGTATTTTTAAAAGTCTGCTTCACAACCTGGTAATGGTTTCCCTTTTCTTCCAGCACCTGGGCATCTGTCTAGAAGCAGAGCAATCATGGAGGTGGTGCCGGCTGAGGTGAATAGTTTGCTTCCAGAGGACATAATGGACACTGCTATAACTTTAGTGGATGAGGATAGTATTGAGGCTGTAATTGTGTCATCTCCAATGCCAATGGAGACAGAACTGGAAGAGATTGTCAACATAAATTCTACTGGTGACTCTACAGCCACGCCCATTTCCACGGAACCAATCACAGTGTACAGTAACCACACTAACCAAGTTGCAGTGAACACCACAGTTACTAAAGCAGATTCTAATACCACAGTGAAACCAGCATTTCCAAGTGGCCTTCAAAAACTTGGTGCTCAGACTCCTGTGACTATATCAGCCAATCAGATTATTTTAAACAAAGTATCACAGACATCTGATCTTAAACTTGGCAATCAGACCCTTAAACCAGATGGACAGAAGTTAATTTTAACGACTTTGGGCAAGTCTGGTTCACCAATTGTTTTAGCACTACCCCATAGTCAACTACCCCAGGCTCAGAAAGTTACAACTCAGGCCCAGTCAGGAGATGCTAAGTTACCACCGCAGCAAATTAAAGTAGTTACCATTGGAGGGAGGCCAGAGGTGAAACCTGTCATTGGTGTCTCAGCACTGACCCCAGGAAGTCAACTGATTAATACTACAACTCAGCCCTCTGTGTTACAGACCCAACAGTTAAAAACAGTACAGGTAAAAGCAAAAAAAAGGGGCATATTACTTAAAGTGCATGTTAAACAATTAAACTGACTCAAAGTTGTGTTTATAGGGTTGTTAATTGCATAACTTTTAATGAATTCTTTTGAATGCTTTTAAATAATTGTGTGGATTTGTTTGAAATTTGATATGTCTAATGCTATTGAAAATTTTTGCTATAGAACTTACAGCAAACTAAATTTTGGTTACATTCCAAAGTGTGCGTTTATAGCCTCTTATGCATTTTATACACATTGGTTGTTTGGCTACAAGGTGTTATTTTGCTGGCATAAAGATGTAAAGCTATCGAAAGTTCTGAAAATCGCTTGGAGCCAGCAAGAGCTGATGCTCACCAGGGTTTATCTCTTGACTATCACCATTGTTTGTAGTATGTGGGAGACAGTGAATACAGTGGAGCCGAGCATAGGGCTTCTAGTTGTACCTGAGTTAGTCACCCCTGTGCTAGCCTACTAGTTGTGGAATTGTGGGTAGCTTGCTCTCTGAAGTTTTAGCCTAAGATGGCTATTTGATCATTTAAAACAAAACAAAACAAAACACATAGTATTGCATAGTTCTCAAAACATTGAGGATCCTTCAGAATAGTACTTAATAGTATGAATAGTGCTCTAAACTAGTCGATTACCAGGACAAATGTTTCTCAGCTTCCACCTTTAATCCCAGCACTTGGGAGACAGTGGCAGATCTTTGAGTTCAAGGGCAGCCTGGGCTACATACTGAGTTCTAGGACAGCCATAGCTACACAGAGAAACCCTGTCTCAGAAAACAAAACAAAAACAAACCAGAAGGCATGAATCAAAGTAGCAAAAGAAGGAGTGTAAGGAGTAGGAAAGTTTGGGAGAGCTACTTCCTCTTAGCTGATACTTACATTCAAGTTTTGGTTTCTTTATTTGGAAAGATTAGAAACTTGAAATTCTCCAAAACTTTGCATTAAGCAGCTTAAGCTTTCTCAAATAGTGTAACTTGCTGTATCCTTTCTGCTATTATTTAGCAGTTCATGCTCCTTGGTTCTGCGTCATTGTTGGCTCTCACTTTAATTAATTTCTTGTTTTTGCTGAGGGACTCTTGAATGGATAGTTTAGCCTATCCCTGTGAAGCAATCTGTCCTTAGTTTTAAAGCCTGTTTCTATTGGCTTTGGCGATGTGCATCATAATCATGTTCTCAAGGGACTAATGGTAGAAATCAGAATACTAGTTTTTCATTTATAAGAGCAGCATATAAATAATGTTTCAGTAACTGATTTATTTCTATCACTGATTTTTAATTTTAATTTCCTAAATATTGACAATAAAAGATTGGGGTCTAATACTCACTTGTTTTATAGTTGCTGGTTTTATAAAACCTGATTCCATTTGTTTTAAATGTTCTGTTTAAAAAAATGTGTTACAGAGTCTGGCATTGTGGTGCATGCCTTAATCCCAGCACTTGGGATGTAGAAACAGGAGGATTTCTGTGAGTTTGAGGACAGCCTGGTCTACCTAATGAGTTTCAGGACAACCAAGGCAATATAGTGACAACCTGTCTCAAACAAACAAACAAGCAAACAAAACAAAAAACTCAATCAATGAATCTGCCAATAGAATAAAAATTAAACAACAGAAAGCCAAAGAAATCTATTTAGAATTTTCTAAATATCCAGTCAATTGTAGTAGCTCAGATCTTTCTAATTCAGAAGTGACTTACGAAATTCTAAAACACTTTGAAAAAATAACTATACATTTATAGTTTTCTACACTAGGCCCCATAATATTGGGATTATTTAGAGGAATAAATGTATACAAATCTGACTTTTTCCTTAGATAGTCCACAGAGTTTAATCAGAGAATTGAGGCTGTTAGAGTTTGGTCAGCAGACAAAAATGAAGGCGACCCATTTTCAAAAGTAATGAAAGCAGTAACTACTTCAGGTGGTGATAGAGGCCATGATCTCATATTTTCAGTGAATAGTGTGCAAGAGCAATACAGTTTTCTTAATTTTAAAAATTTTGTCTTATTCTGCTGTTTACATAAATTTATTGGAAGTGATTCTTTAAAAATCTTAAAGTTTGTGTGTTTGTTTATTTATCTATTTATCTATCTATCTATCTATCTATCTATTTAATTTATGTGACTCTTTTGCCTGAATATAAGTATGTACGCATACCATGTGTGTGCCTAATTCCTGCAAAGTGCAGAAGAAGGCATCAAATCAGATCTTTTGGAATTGGAGTACAGAGTTGTGAGCCATTATGTGGGTGCTAGGAATTGAACCTAGTCCTCAGCAAGAGCAATATGTACTCTAAACCACTGAGCTTTGTGCATGACAGGCAAGCACGCTAGCAAATGAACTACAGACGCAGGCAGGAGTCATTCCTTTTTCACTTTGATTCCTAAGCTACTCTAGAACAAAGCGTAAATAAAACAAAACATAAGAATCATTTTTCAGGGCATGCTCAAAGCCATGCTCAATCCTCAGTATCTCATAACATAAAACCAGGTGTGGCGTATGTCTATTCCCATACTTGGGAAGTAGAGGCAGAATTCCTGTTCTAGACCAGCCTAGGCAACATGAGGCCTTGTCTCAAAAAACTTATTGTGGTTCCTTAATGGATCTGGAAATTGTTAGTTTCAGCAGTGCTCCACTAAAGGAATATAACCATAAGAGCAAAGTGCGATTGTTCATTTGAATAATTAATGTGCTTTTGGTTTCATTGTTTAGGTTTTTTTTCTATTTAGTAAGCATATAGCATATGATAGTAAAAATCAGGAAAATGGAAAAATAAATACTTTTAAGTCTTACTTTTAAAGCTAAGGTTATGTAAGGTTATATTAAGGTTTCTAAGACTGTCTACCTCTGTGATCACTAATGCTATGTACATATGTGAAAGTCCACCTTACGTTAGAGCTTTACATCTGTAAGTACACTTTTTTCCCTTTATGTCTCGGGATTGCATCAACTTTCTAAAGTATAGTTAGTTTCCTTAGGTATGTCATGGTTTGCAAGCTGAGTATATTGTTAGACACTAATGGATTTTATCTTTTGAAGAAAGGTTTTATCTCATAGGTATTTGTGTCGCGAGGATGTTCTGAGTGTAAGAAAGAAACATTTTGAGTATTAGATAGCATGTTACTTGTAATTTGAGCACATATAACTGATCTTTAGCTGTGGTTAATGCCATTTCTGATGTATTGCTATTATTCATGTTGGTTGTGTTTATTCATTTGCGTCATCTCCAGTAATAAATAATACTTTAGGGTCTCTATACATAACTGCCAAAAGATAAAATGTTTAATGTTCTTCACACACTAAACTCTGAGTTTTATGCCAGGTAAGTTTCTGCTTCTGCCTGTTTTTGCATTTGTTGACAATTTCAATGTGAAAACGGTGGGCATGGATGTGGTTGCTCGCACCTGTAGTCTCAGCACTTGGGAGTGAAGGCAGCTCAATCTCTGTGAATTTCAGGCCAGTCTGGTCTCCTTAGCTAGCTTTATGCTAATGAGACCCTGTTTCAAAAAATGGACAGAAAATAACTGTACCACATTGATACCTCTGTCTTCTTTGACTTGTGACAAATTTTAGTTCAGGTCAACAGTATGCCCATATTTTAACTTTATATTAGAAATGAATTAAGTAATGTATAGATATTCCCTTCAAGGACTTTAGGGAACAGTAAATATTATTTTAGTAAGTATGTGTCAGAGTATGTTCTAATAAACATGTCTCTTTGTACTTGCGACTTTAACTGTTTTTGTTCTTCCTTTACTCCTGGTATGTCTATGCAGCTGAAAGTCTGTTAGACTTGGTGGCTTATGCCTGTGATCTTAGTACTTGGGAAACTGAAGCTGGAGGGTTTCATTAGTTCCAGGCCAACCTGGGCTACATAGTGAGCTCCAGGCCAACCTGAGCTGCTGAATGAGAACCTATCTCAAAAACAAAATGAGATAAAAAGAAAGAAAATGTAATTGTAAATCTGTAACATGTATTTAGATCTTGGGTCTGAGGCGAGTGTGGTCATGCAAATGTGTGCAGTGATGTCTCATCATTTGTGTTGTGCTTTCTAAACTCCGTCCTTATCACTGAATAGCTTATTTGGAAAACTAAAACTGTTGTGTGTAGTCTTTCTCTATTAAGCATTATTATTATTAAATGTTACTGTTGTTTTCACCATCTGCATGTTTCAGAGTGACTAAGGCTTTATCATGAAATTAGAGGTATTCGGACACATGCACTTACAGATATGATCATGTTAATATTTTCGTGAATGGATTTATTTTAAATGTTTTATTCATTAATATGTAGATAAATTTGCTAAATGACCTGACTTTACAAATCTTGTCTAGTTTTCACTACATATATGTTTTATTGAAACAGATGGTCTTCATAGTTATTTATATGTTTCAGATTGCTAAGAAGCCTCGAACACCAACCTCTGGCCCGGTGATCACGAAGCTGATCTTTGCAAAACCAATTAACAGTAAAGCAGTTACAGGACAGACAACTCAAGTGTCACCTCCAGTCATCACAGGTTATATATCCTTATAATTTGTTATAAGCTATATGTGTATCTTTCTTTTAGATTTAGAAAAGGCTGTTCTGCCCCTGAAAATGTTTTAATGCAGCAATTGGAGCTTATTTATTAGTATTTTTGTACTTTTTATTGAAAATAATTTTTTTCATATAATATATTCTGATTACTGTTTCACCTTTGCCAGCTCCTCCCAGATCCTCCCCATCCCTCCTTTCTCTCGCTCTCTTTAGAAAACAAATAGGCTAACAGAAAAAGCAAATCAGAATAAAAACAAAAGAAAATAATGAAGAAAAAGCACAAGAAACACATACAGGGATACATACACACAAAAAACAAAACCTTTAAAAACACAAAATGGGAAATCATAACCTAGTTCTTCTGGCTGAACCACCTGTCCGTCCAACACATGCAATTCCTTATGAATAGAAAATTGCCATGTTATCAAACAGTAGCTACTTAAATAATAACAGAATTTAAGCTATATTACATTATGAGCACTCTCCTTAATGTGACCCAGTTCCTTTTTATTATATACTTTGAAATGTGTCATCACCAGTAGCTATACCATTTCAGATATTTAGATTTCAAGTGCTCTGTTAGGAAAAGACTGACTATGCCTAAGACCTTGGTATCAATTCACAGTAATGCAAAACAATAACAACATCCCGAACCAGCTCTCCCTGATTAGCATGGATTACTGTCATGGATGCTATCATTTAGTCTTTGAATCATTTATAATGTGTTGCAGGATGATCACAGCTTTGCCTTATAAATTACAGACAAAATACATAGTGATAACTATCTGTTGTATCACTAGAATTGTTGGCACTAAGTTTAGTTTTGCAGAGATAATTTGATCTTTTTTATTTATTTTTTTGGTGGAGGTGGGGGTGGGGATATCAGGATCTACAGCCCTGGCTAGTCTGGTGCCCATTCTGTAGCCCAGACTGGCTTTTGAACTCTCAGTAATTTTCCTATATATGCAGCCTCTCTAGTGCTGAAGTTACTGTGCCCAGCTTAGTTTTTCCATTTGACTAGTTCTGTATAGTTTTTAAGTTTTTATGTATGTTACATTTTAAGCCACCAAAGTATTTGTCCTGTATTACAAGTAGGTTGTATCATTTTAATATTGCAGCTAATGGTCTTTCAAAATATGTTGATTGAAAATTGGGGGTTCTCATTGAAGATGTGTTTGTCTGTGTATAGCAGCTGGTTACTCTAAAATAAAAATTTGGTCTTGTCCATCCTTGCTTGGTGACAGGCAGCTTTATCCACTGGGCCATCTCACCAGCTTTAATAAACTTAAGAGAATTTTTTAAAATAAAGTAATTCTTAAAGAATTAAATGGGAAAGAAACAAAAAATCACTACCAAGAAAAATCCTAACTGCATCAGGGAGAGGAAACCAGGTATCATAACAGAGTATGACTAGGGTGCAAGTCATAAGCCAATACTAAAACACCATTTAATTAAAGATAAATCTGTGCCAGATGTGATAGTGCACACCATTAATTCTTGAACTTGGGAGGTGAGTTTGAGGCCAGCCTGGCCTACATAGTGAGTTCCAGGCCAGCCAGGGCTACAGAATGAGACCCTCAAGAACAAATAAACAACAACAAAAAGGTAAATATATGTTAGCAATAATCAAACTTGATAAGAACACATAAGAAAATGATTACATGAAGGTTACCTCACTAAATCCTGAGAAACTTCCAAGAGGAGTGATCCAGAAGTAAAATGAGTAAGTGGGCCATAAGGGATGGCGAAGAAAGCCACTCCAGATAAAGGAAATATTGCTAAGATCCTTAGTGCTGAGAGAACACGGTCTGCTTGCTGAGCTCCTAAAATAAGTTAAATAGGTTCAGGCTGGCAGGCAAAAGTGAAAAGGCTACACATTAGGTCCTAACAGCTAAGACAACACTGGCATTTGAACTTAACATTGATAGGTCAAAGCCAAGAAATGAATAAAGCCTTTCTAGACCAGCCTGGGCCACTGAACCCAAACTCCAAACTAGAAACCTGAAATTCTCTTTGTAGCTCAGAGTTTTTGCATGGACTGTTTCCCATTTAATGTCCATTCAGAAGTAGTGCAGGAGTAGGAAGGGTGGGATTCTTCCTTACCCCAGTCTGCTCCACACAGGGGAGGGCAATAGACTCCAGGACCCACACTGCAGCAGACTTGAATTGTCTGTGAGACCAAGTTCTCTAAGAGTCTCTGGAAGGCCTGCTGGGAGGTGTCTTCTGAGGCTCTCAGAGAGGTAGGAGAACACATATTCCCCACATGTGGTGGCATGTTCACACAAACAATAATAAATCTTAATTGAGAAACAAAATTATACACTTTGTGTGTGTGCATGTGTGTGTATGGGCATTTCCGCTCATGTGCATGCAAGCTGAGTGTAGGCCCTTATATGCCTTAGAGTATGCATGGAGGTCACATCACAGGACAACTTGAGGCAGTCCCTTCTCTTCCATCATGTTGGGCTCAGGGACCATACTTAGGTGCTTACCTCAGGCTTGGTGGCAGGCACCTGTACCAACTGGGCCATCTCACCAGCTTTAATAAACTTTGGAGAAAAAAGTAAAGGAATTACAGATGAGAAACTTAGTTGGTGTATTCAAAACCCAGATAGAGCTCCAGGAGACTTACTCACAAAATGGAATCACTTTCCACTGAGTCAGAAGAGGATCCACTGAGTCTCAAACATGTGAGACTGCCATATTCCAAGCTTACATTAAATATTATAAATAGTAGCCTGTTAATATAGAGTTGTAGGCTGGGGCCTAACTTGGGGATAGAGCACTTACCGGACATGTTTAATCTATAGTAACCCGCACCTCTACCCCCAAAAGGGTGAAATCTGCAAACCAGGAGCCTTGAGTGTCTGCTTACTCTTAATTCCTATGCTGGGACACAGATGAAAGCTGCTGAAGCAGTTGGACCATGTGGCCCATCTTGCCCAATTCCTGAGTTCAGGGTACTTCAGCTCCTCAACTTGCACGCCTACCCAAGTTGGCCTACTGGGTAACTCACGGGACTCTAGCTCCTGTCTGGGATTTCTACTCTTACTTCCTATTCTGTTTTCCTGCACCTGTTATTTTAGTCATTGTCTCTGAAAGGGGATAACCTCCAGTTAGTCTAAAGAGCTCCAACAGCACCCTCAACACCCTCATTTCCCAGGGGAACTCTGGCTCTCAGCAGGACCAACAGCATACTGGAGTTTATGTCTGAAGGGCCAGAGATCTGTGAATGGTACAAGTGGAGTGCAGGACTTTTAAAGATAGAAAGCAAAAAGAAAGTAAACTTTTGATTTTAGTTTTCTTATTTGCAGTTTGCTTTAAATTTTAAATTATTATTGTAGTGTCAGTAGTGTGAGTGTGTAGAAATTAAGGACAACTTTCAGGATTTGATTTTCTGGTCTTTCCAGAATAAAAAATGAGGATTGAATTAAGGTCATCAGTTTGTGTGGGAAGTACCTTTACCCGCTGAGCCATCTTGCCAGTACTTTGCAGCATAATTTTGTCCCGTATTAAATGAGTTCACTTTAAGTGATTCCTTCCCCTCCTCTTGTATTAATTATCTTCAAGAACTGAGATTTTAAGAGTATTTTCCGAGGGCCTGGAGAGACAGCTCAGTGGATAAGAGTGCATATACTGCTCTAGTTTGGCTCCCAACAAGCACTTAGGTGACCCACAATTGACTGTAACTCCACCTCTCTTGGCCTCCAGGGGCATTACTTGCATAAACCCAAACTTACACACAAGACTGGAGATGTGGCCTAGTGGCAGGAAACCTCCCTGCACACGCACACGCACATGCACACATACACGCATACACATATAGTTGTTACTCTGTTTTAGAGAAAATAGCTGATTTTGTAGTCAACTTTAAGTCTTTGGTTACAAGTTAAACAAAAACTCACACAGGATACTATCCATGTAATTGTTAAAAAATAACAAAAAAAATCATTTTAGAAAAGAATGTTTTAGTTGGGCATGGTGGCGCATACCTATAATCCCAGCACTCAGGAGGCAGAGGCAGCCAGGTCTCTATGAATTCGAGGACAGCATGATCTACAGAGTGAATTCCAGGACAGCCAGAATTACAACAGAGGAACCCTGTCTCAAAAAACCAAAATGAATGAATGAATGAATGAATAAGTAAATAAACAAATAGAATGTTTCCTGAAAGGTAGTACCCATTTAATATGAAATTGTATTAATGCCTAAAGCAATGAGCATTTTTATGAAACTTCATTGCTATAATAGCTTCATAATAATGGTTGTTGGAGCTTTGAGTTTGTCCCACAGGCATTTTGCTTTGCAAAGCACATACACATATGATATACTAAAGAAACATTTAAAAATTACTTTAAAATAGATTTTAAATTTTAAAATTGCATTTATTGATTGATTGATTAATTGATGGGGTAGATGTGTGGAAGTCAGAGGACAGCTTGTAGGAATTGATTCTCTTTGTTCCCTTTTGGTCCCAGGGGTCAAACTCGGTATCTTTCCCCACTGAGACAGTTCACAGGCCCTAAAATGCTTTTAAATTAATAAATTTAGGTAAAATTTGATTCCCTTTTAAAAACTCTTCTTACTTTACCAGGAAGAAGGAGAGAGGCTGCTCAGTGCTGGTGGTGACCTTTGTGTAAATGAACAACTCCTGCTATTATTTACCTTCCTCATCTTCTCTATGCCCTTTCTAGCTGAGATTTAATTCTAGCAGCGGGGTTAGAGGTCATTTCATTACTCCCTCCAATACTTGGATACTTCCACCTTCCCTCTTGGACCAGTGGATTTGATCACCTCATGTTGAGACAGTGCTTTCTTTTTTGTTTTTTGTTTTTTGTTTTTTTCGAGACAGGGTTTCTCTGTTGTAACTCTGGCTGTCTGCAATTCTCTCTGTAGACCAGGCTGACCTTGAACTCACAGAGATTCTCCTGGGAGAATGGTGCTGGGATTAAAGGTGCACACCACCACCATCTGGACAGTGAGGTAGTGCTCTCAATAGGGAATTTTTGTCAGAAGTTCTTTAGTAGTGCTGGGCTGAATTTTTTTTCCCTACTCTATACATTTGTTGTGGCCACTTGGTTTTGATTCTTCAACCTGACAGCCTGAGTCAGTCAGGATAATCTTGATTTTCCTGCCAACATAATCTCCAAATTGTTTCAAAGAAAAGTTTTTTTTTGTGTTTATTATTCATACTTCAAACTTATCTGAATGTCCATTTGCAGTTCAGAAGAGACCCTTCATGTGGTAACTTAAAAATACAGGAGAGAAAAGAGTTACCACCTCAGATACAATGGAGGAAATTGGCATTAGAAGGGCTTGTGTCAGGCTGTCCTGGCCAAAGAAGAACATACGGAGTTTATTCATAATTCAGTTGCCAATAGTAGTCAAGGTGACCCTAATTAGTCTCAAAATTGGAAAGGGCATTAGGTCAAAAGTACAAGTTCAGTGCTACTGTGTGCCCCAAACAGAGAGAACTAGAATACTTGGTAAGCAGCTGTGATGACTATTCCACATACTTCTTCTAGAACTTAGGCTGAACATAGGTAAAGACAGGTGAAGGAAGGGGCATCAGACCTTTGAAATTTAGAGGTCTAGCATGTCTTTTCTTGCCCAAAATAAACCTTCCTGATATTTCATCTACTGAAATATGGCTTCCAATTCTCTAAGTCATCTAGACACCCTGCGCTTCCCCAGGGTTGTTTCAGAGGAGTTATTGTCCGAAATAGAGCATATGTGGAATCTGGTCAGGACAGCTAGATGAAATTTTCCTTTCCCTTTTGGTGCTCTAAAATCAATGTTCAGGTTTGTCATTCAATTAAAGTTTTTGTTTTTTATTTTGTGTGTATGTGGAGGGGCGGTCATATTTGTGTGGGTGCTTTCAGATGTCTGAAGAGGGCATCAGGTTTCCAAGAGCTGAAGTTACAAGGCAGTGGTTCTCAGCCTGTGGATTGCAACCCTTTTGGGGCTCAAATGATATTTTACAGGGGTCTCCTAAGACCATCTGCACATTAGATATTTATTACGATTCAAAACAGTAGCAAAATTACAGTTATAAAGTAGCAATGAAAATAATGTTATGGTTGGGGGTCACCACAACATGAGGAACTGTATTAAAGGGTCTCAATGTTAGGAAGGTTGAGAACCATTGTTACAAGGAGTTATGAGCCCCCTACTGTGGAAGAGTAGCTAGTGCTCTTAACCACTGAGCCATCTCTGGCCCCTAGTAGCTGCTTCATAAGTGTCTTTGTGTTCTTGGTTTTGATTTTTGAGTGGAAGTCTGATGTATTCCTGCCTGGCCTATTTCTATGTAGCTGAGAATGATCTTGGATCCTTGGGTGTCTACTTCCTGGTATCCCATCTTGCCTAGTTTATGAGGTTCCAGGGATAGACCCATGGCTTCCTGCATGCTTGGCAAGCACTCTGCCAGCCAAGCTGCCTACGCAGCAGAACTATGGATTTTAATTTTGCTCTGCATGATTTAAGTTCAAATAGGAAGACAGCTATAGTACAGGTAAAATACAGGGCTTGAAGAAGACTTGGTACGCAAGTCCTGAGTTGTCCCAACCTTGCTCTCTGGTGAATATAGCTTAACTATGTTTCAGAGCATACTCTTAGGTAAGCTAATATTACATATTATTAGGAAGTTTTGTTTCTGCCTAGGTTCATTACAGTTTATTATGGTCTCACTTATATCTCTAAAGTCATATATTGATATATGTGAAACTAAAGTCCTTGTATATATAGGTCATTATCACATAAATGTTTTAACTATTATTGAAAACCAACTGATGTGCTACCTCTTGTTTGCAGGTAGGGTTCTTTCACAGTCTACTCCTGGAACTCCATCAAAGACCATAACAATATCAGAAAGTGGTGTTATTGGATCAACTTTAAATTCTACAACACAGACACCAAATAAGATAGCCATCTCACCTTTGAAGTCTCCAAATAAGGTAAAAAAGAAAATAAGCCACATATATAAAACATTGTGCTTGATGCCTTTATTGTCTTACAACTCACTTCAAATACTTTAGTTTTCATATATTCCCAACAAGTAATGGACACTCAGTGAATACAGGTTTAATTTAGTAATCTTTTTTTTCCCCCTTTTGCTTATTGGTTTGTTTAAGACAGTGAAATTTGTAGACCTGGGTGGCCTAGGACTCAAAATGCTCCTGCTTCTGCCTCCCAGGTGTGAGTCTAGACACAGTGATCAAGGTTTTCTCCCTCTCTTTCTCTCTCTCTCTCTCTCAGTAGTTTGATACAGTGGTGAGTGCTCTGCCACTGAGCTATAACTCAACCACAAACGAGGAGTTTTTGCTAGGAATGATTCTATGTTAAACACTTGGTAACAGAGCCATCACTGGAGAGTTTTATGGCCCATTTGGCTATAGATACAGGGTTTTAAATGATGTGATGTGATTGGTTACTCTTCAGCTGGTGTTTAGTATTTAGCAAAACTGCACTGAGTAATAAGCACACGCAGTGAGTTTGTAGTTATAGAATGCTAGAGTGACTTTGTTTATGCAGATGTGAGCTTCTGTGGATAACATTCAGTACCAGAAAAGGCTATTAGATGTTGCTCATCAGTGTATTTGAAGTTTAACTACATTTTAGTCAAAGTATTTGAAAGCTTTTCATGATTTTTTTTCATTCTAAGGTGGCAAGTATCTAACTTTCTTCCCTAAGACATACAGATGTTAGTATGCCAGGGTAGAAAAACATACAAAACAGGTGTATTTTAAAAGACACTTGAGTGGAAAACATTTTTTTTTCTGTTAGATGCCACCCTATGATTCTGGAAATACACTATCTTTTGTCCCGGACCTCCTCCTTGATTTGTAGCTATTCATAAATAAAACAGCGCTGGCTGTTTGCACTATGTACTGTATAATATGATATCTTCTACCGCTTAGTAAAGCAGGCATCCACGTGCAAGCTAACATAGTACACTAATACAGGTACTTTCTCTAATAGGGTGGACTCAGCTTATTATTTCATACATGATGATAAGCACTGGGGCTAAAACATAAATGAGGTTTTAACTTCAAGGAGTTCAATAAAAACATTAGATGGAAATATTAAAAGTTTCTACAGAACTTTAATGATTACAGATAGACTGTGTGATGTGTGTGTGTATGTGTGCGCGCACACACACACATACACATGCCCTTGTGTGCACATGACTAAGATTTATACAGAAAAGACTTCTTTTGTTTTGTCTTCAGAGTCTTTTCATATAGCCTAGGCTGGCCTGGAACTCAATGCAATCCTTGTGACTCAGCCTTCTGAGTGCTGGGATTACAGGCATGTGCCACGACATCTGGCTTTGAAGGGTATTCTTGAGGACTCTAAAGCTGAAAGGTGAGTGAGACTGTGACTGAGAAGTTTTTTGGGAGCCACGTGGCTTGGTAGTGTGAGATGCTGAGGTACTATGGTTACACAGAAGAATTATTAACTTAGGGTATTCCTGTTGTTCACAGTGCTTATACATCAGTGGTTCTCAATCTTCTATACACTAGAATTACATGGTAAGTTTTACTTACCAATGCCTGATTCTCATCCCAGAGTTTATGATTTAATCTCTCTGGAGTTTCGTTTGGTTTCAAGATTTTGAAACTGTCTCTGAGTGATTCAAATGGATATTTGAATAGAACTACTATTCTGGAAAGTAAGAGATTTGTGTATTTATAAATGAGTATTATAAAAGACAGCTTGGGAGAAGATAAATGTAGACCCTGAGAGATATTAGTCAGAGTCAGTTTTGGCTGTACTTCAGAAACACCTCGGGCCCTCTCCAATAAAACAAAAAACAAAAAACAAAAACAAATTAATGTCTGGCTTCCTGCCATATCTCATTTAAATCAGAACCTCTAGGTACTAGGTTTAATATTTTCATTCCAACTTGTGGGTGAGAATAGAGAATCATTAGGTTGGATTATGATGAGTACCTAGATAAGTAGCTGACTGGCTTTGAGCAGAAAAATCTATATCTGCTGCTGCTGCTGCCAGCCCTTCCCAGTGACACTTGTCAGCATGGCTCTTGGGCCCTTTTATTGACTTCCTTCCCTTTCTCCCTCTTCTTGTATACTTCCTTTCCTTTCTCCCTCTTCTTGTATACTTTCTCCCTCTTCTTGTATACTTTCTTCCTTCCTATTTTTTTTTTTGAGGTAGTTTTTCACTGTGTAGCCAAGATCCTCCTGCCTCAGCCTTCCAGCTATTTGGATTACAAGTATGTGCCAGAATGCCTGCATGTATATTGGTGTATCATGGGTGTGCCTAGTACCCTTGAAAGCCAGGAAAGGGTTTTGGATCCCCCGGAACTAGAGTTATACATGGTTGCTAGCTGCCATGTGGGTGCTCGGAATTGAACTCAGATCCTTTGGAAAAGCAGCCAGTGCTGTTACCACTGAACCATCTCTCCAGTATCCCCTCCTGTTTAAATTGATTTTATTTTATGTGAATACATGTGACCCTGAGTGTATGTATATAAATACCGTATGCGTTCAAGAGAACACAGAGATCAGAAAAGGGCATTGGGTCCCTGGAGCTGGAATTTCAGGCAGTTGTGAGCTGCCGTGTGTGTACTGGGAACCAAATCTTGGTTGTCTGGAATAGTATTCCATGCTTTTAGCAGATGGGTCACCTCCCTAGCACCCCTCCCCACTTTTTAAAGTAGACAAGAGGTAGTTGGTAGGGTGTTGCCTTTTAGAAAGTTTGGTGTGGATGTCACATCCTTTTTAGACTGTGGGAAGTTGAGCTACTAACTTAGGCATGCACCCAAAGCAATATGTTGAGCTGATAGAAAGCATTCCATACAGCTCTCTTATGTTAGAGAGACACTGTAGAAGAAATTTCTAATTCGGTCAAAAGAGTATTTAATTATTGGTTTATGTTGTCATTGATGTCCTTACTAATTACCTAGACACAGATGCCAATTGGGAAATTTAACAGAGGCATTAACTAAAGCTATAAAACAGGGAACATTAGGTTATATAGAGTGGGAAAAGCAGGACTGAGCCAAGGCATACTGTTAGAAGAACAAGACTCAGTAAAAGAGAGTGAGTTAGCAAAAACCAGAGTGTGGCAGGAACGATATTTTAGGAATAATCCTAGGCCACAGATCATGGGAGAATCAGTTAAGAAAAAAACTAAAAAGGGTTTTGGTTGGGACAGTAGCATGTCTGTACTCCTAACACAGAGAAAGCACTGACAGCAAGAGCACCCCAAGTTCCAAGGCCATCCTGTTCTATACACCAACTTCCATGGTAGGACTCTGTCTCCAAAAACCAACCAAAGAGTAAGAATTTTCTCCTTATCCTATTGTACCACTGAGAAGGGTCAGGAGAAATCTCAGTATGTGTTGCTCTCTTCTCAGCCACACCACAACCTGAGCACCACCATCTTTCTTGAAGGCTTCTGAAGCTTCTCTTCTTTATCCCCATTTTTACTGGGTACTGCCAAAAAGCCTGGACTTCTAAGTCACCTTTGCTTACCCACATCTAATACCCATAAAGCTCACAGTTCTATTTTGTGTGTCCCCTCTCCATATACTTTGTCCCTTCTGGAAGTGATCCCTTAAAATCTCTTAACGGTATGCTTCCTGTATCTTCCTGCTCAAATGAATACCAGTGTGCCTTGAGGATATTTCTACCCCTGCACACATTTGAGTGATGGCTCTTCTCTCCTTGAGCCCTTCTATCACCAAGTCTGAGACAGGTAACAACCTTGTTTTGTTCACATGTCAGACAATTCTCAAGCTCTTCTCCATCTTTAGTCTAACATTATGGCTTTCATTGTAGAAAATCAAGGTGCCAGTGCTTTCTCAACTCACTTGAAACTGAAGATGTCTCTTCTTGCTGGACAGATTTCTTCTATTACATTTTCTAAGTAATCATGAAATTTCATAAGTATTTATTAGACATGCAAATAAACATCAAATTATTGAAATGTTCGGTTTTATTATTTTTCCTTGCTTTAAGTTTTACCAATTTTGTTCTCTGTTTTTTGGCCTTCAATATATTTTTTGTTCTGAAATCATAGTATTATTATTTTTTTTAGAATTGTTATAATTTAGTTTCATATGTCCAATGTTTTAACATACAAAACTAATTAATAGAAGATGCAGAAAGTAATTACATGGCAGTTCCAGTAAATGCATACTATTCCTGATAATATCCAATTTCTACTTTGGTAAAAGCAAATTTCAAACCCCAAAAATAGGATACTCATAGTTCGAAAAGGAAGAAAAATCTCTAAGATTTCACATACCAGCACAGTGTTGAATGACAATACGTACTTTTGATACTTGCTTAATGCTGCAGAGCTGAGTTAATGTGGAGCAAGAAAAAGAAATAAGGGGTTAAGATGAATATGAACATTTATCACAGTGCACTCATTTACATTAACATGTGTGTGCATAAAGACCACAATCGCACTATTAGAATTAAGGTTTAAGTTCAGCAAGGTGGCTGGACATTTGGTCAGAATGTGGTGTTTCTTTCAGGACTGGAATGTAGTTCAGTTGATTTAGTGCTTGCCTAGCATACATAAAGCCCTGGGTCCAATCTTCAGCAATGCATAAAAGTGGGCGGGGTTGCACACACCTGTAATCTCAGCATGTGGGGAGGTGGTAGCTGGTAGCCTGGAAGTGCAAGGTCACCTAAGCCTCAGTTTGACACCAGCTTGGGATTTGTGCCTTAAAAAAATGTGTCTGCACACACAAAATTTTTGAAAATTTTATTTTGGTGCTGGGAATTAAACCAAAAGTATCACACATTTTCAGCCCATGTTTTACCACTGAGCTGTATTTTCCAGCATCATTTAACCAATGTTTTATAGTTTTTATTGTAGAACTCTTCCACTTTTCTGGTTATATCATATATATGCATCAATATTGTGTGGGTTTGTTCTGGTGACTATTGTAAATGTGGTCACTTTCCTCATTTCAGTTTCCGACAATTTGCTGCTGTTGGCATATAACAGTGCTGTTGGGTTTTGACTGTCGATTGTGTGTCCTGAAACTGTTGAATTTGTTCCTTAGTGTTAGTTAGGTGTCCTAGTAGAGGGTTAGGGTGAGGGTGAGGGTTAGGGTGAGGATTAGGGTAGGGTAGGGCTATGGTTAGGGCTAGGGCTAGGATTAGGGTTAGGGCTAGGGCTGGGATTAGGGTTAGAGTTATGGCTAGGGCTAGGATTAGGATTAGGGTTAGGGCTATGATTAGGGTTAGGGCTAGGGTTAGGGTTAGGGCTAGCTAGATTAGGGTTAGGGTAGGGCTATGGTTAGGGCTAGGATTAGGGTTAGGGCTAGCTGGATTAGGGTTAAGGTAATAAGAGCATGTCATCTATTGATTGCAACAATTTGACTTCCTGTTTTCCAGCAGGAAGAGTTGTTTCTTTCCCTTCCCTGATTGCTGTGTATAGGTGTCTAGCACTTCATTGGGAAAAAGAGAAATTGAGCATTTTTTTTTCCTCATTTGAAAGTTTTGGAGAAAAAGTTCTCAGTTCTTTCTTATCAGCAGAATGCTAGCTATTGAATTTTTCAATATGGCTTTATATGTTTAAATATCTTCCTTCTGTATGTCATTTCTTGAGAGCTTTATAATGAAGGGTTACTAAGTTTTGTATAGAATTCTTTTTTGTATATGTTGAAATGATTTCATGGTTGGATGCATTACATTTACTGATCTGTACATGTTTTTGTTGCTGATTCTGTCTAACTTTGTGGTCCAGATGGTCCTGGAGCACTTTGTGTAGCCCAGGTTATCCACCTGCTCATGGCAGTCCTCTTCTCTGAGCCTGAGTCCTGTAAACAATGCTTCAAGGTGTTCTGTTGTTAATGCTGTAGTTACTGTTCTATGACACTGGGGACCTAACTCAGGGCTTCGCACCTGCTAGACAGACACTGTGTTAGTGACTCTCCCCCATGCTCAGTTGGCTAGTATTTTGCTGAGGATTTTTGTATGTGTGTTTGTCAAATATACTTGCTCATAGTTTTCTTTTGTGGTTGTATTCTTATTTGCTTTTGGTGTCAGAATAATCCAGGCTACATAGAATACATTTTGAAGAATTCTTTTATATTTTTTTTTAGTAATTTAAGCAAAATTGGTGTGTTTTGTAAATGTTTTATCAGGGATGCTATCTGGTGCTGTCCTTACTTTTGATGTGAGGACAGAAGAAAGAGTTAGTACTGATGCTGAAACTGATTCAGACTGTTTGCTCGTTATTAGCCTGTTCAGGTTTTCTGCTTCTTCAGGATCCAGTCATAGTGAGGTACCTGTGTTAGGCGTCTGTATTTCTTACCAGGTGTTGTGTTTGTTGTATGGCTGTTCATAATAATTCCTAATGGTCCCTTATTCCTGTGGTGGCGGTTGTAATCACTCCTTTTTTACTTTTCTTTTCTTTTTGAGATGAGATCTTATAATGTAACCTAGGCTGGCCTCATACTTATTATAGTAACCAGGTTAACCTGGAGTTGGCAATCCTGCCGTGGCCTCTCAAGTGCTGGGGCATGCACCCTGAGGCTTAGGATACATTATATTTGCATATGTAAGCGAATCAGGAATGGCTTCTTTCCTTCTACCATATGGGCCCTAGGAATTGAACTCAGGCTTCTGGTTAGCACCCTTACCCACCGAGCAGTCTCACCCTCTTGCCTTCTTGGCTTCCTTCCTTTCAAGTCTCATTCTATAGAGCCCAGGCTAGCCTGGAATGCCAAGTGTAGGAATTTCAGATGTGAGGCACTGTGCCCACAAGTGCCTTTTTTTTCTTCCCTTTCGAAACAGGGGCTCTCAATTATGTATCCCTGGCTATCCTGAAACTTGCTATGTAGACTAGACTGGCCTCAATCTTCTTGTTTCTGCCTCCCAAGTGCTGGGATCAAAGGCGTGCCCCACCATATCTAGGTGTCTTCATTTTTATCTCTGATTTTATTTAAGTCTTGTCTTTTCTTAATCTAGCTAAGCATTTGTCAAATTTTGTTTTTAGAAGATCCAGATCTTGGGGTTTTTTTTTAATTTTTTTTTTTTTTTTTTTTGTAGCTTTTAGCTTTCTCTTGCATTTATTTTTTGCTGTAATCTTTGTTATTTCTTTCTTCTAACCTAGAGTCTGGTTTGTTCTGTTTCTAGTTCCTTAAAATATAACATGTGTGTTTGAGATCTCTCTGGGTTTTAGATGTGTTGTATTTCTGTTTTCATATTTTCCAGGAATTTAAGGTATTTCCTCCTGGCTTCTATAATCTATTGGCTATTTCAGAATAAGTAAGCTGATGGTGGTCCATACCTTTAATTCCTATACTTGGCTGAGGCAGGAGGATGGACAGTTTAATCCCAGATTGGGCTAAGTAATCAGACCATCTCAAAAAAGAAAAGAAAATACGTTTTAAGTTTCTCATTTGTTTGTATGGTTTCCAAAGTTTTATCATCTTACTGACTTTTAGTTCTGTTGCATTGAGGTTGGAAAAGGCATAGGTATGACTTCAGGTTTTGAATTCTGTTGAACCTTGTCTTCATAACTGTATGATGTGTCCCGAAAACGTTACACGTGGTAATGAGAAAAAAACGTGTAACTTACAAGTATTGGGTGGAATGTTGTGTTGGTGTCTGTTAGGTCCATCTAGTCTAGAATGCAATTTAACTGAGGTTTCTCCTGGTTTCTGTCTGGATGACTGTGTATTACTGGCAGTGGGATGTTATAGTCACTTACTGTTACCATACTGGAGTCTCTCTTCCTGCTCTGACTTGGATATTTGTAATTGTTTCTTTTTGCTGAATTACTTCATCCTTTTGACTTTTTGCCAGACAATGATCTTTCTTATTGCTCTATACTGTTTTTGAATTGATACCTATTTTACTTACTATAAATATGGCTATGCTTAACCTCTTTTGGATTGTTTGGTTGGAATACCTTATTCTGCCTCTTTGTGTTCTTTTGTGTTAGAAGTGAAGTGAGTTTCTTAAAAGCAACATGTAATTGGGCCTTGTTTTTTCATCCAGTACGTCATTGTGCCTTTTAATAGGAGAATTTCACATTTAAGGTTATTACATATAGATATTTTGTTTCTTTTTTTGTTTCCTTCTTCCTTTTCCCCTCCCTACCTGCCTGCTTTATTTCCTTCTTTCCTTCCTTCCTTCCTTCCTCCTTCCTTTCTTTCCCCTTCTCTTACACTCTTCCTTTGTGTTTAAGTATTTTATTCTAGTAATGTGTTTTGATTCCTTGTTATTTTAGTTTTTCCAGTGAAGAGTATTGCTTTGTGTTTACGATGAGGCTTACAATAAAACTTCTTTTGATTATAACTATTTTGAAATGATTTCAACTTAGGCTTATCAAAAGACATAAAAAGAAACAGAGAGAGTATACATTCTATAAAATATTGTGCCTGGCATGGTGGTGCATGTCTTTAACTCCTGCACTTGAGAGGCAGAGGCAGGTGGATCCCATGGAATTGGAGTTATGGATGATTGTGAGCTGTTGTGGATTTAGGGCACTGAACCCAGGTTTTCTTGAAGAGCAGACAGTGCTCTTGGCTACTGAGTCATCTCTCTAGCACCCACAAATAGTTTTCCAATAAAGGAAAGAAGATGTGAAAAATAACAAAGACAGATCAATAAGTCCTAGCATTCCTTCATTTACCATTCAGAAGTATATATCAAATGCCTACTATCTGAGCATACTCTTTTGGGGAAAGAGGAATATATGGAACCTAAAGTTCTGTGTAGGGAAAGCATTATAAAAATGAACCAAATATTTGTATGAACATAAAATCACAAAAATCAAAAGACGATACAAGGGGTGGTGAGATGCTCAGTGGGTAAAGGTGCTTGCTGCCAGGCCTGAGGACCAGAGTTTGATTCCTGGGATCCACATGGTGGAAGGAGAGCACCAACTCCAGTGGTGCATCAACCTCATTTTGGGGACTTCTGAGAAGGTGGGCGTGAGCTGTTTTCATATCATTGTGCTTTTGGAGTAGATGTCAGCCACAAGAGTGCAGAGCTGGATATGATGGACATGCGTGCAACCCGCTGTAATTGGGTTAGCAATGGTTTAGAAGGAATAGGGAGAAATAAACAGGGTCAGATCACACATGATCTACAGAGCAAAGCAAATTCAGGACTAATTTTATTACTAATTAGGAAGTGGGACGCTCCTGAGTGAGATGATAAAGCAAGAAGAATGTTAGTTATGTAGTATCTGATGGACAGACTGGACTCCTAAAGCCACTTCTAACAGGCAGATCAGGGCAGGTAGAGGTTCATAAAGACTCTGAATGTTTACAAACATCTGGCAGGAGGTGATCTGGGCAGTGGAATCACAGCAAAGTTGAAAGTTGGCATAGATTTTGAGAAGTGGCTCCCAAAGTTGGTGCTTATGCTATGATGCCTCTATGTCAGTGAGTGATGGTAACGAATGCCATTTGAAGTGAAAGGATTTTATTTTCTTTTTAAACTGACATCAGAGTGGACTGGAGTTGTGGGTTCCAGTGAATCTGTTTTCTTTGTTTTTATTTTGTTTTCTGTTGTTTTAATTGTTTCACAATGTATTTAGTGTATGTGCTGCTTCTGTTGTGTTGGAGCCTGCACAGAAGTCAGAGGACGATTTGCTGGGAGCCTCATGTGTTCAGCTGATTCTTGACTATTCAAGGCGTTAGACCTGACAGGTAGATTCTCAAACAAAAATTTTATAACTGAGATTAAGAACTCAGCAGTTTACATGAAGATTAAGAACAATGATCCTTCCTTCCTCCATCCCTTTCTCCCTCCCTCCCTCCTCCTTTTTCTCTCCTCCCTCCCCCTCTCCCCTTTCTCTTTTTATCTGTAGAATTTCCTGTCAGTAGACCCACATTTAAGAAAATCCTACCGTGAATTCTTGAGTCAAAAGGTAAAGTAAGAAACACAGAAAATTAGGACAGTAAAAATAAGTTTGTAGATGTAGCAAAGTTAGTATCTTAATATGTTTATATGTGCGCATATCAAGATCAAGCGTATGCTTTGTTCATGCAACATGCTCAAAGATCATAAAATATTTATTCCAACGAAGGCAAAAAGGAGAGAGAAAAAAACAACCACCACAAAAAGGTTAGATAGTTTGATAGGAAACTACAGTGACTGATTTAAATTCGATATTCAATATTTAACTGTATGTATGACACGCAAACAGACTTGGGCCTGTGAGATGAGTTAGTGGCTGAAGTGCTGACCGTACAGACCTTACAGTGTGAATTGGTCCCCAAGGAAAGAACTGACTGTTGACAGTTACCCCTGGCCTCCACACCACGCTGTGATACACACGCGCCTGCCCTCAGACATGCACACCATACCCACACGTGACAATAGTAGCTGTTTATTTCTTAAAATGTAAAGACTTGTATACTGATTTAAAGTGTAGTCAGATCTAAATTTTTCAGTTTAAAACCACTTATTTATAGTCTGTAAGTGTGATAGCTTCAAGCTTAAGATGTAGAAAAGTTTAACGTTTGATTTTAAAAGATCTGAGTTTTTGTTTTAAGATTTTCTTTTTTATGTGTATGAGAGTTTTGCTTTCATGTGAGCCTGTGCACCATGTATATACCTGTTGTCCACAGAGGCCAGAAGAAGGCCTCAGATCATTTGTGAGCCAGGTCTTCTTCAAGAATAGCAAATGTTCCTAACTACTGAACTATCTCTTTTAGTCACCCCACCCATAACTCCCCTTTTTAAAAATTTGTTTTGCTTTGCAGTGTTGGGAATCAAGCCTGGGGCTTCTTAAATGCTGAGCAACCATACTACTACTAAACTCTGCCCCAAGTCCCTATGAGATAGAAAAAAGAAAGTATGAATAAGTCAATTTAGATCCTTTGCCATGTGGCAGTTGTCTGTGTAAGGGCTTTGTGTTGATTATGTGGGGGTATATGTAATCTTTTATGAAGTAATATTTTACAAGAGGTTAAACTACCTTTATTTTACTTAATTACTGTTTTAAATAGGGTTTCACCATGTCACCCACAGCAGCCTTGAACTCACCATCCGGCCTCAGCTTCTTAGTGCTGAGACTGCTAAGTGTCCACCACGCACACCCAGTTCACCTTTGCTTGTGTTATACACAATTGACAGTGTGTTATACATGAGTCATATGTAAATCAGGGTCATCTCATGAGACTAGTTGCTTTCTGATCTGCTTCTGATTTTTCATTAGCTTCCTGGGAAGTCTCAGCATACTGTCTGGTGAAGAAAATTATTGAATATTGTTAAAAATTTGACTCATATTTGTTAGACCCCAAATTGGCTAATCTCTTTAGACAACCAAAATCAGGATAGTTTTGAACTGTATTTGACATTGTGTCCATAAACTTGTGTGACAGAATGGTCTTTCTCTTTTAGAACATGTTGAATAAAAAATAGCTTAGTCTATTTGGTAAAAAATCCGTATTCTCTCTTTAATTCTGGGAGTCAAGAAAAGATACCTTTCTCATAAATTTTACCTAATAGCCACAAAACTGTGTATGTTTTTGCATATTTTTTTCAGTTTTAAAATGAAAATTTAAAAAATATTTATTTATTTATTTATGTGTGTGGTGCTTCTGAATGAGGGTGCCTGTGGAAGCTAGAGGAGTACGTTGGATTCTCTGGAAACAGAGTTACAGGTGGTTGTGAGCTGCCTCACATGGATACTGGGGACCAAACTCTGGTTCTCTGGGAGAACATACTGAACCTTCATCTCTTCAGCTGATGCTGAATATTATTTTTCATTACTTCTTGAGCAAGTTGCTCAGATTTAAGAGCACAATCTATTACCTGAGAGACTATCCTAAGTTAATAGATTAATGGTAGGCATATTTTTTTGTATTGTTTGACAGACAGTGAAATCAGCTGTGCAGACCATCACTGTTGGAGGAATGAACACGTCACAGTTTAAGACCATCATTCCTCTGGCAACTGCTCCCAATGTCCAGCAGATTCAAGTGCCTGGAAGCAAGTTTCATTATGTCCGACTCGTTACTGCCACAACAGCCAGTAGCTCAGCCCAGCCAGTTAACCAGAATCCTAGTGTAAACACGCAGCCTCTTCAGCAAGGTTTGTAACTATTTGTTTTTAACAGTAATGAATGCTTTTAACATTATTAAAGAACATTGATTATTTTTTTTTCTTTAAATCTGGCATTTCCTTTGACAGTATGAATGAGCAATGATTACAGAAGACACTGAAGTAAAAGCATAGTTGTATGTAACTACTAGTATTTCATTCTGTGAGAAGTTAGTTGCTATAATACCAGATAATCATAAGCACTAGTTAGTTGGGTAGCTATTTTACTGCTAATTAAAACCCTACTACTTATGCCAATGGAATAGACTTAGTTGGAATCAAAATCTTTACTTAGTTTCTGAACTGTTCATCTCTTTGCTAAGGCTTGGCCAGTGTATAAATAAGAGTGTAAGATGAGTTCAATCTTCTTTTGAATAACACTTATTTTAAAACTATAACTGGCCAGGCTACTCAGTTGGTAGAGTGCTTCCTTGTACATACAGAGCCTTAGGTCTGATCCTTGGTACCCAAGCTGGGTGTGGTTGTACATGCCTTGTAAACCCAGTACGTGGGAGGTGGGCAAAGAAGGACTGGAAGTTCAAGGTCTCATTTAGATAGCAGTTTCAAGGCCAGCCTGCAATGAGACTGCCAACAAACAAAAACCCTTCCTGTTACCTTATAGATATGCACAGACATGTATAACTTTCTCATACTTGGCTGCTTTTTAAAAGTTGACCAGGATGAAAGGTACAGAAGAACTTATAGCTTAGAGCCTGCTTTTCTTTGGAAAATGCTTTATGTTCCAACAATGTCAATTGAAGAGATGAGTATGTAATTAAGGGGTGGAGTGTTCACCTAACAGGCTCTATCCCCAGTACCACAAAGTCAAATGCAGAAGTAAATGGACGAATCAAAGACCAGATGGTTATTTGTTTTCCAGTTCCCTTTGGAGAGTGGGTCAAGTGTCATGGCACTCAGGTGGAGGTCTTGTGGGAGTTGGCTCTTTTCTCCTACTGTGGGTCCCAGGGATCAAACTTGGCTCTTTCAGTCAGTGGTAAGCCCCTTTACCTACTGAACCCTCTCTGTGGTCCTGCCATAGCATTCTTAATGAAAGGGAAATGAAACTTATGTATCACAAACTAAAGGAGTCAAGTTTTATATTCTCAGTACTTAAACTTAGCAGGGACGGATCCAATCTATTATCATCATGGTGATTCAGAGCACTTGCTAGCTGCTGTCAGTTGCATTTTATGGGTGTCTGAACATGTGTAGTATACTAAGTCCATTCTCAGTGCAACGTTGGCAGTGTTTTACTCATTGGTGTGAGTAAAAAAAAAAAAAAGACTGAAGTTGTAGGAGAGGAGAGGAATGGACCTAGACATCCTACATTTCTAATGTATTTCTTCTTCTTAACTTATAGTCTTTCTCTGCATTTCTCTACTCCATTTCTTTTCCCTTTGTGCTTGCGTTCTCTGCACTGCCTCTTGCTTCTATGTACTCTTGTCATATCCCCCTCCCCCAAATTTCTTTTTTGTTACACACACACACACACACACACACACACACACACACACACACACACACTTAAATACAACCTGCTCAGTCCCTATAAAGTTACTCATACAATTCTGATTTCAGTATTTCTGTGGGTCTGGAGAGGTGACTCACACTGATAAGCACACACTGCTCTTGCAGAAGACCTGCGTTCAGTTCCTAGCACCTACATGGCAACTCAACAAATGCCTGTAACTCAATTTTCAGGGGATCTGACACACTATTTGAACCTTCACAGGCACTTCAGTTCCTAGCACCTACATGGCAACTCAACAAATGCCTGTAACTCAATTTTCAGGGGATCTGACACACTATGTGAACCTTCACAGGCACTAGACTGCATGTGGTGCACAGACGTAAATGCAGATAGGGAAAACACTGATATACATAAAATAAATCTACAGAAAATGTTTTAAATAGTTTTTCTTTTATTTGGGTACTTGCCTAATCTGTTCAATGATATAATCTTGAGAGCAAGTGCTTTATACTTCAGTTTCCTGGGGCACATTGGCTGGAATATCATTTATATAGTAGTAGTGGTTATAATAATAGCAGTAGTAGTGGTAACTGAGCTTACTGAGCTTATTGAGCACTTGCTATTTGGTGCGAACCATTCCAATCCACTTTACTTAATTAACATCTTTAATTCTTATACCCTGTCTGTGTATTTATTACCCATATTGTAGGCAAAGAACCCAGGCAGTTAAGTGACAGAACTGGGGTTTGAACCCCTGGGTCTTCTGACTTTAGAACTCATTCTTTTTTAATTATTAATGTGTGTGTTCATGTATGTAAGTGTGCGTGCATGTATGCTTGCACATGCATGAGTGTGACTGTGTGTGCATGTGTGCACATGCATGTATATACATGTGGACATGCATGGCGTGTGTGTGTGTGTGTGTGTGTGTGTGTGAGAGAGAGAGAGAGAGAGTTGTGGGAGTTGGTTCTTTTCCCCATCATGTGGATCCCAGGGACAGAATTCACTCTTTTCCTGCACGGCCATTTTGCCAGTTCAAGAACTCAGATTCTTAGCCTTTTTGCCCTGTTGTCTTTTGTAAATACTGAGTTGTGCAAGCATGATCTTTTCTCTAGCGTGAAGAAAAACACAGAATTAGAAATGCTAACACAGAGTGGTGTACTTAGCTGAACTTTTATAGGTGGTTATTGTTTTGCGTGGTGCTGTGTAAGGCTTCCGAGCAAGGCTGAATGATGCTTCCCTCCGTGTGGGTAGGTCACTCACCTTAGATTTAAATTTGCTGGGCGGGGTAAACAATTTTGAAAGGTAACTGCCTGTTTTTGTTTTTTTTTTGGGGCGGGGCGGGGGGGACGGGACTGGGTCTCTATGTATCCCTAGCTGGCCTGGAACTCATTATGTAGACCAGGCAAGCCTCGTACTCACAGAGATCCATCTGCCTCTGCCTCCCAAGAAAGGTAATTATTTTGATTAAAAAATTGCTCAAAATGAGAATCAAAGTAATGCTTTAAGCTGTTTCTTAAGCATATCTCTAAGGATAAGTATTAAGTGTTTTGAGTACTGTTTTCTGTAAATAAATTGTTTTTTAAATTTTTTTTCCACTTAAAAAGCAAAACCAGTGGTTGTTAATACAACCCCCGTACGGATGTCAGTTCCATTTGTCCCAGCGCAGACCGTTAAACAAGTGAGTATTGCATAGCAGGGCAATTTATTTTTTAAGTTCAAAGTTAAAATTTAGTTATAAGAAGCTGGACATGGTGATGCACGCCTTTAATCATAGCAGTGGGGAGGAAGAGGCAGGCGGATCTCTGGGTTCCAGGGCAGCCAGGGCTATGCATTGTGACCCTGTCTTGAAAGACCCAAAAAAAAAAAAAAAAATTTTTATGTGTAAGAGATGTATAGAGTCCTGGCGGTGGTGGCACACGCCTTTAATCCCAGCACTCGGGAGGCAGAGGCAGGCCACCCTGGTCTACAGAGTGAGTTCTAGGACAGCCAGAGTTATAACAGAGAAACCCTGTCTCTAAAAACCAGAGAGAGAGAGAGAGAGAGAGATATTTATACTGAATTAAGTAACTGTAAAATTGTTATTTTTATTATTTAGTCACAAATTTTCTGTTTTGTTTTTTTTAAAAGGTTGTTCCAAAACCAATCAATTCAACTTCACAAATAGTAACTACTAGCCAGCCACAGCAACGGCTTATCATGCCTGCCACACCACTGCCTCAGATCCAGCCCAACCTCACTAACCTGCCACCAGGGACTGTGCTGGCACCAGCTCCGGGAACAGGAAACGTGGGCTATGCAGTGCTGCCAGCTCAGTATGTCACTCAGGTACGTGGGAATGGAGGGAGGGGCTGTGCTGTGGAATTGCTATTCGCTGTTACATTAGCCGAGTTGTAAGGCTAATATAGAAACATCAGCTTAATATTAAAATGGCTCTTTTTAAATGTTGAAATATTAATCAAATATTTGAGCTTGTTTGTTTAAATTTAGAAATATATAGCACAAGTAAGATTTAAAAGTTACACAGTTTGGAGTAGTTTAGTGGTAGGGCAAGATGATACAGATAAGAATTTAAAAAGACATTAAACTTAGAATCCCAAAGAATTTGGAAAAGACATTGACCACACTAATAATCATCATCACACACAAATATGATACCACTGGTTATTGCTCGAAAATAAGCCGTAAGATACATTTCTTGAAGACTTTTTTAAAAACAGGATTTCACACTAGCCTAGGCTTGTCTGGAATTCACCATGCCTCTGCTTTCAGAGTGCTGGGAGTATCGGCATGAGCCACTGTTTTCAGCCAAGGTGTCATTCTTAGAGAGAGAGAGAGAGAGAGAAAAGGAGAGGAGAGGGAATGAATGTGTGTGTGTGTGTGTGTGTGTGCACATATGCATGCACGAGGGGCACATGTCTGTAGGTGAATGTGTGCATCACGTGTGTGTACTCACTTGCTCAGGCCAGAAGCTGGTATCTTTGTCTACTTCGCTCCACTTTATGCACTGAGGCAGGGTCTCTGACTTGAACTCAGAACTTGGGAAATTAGACAGTCTAGCTAAGCAAGGTTGCTTCTGGGGTCCTGTTTCCACCTTCCACCCACTAGGATTATGGGTGGGTCACCACAACTGCTGGGCATTCACATGGGTGCTAGGCAATCTGAACTCTGATTATCTTTTGTATGGTAAGCATTTGCCCACTAAGCTATCTCCCAACACCCTAAGATGTCATACTTCTAGTGATTTGTTCCTATCATCTGGCCATCTGCAGAGTGGAAGCCATATCTTACCTCTTGTCAGGTTGGGTAGGAAGTGCTGTTAACATGAAGCAGATGCACATGGAAGTTTCCTCTGTTGTGTAAGGATCAAGCAAATGAGCACCATGTTCCAAAATGCTGGATTGATGAGTTCCGATTACAAGAGATTGGAAACCCAGGTGTCCTTTGCTATATACAGTATATTCTGTGGCCATGATTTTTAAAAAGTTCAGTATTTTTACTATACCATTTCATATGCTTATACAGCAATGCAGAATAGAAGCTGTGCGTGGATTACCCCATTTTTTATTGTTTGTAATGTGATAAATAATGCAGTACCTATTGTACAAGTGGGCACATTGCATTTCTTAGTTTATAGAAGTTATTTCGGTACTTGTGTTATGTTCACCTAGAATTTCTTACTTAGTCTTTTGTAAAGTAGTCTTTTTATATCTGTAACACGCAATGCTATAAAACATTCGTGCTATTTCACTAGTATTGGTTGAGGTCTTTGGAAACACACCATGAAGTTTATAGGAAACTCATCATTGTTTTTCCTTTTTGGGTAGACATGCTTCTTACTTATTGACTGATAGTGCTGTCCATTTTTGCAATTGTTATCTGAACTTCTTTCTTTGCCAATAGTTACAGCAGTCTTCATATGTGTCTATAGCAAGCAACTCTAATTTTACTGGAACATCTGGTATCCAGACACAGGCAAGGCTTCCATTCAATGGGTGAGTACTTTGAAAATGTGTAACTAAAGTTGGTTTAAGTACAGCATTAAATAGATTTATTCCAAATATATTGCATTTGGTTTTCCCTTTAAAGCTGTGTATCTGTCTGAAGTACTGTTTTAAAATACTTCAAATGGACAAGTTTAGAGACAGTGAAGGACTTCATGTTCTTTGCTACTTTTGTCATGTTTTCTCAACTTGCTCTGAACGTTTGTTAAACGATATTAATTGTCGTTTCTCCCGGTGTTGAGCTGTTGGTTGCTTGCTGCCTTTGCTCTATCAGCTGCTGAGCAGTGTTGTGTTTCCTAGAGGGCACCAGTTCATCCCCATTGCCCCATTCCTCCACACACCGATTTCTTCTTCCTATCTTTCATAATTAAATCCTAGGAGTTTTGAAGCTATTTCAACTTCTGTTCTTTCAGAGGGAAGAGTATGTGTGATGTATTCTTAAGCAGTTGTCGATAGTAAATGGAATGCTGGAGAGATGGCTCACTGGCTGCTCTTCCAGAGGACCCAGGTTCAATTCCCAGCACCCACATGGTGGCCTACAACCACCTGTAACTCCAGTTCCAGGGGATCCAACACCCTCACATAGACATACACGCAGGAAAAACATGAGTGCACATGAAATACAAATAAATTATAAAAAAATGTAAATGAAACAACGTAGTAAAGTTTTCTAGAAATGGATGTGTCTGTTATTTATTTTCTTACTTTAGGATGACTTCATAGTTTGAGGTTTTTTTCTGGTTTAAAGTAATTATTTTAATTGGTTGAAATTATTTTTGTGTGTCTGGATAGCATAATCCCATCAGAGTCTGCCAGTCGGCCGAGGAAACCCTGCAACTGTACAAAATCACTGTGCTTGAAATTGTGAGTAGTTTTATTATTGCTTATTTGTTACAACTAGAAATGTCCTTAAAATTAAATGAACCACTGGGCATGGTAGTACAAGCCAAATAATCCTAGCACTTGAAAATGGAGTCAAGAGGATACTTGGCTACATGGTGAGCTTGAGGCTAGCCTGAGCTACATGGACTCCTATAGGTAGATACATGATAGATATATAGATATATAGATAGATGATAGATAGATGGGTCTAATTAAAAATTCCTAACAGACAAATTTCATTAAATCTAAACAATTTAAATAAATCTAAATGTGAATGGTTGAATACATGCTGAAGCATAAAAACTATCCTGTCATTGATTTAGAGGAAAACACTCTGGCATGGCGGCCCATGCCTATAACTCCAGCACTGAGGAGATTGGTGCAGGAGGATGGACAGGCGTTCAGGATCTTCCTGGTCTATGGTAGTCAGCTTGGGACAGCCTAGACCACAGTGTAGACCCTGTCTGAAAACAGCTGCAACAACAAGAAGCAAGAACAGAAGAAAATAATTTCAGCGTTTTCTGTATACCAGGAGGGTCTCGGGACCCAGCAAGATGAGACATTAGTTGTGTCTCAATAGTAGCAAGTTTGATCTTGCTTATGACCTTATGTGGTCTCTCAAGTCAGGGAATACTGTAGTTTTTGGAGTCATTGGTTGAGGGGCTAGAAAGTTGGCAGGGTGGTTTAGAGCACTTGTTCTTTTAGAGAACCAGGGTTTAATCCACAACACCCAAATGGTTGCTCACAACCACCTGTAACTTCAGTCACAGAGGATCTGACATGTATGTATGTAGTGCACATACATACAGGCAAACAAAACACTCATACATAAAATAAATAAATCTAAAAAGCAAAATAAATTCACTGGATGATTAATTTCCTCATTAGGATTAAACTAAAAGATTGGACATGAAAAAGTTCAGTGAAGAGTACTGTTCCTGTTGGAGATTTGGGATTCCAAGCAGCACTATTTCAGCTTCTCTGAGTCCATAGTTAGCTTGAAGCCAGTCTCCTTTTTCTCAGGGCTTTGAAATAGCTCACTTAAGGGCACATCAAATCACATAGTTACTGTGTTGGCAGCTGTTAGTTTGACTAAGCTGTTAGTCTGAAATTCTAGGAGTTGATGGCTCAGATTTGGAGCTCCCATGTGTGATTGACAGTCTATATGGATCGTTGCCAACACTGTGTCTAAGTAGTTCTGAGTACATTTCTAAAATGAACCACATTCATAACATATATATAGAAAGTATATGTATATATAATCAGTTGCTAGTTTTATTTAAAAATGACTTTTTAATCTTACACTGATTTTTATCTTCAGATACTGTGATTGCTTTGCAAATGGTGAATTTTGCAACAACTGCAATTGTACCAATTGTTACAACAATTTGGAACATGAAAATGAAAGACAAAAAGCAATAAAGGTAATTGATTTAACTGACAAAAATCTCCTTTTACCTATTTTTAGAGAACTCAGCTGCTTTACAAAGATAAATACTAATTCTGTACCTTTGAAGTCTTTAAATTTAATCTACGATTTAACCTCAGTTGGTATTTGATCTCTTCCCAAAGGCATGCCTTGATAGAAATCCAGAAGCCTTCAAGCCCAAGATAGGGAAAGGAAAAGAAGGGGAGTCAGATCGGCGGCACAGCAAAGGGTGTAATTGCAAGCGGTCAGGATGTCTTAAGAACTACTGTGAGTGCTACGAGGTAAGGTGCTGAGTGAGGATAATCTAGCCGCCTTTGAACAGCATTTCTTCAAGACTGGCAAATCTCCGTACTGTTACACTAGGAGATGAAGCATTAGTGCAGGGACACTTGTCCCAAGCAGGGCGCGAGAAGACCGTCATTCTGGGTCGGCTTCATTAGCTGAGCTGCAAGTTTATGACTAACAGTTATTACTTGAATGTGTGTAAATTAGAATGCTAGTGTATTAGCTTTTCACTTAATAGTAACGTAGCCATGTAATAACTACAGCAGAGGGTGCTTAGCCAAGGCACAGTGCTACCTGCTTATTCTCCATGGGGTTTTTAGAAATATATGGACCCAAAGAGCCTGCGTTCTGGGGTAGACCTGAAGTAAAGGTTGTCTTTACTAAACTGCCAGTCGTTCCTGGAGGAGGACTGCTCTGCAGGAGGCTAAGTACTCTACAGTTGCCCTCTGAGCACAAGGACGAGGAGGAGCGCGTGCAGTGCTGCAGATGAGGTCACTGCTCCTGTGAGCTGTCCCTCCACTTGCAGCTGGTTTTGTCCCTGACCAGCTGTCTAATCTGAGGATCCACGTGCCACCCTTTCTGACAGCTAACATGTAAAATCATCTGCTTCTTGCTTCAGACAAGATCTTAAATTATTATTTTTTATTTTCAAAGCTTAAACATCGTAATCTGCCTGTGCCTGATATTAACTCTTTGTGTTGAGTCCTTTCTGTAGTTAGCTCTTCTATATTTTCATTCTTTCAAATATCATTTTCAGAGGGAAACTCTCCTACCTCCAGTTTTTATAGAAAGCCTATCCTCTCAGTTGGTAAAATAACACTATTAATGGGTATTCTTTTTTTGGGGGGAAAGATTTCTCCTACATTCTCCGTACCTTCTCCCATATAGAACTAATCACGTTAAGGTTTTGTGTGCTGTATTTTATGTAATGAACTCTGTAAATTATTATTTAAAATTCAAGTACTGGTTGAGGATACAGCTCAGTGGTTGAGCACTTACCCAGTATGTACAAGCCCAGCATGTATTTATCCAAAATAAAATTATAATAAAAAGATCAGCTTCTCTCAAAGTAGGGATTAATGTCATGTTAGTTCCACAGTTAATATAAATGAACATTATATGCACATTATATGCACTTTAAGATTCTTTGACATCTTGAAATCCAGCAAGCCAGTTTTTCATCCACTGCTAAATAGACTGTTTTTGCTTTTTTATTGGAATACTTAAAACATTTGGCTTGTGTTTATAAACCATGTCATAAAAAACTTAAAGTGAATATGTAAGAAACAAGCATATAATTTTGGGTTTGAAAGACATTAGAGCAAATATACAGAAAAAGAGAAGACAGGCTTTGCTCTAAAGCTAAGTCAGAAGGGCACAGTCCCTGTCTGTGGCATGGAGCACTCAGGACAAGCTCGCTCATGAACCTAATCATTCAGCTGAACTAGTTAACAGTCCATAGGTTAGTGGGGTTGTTAGAAAGTGTCAGAAGAGAAATGAAGCTATATCCGAACAGATATCTTAACAACTGATTTGTCATTCTAAAACTCATTTACAGAAAGAAAAGAAAAATGAAAAAATAAGAATATATCTAGCCACGAATAGCATGATTAATTGACCATGTTGGATTTTTATGTTGGTACCTTGATGCTCAGTTGAATTAGCTTTTGGGTCCTGTTGGTTTACCTCTGGACTACACATTCAAGTTTGTTTCACCTATCTTCAAGGATTATTTGATTATGCATGGCTTTGCACGCTGTTTAAATTGATCCTGTTAAATTCTTGTGTTACCCCAACTCCCCTTTGGTTTCTGGGGAGGAATTAGCAAAGCTAAACAGTTAGCATATTGTTACAATTTCTTTCCTGAGCTCTGTTAGTGTCTTTCTAATGGTTCTTAAACCAATCCAGATTTGGAACAGGAGAGATGGCTCAGTAGTTAGAAATGGTTGCTACTCTTTCAAAGGACTGACGTTTGGTCCCCAGCACTCTAGTCAGGCAGCTCTGTAAATCTAGCTCTAGCTCTAGGGGCTCTGGCCTGCTTCACATACGTGACAGACACACAAATACATATACAACACACACACAGAGAAAAATATTGAAAAATAATCAAAATTTCCACTGTTTATATGTCTCCTCTGCTGAAAGGCCAGGTTTTTCTCTCTTGAAGTGTTCTTTGGTGGATCTGAGGGTGTATCTAAGTTTCCTAACCTTTGGGTACATACCTGTAATCTTTATACTTAGGAGACAGAGGTAGGTGGATCAGGAATTCAAGATCATCTGCTGTGTAATGAGTGCTATGTCACTGTCTAAACAAAACAAAACACCTAAAAGAAGAGCCAAGTGTGGTAATGCAAACTTGGAATTCCAGCACTCATGGGACTGAGACAGGTGGATCACTGTGAGTTCAAGGCTAGCCTATAATACCTACTGAGATCTTGGTTTAAAGAAAAGAGGGATCTGGATGGTAGTGGTGGCGCATGCCTTTAATCCTAGCATTAAGGTCTACATAGTGAGTTTCAGCCAGCCAAGGCTACATAGGGAGACTCTGCCTCAATAAGTAAGCAAAATAAACAAACAAACAAATAAATACATACATGGGGGCAGGTGTGGTGGTACGCATCTTTAATCACAGCAATTGGCAGGTAGAGGCAGGTGGCTTTCTATGAGTTCAGTGCCTGGCTTTACAAAACAACTACCAAGCCAGCCAGAAGTATACACAGTGAGACCTGTTTCCCAAAACCCAACAAAGAAACAGATGCCCAGAATCAGAAGGAAATTGCAAATAGGCTTAGAAAGATGGATCAGCAGTTAAGAGCATTGGCTGTTCTTGCAGAGAACCTTGGTTTCGGTTCCCAGTATCAGCTTATAATTATGTAACTCCAGTTCCAGGGACTCTCGTGCTCTCTTCTGTCCTTTTCAAACATCAGGCACGAACATCTTGCACATACATCCATTCAGGCAAAACACTCGTACACATTAAAGAAAGTCTTATAAAAGAATGGTGTAGCAGAGCCAGCCAGGTGTGGACCATACCTGTGATTCCAGCATTCAGGGGGCTGACAGAGGAGGATTTCATCTCTCTCTCTCTCTCTCTCTCTCTCTCTCTCTCTCTCTCTGTGTGTGTGTGTGTGTGTAAACAGGGTTTCTTTGTGTAGTTGTGTATGTTGTGGAACTCGCTCTGTAGACCAGGCTGGCCTGGAAGATCCACCTGCCTTTGCCTCCTGAGTGCTGGATTTATAGGTGTGTGTCAGCACTGCCTAGCTTGAGGATCTTCATCTTGCTAGGTTCTATGGGAAGGACAGAGGTTGTATTTATTTAAAAATACTTGGATTCATGGAAGAAAATGAATCTCAAAAGCAATACTCAGAGTTAAAATAAAGACAAATACAGTGTCCTTTGCCTTTGTCCTTATACACACTGGAAGCCCATCATGGTGGTGCACGCCTTTAATCCCAGTACTTGGGGGACAGAAGCAGATAGATCTCTGTGAGTTCAAGGCCAGCGTGGTCTACATAATGAGTTTCAGGACATCCAGAGCTATGTAGAGAGATCCTGTCTCAAAGATAACCAAAAAAATTTTTGGAAAATATTAAAACGAGTTATAGGAAAGCCTTAATGTACACATTGTTTGCGAGGTGTGAGATGTTAAGAGCTAGAAAATGCAACTTAAGTTACATTGCTTTAAATACACGTTTGGACCAATAAGTTCTAAGAAAATGTAGTTCAAAGAAATAGATGCTATATTTGGACAGTGTTTCCTCCCCAAAAAATATTTTTATGAATTGCTTTTGTTCCCTAAGAACTGGGAACAAAATAAAGCACCCATTATTAGGATTAATGACCCAAAAAATGTGGCACTTCATGCCAGGGACCACTTCTGGGTGGCTGGGAGAAGGGGTAGTGTGAGCTGTGAAGTATGAGGAGAGAAGATGCACTGAAGCAGGTAGGTGATTTTGTAAAACAAACTAAAATTCTGTATTTGTTAGTTATTGTGTATACCTAAGGTCTGTGGTCTCAGGGTTATTTTGTGTGTGTATGTATGTTATTTTTCTATTTGAAACAAAGTCTCATGTAGCCTAGGCTGGCTGGCCTTGAATTCTCTATATAAGTCAGGTTGGCCTTGAACTACAGACTTCCTGCTTCCTTTCCCCAACTGCTAGGATTATAGGTGTGGGCTGACACCTAGCTTAAGTCTGTGTTTTCATGTGAATATTGTGTGTGTGTCTGTGTGTACATATATATATATTATATATAATATATATTACACACTGGTTTATGGATATGGGTTATTGAAGGGTGTAGGAATCTGATTCAGTGAAGGGAAGAACAGTGCATGGAATCTCTTTCCCCTTTTGAGATCAGGTCTCACACTTGTAGCCTGGGCTGGCCTTAGATTCCTGACAATATTCCTGCCTCATCTGTACCAGGCCCAGGTATAAAATCCATGAATCCAAGATGTGAATTTGTCTGCGTAAGTGTAAGGTCACTGATTGTTCAAGGTGTTTGATTCAGTGGTTGGATTCTCATTGACTTTTAAACGTATTTCCATTTATATTTATTTCTATTAATTCTGAAGAAAGTGTTGGTCCTGTTGGTGAGTAGTCAGAGTGGAAGCAAGAAAGGCCTTGAGTGAAGCACTGTTCTCAGCTTAGTCCTTGATTTGCCCACAGGCACAGCCTTTGCTAGCAAGATAATGCTATTATTTGTCAGTTGAGCAACCTACTTGCAGTAATATTTTTCTGCTTTTGATTTGGAAACTTCCCTTTTGTAAATCTTTCAGGCAAAAATAATGTGTTCCTCAATATGCAAATGCATTGGCTGTAAGAATTTTGAAGAAAGCCCAGAACGGAAGACATTGATGCACTTAGCGGATGCAGCTGAAGTGAGGGTCCAGCAACAGACTGCAGCAAAGACCAAGTTATCCTCTCAGATCTCAGACTTGCTTACGAGGCCAACTCCAGCCTTGAACAGCGGAGGAGGAAAGTAAGTAAACACTTTTTAAAACCTCTTTTTATCTGTTTCTCGGATGTTTATTTTTAGTAAGGTTTCTTTTTAGAGGACAGAGTTAAATTTGGACTCTAAGCTGTTGCCAACCTGAATTTTTATTCCATCTCACTTACTTTCTAACTAAATTGAAGAGTCATAGAAAAACCACTGTCAGATTCTGTGCTATTCTACAACACACAGAAATGTTTCATTAGCTATTGATAATTTAATTTAATTGAGGTAAGGATGTAACTTGAGATATTCTTAAGAAAGCCAGGGTTTTTATACTTCCTACAGTGTTACTCCTCATTTCCTTAGCTCTCTTGCCTCATCTGTGAGCTTAGAACACTTTTCCCATCCTGTTACTGTCACGCTATAGCAGTGGAGTCTCCTATTACCTGCTGAGCTGAGTTCACTAGACTGCTGAGCTCTGGATAGAGAAACCTGACCTTAAAAGCCAAGTATCAGGAACAGTGGCTGCATTTACCTACTCAGGAGCTGAGGCAGGAGCCATTTGCAGTTCCAGGGCAGCCTGTGCAATAGAGCAAGACCCCATCTCAAAACAAAATAAAAAGTAAACAGCTGGGTGGCTCAGGCCTTTAGTCGCAGTACTCAGGAGGCAGAGACAGGTGGGTCCCTGAATTCGAGACTGGCCTGGTCTTCCAGGACAGCCAGGGCTATACAGAGAAACCTGGTCTTGAAAAACAAACAAACAAATAAAACCAAATTAACTAACTAAATACGAATAAAAGAGGTATTATATATAAAGCATATTAACACATAATTAGCTGAAAAGAATATATATCGAAGTGTTTTAAAATAAATAATAGAAAAAAGACAAAACTACGTAGGCCTGTCTCCTGAGTTCCTCCTTAGTCTGTGGGAAGCACTCAGTGTCTCTGGGTCCCCGATCTCTGGTAATGGCACGGAGCATTGCTGTTGCCAGCACTTTTCAAGGTCTGCTGGTAACAAGGCAACTTGGATTTATATTAGACAGTGTATTAGAGATTAACTTGAGAAATTATTAAGAGAATCAACTTTGTAATGATCTATTAAATGCTTAAGTTGAATGAAGGTATAATATTTATAACAGTGGTACAAAATAATTTGGTTATTAGTTTTTTGTTTCTGCTTTAGTTTCAATTTTTTGAGGCAGTATCTCACTATGTAGCCCATACTGGCCTTAAATTTATAGTCCTTCACCTCAGCCACCTGAGTGCCAAGGGTTACACATATTTGTGCTACCACACCAAACTTACCCATGGTTTTATATGGGTGTGTGTGAGACAGAGAAAGAGGGAGCGGTAGATGGAGATGTTGAAAGGTCAGAAGACAGCGCTGTGGAGCGGGTTCTCTCTACTGTTCTTGTGTCCAGAATGGAATTCAGGTTGTCAGACTTGCTAATAGACCAGCCTGGTTAGCTGAGTTCTCATGAGCACTTAGAACTGAAATACAGCTTACAAAATTTTCTTGACTGAATTATGTAAAAATGGGTAGATAATTAGGGTTATGACATAGATTCTAATCTTTTTTCTTGTTTTTTGAGACATCATTTTTCTGTAAAACAGCCCTGGCTGTCCTAGAACTTACTTTGTAGACTAGGCTGCCCTCTAACTCACAGAGATTCACCTGCCTCTGCCTCTGAGTGACTGCTGGAATTAAAGGCGTGGGCCACCATGCCCAGTTTTCTTTCTAATCTTTTAAATGATACTTAAAGAATATTAAATCGAATCTCTGTGGATATAAAAGCTATTACTAAATTAAAACAGTTTAGCCCAGGACAGCATCGTGGAGCCTTTACACATTGGGAATATTTGGGTGGTAGAAACACCCTGTATATGTGTAGAAATACATCTTTTATTTAGCCAGATAACATTGGGAAGTAAATCATGTGTTTTATGTTAAATGTATTTCCTAGTAAATATGCTCATTGAGAACAAACCTGAGTCTTAAAGCTCTTTAGGATGTGCTCATCTAAAAACCTAATGTCCCTTATGCTAATACAACATGAGAGTATCAGTAGAATCCCAAATGAACCCCATGGTCATCTGTGTTTCTCTCTCAAAAATCATTTCAGATTGCCATTTACATTTGTAACTAAGGAAGTAGCTGAAGCCACGTGTAATTGCCTTCTTGCCCAGGCAGAGCAGGCAGACAAGAAGGGGAAATCAAAGGCAGCGGCAGAGCGGATGATACTTGAGGAATTTGGACGGTGTTTGATGAGCGTCATCAACTCTGCAGGAAAAGCAAAAAGTGACCCTTGTGCCATGCACTGCTAACTCTTGCACGAAAGACTGACATGGAACTGTACAGAAAATTTAAGGTGCCAGGACACTTGATTTTCTAGAATAGTTTAACAATTACTGTATTTTAATTCAGCCCTTGTTTTAAGAGACCTGAAACTATAATATTGAAAGAGAAGAAATTTTAAATGAAGAAATTAGTACATTTTAAATCTTAGTTAATCCTGCCTATGTCCCTTCTAAATTTTTTCTTTAAAAAATTTTCCTTTATTGTATTATACATTTTTTTAATTTGCTTGGGTTTCTTAAGAATTAGATGTTCTGTCCTTCTGATTCTATTGACAAAGAACATTCATAAATTATTGTAATATCATTTATAATGTATGGTGTTGTATGACTTTGTTCAGTAGAAAAAGCCAAAGCAGTGTGGGTATTATCCATTCTTTGGCTCCAGATCTAGAATATTCACAGGGAGAATGTCCACATAACCAGAATCTTAATGAAACATATTCAAATAACATTTTGTTTAGAAAAATACCATCCTTTTAAAGAAAAGTCAGCTTTTTAGGGTGGATTGTGGAATACTATCTGTTGTCTCTTTGGGAATACCAGAAGATGGAAACAATCCCCATCACACTTTACAGATACAAAGTTGTATTTTCTTTAAAGAAAACAAAATATTAAGGGACAGTAATTTTCAGAGGATGGGCAGTGTGTCTCTGATGAGGAATGGCTAATGTGTTCTGGGATGTCTTCATGTTCTTTGAAGGAGCTGGTATGTTTTGCAATAATTGTCAAAGTGATTATGGATTACTAAAATGAGAGATTGTGTGAACTGAAGTAAACATTTTATACCTTGATAACATAGAACCTATAAGCATCAAGTACAAAATTTAGCTTGGATGGAGAAGCAAGGACACAAATCTATAAGATTATATATGATGAAGTTTTACCCACACAGTGCTCTGTAGACATTTTTAGTTGGAATCAGTATGTGACTCTTACCTGATTTACTGAAACGGGCCTCCTAGCAGCTTTCACATTTGTGGTGAGCTATCTTTTTATAAAAGAAGTTTAATACAGCATTGTTTTAAGGCAGTGATTTGGTAAGCTGAAGTATGTGTGTTCTTGTACTTGAAAAAAATAACCTAAATCATTCTCAGTAATTAAAAACTGTATGAACTTAAGAACCTATTGTAATAGGACTCTTGAGTTTATGAAAAGGGGAAAAATATGTCAGAATTGAGGCATTTTGTAAGATATCTTAATCCTTGGTAATTATTAGCATATGATTATTTCCTTTCTACAAGGACTCTATAGTTGTATGTACTAAGTGTGTATATATGTTCATATGAATATGAAAGATATAGGCAATAGAAAGAAATCCAAAGAGGATTCCGTTATTCATTAAAGTATCCTCCTTTTAAATTGTGGATTTATAAAATGACAGTGCAGTAACTTTAAATGTAGATAATGCAGACATTCTTAGCACCTCAGTCTAGTGTGTCTAAGTAAACTTTGTATAAATGTAAATTAGTCTAAGAGGAAAAAATATCTAATCAAGTTATTTTTCAAAAAACTGCAATAAGTTTTTGGTCTAAACCTAAACTTTGTTCATTTTGTATATATTATGTGTTAATTCTAATTGCACCATTGTGATGTGTATTTATATACAGTGTGCACAAAATGTTTGTGAATTTTTGATTTTAATTGTAGATTATGTATGATGGCATTGCTTAAGAATGTTTTGCTTGTAAAAATTTGAAGGTGCAATCAAATGCTAATAGTTTTGATTTTTAAGAAGCTCTCTAAAGTATCAAGCCCTTTCTTCCTTGTGTGGTACTTACTAAACAACTTTTTGTATTAGGCATTTGCATCAAATTGCTGAACAAAGTTAGTAGCCACATTAATTCACCAATTTTAAAAGATTATTTGGGGAGGGAATCGGTATATAATTTTTAAGCCCTATTTACATCCCAAAGTAGAAAGATTATATTTACTAGAGCTATTCAAAAAGTACACTTTTCTATATTGTAAAAACAGGGCAGAAGAATAAATCATACAGAAAATAAACATTTATACTATTCTGTAAAAAAAAAAGGTTTTGCATTTTTCTTTAGTTTAATAACCACTTACCACACAAGAAGCCTGATTTTCAAGTACATTTGACATTCGTTCTGAAAAATCTTTAAAAATATCTTTGTACAATTCATTAACATGAATTGCATTGAAATGAGAATATGTCTGTGCTTTTCCACTTCTAAGGCAGAAAATGCTTCCTACTTTCTTTTAGATATATGATGCTGTCATGACCACCTTTCTTAGTTGTTGTGGCTCTGAAGAACTAAAAGCAGCCTGTGTACTGAAGTGAGCAGAGTAGTCAGTGGTTGAGGGAGGATGGGCTGGTTTAGCTTTTCCATTTTTTGATACTTCATAACCAACATTTTGCAATCTTATGTAAAATGTGAATAAGAGTAACTTTAGAAAGTTTTTCTGTTTTTGTTCCATAATGCTGATTAGAAAAGGAATATTCATCACATCACTGAAGGACCTTCAGCTCTACTTTTGGGGATATCAGATCCCTCACGCATTACGGTTTGTTTTATATTGTGGGAGATGAACTCAGGGCCTTGAGTAGAACAAGCAAGCACCCTGAGCTGCATCCATAGCCCTGTTTTAAGACCTTACATAATGTTTCTGGAGCATCCACTTGAAGCCCCTGAACCAGTCAATTAGAGACTTTACTACTGAAGTACTTTCTAATATTTATTTATTTGTTTGAGACAGTGTTCCTCTGTTGTAACTCTGGCTGTCCTGGAACTCACTCAGTAGACCAGGCGTCCTGGAACTCACAGAGATCTGCTTGCCCCTGCCTCCCAAGTGCTGGGAATAAAGGCATGTGCCACCACCCAGCTTTGTATTTGTTTTTAAAGATTTATTTTTGATTATGCATATATGGCTGGGAGAAATGGAGGGATATATGAATGAATTTGGGTGCCCTCTCCCCCCAAAAAAAGCCAACTCAGAGTTGTCATGTGCCCTGCAGCTGGAGTTACAAGTGGTTGTGAACTCCTCTGACCTGGGTGGTAGGAACAGAACTCTTAAGTCCTCTGCAAGAGCAATATGAGCTCCTAACCACTGAGCTATCTCTCCACCCCCAGGTGTTTTTGTTTTTCAAGTGGTTTTTAGAGCCCTGATTGACCCAGGGCCTGCACATGCTAAGCAAGCATTTTACCCTTTGAGGTGGGTGACTCAAGATCTAGTCATGGTTTTGTTTTGTTTTTTGAGACAGAGTCTTACTATGTAAACCTTGCTTACCTGCAGGTAGCTCAGCTATGTTGACTAGACTGGCCTCAAACTCATAGAGCTCTGTTTGCCTTTTTCCCTGCTATTTCTGGGATTAAAGATGTGCATCACCACACTGGCCAAGGCTTTTAAAAAAGATTTAAATACTTCTTTTTCTTGTTTTTTATTTTTGTTTTTTCAAGACAGGGTTTCTTGCTGTAACTCTGGCTGTCTTGGAACTCACTCTGTAGACCAGGGTGGCCTTGAACTCACAGAAATCAGCCTGCCTCTGCTTCCCTAGTGCTGAGATTAAAGGTGTATTATACCACCTCCCAACTAGATTAAATATTTCTTAAATGATAGGTTTTTGTGGCAATATTTAAGACATTCTTTACTTATACTTAAGTATATTTACTTAAGTATATTCAAGGTGTTATTTTAAGATTACTAGGACCTTTGTAACTTTGTAATAAACAAATAAAAACTGACAGTATATAAAAAGAATGGGTCATACCAGGTATGAGCCAGTATTTTTTCTAAGATTTATGAATTTTAGGTATATGAGTGCTCTATTTGCATGCACACCTGCATGCCAGGGCATCAGACCCCACTACAGATGGTTGTGCTTAGTACCTCTGGAAGAGGAGTCAGTGCTCTTAACTGCTGAGCCATCTCTGAGCCCCAGTATTTTTAATCAGTGGGAGATATATATATATATATATATATATATATATCCCATAGCATCTTTAAGTTGCAGATAGTGATGGTGAATATAAAATAATTCTGTACTGTACACTTTTAAAAAATTGAGTGTTATAGCATGTGAATTATTTTTCAAAAAAATCTGGCAGAAGTGCAGGAAAAAAAAAGAAAATTCAGCACCCATTCATAATAAAACAACTCTTTTATCAAACTAAGAATAACCAGATAAAGAACATTTCCAGGACGCCACAGCGAATGCCACACTCACGGTGAGGATGAGGTGTTTTCTCTGTAAGATGGAAGCAAGCATTCCTACTCATCCCTTTGTAGAGGTTCTTTATTTACTAAGGCAAGGGGCGCGACAGACCCATAGACTGGAAATGAGTAAGCAGCCTGTGGTTAGATGATGTGATTGCCTGCACAGAAAAATCAAAGAATTTAAGGAAAGCTATTATTGATTTAGCAAGTGTGAAAAGTCAATTGTATTTCTACATATTTGCAATAAGCCTTTAGAAATGGAAATTTAAAAATTACCTATTTTAATAGCACCAAAAGCATGAAAATTATTAAGTATATGTACAAATTAGAAAATACTGATTTAAAAAAGAAGAAAAGATATTCCAGGCTTATATTATAAAATTTAGTGTAATGTCAGTTCTTCTCAAATTTATCTACAGATAGAGTGGAATTCTGATCAAATCTCTGCAGGAATTTCTGCAGATATTAGCAAGTAGATGGAAAGGGGGCGGGGAGAACTGTATCCAAAACAGATGTGTAAACAGGCAGCTGGACAACTCATGTCTGGTTTCAAAACTGATACAAGGCTACAGTGTTTAAGACTGGTTTTGGTGAAGTGACAGACTAGTAGACCAATAGAACAGTAGATCAATAGAACGTAGATCAGACATAGACTCGCATAGTGTTTGACAGAGCACAGCTTAGTTCAATGTAGAAAGCAGTTTGAAACAAGATCCTGGGATATCTGCACTTTAAAACACAAACATCTATTCTCTACATCTAAGTTAATCAAAAGTGGATTGTAACTGAGTTTGCTTTCTATTACTGCCAAAAAAAAAAAAAAAAAAATTAACCAAAAGCAACTTAAGGAGGAAAGGGCTTATTTCATCTTACATTTCTGGGGAACAATACACTGATGAAAAGCTGTCAGCATTATTAGCCATAAAGAAAAATGCACAAAGACACATTGCTGTAGGGAATAGCCTGAAATCCCAGCACTTGCAAGGTGAGACACAGGATGATAGCCATTAGTTTTGGGCCACCTCTTCCACATAAAATTTCTGGGTCAGTCAGGGCTGCATACCAAGACCATGGCTTAAAAGAGGGGTGTAGGGAGGCAGGGTGAGGTCAGTCACTGCAGCTGAGGCCTATAATCTCAAAACTTGGGGTGTGGAGCCAGGAAGATGAGGAATTCAAGGCACTGTTGGCTACATGGGGAGTTCAATGTTAGCCTGGGCCACATGAGTCCCCATTCCGAAATAAAACCAAATGAAAAAGTTAAAAACAAAAATCTGACTGAGCCAGTTATAGTGGCACACTCCTTCAATTCCAGCACTTGGAGACAGATTAAGGTGGGCTGTTGTTTTTAGTGGGGCCAGCCGGGGAGACCAAAAACTAAAAACAACAGTGGGCCTCTTTACATTGGACCTTAGCCTACACAGTTAGATAACAGCCAGACTTACATAGAGAGCCTGTTTCAAAACAGAAACCTGACTGGAATTAAGAACTTTATTTTAGAAAGTATTGTTGCTTGTCATTGTTCATTTTAAAACTATAAAATTCTGAATCTTAGCCTGGTGGTGGCGGCACACGCTTTTAATCCTAGCACGCAGGAGGCAAAGGCAAGTGGATCTCTGTGAGTTCAAGGCCAGCCTGGTCTACATAGTGAGTTCCAGGACAGCCAGAGTTACAACAGAGATACTCTGTCTCGAAAAAGAAAAAAAAAATCTGAATCTTATTTGTGAGATAATCACTATGGAATTTGTGTTAGGTTACACATTAAACCAATATGCTATTTCTCTTTTAACAAGAAATCTCAACTGTCACTACTTTAGCCAGAATAAAAAGCTAATCATAACAGGGAAGTAGAATAGTGGAACTTTGTTGCTGGTTCAAATGCAGAATAAGTATGGTCATTTCACAAAACATGTTGACATTTAAAAATTCAGTATGGCCTGACCCATCACTTTGATACAGCACATTTTCATTTATTTACACATCCTTCCATGATTAGTTTTATTTTACTAATTTCTGGTTGACAACTCATTCCTTGTTTTTTGAGAAAAGGGTTCCTTGTGAGGCCCTGGCTATCCTGGAACTCTGTAGGTAGACCAGGCTGGCCTCAAACTCAGATCTACCTGGCTCTACAATGCCACCACCGCCTGGCTTTTTTTTTTTTTTTTTAATATTTTATTTTTTATTTTATGTACATTGGTTTTTGCCTGCATGTGTGTCTGTGTGAGGATGTTGGATCCCCTGTAACAGGAGTTAGAAACAGTTGTGAGTTGCCATGTAGATGCTGGGAATTGAACCTGGGTCCTCTGGAAGACTAGCCAGTGCTTTTAACCCCTGAGCCATCTCTCCAGCCCCTTTTTTTGTTTTTTATGAAGTTTGTGAATAAATTTTTCGAGTAGACATGTTTTCATTTCTCAATTGTATGCCTAGGAAAATGGCCAGGTCAGAAGTAATGGCTTACACCTTTAAAGGAATTGCCAAGCTGGTTGCCAAAGCATGTGTGTCACCTGTACCATTTTCCATTTGAACATGCTGAAGAAGGCTCCTGGTTTCACATTCACGTGTAGTGGGGGGTTTACATGTGTGTGGACATGTGTGTAAGTATATGTGGAGGCCAAGTCTTCCTCTTTCACTTCCCTTTTTTAAAAAATGTTTTGAGACAGGGTCTCTTACTGAACCTGGCGCTCTCCTGTTGGCTAGCCAGCAGACTCCAGAGATATCCTCCTCCTGACTGCTTCCCTGGTGTTGGGATTGGAGGCATACACAACTATGTCCAGTCTAAGATTGTGGATAAGTTTTAAGAGAATGTTTTGGTGCTGGGAAGAGGAGCTCAGTCAATAATGTGCTGCCATGCGAGCAACAGGACCTGGGTTTGGATCCCGAGTACCCACAAAAGTTGAGTGCAGTGACCAATACCTGTAACTCCAGTGCTGGAGGGGTGAGACAGGCAGGTCACTAGAATCATCCATTGGCTGACTAGTCTAGCTGAGTGATAAACTGTAGGACTAGTGAAAGAGCAAATCTCAACAAGTAAGAGAATTATGTAGAAGATACATAAGATTGACCTATGGCCTCCACACACATGCATTCACACTGGCATGCACATGGACATGCAGCTATGTGTGCGTACACTCACATAAACATGTATGTACACCACACTCAGTTTCTTTTGAAGGAAAGAATAAGATTCAGTGTAGAAATTATAACCAGATACTCTAATCAAATCTTATTTTACTGTGAATCATATTGAGTAGATACAATAAGGCTATGAAGCCATTCAGAACTGCAAGAACAGTTTTTACTGGGCTAAAATAACCATGGAAATATTCTCATCTCCAGCCTTTGTCCACCCAATACCCAGCGTTTAAGGGAATAATGCAAAACACTTTTTTCAAATACAGAATATATAAGTATATAGTCAGATGCAATAAGAATAGATGTGAACCTTGCTTTAAAGACCATGCACAAAACTTAGATTTATATAGGCCATAAATTATAGATAGTAATTTAGAAATAAAGTAAAACCCACAATCTTGAACTTCAGCAGCATATCACATATAAAATGGAACATGATACTGATTTAAGTTTTCAAACATAAGCCCTTGTTGGGCTTTCATACATAAGCCTTATGTATGAAAATATGTTTTATGGGGAATTTCAATGAAAATATTCAACTTTTACTTTTTGCATTTATAAGTTTTCTTATTGGAATTTATTGTACTGTGCTAATATCCACTCAGTGCCAGTCACCTTTAACACAATACACAAATGCATTACACGTTTCTTCTTTGTCCCTTAGCATGCTCCCCTTTGTCAAAGTGTATGCATGTACTTGTCTGCTTTTCTATTTATCCTTCAAAATGTGTGAGAGAATGGAGAGTACTATTCATATTCAAATTTAAGCTTCCAAATTCCTGGTGGGGTAGGGGGAAACACTAAATTATTTCTAATCCATCCTCACTTGGCTTTCTTTTTCCAATTTATTAAACACATGCTGGTATGACTTTATATGAATATAAATATGTAATATATTTACTATGTTTTTCATTTTCACCTCGCAAACACAAGCAGACCTCAAATGTATCAGAAGTAAAAGGCTTCTGTGTACTTTCTGCTGAGCATGGGGCTTCTCTAGGAGGAGTCAAGTATCCACTTGATCCATTTCTCAAAAGTAGTTTTTCAAATCCTGGGGGCTTGAAAGTGAAACTCATACATCACCTGTGTTCTTCATTTCCCAGCTTATCTGCAAGACAAGGAAGGCTCTCCTGGTGTATGAACTTGCTTTCTTCCTGCAGCTATTTCTATTTTAGGGTAGCCCAGGACAAGGAGATTTTGTGGTATTTGAATCTGCGCTTTTACCCAATACAGACCACATAAGCCTAAATTTTCATATTAAAGTAAATTTATACTCTAGATTTTATAGGCATTTCACCAATATTTGGGTAGTTATTTGTGTTGTGATGTCTGTGTGTGACTATGTGTGTATGGTTGTGTGTGTTTGATGCTCCCCAGGACCATGCACCCAGGGATGGCCCTACACACAATGGGCTCTGCCTGCCTCCATCAATCACTAATTAGGATAATGCCCTACAGGCTTGCTTACAGCTTCATCTTCTAGTGGCTAGGGCTCCCTCCTCTCTTGATGACTCTATCTTGTTTCAAGTTGATGTAAAACCAGCCAGCACGCAGGGTTTATGTACATAGCTCTGGCTCTTCTGAAAGTCCCCATGTCGACCAGGCTGCCTCTGTCTCCTGAGTGCTGGGACTAAAAGCTCACCATGTCTGGTGTTGTGTCTCTCCCCGCCCCCCTTTAAAAAGTACTCCAAATAGGCCCATCTATCACCTGAGCAGGAACAAAGACAAAAAACTGTGTGTTCTCAAGACTTATGTTTTAAAGTCTTCCTAAAAATGTAGGCTGGCACAATCATCTCTTTGGCCAGTGTCCATTCTCATCCCTTGTGAGTTGGCTTTTATGCTAATGGTCTCTTCAGATCTGGTATAACACACATAAAGAAGCATGAGATTTTTCAGGGGAAAATGTAAACAGATTCAAGAAGGAAATGTTCAGAAAAACTTACATTTGGTCCTTAGACTAGTTGTGTTTGTTGTCAAGTTAACAAAATTTAGGTTCAGCAGTTTCAACCTGGGGATCAAACGACCCTTTCACAGGGGTTGCCTAAGACTAACTACATATCATAACTACATTACGATTCAAAACAGTAGCAAAGTTACAGTTATGAAGTAGCAAAGAGAATTTTATGGTTAGGGGTCACCATAGTATGAGGAGCTCTATTACGGAGTCGCAGCGTTGGGATGGTTGAGAACCAGTCTAGGAGATGGGTCCTTGAATACTTCTGGGTTGGAAAGACCCACCCACTGTGGGGGTCACCCTTCCATAGACAGGGGAACAAGAATCCAGACAATGAGCTGAGCACATTAAAAATCCCTGGGCACGGTGATGGAGGCAGAGAAAGGTGGAACCCGAGGGCTCTCTGGTCCCGACGGCGGCCAGGGAAGGCTGATGCCGAGTTTGAGGCCAGCGTTGGCTACATGCACATTCTAGGGTCAGACTGATCTACTCAGGGCGACAGCATCCCACGAACAAACCAAAGGTTCTCTCCGTGTTTGTCCTTCACCTACTTTTCTATTCTCAGTACGCCTTCGACACGGTACGAATGGCTTTCAGAATGGTCTCCAACTCGGGCATTTTTCTACCACACCTCCAAAAGACTGAATTATTGGCGTCCGAGGACACCACGTCAGACGCCCACGGCCTCGCTCTAGCCTCGCTGAAACTCATTAAACACGGAGCACCGGGAAGGTTTCTAACCACCGACGCTCCGGCCCGCTTCCGGTTGCGCACGCCCCGCGGCCCGCCCTGTCGGCCCCGCAGCGGGGCGGCTGCGCTCGCACAGCGGCCGGAGGACAGGCGGCGACGCTCCCCGGGAGCTCTGCGGGACCGTGGTCCCCTGGAGAGCGACTCCTGGCCCTCCAGAGTTACCGCGAGAGGAGTCGCGGTAAACTCAGTCCCGCCCGGAAGCTGGGCGGCCCGACCGGAAAGGCGGGCTTCGGGCGCGCGGGAGTCCCACCCTGCCTTCCGTAGTAGCCGAGCTCGACGACCTAGCCAATCGCAGGCCACGGCGTGCCGCAGCAGCCAATCGGAGAGGCCCGGAGCCTTTAAGGCCCGCCCCTAGGCCGCGCCTCCTCCTCACTCTCCTGGTCGTCGTTCCTTTGTTAGACCCTTGTGATTCTTACCGCGTCTGCATCGGGTCTTGTGCAACCCTGCGCCATCGCGCTCTGGGCGAGTATTGGGATGAGTCGGGAGGAGGGAACCGAGCTGAGGCTGACCCGGCCTTGCCGATCGTGGCCCGATGGGAGGACGGCGCCAGCAGACGGTTCGAGACCGGGCGCGTGGTCCGCTGGATGTTGCAGATGGAGCGGGACAAAAGAGTGACTTGAGCCCTTGCCTCGTGCCTGCGCAGCTCAGTGATGGCGGAGGTGACGCGGGAGCTCCTGTGTGACTGCTGCTGTGTGTGTGACACACCGCCTGGGCGAGCGCTTGGCCTCGATGAGAGTTAATGGAAGAAGGTAAGGGCCTTGCTGTCCAGTGCAGTGGCAGCTGCTCGGGTGTGGAGAGGGCAGGCAGATCTTGTTTGGGCTTGGTAATGGGGGCAGCGTGGATAGCTCTCAGGACTGAGAGTTTAGGAAAGAGCAGGTTTTTTTTATTATGCTTTCAGGAACGGTAGAAAGCAGGCCAGCTGAAGGGAGTTTCTTGTCTTTCACGAGGAGATATTTAACATATTCACTAACCGTTTTCTGAATAATAATAATTCTGGCAGCTACCGATGGAAACATTAAAGCTTTCATTTCTTTGTATTATTCAAATGATTATAAATTTTAAAGTCTAGCAAGATTCTTTTCTATTTTACTCTGGGTTGGTCAAAGTGTAAAATATTCACACCTTTCATTATGATATACTTGTACAGTGTATGAAATGAACAGTTTTTTTTTTTTTAATGTAGCCTAATGTTAGCCCATGATCTTTTTGGAAGTCGGGGTTTGGGGGAGACAGGAGGCAAATGTTGCCTGTTAGGTAGGACACGCGGCAGAGGATTGCTTTGTGTTTGTAACAGTTACCATTGTACAGTGAGGTTTAGTGTCCTCACGTTTGAGCAGCACTCAGCACATCAGTGTTTATATCCCAGCGCGGGCAATAAAGCCCAGGTTTTGCAAAGTGCTTGCGGCTACTGCATCACCAACCCGCACTTGCTTTTACGACAGTTTTAGTAGCATTACTCTTCTGAAGCAGGTTTGTTTCCCAGAAGAATCTACTCTCCAACGGGATGCTTTTTCTGAATGGGTCCCCCACCCCACCCCGGAAAGGTGGGAGAATAGGTTCTGGTCAATTTTAGAACTTTCACATCACTCTACAAAGACCACATTCTTTTTTTAGATAAGGTCTCTTGTTGCCCAGGCTAGCATAAGACCGTTATGTTGCTTAGGATAACTTTGTTCTCTTGAGAACTTGCCTCCACTTCCGGTGATATATTATCACCAAGCCCAGTTAACGTGCTGCTGGAGATTGAATTTAGGGATTCATGCTCTTTTAGGTAAGCACTCTAGCTTACAGAAATATATTTTTCTTTTTTTTTTTTTTTAAGTTTTTCTAGATAGGATTTCTCTGGGTAGCTTTGGGTATCCTGTAAGTTGCTCTGTAGACCAAGCTGACCTCAACTCAGATCTGCCTCCTGAGTGCTGGGACTAGAGGTGTGGGCCACCATTGTCCTGCAGAAACTCCATTCTTATTAACTGTCCCTTTGTCCCTCTGGTCCCTAGAAGCAGCTTTGTGCCTGTATGTTACCTATTGTGCATATTTCATACAGATGAAATAATAAATTAATACATAGAATTTTTGTGGCTGACTTTCTTCCTACAGACTGCTCTTAATAGTTCACCCTTTGCTGGGTGGTGGTGGCCCACACCTTTAATCCCAGCACTTGGGAGGAGAGGTAGGCGGGTCTCCATGAGTTCGAGGCCAGCCTGGTCTGTAGAACAAGTTCCATTTTCTTTGCTGCCACATAATCTTCTGTAGTTGTACACCTACTGTGGAGCTCACCAATGATGGCAAGGAGGCATTTTTCATAGGTGGAACCCCTGCCAGACCTCAGCACAGGGCACCACCAATCCTGGCCAGCCGCCAGACTCAATTGACAGTGGAAACCTGAATGTCTGAGCTCAGGTGTTTTCTTGACTCAGAACTCCTCCAGTATTCTACTGATACCAAGTGTAGATCATAAACAATTAAACATCCCCCACAGAAACCCAACACCTGCAGATAATACAAAACGCCAAGGCCTAGCTTGGCCCCTCACCCAACAGTGCATAAAACATTTTATACATAACTAAAAATAAACTTCCACAACACTCTTCTGTATAATGAGTGAGTGTTTCAGAAAAAGAAGTGTGTATATTGTAAGTGGGAAAGCATTTGGCTATCTGGCATTGCTTTGCATTCAGTAACACATCAAACACAAAAACTGCTCGAAAAAGCAAGGAGGAGCGAGACAGCTCTGGTGAGGGCCCTTGCACAAGCCTGACAGCATGAGTGAATCCCATAGCTTATGCAGAGGAGGAGGGAGAACAGACTCCACAGCTCTGGCTAACCCATGAAAATCGTGGGACAGAGTGCCCCCCAACACACAAGATAGTAGACTACATTTTAAAATCCTTACAATAACAAAAATCCTCACATCAGGAAAATTAAGCATTGGTACAAGGATTTATGGGGGGGGGGAGTGTGCGATTGGAATAGACTTCAGAACACAGAGTTCCAGGCTGGTCTCGGCTACATAATTAAACTTTGTCTCAAAAATAGAACATACTGGTTATGTTGCTGGAGAGATGATTCAGTGTTGGTCTTGTAGAATGCCCAGGTTTATTTCCCAGCATCCATAGGGTGGTTCACAATCACTGTAGTTTCATTTTCAGGGGATCCAACCTTTTGGCATCAGACATACAGATAAAACAGTTATGAATAAAACTATAATTAAAATATATACAGGCTATAATTGAGGAAAACTTTGTAAAATTGTTAGTACCTTAATATTTAACATGAGGTAGTGTTAAGTGCAGTGACACTTACCAGTGGGATCCTAGGCTGTAGATACCTACTCAAACAAGGCCGTACCCCCTAATCCTCTGACAGCTGGGCACTGAGCATGCAGATACATGAGCCTATGGGGTCTAGTCTCATTCAAACCACCACATAGGCTAAATGGTTTCAGAAGTAGTAGGAACTGCTCAGATCTTCATGAAGGAGAGGAGACTCAGCTGAAACTTAGTATTTAAGTGGTATGTGTTGCTTACTTTTGGGTGCCTGCTTCTGTGGGTCTCCTGGGATATAGATAAAGGGGTCCTGAGAGTTTGGCAAGTCTCTGGCCATATCACTCTGACCGTACCTGGTCTCATCTGATGTTTTGACTACATTCTTGTAATTTTTAGTTAGTAATGGGGAACTGTGCAAAGCACATTACTTAAATGTCATTGACCTTTTAAATATAAACAAACTACTTTAGAAGCCAAAGGTATCTGCTCTAGATATTAGATATTAGGGTTTTTGTCCTCCTTATTTTCCTCTAGTAGCTTCATATCCGATGATTAAACCTTTCGCTGCTGTTCACATAATGAACTGTTGTGATTATTGAGGAATTAATGAGGATATGTAAGCTTTACTAAAGGTGATGTTGTTGCAAAAGGCATTGTCCTTTGAGCAATGTTTTAAAAGAAAATCTTTTTTTCAGGGATTGTGTTCGATTGATGTCTGGAAGAGATATGTAGCTTTGGAAGATGATTATGAAAAACAGGAAAGGTTTGTTTATCTGTTTTGCATATAGTAAATATTCCGGGAGATGCAGTCTTATCTGGAAATAGATTACACAAGTAAAACTGGAATACTAAAGGCTTTGGTGAAATCTTAATCACCTATCTTATAGGATGGTAATTTTGTTTAAACCACATTCATTGTGTGCATGCTGGTGTATGGAGGGTAGAGGACAACTCTGAGTTTGTTTTCTTTTGCCACCTTGGTCTCAGGTGTCTAACTCAGGTCATCTGCCTTAGTGGCAGGTGCTTTTACTTTTTTTTGTGTGTGTGTGCGTTTTGCCTATAGTCTGAACAGAGTACATGCACCACATGCATGCGTGGTGCCTGAGGAGGCCACAAGAGGACACCAGATCCTAGATGTGAAACTGCCGTGTGGGTACTAAGAATCGAACCCCAGTCCTCTTAAACTGTTGAAGAAAAGAAACTGTTCAGCAAATCCCTCTGAAACTCAGCCTTGCTCTGTGACACGAGTGCCCAGCATTTTGCCACAGCTTGTGCTTTTTTTTTTTTTTTCTGAACTAATTCTTACATTGGCCCTTTGGGGATAGCCATAAACTTTTTTGGAAGGTTATTGCTGTGCCTGTTGATCATCTGTCATATGGTCAGATTCCTGGCTTGTTCTGCTAGCACCTTTCATGCCGTGTCATGCAGGAACTCAAAAGTCACAAGGTTTCTCATTAAAAATTTATTTATTTTTTTTTGCTTTAGAAAGTGTTGGAGTCCTGGGATTTTTGGTTACCAAATTTAGATAGTCTTTAATCTTATATAAATTTTACATTTTCTTTTTGGGATGTGAATATGAATTGAGCCTCTTGTTAAAGACAAGTGGTTCAAAGTGACAAACATTACTTTCTCTGTGTGTCAGGATTCCGGGGATAGGCTCAGAGTATTCCCGTGGCTAGTACACAATTGTCTGAAGACCTGGCTTGAGTGGAAGAGTGCATCAGCATCCAGAGTAGCTTTGCTGACTTGTCTGGGGTTTTCGGTTTCTTTTCATATGAACCTCCTCATATGCTGTAGCAGCTGGCTTGGCTTCCCCTGGAAGTCTGCCCTATCTAATTATTCGTAGAAAAGCTGTAAGAGAATATTAGGAGGTGGTGGGTCATGTAGGAGGATCTCTGAGTTTGAGGCCAAGCAAGTCCTAGTACAGCCAGGGCTGTTACACAGAGAAACCCTGTCTCCCCCCACCTCCCCACCCCCAAACAAGAAAAGAAAAAATATACTACACTTAAAGAACAAAATAGACTTTTCCATATAAGGCTTGTTTGGTGATGAAAAGACACCTCAGGTTATGTGAGACATTCTGAATGAAGTAGATAAAATAATATACTTACAGTAGTTTTTATGAATTTGTTTTGTTTTTCGAGACAGGGTTTCTAAGTAGAGCTTAAAAATAAAGCAAGCACAGATGCCAGTGATTAGCTTTCTCCACTGCTGTTCATATCATGGTTTTGTGTGATTAGTGTATGTGGGTAAAGACATTTTGAAAATTATTTTAAATATACATTGTGATTTGTGCATTGATTTGTCTATCTGAATTGTTTTTCTTGTAGGAATGAAATCATTTTTCTTGAGCATACCATTTACAAATTTATTTGATCAATAATTAATTTGAAGATTTATATAAGGTAAGAGATTTATAAACTTATGCTAATTATTTATTTAGAGTCAGGGACTTCTAAGTTACTAGGCTGGCCTTCAGGTACTTGGGATTTTGATGGTTACTAGCTTGGTTTTTCCGTAGTCCCTCTGATGTATAGAAATAACTTTGAGGGTACACAACCAGTAGAAAGCATGACTGGTGATCAGTGGAATTAAACCTTTGGCTGTGTAAAGCTAGTAACTATCTGTCCTGCCCTGTTGTCACCCATACTTAGGTACCTTCTGTGCATGTGGAAGAAAATTATTGATGTCTACCAGCCATGTATTTGTACCCTGGCCTAACTCCCCAGATAAATATTACTCCACTCAGGCCACACCTGTTACTTGGCTGGAGTGAGTATGGGTGTAGAGGAGGTAGCCTCTCTGCCTTCTTTGCAGTTGTTTGCTAATGGCCATGCAGGACCAAATGGACTGGTGCAGTGTTTTACAAAATGAGGAGAGGGGAAAGCTAGATCTGCTGACTGTTGAAAGGGGAACTCTTGTCTCCTCCTAAATGAAGAATGTCACTTTTAAATAAACAAGTCAGGGATAATCAGAGAAATGGCCCAGCTGTTAAAGGAACAAATTGCAGAAGGGAGACAGTTATGAGCTAATTACTAGAACAATATTTGGAGTTTGGCATTCTGGTTCCTTCCATTAACTCATACAATCCTTGAAACAGCTGGCTCAGAACAACCTTTGTTTCTGCCAATGATAGAAAAGTAAAAAGACCTATGCCAAACAACCTATAAATGTTGCAAAAAAGAACATCTCTTAGAGATACTCTCTCAAGTCCCTGTCTGTGCCCATAACTGCCTCTCCACTCACTCCACAGTGCCTGTTCAGAAGGTGGCTTTTCCTGTTCCTGCTCTAGGTGCTCTTCACACAAGCCTGATGACCTGAGTTAATTCCCGGGACCCACAAGGAAGAAGAGAAATGACTCCTGAAAGTTATATTCTAACCATATATACATACAAGAAATAAATGTAATTTTAATAATCTAGGGGAAAATAGTAAAACTGAAACATTAGAATGCTGCTATTTATTGAAATGAGAGAGGGATAAAAATTGTCAGAAGAATTGAACTCTTGGTAAATCTTTTTTTGTAGAGATTTATCTGTAGTGGTGTGCTGTGTTTCTGCAGTGCCACAGAGTCCAGCTGCAGTGAGGTGGGTGTCGGAAACTGAACTCTGGGACCTCTCAACCACTGAGCCATCTCTCCAGTCCAAGTTATATGAATTTAAAATCATTTACATTGTGGAGAAAAAACAAGAGTGAGGCATGCTGTGTTAGAATATTGTTGACTATAGCCAATCAATGAAATGATTTCACATAGGTTGCTTCCTAGTAGAGGGCTATCCCAGAGTCTAACATCAACTACTCAGAAGTGTCCTTGTTTAATGAGGGTGGCTGGCTAATAAAGAGCTGGTTTGTCCTCTCACAGATGCAGTTCTACCACTGTCTTACCTGCTGGTCCTTTGTAGTATACTTAATAAACATCATTTTTCTACTGTTCTGACTTAGGTGGGTTCTTTTATTGCCTGATACTCCAAGCTATAGCATTGGTGGCCCTTCCAAGGATGTGGGAAACCCTCCTTCAGTCAAGTGCACATTTGGAAACATTTCATGGCCTGTGGTTAGGGCAGCTTTCTGATGGAGCCAAAAAGGTCCCCAGCAGTGGTGTTAATTACCAAAACTCTTAGTATAGGGGACTGATAGCCCTGATCTTTGTAGGGGTTTATTATTCCTACCTGATAGTTTAGTCTTTGCTTTGTCTGAAAGAGAAAACCTGCTATTCCCTTTGTCGGGCAGCTCATCCAGGGCAAACCTGTGCACTGGCCCCTTTTCACTTCCTCAGGCTTTTCTGGAGTTGGTAGCCACTGAGTTGGCTCACCTGACAGAGGCTGTACCTCACCAGTCTCGAAAAGCCCATCACTTTTTGTCAGCCCCTTTTTTGTCTTTCTCTGGGCCTGCATTACTGAGGCTGATGTCATCTGACATCATGATCCAATAACTGCAAAACCTGTGCTTCTTGCCCTTTGTTGTTGGCCCTTGTAGTGAGATCTTCCTTTAGAGTTGTACCTTGGATATCATTTGGGCCCTTGTATTAGGAATTAGGGTCTCTGATTCCCTGTTCTCACCAGGGAATAAGTAAGTTTCTGGAGCTTCCTTAAAGCGCCATCATCTTTTTCCCAACAGTACAGACTTCCTAGGGACTCTGCACAGCAAGCTGCTTGCTGTGTTCCTCAACTCACTATGAGAGGCTGGGAAACATTTCTTGTTTTCTTGAGAGACTCTTTGCCCAGGCTGGCCTCAAATCCACCATGTAGCTGGTCTTTGTTTCTCTACCTCCCAAGTACTGGTGTTACAGGCTCCTGTTGCCATGCCTAGTTCTTAGAATTTTGAAGACTCCTGTTTTCCCTCCCTTTTTCTTCACTGTACCTCTGAATTACCTTATTTTCCAAATATCAGTCAAACCCTGGTGGTCAATAAAACCAGTTGCTCAATTTGTGCTAATGTTTCTTCAAGTTGTTTCCGAGGGCTGTCATATCCTTTCTGATCACATTGCCTATTTAAGTCAAGGAACAACTAGCTTATATAACCCACACCTGTCTTACTAGTTGGATAAAAGCCAGAATCAAAGGACCTTCCAAGAACAGGACAACTATGTACAATCCAGTAAAACCTCTGGAAAGAGTAGTTCTCACTCATTATAACTGTGGACAAATCCTTACTCTGTATCTTATAATGGACCTAGACTGAGATTCCTGTGACAGACATGAGATCTGGCCAAAAGAGAATTTCCAAACCTCACTAAAGATTGTAAGTTGGTCTCAATCCAAAAAGAATACAGACTGCATGTTCAATAGGGATCTAAGTTAGAACCCTACTCGACTCAACTGAGCTCAAACATTGTGCATCTTTTATTCGTGAGAGCAGCCATACGATCTTCCCAGACACTACTGGAAACATTTCAGTACAGTTTTTACTGTCTGCTTAAAAATCCTGAGGATCCTGTGTGTTTCCTTTGACAGGAAACATGTCTCCTGGCACCTGTTCTTCCCAGTATCTGAGTCAGAAAAACATTATCCTTATTGTGTGCCTATCTGAGCGAAAGCTGAACCTAATAGTTGGGATCTCAACCTCAGCATAGGTACAGAAGTGGGCTTCTGTACTCCACTTTCACAGCCCAAATCTTCCTGGGACAATTACTCTAAGTAAGCCTATGCCAGTGAGCATCCCATTCAGCTCTGGGATGACCTTGCCCACAGCTTTGGCAGCACCAGCAGATGCAGGGATGGTGTTCTAGGCAGGCCCCCTGGCCATCACACCAGTTTCCCAGAGGAGCTGAGTGGAAGGGACCATGATGGCACGGACTGTGGTCATGGGTCCTTCCACAATGCTGAAGTTGTCAATGGATTTCCAGGCTTTTGCTCTGTAGACCAGGCTGGCCTCGAACTCACAGAGATGGACCTGCCTCCAAGTGCTGGAATTAATGGTGTGTACCACCACTGCCTGTCTTGCCATACATTTTTTAAAAAATACTTTTATTAATAAACTGAGTTTCACACAATGTACCTTGATAACACCCTCTTCCCATTCCTCCTTGTTAAACCCTCTTGCCCCTGTGCCCTCAATAAAAAAGTCCAGCTAATGTGACAGGAGCATGGATCACGGGCAACACTAGACAGAAGTCCTGGAGGCAGCAGTATGCTCTGATGGGAGACCAAGCACAATGAAGTTTGACCCAAAGTTGGGCCTTACTGCCCAAGCCCGCAGGCAACTGGACAAAGAGCAGGCATCCTGATATCCTGCAAGCACCAAGCCATCTCACAGGCCCTGTGTTGTGGGATGAATTATGTATTTTATAGTTATATTGGGATCATACTCCTGTACATGTGCTGTATGGGAGAAGGGTGCTTTCAGTTGTGTTGCAGCATGTAAAGTACTTGTTTCCTACATCTGTTAACACCTCTGCTGAAAACACTAGAGTAGTCCTCTCAGATCACCACCTGAACTGGCCATTTGGTTACATTAACGGAGATGAAGGATCCCGATCACCATCAATGGTCCACAGCTGGGTGATCAGGGAAGAGACTTGCCCTCAGCTTGGACACCTGCTGAGATAGGCAACAAGTCTGCTGGCAGACCTTGAGAAGTGTTAGGTTCCATTCTTTTGTATAATTAAGGCCTGTGTGGAGGAAGGACGAGTTCTGAATGAATAGAACCTTTGTGCTGAGGCAGAAGGAAGCCAGAGTTAGAGCAAGAGGACCATGTGAGGAGGCATTAGAAAGGATGCTGTGAGGTGGACCTCTGCCTTAGCTGCCCGGGTATTGCGTCCCTGAGAGTTGTCATGTCTCCTTATTAAAACCCACTGTTATTAATAATGATTCATTAACATGCCTGGACAGCATGCAGACACCTGGATATTGCATAGGCACCAGGACCTCCTGTGAGCACCCTGCAGGTGCCCAGGCATCCCGAATGCTGCAGGATTTCCCATAGGCACCAGGATATTCCTCAGGCTCCAGGGAATCCTGCAGACACCCAGACATCACACAGGCACCTGGTTGTTCCTCAGGCATTCTCGCAGATGCTCAGACATTCGACAGGCACAAGGACCTCCCACAGGAACCAGGGCATCCTGCAGGCCCCTGAACATCCTGCTTTGCCAGCCATTCTTAACCATCTCTTCATGACTACTCCCTGACAAATCACTGGCAGGAGGTAAGGACATCATTAATATTCCATGCAGGGGGTGAAGACATGCCCAAGGGATAAGAGCCAATAATATTCTTTCAGAGGATCCAAGTTCTGTTCCCAGCACCCATAAGGATGAACTGACACCTATGGCTTCTGCAGGTCCCTGCACACAATGTCCACCCCACTGCCCATACACATAATGAAAGATAAATCTTTTGTTTTGTTCAAATTGGGGGAAAAAAAAAAAACAAACCCAGCCATGATTGGCCTAGGAGAAGAGGCCTCTCTGTTCCATAGGTTCTGTAAGTAGGTGTGACAACAATGCCACAGAGCCCAATTCTTGTCCAGAGAACTCTAACCAGTCAGACTTGGTCTTATTTACTTAGTAGGAACCAAACAGAACTGTGTGCAACAAGTTCTGCCACCACATCCTTGCTGTGCTTTATCTGGCCTGGGTGAATTTTAATGCCTTTGACTCCACCCACCACCTGTTTTTAGTTAACCTCCATTCTTCTGGCTTCAGTGAGTAAAATAGCGTCTGGAAATGAACTTTTTTTCAGAAAGCTTAATTTTCTTTTGATCCAGAACAAGGCTGGATTAGTAGTTCACTAAAATGAGCTAAAAGTAGACTTTTGTGAATGATACAAATTTTTCCTTTTTAGATGCAGGCAGTCCTTTGCAAGCTGATTTTGTATGAGTATCACTTTCAATACCAGTTCACAGTCAACCTAATGGTACAGGACTGTAATGTCAGTTACTCAGGAACCTAATACAGGTTGTCAAGTTCATGGCCACCCTGGACAACTTAGCGAAGACCTGTCATGATAAAAAATGAGGGGCACAGACAATGTTTTGGTGGCAATGTATTTGCCTAGTATGCCGTTTCCCCTTTTCATTCCACACGGCCCTCCCTGCCCCCAGTCTGTGATTATGCCTCCCACATTTGGGGTGGGATTGCCCTTTTAATGTATCCTGAAACTCCCTTATGTTTTGCTGGGGATCAGTGCCTATCACTATCCCTCTACAGCTGGAGTTACAGATGCTGACTGCCACCCTAAGCTGTTACATGGATCGAACTCTGTTGTGGGGTGGAGGGTGAGTCATTTTCTCATCTCGATAAACTTGCTTTTTTAAATGAAATACGTATGTAGGGCACTCAGCTGGTGAATTAAATTTTTCTTTTCCCACTTTCCAGTACTTAGTACTAGCCTGTTGCTAGGGGTCAAATAGAGCCCTGTGTATGCTATACAGAAGCTCTTTCCAAATATACCCTCAGCCATTAGAGACAAGGTGTCACTATGTAGTTCAGGCTGGCCTCAGAATCATGATCTTCCTGCTTCTGCCTGAAAGTTCAACTTGCATATAGTTTTTGTTCAATAAAGAAGCACTACTTTCATTTAAAGAGGCTAAGATAGGTGTTACAGAGGAGTTAGGTGTGGTCCAGAGGTGTAGTATCAAGTTTGGAGACCTAAATCCAGTCCAAGTGCAAATACTTCATAGCAAGTGATTTTCCTCTGCCTTGGTTTCACTGATACAATAATTCCTCTCTAAATAACAAGTATAACTAGGCAACACATCTATAAGGGTGGAAGCTCTAAGAAAGAGTATTTTTATTCATTTTTTCAGTGTTTATTTATTTATTTTTTTGAAGTGTTTGGGACCACAAGGCTCCAAACCAACCTCATTTGGTTAAAAATTACAGAAATATACTAGAGCTAGCTTAAGTTGGGAGATAGGCTACATAATCCTTAGATTACTAGGGAATTCTAGAACCTAATTTCTTTTTGTTAAGATTTATCCTCCTCCTCCTCCTGTTGAGTGCCTGTATGTATGTATGTACTCCATGTACATGCAGCTATTACTGAAGGCTGTAGGATCATCTGGAACTGGAGTTACAAACGGTTGTGCATTGCCATGTGGGTGCTGGGAAAAGAAACCCAGGTCCTCTGCAAAAGCAGCAAGCGCTCTTAACTGTTAAGCCATCTCTCCAGCCTTTGATGTTCCTGTTATATTTTGTTTTGCTTTTTGAGTCATGCTCTCTTGCAGCCCAGTGTAACCTGAACTTAACTATGTAGCCTAGACTAGCCTTGAACTCCTGGATCGTCCTACCTGTACCCCTTGAATGCATGGGTTATAATGCCCAACTCAGCACCCATTTCATTCTTCTCTTTTACTCTACAGACAGGCTTCTACGCTTTTCAGTTACTGGTTTATATTTCTAACAGAAAATCCCAAATGCTCCAATCTTAAAGCCTCATACACACACACACACACACACACGGCAGCCTCGGATTTTCAAATTAAGATTGTCATTTTGTTCTAGCGGCCCAGGGTGTGCTAACAGGTCTGAATACCACGGGTGGTTAATTTAAGTACTAAGGATACCAACTACATTCAAGAAACCTCACTCACAGCATCTAAGACCCTGGAGTATAGGTAACAGCCCTCGGGTGTGTGAGACACGCGATCACGTACGTCCTCAAAGGCACACGGAGAACCAATCATTAACTTCGAGAGCTGAGCCACAAACCGAACCGGCCCTTGCAGCCCAGCTTTGGCTCGTCCCGTGTGGGCAGGGTCGCCAGCGGCTGCTGACGCCTCACCGGAGTGCTACGTGGCGTCCTCGCGGTCGCCGCCGTTCTTCCCCAAGGCGGACGCCCTGCAGGACTTCCCCTCGATCCGCCGCCAAGCGGCCGCATCCTTACGTTGCGCCTCTCCTCACAAAACGCCGCCGAACCGCCACCTTCTGCCCGGCGGGCCACCCGAGGCCGCATCTCCCGGAAGTGCCTGCCGGCAGGGTGGGAGGAGCGAACCGCCGCTCCCGGAAGTGCTGGCCGGCCGGGTAGGCGTGGCGAGACGCCACACCCGGAAGTGGCGGCCCGCAGGCGGGGCTGCGGCTGCCACGTTGGAGCGGAGCGTGGAGGTGTCCCTGGGCCGCGGAGGAGGGGCGGCGGCGCCGGATCCTGTGAGAGCCCGACGTTCGCCGGCTAACGCAGGACACGTCGCCGTGGTCCCCTAGGTGTGTGTGTGCCGTTTGTCTGCTGCACCTCGCCGGGTTCGGCGTCCGCTGCCGAGGCCCGAGGCCCGCTCTCCGCTGCCGGCGCGCCCCTGTGTTTCGGCCCCGCCGGGACAACGCCTGGAGTCGCAGCTGCCGGGCGATCTCGCCCGTCACCCTCCGCCAGCGTTTCCAGGCTGCCCTGCCCCGAAGTGAGTTTGAGGTTAGGAGCCCTTCAAGACCCTGAGCACAAAGAGTGCTACCCTCAAGGACGTGGAAACGGACCTTGGGATGATTTTCTTCGACTTCAGGAAGGTTGATATATACATACATATACATATGTATATATATACATAAATGTGTGTGTATATATATATATATATAAATTTTGTTTGAACTGTTGTCAAATTTAAGGGTTCGTAGATTTAAAACGAAGAGTACTAGCATTTAACTACGATTGAATTATTATAGGGACTGTAGTTGCCAATCTCAGTTTACTTCAAAAGTGTATGATTTTACTGCTGCTGTTATACTAAATCATAAGTTGTGAGGCAGTTGTAAAATAATCGTCTGGACTTGTGGGCGTACACACTTTTTCTGTGACTTCGTAGAACTGTTCTGCAGGTCTTTTCTGAAGTTGCAAGAGTTTTTGGTAGTTCCTCCAAATTGTATAGAAAGCTGGAACTTGGTTCTTTGTCTGTAATTGTAACTGTTTGATAATTAGAAGCTCTCTCTTGTCACAGTGTCCCCCTTTCCCTTATATCCTAATTATTGGGAATTGGCTAAAATTTACTGCCCTTTTGAGTAGTTCTGTTCTTGTTCTGTCTCTAAACTAACAATTATAGGTCTGAGGAGTTTTTTCAGGGAGTGAGAACTTTTGGATGATTGCCGTCTAATTGTGAATATGTTACACATACACGGAGTTTGGAAAAGTGAGATTTCAGATGAGTATGAGATTTTAATTATGTAGGCAGGTTCTTTCCTGAAACATGTAAGAGTAGAAAGACATGTGTAAGCTGTAAAAAGCAGTGATCATCAATCCTTTGGCATTTTTCCCTTTGAAAGCATTGGGCTATCTTCCTAGAAAAGCATGTTTACACTGTATGCACATGCCCAGGGTGAATTTTCTGTGTAATTTCATGGGGTTCCAAAATCTCACATTAAAAACTTGTCAAGTGATACTGCTAAATTACTTTCTCTTTGTTCCCTCCTCTCTTTTGCCCTTCTTCAGTTTTTTGAGATAGGGTCTGAGGTCTCAACTTCACTGAATAGCCAAGGATGACCTTGAAGTCTGACCCTCTTACTCTGACCTCCTGAGTTCTGGGATCTCAGGCCTATACCACCTCACCCACAGTGTTTCCTTTTTTGTAGGTTAATTTCAGCTCCTAAAGTTTTATCTTGTAGGTTAGTATGATACCGTTTAGTCCACTAACCAAGGCCTGGTTGGTTTGAGTTTAGTTGAATGAGGTGAGTCTGGAACAGTTGGTGAGGCAACTCTATAGTGTTGCAAGGTTGCTAATTTTGGCAACCCATAGTCCTCTTGGGTTTTGATATTGTTTCATAAAACTTGCAATTTGAAAATCAGTTTAAGCCTGCAGAGACGGTCGATTAAGAGCACATATTGCTTACCCTGGCACCCATATCAAGGGGCTCACAGTCACCTGCAGTTTTCTGAGGGTTCCAGCTCCTCTGGCTTCTGCAGGTACTTGTAGTCACATGAGTATACTTACATAGAGACATACAGGCATGAACACAATCTAAAAAAAAAATAAAGAAAATGAGTAGAAAGAAGCAAGTTTCTTCTTACTTGAATGCAATTATCATGGAGAGAAAGTTAGTTAAAAAATAAGAGTACTTGTCTGAACATAATGTTCCTCAGATGTCAGGTTTTGGTTTCTTTCTTATTGAGGGGACTGATGGCACTTGGGATGAAACACAGGGCCTTGGATATTCTAGGTATGTATTAGGAGCTGCGCCCCCAACTCTTGTTTTTTTTGAAACAGACTCTTATCCATGTAGCCTAGGCTGGCCTGAAACTGCCGATCTCCTGCCTCTATGTCTCTAGTACTAGGATTACATGCCTCGGTGAGCCTTAGATATATTATTGAAGACTTGGGATAGATCTTTATATTGTGAATTGAGAGCAAGAAGCATTCTTAATGAGCCTTTTCTCCAAGGCTCTTTCTCCAAGTTGTGCTTTTGAAATAGCTGTTGTTTGTATTTATTTACTACGAGCTAGGCAATATTCTAAATACGCTAATACCTCATTTAATTCTCACAAGGTATGATGTGGATAGCTTTGTGGGAGAGGAGCAAAAATCTGTCTGATGCAGTGACATGAGAGTTAGAGCTGAGACAGGCTGAGAGTTAAACTGAGGGTGTTTGTTCCAGGCCTCATTGTCTACCTGCTGTTCTGTAAATGCTGTCTTGCACATGATCGATATGAACCACTGTCCTCAAAGTGTTCATTTCTTGTTTTTAATTATGATTATATTCAGTGTAAAATGGTCTTGGATGAAAGTTATACACACCATGAATATAATCACATAATAGAAAGCTGTGCAAATCTATTAAGACAAGTTGTAATTGAGAATTATAGATGGCTTTTAATTTAGTTAATCCCTCTTATTCTAAGGAAATTATTTCAATTAAATAAATAAATGTTTGTAAGAGAAAGAAATAGTCGTATATCCAGTGAAACTATTTTGATGGCATTCTTACTTTGTAAATACATAGATTATGGTATTCTTGTGTAATTTGATTCAGAACTTATTGTGTAGCAATAGGCCATAATTACAGCAGGGTTTTCTTTCATACAGCTGGCACTGAAATTTTGTTGTACAGGTTAATAAGAGGAACTACTTTTTGCTAGAATATTTACTTTTAGAGCAAAAAAATAAATATGCATAGGAATGCTTTGAACCTCTACTTAGCCATCTTATGTCCCTGTGGTTATCTCTGTGTTACACATTAACTATACTCTCAGGAATTAGGTAGCCCTTGTACCCTTGCTCTCAGAGAGATAGTGTAGTTCTAGTCGGACTTCTTCAGTTGTTTTTTTTTTTTTTTTTTTTGAGATGGCAGGGATTTAGGGTAGGCTAAATCATTAGCCATACTAATGATTTCTAAGCCCAAACCCCAGTTTTTTTTTTAATAGCTATTTTTCTTTTTAGAAATTATTCTGAAATTAATCTTATTTTTTAAACATGAAGAAATCCTTTAAGCAGTTAAAATTTTTAAAAATATTATCTAGCACTGTTTTTAGCTTATGTAGGTCATCCATACATTTGTTTTCCTTTGAATATAAACATTAAAAATTGAAACAAAAGTTCTGTATACTTTCTACATATCGCAGACCACCCTAAGCAGATTTGTTTTTTGTTGTTTGTTTGTTTGTTTGATTTTATGTGTACATGCATGTTTTTGTCAGTTTGTGTGCATCACATGCATGCAAGAAACCTTTGGAGGCCAGAAGAAGGCATCAGCTCTTCTGGAACTGAAGGCAGTTGTGAGCTGCTCTATGGGTGCTGGGAACCCACCTGGGGCTTCTGCAAGAGCAGGAAGCACTTTGAATCACTGAGCCATCTCTACCCTCACCCAAAGGAATTCAATTTGGAAATGGACATGATGCTCCATGAAGCAGTTTGTAAAAAGGCAGATTGGAAACCATATAAATAGTATGTGCTGATGGTGTATATTAAAGGGTCTACTTAAGATAGGATGGTATCTTACTATAAAATGCCTGAAGGGGGACCCTGATTGAATGTGAGCAGTTGTAAGCTGGTTGAGATCCACAAGAATTGCATTTTCATAATGAATTGGAACTTGAGTTTTCTATTAAAGATTAATCAGTTGGCTGAGAAGAAGAGGGCTCAAAAAAAAAAAAAAAAGTGGGTCCTGGGTTTGTTTGTTTAATTTTTTTTTCATCCAGAATAATCGTGGGTAATCATGGGTATGGTATTTTCTCAGTCAGTCTCAGAAAAAAAGTAATATTCATTTATTTATTTATCTATTTATTTATTTATTTACACTGGGTCTCACTGTGTAGCCCTGGCTGGCCTGGAATTTACTGTGTAGGGCAAACTGACCTCAAACTCCCAGAGTTCCACCTGCCTCTGCCTTTAGTACTAAGATTAAAGGTGTGTGCCACCATGTCCAACCCCTTCCCCCAATACTGAGATGTGAACCCTGGGCCTTAGCCAGTGGATCTGACACTGCCTTTTGGCCTCTATGGGCACTGTACACACATGGTATACAGATATGTGCAGGCAAAAAACCATACACATAAATTTAGAAAAGAGTATATGATCTAACTTCATTTGTGCAGCTAGCAGTTGATGCATAAAGAAATTAGGGGTAATGTCCTTAAAATTATTTAAATTACAAAGATAGAACCAGAAATATATTGAAATGAAACCAAAATTCCCAATTACCAGAGAAATAATAACTACATAAGAAGAGAATGAACATTAGTAGAATACAAGTTACAAAACCAGATCGCAAAGCTGGTCACGGTGGCCTGCACTTAACAATCCAGTGTTGGGGAGGTGGAGGCAAGTGGACCCCTGGGCTCACGGGCTGCACAGCCTATCCAGAGTGGCGAGGTCTAGGTGTTTGAGAGACCTTGTCTTAAAAAAGAAGGCGGATAGGTGAATTGCTGACATGCACACACATACATGTATGCATGTGCATACACATGTGCACGTGCTTTCACATTTTATACTCACACTCACATACACTGTGTGTGTATGATACATCAGCATATGTAGACTAAGAGCAACCACATCTTTATTACCTACAACTTTTAGATGATTTAAGTTAGCCAAACAAAAAACTTTAGATCAAGCTAAGTTTAGATCAAGCTAAGTTCAAGCTAAATTTTTTACGATTTCCAAAACAATGAGTGAAATCAGAATGGTTTAAAAGTGCACATGTAAATGTACATGTAAAGGAATTTTTTGTTTTTGAGAAAGAATCTGTGTATGTAGATCGGGCTGGCCTCAAGCTCAAAACTCCACCAGCCTCTGCCCTCTTGAGTGCTGGGATTAAAGGCAGAACACTACACACAGCTGAAAGAGAATTTTTTAAAGATAGAAAGCTACGTGTGGTATGGCATCTGTCCAGTCCCAGCACCTGGGAGGCTGCGGCAAGAGGATCATTTGAGCTTAGGGGTTTAAGACTAGCAAGCAGCATATTGATTTTCATTCTCATAAAAACACAACTGAATACTGATCCCATTATTGGACATATTTGCATTCTGGGTCCTCTGGAAGTGCTCTTAACTGGTGAGCCAGCTCTCCACCCTGCTACTATTTTTAGACAGGATCTTAATAATCCAGGTTCAACTCAAACTTTTGAGTTCTGCTTCAGTCTCACATGTTTGTGTGGGAAATTACAGGTGTGTGCTACTTCGCCTGGTCTAAAGTTAACTGAATTTTATTTTTTTGAGGCAGGGTTTCACTCTGTAGCACAGGCTGTCCTGGAACTCACTTGTGGCCTATGCTGACGTGGAACACTATATGATTCCCCTTCTGCTGGCTGAGTGCTGGGACTAAAGGCATATGCCGCCACATGTGGCCATGCGACTGTTTTTAAAATGTTTTTATTACTGAGTAATCCTATCCCATCTTGTTTATTATGTTGGTTTTCCTACTCCTGATAGGCTTTCTTCTGACAGTTTGAGAAGTACATGTATAACAAAATTAATTGCTTATATTCTTCTCATGTTTTATAGACTGATTTTTGGGTTAAGGGACTCCTTAATATAAATGTCTGAAGAGTTTCACATTTTGAAGCATTTTAGATTTTGTACATAGTCATGCTGAGCCAGTAAGGTCTAAAAAATATTCCATTATCAGAGAAACTCTGAAAGATTTCTGGTTCCAGTTGTTTCAGATAATGAATACTTAACTGTATAATCTGCAAAAAATTAAAATAATAGAATATCTGTCTCAAAGTAATTCCACAGTTTAAGTCTAATGTTGAACATTTCCAACAAACGGCATATTTGTATTGTTGGTACTTGGGTATTATTAATAGTGCAGTGATTTGTTCAGTATGTTTCAGTGTATTTTTAAAAAAATTCTGTGTTATATGCTCAGTATATTTCTCTGTAAAATGTTCATTTTATCAGAATGAAGTTAAAGGAAATAGACCGTACAGCTATGCAGGCATGGAGCCCTGCCCAGAACCACCCCATTTACCTAGCCACAGGTAAGTTCAAAAGAGGAGACAGTGTTATTAGCCTGATTCTATGTCTGCCTTTTTCATACTTGTATTTTAAGCTTTAGTTCAAACTTCATCTTTTCTGAAAGTTTCTGTTCTCTAGCAAGATACCTCCATTCTTCCAATCCCTTAATTTGGTGACCTTTTTCTGTGTTTCCATAGCACCTGAACTTCGTGCATTGATCATGTGTTACATAGATAGTATCTTCCCCAGTGCACAGGAATCAAGTTTATCTTTAGCCCACCACTAGTTAGAATTGTGGTTCTCACCATTCCTCAAGCTGTGACCCTTTAATGTATTTCCTCATGCTATGGTGACCCCAACCATAACATTATTTTTATTGCTACTTTATAACTATAATTTTGCTACTATTATGAATCATAATGTAAATATCTGATATACAGATGGTCTTAGGTGACCCCTGTGAAAGGGCCATTCAATCTCCAAAGGGGTCACAACTCACAGGATGAGAACTACTGAGTTAGAACAAATGATATTAAGAAAAAAATTTTCAGTAAATGATGAGCAACAGAAGCTGCTGCTGCTTCTTCTTCTTCTTCTTCTTCTTCTTCTTCTTCTTCTTCTTCTTCTTCTTCTTCTTCTTCTTTTTTTTTTTTAAATAATAAAGAGAAGTGCTTTGTATAGGACTTACAGCAGATATAGAACATCATGAGACTGTTTCTCTGGAGAGCTTCTAAAATGCCTACAGTCTTTAAACAATTCTCTTTAACTGCCCACTCTTAGAGGCATCATCCCTCAGCCCTGTGCTGGAATCTGACTGCTGTAGTAACTGACACGCTCAGTGGTGTGTATGCTGAGATTTCAGCCACAAATGTATTCCTGACAAAACAATGAAAGCATGCTTCACTTCCTCCTTCCTGCCGGTTTCCCAGTCTTTTCTTTTGCATATGTAGTCACCTTCCATATATTTTCTGTAGGAACATCTGCTCAACAGTTGGATGCGACATTTAGTACCAATGCTTCCCTTGAGATATTTGAGTTAGACCTTTCGGACCCATCCTTGGATATGAAGTCTTGTGCTACTTTCTCCTCTTCTCACAGGTAAGAGATTCAGCCTTAAGTTCACATTCTTAATAAACTGCATGTATGGTTGGTGCTCTGTTTTATTTTGTTTTAAGGCAGGGTCTCCTGTAGCCCAGGCTGGCCTGGAGCTCACTAGTAGCCAAGAATGACCTTGAACTCCCTGTGTCTGTATCGGGAGTGCTGGGACGATGGGCAAGTGCCACCACTCCTAGTTCATGCAGCGCCTGTGACTGAGCCCAGGGCTCTGTCCATGATAGGCAGGCACTCCACCAAACTGCTGTCTACTTTTATCTGTATTATACTTTATATCTGTAATGATGATTCTTAGAAACTTAAGCAATAATGCCAGAGGCGTGAAAATCTTGTGAAAATTTGTACAGGTGCATTCTCGTGGAAGTAAATATTTATATGTCCTGTTGAATGTTTTGTTGCTATAATGTGTAGCATAGCTTTAAGACTCCAGCTTCTGACATTCTTCTTTTCTCACTATAGTAGAGTTGGGTTTTTGTTTTTTTTGTCTCTTTATCTTATATTTGTAAAATGTAGGTGTGAGTAAAGAAAGGAATACACACACACACACACACACACACACACACACATTTTGTTTTGAAAGACAGGATCTCTCTATGTAGTGCTAGCTGTTCTGGAACTAGCTATGGATGGCCTAGAACTCACAGAGATCCTCCTGCCTCTTCCTCTTGAGTGCTGGAATTAAAGGTGTGCACCATGCCTAGTTATTTATTTATTTTATGGGAGTTTATGTAGGTAAGGGCATGTGTGCCAGAGTGGACAATTTGTAGGAATTGGTTGTCAACTTCTTCCACATTGGTCTTGGGATTGGCAGCAAGTGCCTTTACTTTCTGAGCCTTTTCACTGGCCCACTTGCACTGTATTATAATGCAGAGAAAGGACACTTAATTCAAGCAATGAAACAAACTTTGTGTGTTCTTAGCAGGGTTTAAAAAGACAAATGAAAGCTGAGAGAATGTAGCTTTTATGGAGCTCTGTGGGTTCCCATGCTTTGGATAGCTTCCCCGGGATAAGATCCTGAGCTGCATGCACTATCGTGTGGAAGGTTTCCCAACCACTTCCTGTTTCACAGTGAACCTGCATGCCACCTCTTATTCTATGTCCACGTGAGACCAGGATTGCTATCCTCTACCAGAAATAAGGCACATAATTTTGACACCTTGTCTCTACTTAGAAAATTTTCCAGTGACTCCCTTAACATGTTGTTCCACAGACTGCATATTAGTAAGCACATCTATAGTCAGATAGAATGCTTTATTTTCTAGGAAAGCAGTTGATTAGCTCTGTTTTACAGATGAACAAAATGCATATTGAGGCCATTAAGTAACTTGCCCAGTTTCTAAGTGATAATGCCATCTTTAAGCCCATGGACATACAGGTAAGTTTTGTATACTGTATCACTCTGCAGAGTCTTCACTGTTAGAGATCATGAGGTCAGATATAAATATATAAGTAAACATCAAAATTCTCTCTTGCTGGGTATACAGTCAGCAAGAGTCAAAGAGAAGCTATAGTTTGTTTTACATAGAAAGATACAGACACAAATACAACTTAAAAATTTTTGGACACTTAATTGACTTTACAAATGAGTTATTTTGTTTATTTTTCTCTTTAAGGTACCACAAGTTGATCTGGGGACCTCATAAGATTGATTCCAAGGGAGATGTTTCTGGAGTTCTGATTGCAGGTGGAGAAAATGGGAACATTATTCTTTATGATCCTTCTAAAATTATAGCTGGAGACAAGGAAGTTGTGATTGCCCAAAAGGACAAGCATACTGGGCCAGTGAGAGCCTTGGATGTAAACATTTTCCAGGTTTGACTTTGACATTCATTAATTCATGGTTCATAAAATAAGTGTTTTTTCATTTGAAATAACTATGAATCTACCAGGCTTCAGTATTGGGGATGAAAGGTAAAGACTTATACCTGTACAGTTTAGAATTGAGATTAGGAGCCAGGCATGGGCCTGGTGGCACATACCTGTTACCTCAGCACTTGGGAGATACAGCCAAAGGATCAGGAGTTTGATTTGAGGCTAGCTCAGCTACATGGGGAGTTCAAGGCCAGCCTATGCTACATGAGACCCTGTCTCAAACAACAACAATAACAAAACCCCAAGGGTATGAAGAGATGCTCAGTCAGTAAAGTGCTTGCACTGTAGGCAGGAGAACACTAAGTTCAGTCCTCAGAGCCCCGAGGAAGTGCCGACTAGTGCAGCGGCTTGCACTTGTGACCCCAGTGCTGGGGAGGGTGGGAGATAGAATGGGAGAGTCAGGAGGATCCCTGGGGCGTGCTGGCCCACCTGTCCAGCCTGTTTGGTGAGTTCCATGCCAATGAGAGATCTATCTTAAAGGAAGTGGACAGAGTTTCTGGGGGTGACATCTGAGGTTGTCCTCTGACCTCTGTAAGCATGCATGTATGCATGCACACCCACGTTTCACTTGTGGGCTCACACAACCAAACAGGAATAAACAAGTAAAATCTGCCCCAACCAAAGCCGAGATTAAGACATTCAGCTGATAGACTTATGTTTAGAAGTCTAAAAGTGTCATGCTATCTGCATGGACACTTTTAGATGTTAGGAGCCCCGGAGTTTGGAAACTTCAAAGCTTATGATTAGGCCATCTCGTAGTACCAGATGATAGAAATTTGAGTGGAAAGTAGCAGATGAGGTGAGCTTGTGAAACATGTAGTGTTCTTGTACTTCTTACTTGTTTTAGGATTGTTTTAACCCAATGGGTTTGAAGTAGAAATCACCCAGAAATACTGCTCCCTGCAACAAGACTGTGTGTGCCTATGAGCTAGAAGTGTGTGGAAACAGAGGGCAGGCTTCGCTAGTTCTGTCCTGTGCCAGCTCTGGGTGCTGGCTGGGAGTACTCTGAGAAAGATGCAGTAGCTGTAACATTTCGAGATTTTTGAGAGCAGAAATTGATGACCTTTTGTGTTTTCCGTAGTCATGTTTTCTTCTACAGATGCAAATACACAAGCACCAGTCCCTACATGGGTAATGTGATTGTCCCTGCAGTTTAACTATGGAACTGTTCTTTTCTGTAATGACTTTCACTGTCTGTAGACACACTTCATTTGAAAAGTGTTATAAGGCTTCTTTAAAAAATAAAACTTTGATGAAAGATTATGGATAATTAGAAAGTCACAGATATGTGATTGTTTTGAATCAATAAAAATTGTATGAATTAAAGTTAATTCTTTAGCTTTTAGTTATTTTGGGTTTTCAGTTGTTACTTTATTATCATTTCTTTGTGCAGACCAATTTGGTGGCCTCTGGTGCTAATGAATCTGAAATCTACATTTGGGATCTAAACAATTTTGCAACTCCAATGACGCCAGGAGCCAAAACACAGGTATTATGTTAATCGTGATCAGTGTTAGTAAATGAACTAAAAGTTTTTCTTTTAAACGTATATATGCTGATTTTAAGTTTTTTTTAATGCAAACCAGTACAAATATTGATTTTCTGTGGCATAGTAAAGTATTGATAAATACGTTTCTTTTGGAAAGTGGAGGCAGGAGGATTCTCGTGAGTTTGAAGTCAGCTTAGAATATAGAATGAGACTTTATCTAAAGTAAAATGTTGCTGGGTGTGGTGGCACAGGTCTTTAACCCTAGCACTCAGCAGGCGGAGGTGCATGGATCTCTAGGAGTTCAAGGCCAGCCTGGTCTACATAGCGAGTTCCAGATCAGCTAGGACTTCTTAGGGAGTTCCTGTTTCAAAAAATTAAAACAAAATACAGTCTTCTTCAAAATATCAGTGATTCTTTGAACATTAGGTAGTTATTCAGCATCTCCCAGCTGCCAGTGTTTGTGGTACTAGGCCTGGAGAAGTACACCAAACCCTGTCTCACAGTAATGTTCTCATTCTGTGGTAAATACTAGCTATTATAAACAGTCAGATTCACTAAATGAATCCACTTTTTCTATGTACTTCATGTAGGTTGCGTAAGAACATCTGTTCTTTCTTGGCTTTCTCTTTGTTGTGCAGATCCCCTGTTTCACTGGCCATTGTAATGGTTTCATTTCATTTTGAAATCTTGAAAGGTGGCTTAATGATAGCATATCTTTAAGTCTACTACTTACAAAAGTGTTTTTCCCAGTAGTCCAGCCTGCCATTTTTGTCCTGCCTAATCAACCATCAATTTTGTGATTTGTGATCTACTTTGCCATAACTGCAAATAAAGAAATAGCTTGGTTTATAGCAGGAATTCAACAACTGACAATATTAAGTAATATAAGGTATTTGAAGTCCTGTGTATCCGTGTTTTAAACAGTATAGTACATGTTGTAAATATATGAGTTGAAAGGAAAGCTTTGGAATAGATGGATCTAATTTTGAAGAAATAGATTTTTTTAAGAAATAAAGGATCAGCCAGGCATGATGGTGTATGCCTTTAATCCCAGCACTTGGGAAGCCGAGGCTGGCAGATTTCTGTGAGTTCTAGGCCAAAAAAGAAATGAATAAAAATAAATAAATAAATAAATAAAAAGGAAAGAAAGAAAATATAAATGAAGAATCAGAATTTATAATTCAATTTATTTTTTTAGTTTTTTGAGACAGGATCTTACTATGTAGCTCTTGCTGGCCTGGAACTCAGTATGTAGACCAGGCTAGCCACTACCCCTGGCTTTACAACTAAATTTGAATATAGTAATGTCCTTGTTACTCTCTGTGCTGTGGTTAAACACTGCCCAAAACCACTTGGAGGAGGAAGGGCGTCTGCGTCTTACAGTCATCTAGGGAGTCAGGTGGCTTGCTTCCCTGGCTCGCTTGGTTACTTTCCTGCCTGCCCAGGGATGGAACCTCCAACAGTGGGCCAGGGACCCCACGTCAGCCAGCAGTCAAGAAGTGTTCACAGGCATGCTCGCAGAGCTGTGTGAGGGAGGCAGTTCCTCAGCTGAGGCTCCTCAGTGACTGCAGTCTGTCAGGTTGACAGAAACTACCAGCACAGTGGGGAGTGGTGTTTAATAATTGTTCTTAATAGCCTCCAGAAGATATCAGCTGCATTGCATGGAACAGACAAGTTCAGCATATCTTAGCATCAGCCAGTCCCAGTGGCCGAGCAACTGTGTGGGATCTTAGGAAAAATGAGCCAATCATCAAAGTCAGTGACCATAGTAACAGGGTAAGTACAGGACTGAATTTGTGTAAACATGTACTATTTCTGCTGTAAGTACCCTGTGGTTTATATCAAAAATTCAAATTTTTGTAGAATTAAAATTCTGTCTTTTTATCAGTTGGTTAATAGTGGGATGAATGCTTCCTCTTTCTTAGTGAAAATAATAAAATACCCAATAAACTATGTTGGGTATGTTTTTTATTTAAGATCTTTATTTATTAATTTTGTGTGCATGTGTGAGTTCATGTGTACCACAAAGCACATGTTGAATTCAGAGGACAACTTTGGAGAATCTTCTCCTCTTTCCCAGGTGGGCCCCAGAGATCAGACTCAGGTTGTCGGGGACTTAGTGGCAGGCATCTTTGCCCAGTGAGCCGCCTTGCTGGCCTGATTTTCTTTTGTTACAACAACTTAAAAAATATATATTTGTATTACATTTATGAATTTTGTGTGTGGGGGTGTGTGTGTCTTTCTATGAGCGTGTAGGCTCCATTGTACATTTTTGTGGTGGTTGGAGACAACTTGCAGGAGTTGGTTCTCTCCGTCTGCCATGTGGATCCCAGAGACTAAACTCAGGTCTTCAGGTTTCACAGCAAGTGCCTTTACATGCTGAGCCATGTTGCCCAGCCTGGTTAAAGATTTTCTAAAATAGGGTGGTCTAAGTCAGAATGTGAATGTCATTTTAAAACACCTCAGAACTGTGTAAAAGAACCCTTCTCCAGATCATTATATTTCAAGTGGACCAGAAATTTTAAAACACAACTTTCAGTAGAATAAAGCATACAAAAATAATTTTAGTCATCATGTGGAATATTTATTAGAATCTAAACTTCTGGATAATTCCCAATAATGTTAATTGGGAATTATTATCCCAAAAATGTTAATTGTGAAACTTCACACAGTAGTTACTGCTTAAGATGTTTTTCTTTGATATTTTTTTTTGAGAGCCTGTATTTATTTTCTTTTCGTTTTGAAAGTATTATATTTTAAGTTTCTATAAAATTTTTCTCTTAGTTACAATATTGATAGTGAAATTCATTTTAGATAAGGGAATTGCTGTGATTCGGACTTGCTTCATGTGTATCAAGTAGATGGATAGAAAACATCCAAATGTTGATTTTTCAGACTATTGCTTAAGACTGCTTATTAACATTTAAAAGGTTTGGAACTAGTCTGAGCCGATGTCTTTTTCTGTTTGTTTTAGTAACAACATAGTCCTCAAATTTTATCTCTGCTTTTCATAAAGTAACATGATTGCTAAGATGTGACCCTTACCTGTCTGCAGATGCACTGCTCTGGCCTGGCGTGGCATCCTGATGTTGCTACTCAGATGGTCCTCGCCTCTGAGGACGATCGATTACCAGTGATTCAGATGTGGGATCTCCGATTTGCCTCTTCTCCTCTCCGAGTTCTGGAAAATCATGCCAGGTACCTTGCTGCTGTTTCAAGGGGCTTCGTTCCTTCATGTTTTAGTTTTAAAACATACTCATTTCTATTTTAAGCAGTAGTCATAATTTTCTCTCTAAAATGATAGAAGATCATCCCATGATAACATGAATCCTTTGTTTAAAAGATTTTCCACCACTTATTCCAAATAATTAAGCCAGGTGTGGAGACGTGTGCCTATAATTCCAGCACTTGGTCAGGTGAGGCAAGGAGGGTCAGGAATCAAGGCCATCCTCAGCCACATAATGCGTTCAAGAACTAGGAATCCTTCAAGATAGCTAGTAAAAATATGAGTGCATCAAAACACTTTAGATTCTTATTAGAGTCAGACCTAAAAACATCCGACACCATATACCAACCGTTTGGAAACTGATTCTATTCTCATTTTACTTAAAAGCAAACGGTTTGAGGAATTAGGTGGCCTTCTCCTTTCAGTTTCATTAATATGTTGAGTAGATGTTCTGGAAAAAAAAAAAAGCACAAAAAACAAAAACAAACAAAAAACCCAGAAATTTTCTCATGCTTTAGAATCATTACATTTCACTCATTTGACAGACTTTCTATCATTGATACTTAGGCAATAGCAAGTTTATATAAATTAGTTCAGTGTGTTTAAATAAGAAAATTCCTTTTAATATTGTACTAGTTTCTAAGAACTTTAGGGGTTTTGTTCTTTCTTATTTAGTGACATGTAGACTGAAGTTTTAAGTCCTTCTACCCCTCTCTATGTGGTAAGTTTATGAAGGAGAAAGTCTTAAAGTTTGTAATCTGTCTGGAAGTTGCTCATGAACAAGAATCTGGCAAAATATGTTACACTTTAGTCTAATTTATAGTTAAAAAATTATTCTGAGGAGTCTTAATATTTTTATCATCCTCCCTCTGCCTCCCTCTGAGACAGGGTCTCTCTGTGTAGTCCTAGAACTCACTCTGGAGATCAGGCTAGCCTCAAACTCACAAAAATCCACCTGCCTCTGCCTCCTGAGTGCTTAGTTTAGAGATGTGTGCCACCGCCTCCTGGCTATTTTTCTTGTCTTAAGATTTTCTTAATCTATTCAATAAAGCAGACAAAGTTTCTGCCTGCTTTAGTTACTTTCTTGTTGCTGTGAAAACACCCAAGGCAGTTTATAAAGACAGCATTTCATTGGCTTGTCTACAGTTCCCTGACCATCATGGCGGAGAGCACGGCAGCAGGCAGTCATGGTGCTAGAACGGTCGCTGGGAGCTTACATCTGATCCACAAGCAGGAGGGAGGGAGAAAGAGAGAGACAGAGAAGCAGAGAGAGAGAGAGAGAGAACACGACTGACACTGGGCCTGTACCAATCCTTACCAAAGATTTCCAGTGATTAGGGACCAAGCATTCAAACATATGAGCCTATGGGGGCCATTCTCATTCAAACAGCACACTACCATTAGGGAACCTGCATTGTGGAGGGAAGACAGACTGTGCAAGCATTTCACCCGGTGCCTTAACCAATCCTCATAACAAAAATAGCTGTAGAAACTGCAATTGCATGTCTTACAGGCCAGAAATTGAAGCTTAAAAGGTTAAACTTGTCCAAGGTCATATATAACCATTCAAGTGCTGACTTCCAACCCAAACTCTGATCTCAGAGAGTTCGCTTAACAGTACACTCTACCATATTAGACTTAGGAATTGGTCATCATAATTTAGCAAATAACAGTGCTGGATGACAGAAACAAATGATCCCTTTAGTTGGTGATTTTCCTATACTAATAAATGGTAGATACTTGATCTTTAAAGTATTTTCCAGCCCTATAGTTCTGTTTCCCTCTCTCTCTCTCTCTCTCTCTCTCTCTCTCTCTCACACACACACACACACACATTATATGTATGTGTGTGTGTATATATATATATATTCAGGATGGAGAGGTGACCCAGTAGTCAAGAGCACTTGTTGCTCTTGCAGAGGACCAGTGTTCATTTCCCAACACCCACATGGCAGCTCACAATCATCTGTAGCTCTAGCTCTAGGGGTCTGATGGCTCTAGCTCTTTTGGGCCCCTGCACTTATGTGCACATACCAACATACACACATACACACATACTGATTTAAAAAATTTTTTTTGAGGCACTGTTTCTCTGTTGTAACTCTGGCTATCCTTGAACTGACTCTGTAGGCCAGGCTGGTCTTGAACTCACAAAGATCTACCTCCCTCTGCCTTCTGAGTGCTGGGGTTAAAGGTGTGCACCACCATCATCTGGCCTAAATTTTTGTTTTTTAATGAACACACTTCGGTTATTTGTTGTTGCTGCTGGATTAGAGATCAAACCTAGGCCCTTCTATATGCTAAGCAAGTGCTTATCACCGAGCTGAATACACAGATCTTCAATTGTGTGCTCTTAAGAAATATCCAAATGTAACTCTGGTTTCTCATAGAATCTCTGAGTAACATGGTATGAATATAGAAAAGACAAAATAATTAGTACTGGCTTTCCCTAAATTGTAGAGTACAGAAGATTGTGGGTGTATGTGTGTGGGCTGTGTGTACACATGTTGTGGAGCCCAGAAGTCAATGCCTGCTGCCTTTCCAAGCATTTCTCAGCTTCATGTTTTTGAGATACTGTCTTTCACTGAACCTGGAATTCCCACTGGATATATAGCTGGCGGATGAGCTCCAAGGATCTGCCTTTCTCTAACTCCCTAGATGGGATTACAAATATGTGCTGCCATACCTGGCTCTGTGTGTGTGTGTGTGTGTGTGTGTGTGTGTGTGTGTGTGTGTGTGTATGCGTGGGTGCAGGGTGGGGGGAGGTGAGTGTGGGTGCATGTACGCCATACTCCACATGTTGAAGAAGTAGAATAGCCTATGGGAGTGTCTTCTCTCATAGAAGACCCAGGGATTGAACCTGGGTCATAGGGCTTGGCATAGATGCCTTTACCTACTGAACCATCTTGATGGGCTGGCTTTTTTAGAGTCTCTGTAGCAAGCACCTCCCTACTGAGCCATCTCTCCATCCCAAGGATCACACTGTTACACTTTGTAACAGCCGAGGAATACACTGTATTACTATTATACTGAGGTTAAAACACCCCTTTACCTTAAGACAGTGATCTATAAAACCGTGTTTCAATGTTCCTAGAATTTACTGTTTAATATTTCTTTGAAACATATCTAAATTTTTTTCTTTTTGTTATGCTTGATAAAGAAGAATACTTCCTGGTGACAGAGGCTGAAAAGTGGAAGTGTGGGTGTAGACTTTGCCTCCTGTGTTTGGGTAGAGCATGGAACTTCCCAAGGTTCAGTCCCTGCTACAACCAAAGAGAAAAAGGAAAAAACTAATGATTTACTTGAGTGTTTAGGAGCTAGAAAAGATAAATAAAATAAAATGTTACTTTTCTAGCCTTCCATAAGAAAAAATATTCCCTTATTTGTATGCATACATAGCATGCATAATCCTTATATAACTTGTAGTAAAAGGTAATTCATATACAATTAGAGAACCATGACAACAGGATACCAGTATGAAGTAGATTTCTATACTTTTTTTCCTGGTACTGTGGCTCAAACCCAACTTCTGTATGTGCAGCCCAGCACACGTGATGTGCCGCTGGAGCCCCACTCACCCCCTACAACATAGTTTTTATCTGTGTGCTTTCTCATCAAACAGCCCACTTACTATGTCATAGTCGTGTTTTCACTTTCATTCTTACCATGTGTGCAGTGTGTGCTGCTAAACACCCTGTGTCTCTGTAGCATACATGTTACCAGATTACTATGAGTTTCACTTCAGTTAGCAGTGAATGAATTTGCTGAGCCTGCACAGGAATATTTGAAATTTGTTTTCCTCAAGATTAAACTTTTCCTCATCTCTTTGTGGTTTTTTGCTTCTTTTGTTTGTTTCTTTTTTCTTTTTTTAAAGTTAACATTGTATGCTAATAAACAGGGAAATGAGTTTCATAATGTTCCTTTTATGCCTGTATACCATTATACCTTGTTCTTATTTGTTCCTCTCACCTTATGTTTTTTATAGGGGGATCTTGACAATTGCTTGGAGCATGGCAGATCCTGAATTGTTACTAAGCTGTGGAAAAGATGCTAAGATTCTCTGCTCTAACCCTAACACGGGAGAGGTAGGAGGAAGAATGCTTCTCAACCTTTCAAATTTATTTAATAATAAAATTATTATTTATTATTATTTTATTCTACTTGTATAAGAAATTTCCATATGAATTTTAAACATGTGATTATAATTAAGATCATGAGGGAATTGGAGGAGAGTATGAGATGTTAATCCATCAAAGCTCTGCTGGGAACGTTACCTCAGCTCTTTTCCTTCCTCCTTTAAAATTAATCATTGAACTAATAATAGCTCCTTCCACTTCCTATAAAAGGTGCTCATTACCTATGCGCAGAAACACTTCGTTTGGGGCCTGAAGGTACGACTGAGGGGTAGTGTTTAGTAGGTTCTCTGTTACCACAAAGAAAAATACTAATGTATGTGTGTAGACCAGATGTCAACTTCAGGCTGGCTGCCAGCCCCAGGGGTCTGCCTGTGTCTCTGTGATTCCAGCCCTGGAGTGACAGATAACAGTTGTGGAACACCGTGCCATTTTCCTTACATGGATTTTGGCTCAAATTCAGGCCCTCATGCTTGCAAGGCAGCCCTTTGCCGATTGGCTCCCAGCCCTTGTTTGTGCTTATTATTCTTAATGATAGGGTGCTTTCCTGTCTGTCTCTATTGGAATATAGGTTCTAGTTACAGCCTTTTTGTATGGCTTATTTTTATTTTATGTGCATTGGTGTTTTGCCTGCGTGTGTCTGTGTGAGGATGTCGGATCCCCTGAAACTGGAGCTGTAGACAGTTGTGAGCGAGCCACCATGTGGGTGCTGAGAATTGAACCTGAGTCTTCTGGAAGAGCAGCCAGTGCTCTTAACCGCTGAGCCATCTCTCCAGCCCCTAGTTACAGCCTTATATACCTTTGCCTTTTCTCTATGAAAATAAGATTGTTGCAGGTGCTATTGTAGTTATGTAGTTGTTCTGATGAAAAACTAATAAAAATGTGAGTGGCTGGGACTAAGAGTGTGACGCAGGTCAAGCATTTGCTTAGTATGTGCAAGATCCTAGCCTTGATTACCAGCACCATTAAAAAATGTCTTCTGAGAGCAAGGTGGCTTAGCAGTCAAGTATGGAAATCTGAGTTTGATTCCTAGAACCCACATGAAAAATGGGGTGTTGTGGCTACATGTGTAAACTTACCACTCTTATAGTGGGATAGGAAGCAGGAGAATCACCTGGAAGTTCGTAAGGCAGCCAAATTGGATATGCAACAAGGCAGAAACAACAAGAGAGAATATGTCCCACAAGAAAGGAGAGAACTGATTCCTGAAAGTTGCCTGCCAGTGTGTACTGTGCCCCCCCCACCCCATACACATGGGGGTAAATGAATAAATAAAAAATTTAATAGATTTTGTTCTTTTAGGTGTTGAGAATTGAACTTAGGGCGTCAAGTGCTCTATTAAGCTATATTCCTAGCCTGTCGGTAGATCTTAATCTGTCTTATTAAAATAAAAGCAAGATCTTCTGTTCTTCGATTTCTGGCTTAAAGTTTTAGATTATGCTATCTGTAGGAATACAGACACATTAAGGTTAGAGAGCTGAGAACATAATTAAGTTAAGAATAAATTCTGCCTTGTGTGATTTATAGTCAGGAAAAAAATTGTGCACTTTACCCTGTACCTGTTGAGGTGAGGCCAGAGAACAGAACTTATTGTTCCGTTATCATTTTCTTAGTTATAAAATGAACTTTTTCGTGTGACTGTATTTGCTTGCAATTTGAAGAAATTGGCTTTTTGGTATATGCTACAACTAAAAAGTCAGACTTTCTAGTTCAGTTAAGTTTCATTAAATTACATATCAACCAGTGTAGGCATCAAAGACATGAGCAGGGCAGATACTGTTTCACTACTTCTTAGTATTCTTTTTTTTTTTTTTTTTGGTAAAATAAAATGTTTTTAATGCCATACAATGCCAAAGTTAAGGTCATTTGAGTTTTCTTTAGGCCTGTATTTCTAGGAATTCTAGTTAATACCATACTGTGAGTTGACAACAATTCTAATAACTTTATTTATTTACTTATTTTAGTTTTTTTGAGACAGGGTTTCTCTGTGTACCTTTGACTGGCCCTAGAACTCTCTTTGTAAACTAGACTGGCCTTGAACCCTCAGCAATCCACCTGCCTTTGCCTCCTGAGTGCTGGGATTAAAGGCATGACCTAAATATAGTTATTTAGAGCTTGGCAGGCAAGGAAAAAAAAAGTTGAAAAGAGTAGCACTAGAATTAGATGAGATGTTTGGGTCTTTCCATCTCGTCTGCTATCGTCATCTTAGGAAAAGAAATAGTGACTAACATTCTTATTAGTGGATCATCGCAGGGCCGCTGTACTGTAAGAAGAACTTATTATTGGTCTTCTTGGCTAAGGACTCTTTCTTAAAGTAAATGTTAAACTGCACTTACTACCAACATCTCTTACTGTGGTTATGACCTGGCCGTACCTTTCTGTGACTTTTATTTATTTATGTTGGGCTAGGTATTGTATGAACTTCCCACCAACACGCAGTGGTGCTTTGATATCCAGTGGTGTCCTCGAAACCCTGCTGTCCTGTCAGCTGCTTCCTTCGATGGACGGATCAGTGTTTATTCTATCATGGGAGGGAGCATAGACGGTTTAAGGCAGAAGCAGGTTGACAAGGTAATAGACATTATTAAGGCTTTTGTTGATTACAACTGAGAAAAAAAAAGTGTAATTATTTTTAAAGTGATTTTTACCAACCAGCAATGCTACTTTGCTGGCTAATTATTACTAGACTTTTTTTGTATATGATTTTTAAAAATTGCAACATAGTTTGTGTAAGTTACTGATTGATACTTTTTTTAAAAATAGCTTTCATCATCTTTTGGGAATCTCGATCCCTTTGGCACAGGACAGCCCCTCCCTCCATTACAAATCCCACAGCAGACTGCCCAGCACAGCATAGTGCTACCCCTGAAGAAACCGCCCAAGTGGGTCCGGAGACCTGTTGGCGCTTCCTTCTCAGTAGGTGGATTTTGTTTTCATGGTTCAGTGCAGCATGTTTACTGAGAACATGTGGGCAGCACAAAGTATGTGTCGTTCAAAGTGTCTGGTGTGAACGGGAAAGGGTAGTTGGAGGCTGGGTCAGATTTTGGGGCATGGGAGGGCGTGTTAGTGAGCTTCAGTTCTTTTTCAGTGGGTTTACAGTCCATTTGTCCCCTTTGGGGGTGCAGCACAGTGGCAATGAGTCCATTTATTCCACAGTTTGGAGGGAAGCTGGTGACTTTTGAGAATGTCAAAGTGCAGCCTCAGCAGGGAGCTGAGCAGCAGCAGCGGCAGCACGTGTTTGTCAGTCAGGTGGTGACGGAGAAAGACTTCCTCAGCCGGTCGGAGCAGCTGCAGCAGGTCGTGCAGTCCCAGGGCTTCGCCAGTTACTGCCAGAAAAAGATTGACGCTTCTCAGACTGAGTTTGAGAAGAACGTGTGGTCCTTCCTGAAGGTAAAGTTGGATGTGTTTTTAGTTTCTGTGTGTATGTGCATGCATGTGCTTGTGTTCATTTTACAGTGAGCACATTTATCTGTTCAGTCATCTCTCTGACCCTAAAGTTGGTTTTATTTCATTTTCAATAAATTTAATTATTCTAATTATAATCAAAGTATGTCTTCCTTTTGAAGAAACATTTGAGATAGTGTGATTTCAGGAGTACATGATGAAATTCAAGAAACCAGAGCTGGGCATGGTATCACATACCTGTAATGCCAGCACTCAAGGAGTTGAGACAGGAAGATCTCAAGGTCAAGGCCAGCTTGGGCAAGACCTTGTCTCAAAAAGCCAGAAAAAAACTTGTAAAGCGAACACAACCTAATTTCTTATGTCATTATAACTTAAAAAAAAATAGTGTGAAGATACATTTAATGGAGAGAGAGACATCATTCAGCAAACCTTTAAAATCAGAACGTGAAAGCTGTTATAATAAAAGCATAAAGTATTTAGCATCTGGAGCAAATATGGTTAATTAGCATGGAAAGAGAGGAGTGAGAGGAGAGGAGGGAGATAAGAGCTATTTCTTTTCCTGATGTTAAAGGAGAGTCAGATGAAGAAACGTTTCCGCAAGCGGCCTTTTCAGAACAGACTTGAGAGTTTCTCACTGGCCATTTTGCTTTCACAGATGTTTCTTGACACTGGAATTTCCAAGAAAAAACAATCTTGACTGCATTAAGGTTAAATTCTATAGTTACAGAAATTATAATTTGTTAGTAACGGGTAAAATTTTGTTTCCATTTGAGACAGGGTCTGTCACTTTGTAGTTCTGGCCCACCTGAAACCTGCTGTGTTGATCAGGCAGGCCTCAGAGCTCCATCTGTCTACCCCTTAGTGCTGGGATTAAAGGTTCGAGTCACCATGCCTGCATCAGGTGTGGAATCTGAAAATGTTTTACTTTCTCACAGAGTCTTTGAACATGAATTACTTTGTATTTAACAAAATTATAGGCTAAAAAAAACCCACCTCACTTATCCAGAATGATTAGTTACACACATACTTACTCTTAAAAAATAGCTAGTTTATCCAGGCATGATGGTGCATGCCTGTAATCCCAGCAGTTGAGGGGTAGAGGCAGAAAGATGAGGTATATGAGAATATTGTTTGCTGAATAGAGAGTTTAAGTTTGAGGCCTGGGCTATGTGAGACCCAGTGTCAAGCAAACAAAAAACTAATTAAAAAAAAAAGTTATGTAGGGATATGGTGGCCCACGCCTTTAACCTCAGCATTCAGGAGGCAGAGGCAGGTGACTCTCTGTGAGTTCAAGGTCAGCCTGGTCTACATAGCAAGTACCTGGGATCCTGCCTCAAATAAACCACCCCAGTCTGGAATTGTACAGTGGTTAAAAGCACATACTGCTTTTTTATATGACCTGAGTTGGGTTTCCAGCACTGTTGATGGGAACTCATAACCACCTGTAGCTCGAGCTGCATGGCACTGGGAGCCCGCCTCTGTCTTCGCCAACACTGTACAAAACATTCATTCTGGTATATGTATACTTACATAATTAAAATCATTTTTTAAAGTTATTTAAATTCTTTTTGAACACTGAATTTTCAGAATTTTATAGACTTTAGATCTTTTAGTAATTTGATTTGGGATTTGGCCAATTCTTAGAAAAACTAGGATTTAAATCTTTAAATAAAGGTCGTGTCTCTTTTAAAAGGTAAACTTTGAAGAGGATTCTCGTGGGAAGTACCTTGAGCTTCTGGGATACAGAAAAGAAGACCTGGGGAAGAAGGTAATCCTCGGAGAAAGTCAAGTGACTGTCTTAAATAAAATGCTTACGTGTTTTGTTTTTATAAAGTTCTACACAGATTTTCTCAAATCAGTTAGTAAACATTTAATAAGAATTTGTATTTGTTACCAAAGTATTCAAATGCAAAGCTCCACTTTCTGCCTGGATTTAGAGGCTGCCAGAACCATCTTTTTTTTTTTTTTTTTCTAAGATTTATTTAATGTATTTGATGTGTACACTTTTATCTGCATGTCTGTCTGTATACTGGAAGAGGGGAACAGATCCCATTATAGACGGGTGCTGGGAATTGAACTCAGGAATTGAACTTAGAAGAACAGCCAGTGCTTTTAACTACTGAGCTATCCCTCCAGCCCCACCAGAACCATCTTTAATTCAGTTGGATTGTCAGGAATCCTTTGGCTTTGACAGATGAGTCTCACACACATTAAAAATGGCCTCTGAATGATAAGAGCTGCTAGGAGTCTTCTCAACTTCATATAGCTTACACGTGAAGTAGAGTGTTGCCTGTGCTACTGCAGTCTCTTACCCTAGCTGGATAGATGCCTTTAGTATGAAATTATTATTATTGTATATATTTTTTAAGACAGAGTTTCTCTGTATAGCCCTCACTGTCCTGGAACTTGCTCTGTAGACCAGGCTAGCCTCAAACTCAGAGATCCTCCTGCCTCTGCCTCCCAAGTCTTGGATTCAGAGGCATGCACCACCACTGCCTGGCTATCATAAAATTCTCAAATGGCATATTGTAGACCTTTAGCTGGAACAGGATTGAATTGTCCTGAGCCTAAGTAAACAAAGTCCAAGTAGTTTGCTTCGTAGTTTAACTTTGGAGAGAATTCCCTTTTTGAAAGTGAAAAGCACATTATAGTTTTGTAGTCTTCTCAGAAAGGGTCTTAATTGTGTTAGTGTTGAAATGAGTGTTGGTAGCAGTAAAAACTGTAAAACACTGTTTTAGTTCTCTGACCCTTTACCACTGTTGGCAGTAACCGAAGTTTTCTGTAGAATTTACAGCTGCCTAAATGGTGTGGACTGTGTTTGGAATATCACCCCAGCCACACTGCTAGTCTCTTTGGTTACTCCTTTATAGTGTTTATCTGATTTTATTATTAGCTGTAGCTCATTGATACTCTGATTTTTCTAAGTTTTCAGGAGATTAAAGTTCTATTTGGATGCTTGAAAGCAAAAAGATAGGAAATATAATCATTATCAAAATACTTCTAAAGCAATTCATTCTATAGTGAGTACCCGAAGAAATCAGTATTTATAAGCATAAGGTAGAGGTGGTGGCACAGGCCTTTAATCCCAGTGGTTAGGAAGCCGAGGAAGTTGATCTCTTCCCATCCTGGGGTATATAGTGAGACCCAGTCTTAAAACAAACAAAAAGAAAAATTATTTATAGTTATTTAAAGCAACAACGTGCAAGAAAGCATGTTTATTTTAAGGTTGATTTTGTGATTAAATAGCAGAGCTAAAGAGCATCTGAACAGTAGAATTCCATGTAAATGAAACTAGAACCATAAGAACCAGCTCTGCACAGGTGCTTTGCTTTCCCAAAATACACTATCCCTGGTGAGAGCTCAAGTGGGATTTACTGAGAGTGGAGTAAGGCTGAACCTTGCTGTGACCCGGAACCAGGACTCCAGTTGGTAGGTGGCTGTTGTTCTCATTTCAGGTTGCTTTGGCCTTGGGCAGAGAGGATGGATCCGGCGGGGTAAGAGCCTTTAAAAGTAGCCGTTTTCCAAGGGTTTGGTTACATGAAGACAAAGAATTATAATTTAAGAAGTTGATCTATTTTGTGCTTCCTGATTTAAAAAATACCAATTGTAAATATTTTAGTAAGTTCATAATTCTTCACTTAAGTTTAGCTGATAAAGAATGCCTTTCTTTTGATATATTTGAACTTTATAAAAGGGGAAACTGAGTCAAGTGCTTGTGTGTCACGTGACCTTTGGTAACGGAAAGGGAAGATGTTGGTAGTGATTGTTCTTGCTTTCCTTTTAATGTTGTTTCTGGAATAAATTTACTTGGTTGCTTCTTATGATCAAGCTAGCTCTGGATGTTGTTTGTTGGGTCTTTTGTCTCCCTTATTACTAATGACCTTTTAACGCTGTATTCTTCAACTTCCTCTGTGATTGTTTTATGCACCAAAGGCTCTTAAAGACTCTGACCAAGTAACACAAAGTGATGAGGAGGAGAGAGCTGCTGCTGAAGAGCAGCTCTTGGGAGAGGTACTTATTTTTTTATATTATATTGGACAACTCTGTGATAATTGTGTATCTCGCATGAAAATGTGGACATTTTCTTGACTGCTTGTTGTCAGTTATGTTTGAATGTACTTTTTTCTCAGGTATGTTTAGGGTTAAGAGTCTGTTTACCTCGCCTGACAGAAGCATCTCTGTGCTCTAGTTCCGTGGCCCATCTTCTGGATTGTCTGGCTTAAAATCAGCTGTAGATGGGAGATTTCCTTATGTGGGTCAGATGGCTGCCAGTATGCTAAATTGAAGAGAGATTTTATCCAGAAATGCAATTACCCTGCATGTCAACTTAATGCTTTTTTTCTTGGCACATTAATTTGTATAGTCTGCTGTCAGTGATAGAGGCTTCTAAGTTGATCCTGAACTTGGAATACAAGTAAACAATATTTTATAAAACTAAACTGATTGTGTCCTTAGCTGCGCTTGGTAATTTCTGTAACTAATTGAAAAGCGACCTTGAAACAGAGTTGTATCATTAATTGTTTTCTTTTGAGTCTCTCTTCCTCCAACTAACAACTCATTTACTTTCTTGCTTTCTAATTTTATGTTGTCTTGGAAAATTAATCAAGTTCTTATTATCTAATCTTTGACTTTTTGATTGTCTTTTATGATTAGGGAATATCTTGACTATCGAATGCTTATAAACATAATTCATGTATATAATGGGCTGATATGAATTGGTTATCAAATACATTTTCTATTAAAATCAATCTCCTAGAATTTAAGAAGGAAATAAGGGACATTGTAGAATCTTGCTAGCAATTTGGACTAGTTTTGGAGATACCTAGGGAACATTGTAGGTACAGGTTTTTTGTGTACAATTTTGTACATAAGTTATTTTGTGTACAAGTGGATTAACTGTGTATTATCAAATTAAAGACTGCTTGGTTGTGTGCTCATGAGAAATAGATGATGAAAATACTTACTTAACCAAACAATAGTCATCATTGCATGCTTTGAAGGCTTGAAACAAGTTATGCGTAAGGGAATAAAATCTTCCCCTTTGTCTTGATGATTCTTTTTGCTTACCAGACATAGCATCTTGTACATTAGAGGTTTTCAGTACATAAGAAATTATGCACTACTTACATTTCTGGTGTTCATAGATAAAGTTTATTAGTTATGTATAGAGCACATTTGAAAATGGTGAGTTAGGAAAGGGAAAGACTGTGTTGTTTTTATAGTCCTGGGGATTAAGCTCAGAGACCCATGCACCCAAGGTCTCACATGTTTTTACATTGGTGTGCATCTCCAGCCCTGAAAGTATTACTCTGTAATTTGGTAAGCAGATACAGTGAGGACGGACAGCTGCTTTATTCCTTGTGTGACTAATGTAAACTGCCAGTGCTTTTCTGAGCTTCTAGATGCTAAAGGGGAGAAGGAAGTAGGGTCAGCTTCCTTGTGTAAGTCAATTGAGTCCTTTAGACGAGCCCTGCTATGCCCTGCACTAAAGCGACTTGGCTCTAAAGCGCGAGGCATTCACATTCAGATGTGTAGGCAGCACAGATGTGGGTGTAAATGTTTGATTTCATGTAGGATAGCTTTGTTTTCATTTTTTTTTAAAGGCTTGGGAATATTTGTGTATAGTCTTTACAAGTTGTTTGTCCCTAATCTGAAAATCTAAGTTTTGGATTTCAGATCATTTGTATTCAGATTTTGAATGAGTCACATTGTAACCTTTAAATAGGATTGTGTGTGTGTAAGTGTCTGTATACATATGTGTATATGTGTATACATATATATACACAAATGTATATATATATGCATATATAATCAGACTTATGTACTGTTCCATATATAACTAATTTACAAGAAAATAAAATGTACGATTTAGTATATTAAAAAACATTCAAATATTTATACTGCTTTTTTGTTTTTTTTTTTTTTTGTGGTACCGGAGACCAAACCAACTTGCAAGGCATGTGCTCTGTAACTGAGTCATAGCTCCAGCCCCTGCTTTGCTTTTCTACTGAGGTCATAAAAACACCAGAGTTTTTGACAAAAAGTCTTCACAGCCAAACCTATAGAGACTATAATTAAAAACACGTCTACTTTGCGTCCTTAAAGCCGTCAGAGCGAGGGATCTGAGAAAACATTCTTTACGTTTGACAGCAGCTTTCTGGGTGTGTGTAACGACATGGACACTGTCCGTGGATTTGGTGTTGTTTCGGATGGCTAGGTTTTATGGGTGTCTCACTATGGGAATTACGCTCCGGGAAGTCCAAACTTTCAGTCTAAACTTGGATTTGGGAACATTTGGAAACAACTTAGTGTATTATCTACTCAGTAGATGAATAATCATACATAATTTTTTGGCAGTAAATTATTTCAATTTCATTTTGGCTAAATTATTGCCTTTTTCATCTCTTTAGCGCAATAAAGCGGAAAAACAGGAACCTGATTTTCTGCCCTCGGCTGGAGGGACATTTAACATCTCTGTCAGTGGGGGTAAGTACCGTTGGCTTTGACTGAAATCTCTCTTACCCATAAGCAAGTAGTCTGTCTTCAAGCTTAAATTAGAGAGGAGGGGGAGGGAGGGAGAGAGAGGGGGGGGGAGAGAGAGAGAGGGAGAGAGAGAGAGAGAGAGAGAGAGGAGATAGTATACTGTTTTTGAAACAGGTCTCTGTATAGATGAGCTGTTCTCACAATCCTCCTGTCTCGGCCTCCCAAGACCTGGGATTTCAGATATGTACCAATAGACAGAAATGTGTTTGTCATGAGTAGGCAGGGTTAAGAAAGAACTTGGTTATCATTTACTCCGTATAATCAGTGTCTTGAAAAGGGTGATGAGTTTTGATAACACCTACGTGATCTTTACTAATATAAAGAGTGTTACTATATATACCTCCTGGCCTGTTTCCATAACTTCCATAAATACAAACAGTTCGTTTTAGAAATGTAATCTGCTAGTAATAAAAATTAGCTTTGTGCTCTCCATTTGTCTATGTATAAAAACAGGTGTGTGTTGTTTTCTTGTAATTGTTTTTGGAAACAAACTATTTAACTTGGATGTTGTATTTCCTTGTTGCAGATATTGATGGTTTAATTACTCGGGCTTTGCTGACGGGCAATTTTGAGAGTGCAGTTGACCTTTGTTTACATGATAACCGGATGGCTGATGCTATTATATTAGCCATAGCAGGTGGACAAGACCTCTTGGCTCAAACACAAAAAAAATACTTTGCAAAATCCCAAAGCAAAATTACCAGGGTATGTTATTTTTCAAAATAAACAATAGCATACATATACACATTCATATATGTATATACTTTAAAATTTTTTGTAGTAGCTGGGCGTGGTGGTACATACCTTTAATGCCAGCACTCGGAGGCAGAGGCAAATAGATCTCTGAGTTTCAGGCGAGCCTGGTTTACAGAGCAAATTCCACAGCAACCAGGGCTATACAGAGAAACCCTGTCCTGATAAATAAAACAAGCAAACAAACAAACAAAAATCATATTTATTTTTCAGATGGGGTCTTGCTGCATAACCCAGGCTTTCCCTGAACCTTCAGTCTTTCTGCTTTAATCTTCTGAGTATTAGAATTATAGGCTATATTTATTCTGATTATGAAGGTAGTATCCTATTATGGATAGTTGAGGTCCAGAAAACAGTAAAGAATTAATTCTTTGACACAGAAATGGTTGTTTATACATTGATATGATAAAATTTCAGTGTTTTGATTCCCTCCAAAAAATTAGAAACATTTCTAGAGGTTTAGTATAGAAATTTATAAGGTAAAAATTTTAGTTTTATCTTTGTCAAAAAGTTAGTATGTATCTTGCAACTTTTCGGTACATCTGTAGGATTTTTCTCACAGGATCAAGATCACATACAGAAATCATTTTCTTTATTGATACTATCACGTTGTAAGCTCTTCCTGCATTGCTAAGGACTGTTATAAAGATTTTTAGTTATTCTATAGTATTTTATGGTCAAGGTGTTATTATGTCCCTATTTGGGATTGTTTAGGCTCGTTTTAATGTTTTCCTCATGTAGTCAAACAGCGTTGTTTTACATAGTGATCAAAACCTTTGTTATGCCTGAAGACGTGTGAAGAGCTTGGTTACCCGGCTCCAGGCTTTCTGGCGTAGAAAGAAGGTCTGAGCGTGTTGAGCTTGTTGTTGTTTTCCATGTCTCAACAAACTAGCGTTAGAAATTATTTTTTATAAAACTATTCTAATCCCAGTGGTGTTTGTCCCCCATGTCCCGAGCTTTTCCTCATGCACCTCTGTCCTGTCACACTGACTGCTGCTGTACATTCTATGCTGTTCTTCATAACTCTTGAGTGCTTTTTATTTTTTAAAAAATAGATTTTTTTTACATTTACGTATTTTGTGTGCACACACATGCATGCACACATGCCACAGAGTACTTGTGCCGATCAGAGGACAGCTTGTACGAGTTGGCTATCTTCTACCAAGTAGGTCTTGAACTTGGGTCGTTAGCCCTGATCTTCCGGCTTGGCAGCAAGCACTCACACCCTGCTTTACCACTGGCCCCTAGGATGCTTTTTAACTTTCTTTATGAAGTTCCTTTCTGCTTGTCCTTTAAGTAACCTCCTCCAAGACTCAGTGTTCAGGCAGCTTTTCCTGATACAGCAGATCCAGGAACATCTTTCTGTGGGGTATTTTGCTAGTATCCTATACTTATCTTCTGAATCCCTTTATAAAATGAATTGATGTGATTTCCTTTTTGAAGGAAAAATGTCACCTGTTATTTGGTCCAGGAATGTTTTCCACTTTGCTGCTGCTTAATTTGGCATGGAAAGTAGTCATTTTGAAAGATAAGATTCTGGGGTATGAGACATGATGGCCCTGTGTTAGAGCCAGGTTAGATCACAGTGCTGCAGGCATGGAAGGATCAGACAGTTTGTTCTCGCGTGTGTAGTAAAGACTTCATTTTCTTGTCATTTCTTTTCCAAGCTTATCACTGCAGTGGTGATGAAGAACTGGAAGGAGATTGTCGAGTCCTGTGATCTTAAAAATTGGAAAGAGGCTTTGGCTGCAGTGTTGACTTATGCCAAACCAGATGAATTCTCAGCCCTGTGTGGTAAGAAATGAGCTCCACATGTAATTGTTACATAGGTGGCTGTACATTGCACAATTAAGGATTTTTACTAGAAGTCATGGTATGTCTAATCACAAAGAAGAATCATAAAATACATAGGTAGGCTATGCTTAGTGCCAGCCAGCTGCTCACTTGTTTAGCATATTTGAGGTTGTGAATCTGATTCTCAGAAGAGACAGACAGACTGAAGGAGGGAGGCAGGAAGAGCAAATATGAAATATGTCCTTTAAAAACAATCTGTTCGGTGACAGCGGTTCTGGACAGACTGGAATTTAAAGTATTTACAAGCTGTGTGACCTGGAAAAGATCATTTTTTATGCCTCATTTTATTCATCTTTAAAATGGCACATATGCAGTTCTTGATAAATGTTAGTTGGGATCAATTAATAATTATAACAGTTAGTTAAATTTGTCATTACAGTCTAGGGTTAACTTGGTGGGTTAGGAAACACAGAAGCTTACTTGCTCGCATGGATATTTACTATATTTTTCTGGATAATTTATAGTACTTTAGCCACCACTGATAACCTATTCTGTATGTGCCATTCAGAGTTTCCTGCTCTGATTTTCCCATTTATTCTTCTTTTCTAATATACTTGATGGAGAACAGTTCTACAGTTAGAGGTAGAATCTTATGGAGTGTAATATGTTGTCCACCTCCATTCACTTAACAAGTATTTACTCAGCGTTTAGAGTGATTGAGTTTTTCTGTGGTTCTCATTGGTTGTAAAATTTAGTTCATGCCTCTAGAGGTATATTGAACTGCTTACAGTGTAATAAACAGATTAAGGTGGGTGTCATCTTACCGTGTTTTCCTCTTGGTTCACAGATCTTTTGGGAGCCCGGCTTGAAAGTGAAGGAGACAGCCTCCTGCAGACTCAGGCATGCCTCTGCTATATTTGTGCAGGGAATGTAGAGAAATTAGTTGCTTGTTGGACAAAATCTCAAGACGGTAGCAACCCCTTGTCTCTCCAGGTTAGTATTTTTGTTTTCTTACTGTTTTTTTCACCTTACTAGGATTAAGTTAGAAATGTTTTTGTTCTAGAAGCTTATTGCTTTCGTCTTTCTCATGTGCTGTGGCTGGATTGTTGTATGTGTTGTCTTTAAAGAAGCCAGGTGTGAGGTGATGGCTGCTGAAGCTGAAGGCCAGGTCGTGTTTGGCATTGTACTGGGGCGAGTAGGTGGCAGGAGTGTTGAAAGGAGTCCAGGCTTAACTGCTTTCCCTCAAGCTCCCTCTGCCTCTAGCAGAGAGAAGCAGTGTGGGATGGAGGATAGGAGGCATCCCACACCAAGGAGAATATTGATGATCAGAGAATGTGGAGTAGGAGGTAAGTGGAACCCAGGTTAGGACCACCTCACAAACTAGAGAGAACGTCAGCTGTGGGGCTGTCCAGGCCTTGAACAAGTGTAGCTTAAAATTTCCTCCAAAGCATTTATTGGGCAGACTCTTAGGATATCTCAACGTAGTATTTATTTTGCTCTCTGGGATGAAATTATATCTGTAGAGTCATTGTTTTAAGACATTCTTTTGAGACTCAAAATCAGGTTTTTTGTTTTTTGTTTTTTTTTTAAGAGCAAGCCTTCCAAGTGTTTCTGAGAGGAAAACGTGTTGGCCACTGTGGATTGATTGCTTCTGTAGGGCTTTGCTCCTATCAGAAGGCCTGCTCCCCAATAGCAGCTCTGCTGCCTTTGCCACAATTGTGTATCAGTCAGTTCTGTGTTACTGTAATGAAATGGCTGGACGGATTCACTTTTACATGGAAAAGGTTTTACTTGGGCTCATGATTTGGAGATTCCTGCCAGAGGTTGGGTGGCCTATGGCTTCAGGCCTCTGGCAAGGGCCAAGTATTATGACAGGAGCACATGGCTGAGCCACAGGAAGCAGAAAAGTGACCGAAGATGAACCAGGCACAATCCCATTAAGGGATGCGTCCAGTGGCCTGAAGGCCCGCCATAAGACCCCGCCTCTTGAAGGTCCTACCACCCCTCAGTAGTGCCAGTCTTTGGGGGATATTCTGCATGAGCATGTGGTGAGCCCCTGTGAAGGACATGTGCCTGTCATGAGTCTGCACAGTAGCAGTATTGTTGCAGGAAAGATGTGCTTACTCATAGCTGCTTGTGAGGTCAGGGTCTCTGCCTCTGGGTACCTGCCCATCACTTTCAGTTCGAATAGCAGATAGTAATGTATACACTGTCAGTGAGGGACAGGCTTTCTTCTCCCTATTCCTACTCTTCACTTGCTATTATCTGGATAGTGCTCAGCTCTCATGCTTTCCAAACAGGGATGAGAATAGGATTTGTACTTTTGGTGGGTTTTGGAAATCTTAGTGACGGTTTCTCTCCTTTCATTCACATGTGTTGGGGTTTCTGATTGTCTCATTATTTCTTATTTTTGTCACTTAGGATCTGATTGAGAAAGTTGTCATTCTCCGAAAAGCTGTACAGCTCACCCAAGCCATGGACACGAATGCTGTAGGGGCTCTTCTGGCGGAGAAGATGAGTCAGTATGCCAATCTGTTGGCAGCCCAGGGTAGCATCGCCGCAGCCTTGGCATTTCTGCCTGACAACACCAACCAGGTGATTGGGACCGGCAGTTCATCTTTTGTTTTGTTTTGTTTTTTGTTTGTTTTGTGTTTTTTGTTTTGGTTTTTGAGTCAGGACCTGGCTTTCTTGGAACTCGCTCTGTGAACCACGCTGGCCTCCAATTTAGAGATCCTCTGCCTCTGTCCCCCGTATGGGATTACACAACCACTCCCGAATCATCTTTTTTTTAAAGATTTATTTATTTATGTATTTTATGCATATGAGTGCTCTGTCTTCATACTTGCCAAAAGAGGGAACAGGTCCCATTGTAAATGGTTATGAGCCATTGTGTGGTTGCTAGGAATTGAATTCAGGACCTCTGGAAGAGCAGTGAGTGCTCTTAACCCCTGACCATCTCTCCACCCCACCCCTCTTCTAATCTCATGTTTTCAGGCTGGTCCTGAACTTACTATATAGCTGAGGATGGCCTTGAATTTGTGATCCTCCTGCCTCTACCTGTGATTACAGGTGTGCCACTGTGCCCAGCTTAGTCTTGTATTGGTGTATAAGACTAATTTAAATCTTAGACCTCTACATCCAAAAAACCCTTCATTTTTAGTATCACTTATAATCACATATATTTTTGTTTGTTTTGAGGCAAGGTCTCACTGTAATAAAGGCTGGACTTGGATTCCTTATTCTCCTGCTTTCCCCTTCCAAGTGCTAGGATTACCTAGATCATTGTTTACTTTAACTAGTTAATGTGGAGCAGCATGTGTGTTCCATGGCCCATCACGGGGATCAGAGGCCAGTCATATCTTATGTGGGACCCAGGGGTCAAAGTCAAGTCATCAGGTTTGGTGGCAAGTGCCCTTACCTGTTTGTTGAGCCATCCTGTTGGCTAATCAGATATATTTTCTATATATTATTCTTTATGCTGCTCTTTGGACTTTAATGAACTTTCTTATGACAGAAGTATAATGCTGATATCCCTGTCTCCTGTTTGTCCCAGTGGACTCTTCACATCTTCCATATCATTGTAGAGCTCCTCCCCTATATGCAAAGTCCTAAGCAAAATGTGGATAAGGCACTTACTGTGCAAACATGAGGAATGGAGTGTGGTTCCTCAGCACCCACTGAAAGTGATAGGTGCTTTGGCTTGTGCCTGTCAAGGTTGAGGTAGGAGGATCTCGGGCTGGCTGGCCAACCAGTACGTCTAATCAGAGAATTCTTAGTTCAGTAAAACCCTGTCTCAAGAAAAAAAAATGTGGAGATTGAGGTAGGTGCCTCAGATTGACTCTTGGCCTCCACACTCTGCAAACTTACATGCAGGAAGACACACACACACACACACACACACACACACGAGTTTAAATGACCCCTTTAAACTTAAAAAAAAATCTTGTGTAGGGGTGGGGTGGGGTAGAGGGAATGAGAACGTATACCACATGTGGGCAGGTGCCCTCAGAGGCCAGAAGACAGTATAGGATCTCTTGGAGCCAGAGTTATAGGTGCTTGCAAACTGCCAAAGACGGGTGTTAGGAACTGAATTTGGGTCCTCTGGAAGAGCAGTAACCACTGAGCTGTCACAGCTTCCCTCTCCTGCAACCTTAGACTTGTAACAAATTTATTAGACTTTGTAATTTTCAAGATACTGGGAGCTGGAGAGATGGCTCAGCTGTTAAGAGCACTGGAGGCACTTCTAAAGGACCCACATGGAGCTCTCAACCATCTGTAACTCCAGTTCTAGGGGATCTGATGCCCACTCTTCTGATCACGAACATAGTACACACACAAGCAAAACACCTGCATGCATAAAATAAACATTTTTTTTCTGTTTTTAAGACAGGGTCTCTGTATGTAACCCTGGCTGTCTTGGAACTCTACCTAGACCAGGTTGGCTTTGAACTCACATAGATCTACCTGCCTGCCTCTGCCTCCTGAGTGCTGGGACTAAAGGCAATAATTTTTTTTAAAGATGTTAAACTGTTTCTGAAACCTTGTCGCATATTGCTTTTTAATTTTTTTTAATATCTAAAAATGTATGTATATTACACGTGTATATGTATATGTATATATGCACATGTGTATATATATATATATGTTTATGTATATATATGGTTAATTTTTGTAAATCTATGTAATTGTGAACCCTTATGAGGTTCAGGTAAGAATTCAACATCTTTCTCTTTTAAATATTTCAAGAATGTCTCTTAATCCGTTGAACCCTTTTTTCCATCACTAGCTGCAGCAGCTGATTCTCTTCGGAGGCTGTCTCTCCGTTGTTTAAAGCAGTGCCATGATTCGGGGCCGCTGGTACTTTGCCATAACACAACGAAAGAGTAGTGGCGATGTGTCATGGAACCGGGGTCCTAGCCAAGGAGTGGCCGTGGCTGGAAGCTGTCCATCAGGTTACAGGGTGCATTGTTGCCATCCTTTGCTGCCAGTCTCAGTATCAGAAACCAGGACGTCGACTCACGAGTAGCAGCGTCTTTGTAGAATACTCAACACAAGAATTTTGAAGGGGACTCTTGAATGATCAGATTACTTTAAGAAATTGACATGCTGTCATATGGCTGGGTGAATAAACAGTTTGTTTTGTTTTCTTCCATTGCTTCCTACAGCCAAATATTGTGCAGCTGCGTGACAGACTCTGTAGAGCACAGGGGAAGCCCGTACCTGGACAGGAATCATCCAAAAGTCCTTACGAGAGGCAGCCGCTGCCCAAGGGCAGACCTGGACCAATTGCTGGCCACCCACAGATGCCCAGAGTTCAAACTCAACAATATTATCCCCATGTGAGTCATATGGCCCGGATGACATGGGAACGTGTGTGTGCCTCGGTCTATCTGAATGGACAGTTGTAATGTACTCAGTAGAGAAGCAGTGGAGATAGGCCGGGCACGCTGTGTCACAGTTATATTCTGTACGCTTGAGAGAGGTGTTTACGGCCTGCTTCTCAGTCACCTTTCATGCAGTCGTTGTATGCTTGGTTTAAATTACTGTTAATCTCCCTGGGAAGACCAGTTCTCTGCCTCAGTCAGGCTTTGTTGTACACGTACATCTGCTCTCTAAATCCCTGTTGGACTCGTTTAACAAACTGTAGGTAAAGTAGTGAGAATGAATAATCCTTTTAATGATTTCGCTAATTTTTAGAAAGCCTTTTTTGAGCTTTCTTTTTTCCCTCACCAGTGTAAGTTTGCTGTGTCCTCTGTATCTACACAGTCAGGAGTATCTGGAAGACAAACATTTTAGTGGACCAACTTTCATATCAGAGAGAAGCGACTAAAGGCTCTGATGAATGTGGATAGGATTACTGCTTTTATTTAACTTTTACTTAATTATTACCAAGTATTTGAGGCATAAAATGTGACTATATTGTTTTCTTACAGTTTGATATAGAAACTATATAGTTTTATATGATACAGATCAACAGATAAGTTTTTTTTTTCCCTTTCTTTGACAGTGTCTCACTATTTATCCCTGGCCAGCCTGGAACTTGCTTTGTGCAAAAGGCTGGCCTTGAACTCACAGAGAACCTCCTGCCTCATGCTTTAACCACAGAGTGCTGGGGTTAAAAGCGTGTGCCAGCACACCCTGCCCTACCTTCATATTTTTAAATGGAAGATACTTTAAAACAATTATAAATAGTCTTGATTGATTGACAGAAAAGTTAACATTTCAGATAGAACAACATTGGTGATAGAGTCAACAGGATTTTTCTTTTCATTACAGGAAAAGTAAATCTAAAATCATGAGAGACCTAGATCAATTCATGCTTTGCTGCTTGTACTGTGTGTGGATCAGTCTTTAGTTAGAACTGGTTAAGAACAGAACTTAATTAGAATATATTTGAATATAGTTTTACTATCTAAAACACTGCATTTCTGGGTTTTTTTTTTTTTTTAGTTAATTTGGCAAATATTTATTGTGACTCTACTGTGAGTGTCTGCCATTATTCTTGATTATTCTGATAAACAAAATACACGGTTTCTTTACCTTCATGGACATTGTACTTACAAACCTGTGATGTACATGGGGCGATCAAACATTGGCCAGGAAAACAGAGAGGCACAGAAATGTCACTTCTCAGAATTGCATGGTTGCTTGAAGGTTGAGCTAGGGTTAGAACTTTTAGTCATCTTGTATGTAAATTAAGCTGTTTCTTAAGGTACTAAATAAAACAAGGTTTGCTCTACACTGGAAGGAGAGAATGGTTAGTCACTCTTTGTGTCTTTGGGTTTACCTCTCTTTCTGAGAAATGGTAAAATCATTTAAAAACTGTTGAACTTCATGGGACATGCTGACATACCCCTGTAATCTTAGCACTCACTAGGGAGGCAGGGGCAGGTAGATCTTTGTGAGTCGGAGGCCAGCCTGGTGTCCATAGCGAATCCTGGGTAACCAGAGCAACATCTCAAGACCCAGTTTCAAACATAAAGCAACAACAAAAAGTTTCTAATAAAAATCACAAAGCAACCTGTTCCACCTTTACCAATCTTGTATTTTAAGAAAAACAGATAAATTCAATCAAATAAAACATTGATTTTCTTGCTAAATGGGCGAGGATAGTGGCATAAACTTTTAAAGCTTCTGCAGGTAGGGAAGGGAAGGAAGCTGGATTAGTAGCAGTTATGTTCTCATTTTAACCACACAGCTTTGCTTTGCTTTATTTTATATGTGTGTGTATACTGAATTTCTGTTAAAGATTTGCATACTAAAAAGGATTTTGATGGCTTAAAAAGGTTTTAGAAAAACTTTTGGACTGGACTTAAGAGTAAGCAGCATGGTGTGGTAGAGGAAATACTGCCTGGAAATTGGGAGGCCAGTTCAGTCTTAACTCCGTCACCAGTGAGTTGTATGGACCGACTAGGGTAGATGAGTAATCTTTTAATATTCAGTTGAATATGCTTTGACTACATGATTCCTTGTGAAATTCAGGAAAGGCCCTGATAGAGCATGTTGCAGATCACTACTAGCAACATGGAAATGGTGTTGCTCATTATCCCAGAGCATCTTCTTTCTCTACCTAGAGAACTTTCTTCCCCACTTACTCTTTTTATTATTTACTTATTTATTTACTTTTGTGTATAAATGGATGTTTTCCCTGCCTATACACCAGATCCGCTGGGACTGCAGTTACAGTTCGTTCTGTCCTACGGGTGCTGGGAATTGAACCTCAGCTCTCAGGAAGAGCAGCCTGTGTTCTTAACCCTTGAGCCATGCTCTAGCCCCTCCTCACGTGCTCTTGAATGGGCTTGTTCTTGTGCTTTGATTGAGGTTTTCACACCGAGCCTTTCCTGCCTCCCTCCTCTGTTCTGTTGTGTTTTTCCTTTGGAACCTGGTGGCCCTGGAAGCAGCTGCTTTCCTACATGTAACCTTATGGCTTTTACTTTTTGCTTTGCATCTTGCTATTAAGACCTTTTGAATTGTTTGTTTCTTCTTTTAACGTTTTTATTTTTTATTTTCTGTGATTGGTATTTCTTTGTTCAATTCAGGTTAGAATTGCCCCTACTGTCACTACCTGGAGTAACAAAACTCCTACTGCCCTTCCCAGCCATCCATCTGCAGCCTCTCCCTCTGACACACAGGTATATCCTCCATTATTCCTCCTTGAGCATGATCTGCTCACTTAAATATATATAACGATATATATAATAACTATTACCTAATTATATGTATGATTATATATTCTCCACCCTTCTTCCTCATTCCTCTCCGATCCTTGCTCTGCACCTATCTGCCTGCTTATTGCATTTTATTGCCTATGAGATGCAAGTGGTGATTTTTAGGACAATTAATTTATTTTCTTATCCTTTCTCTTCTTTTGCAGTTCTAAATCTACTTGAGCTAGGAAAAATCCCAACCGGGGTTCAAATAATGATTTAAACTGAAGCTGTTTCTCTTTTTTTTGTTCTTTTTTGTAAGCATTGCAGAAGAAAACCAAAAGTCCGTTTATGATATTTATTTCCAGAGTCTGGAGTAGTAAGTGGAAGTTAGTAGAGTCGAAACTTCTGGTGCCTTACCACAGTGTTACCAGCACTTACGAGGCTGTTACCTTTTGCCATTCACTGCAGTTAGTTTGGACCTTTAAATCATTCAGAATGTATCACCTAGAAAATGGGGTGTTCTGAGGAAGATATATATACAAAATACAATTTTCTCATACAATAGTTTCAAAAAAAATAAATATGAATTCTATTTCAGACATTACAAGGCCATTTGGTGAGGTTCTTGGTCTCAAGTATAATCTTCCTTTTTACTCTGTTCTCATTTCCTAGGGAGAAAATCCTCCACCTCCAGGTTTCATCATGCATGGCAATGTTAATCCAAACACTGCTGCTCCACTGCCTACGTCTCCGGGCCATATGCATAGCCAGCTACCACCTTATCCACAGCCGCAGCGTAAGTTGTGAGATCTTGGTGACACAGTAGTCTGCCTTCCCTCATTTGCTTAGCGGCAACAAAGCCATGGGCAAATCATTTTTGACAGATAAAGTAATGGGGCTAGAATGTAGCTCAGTGTTAGAGTTTCAGTCTGTAGCACAGGGAGGGGGAGGCAGAGACATAGAGAGAAAGACTGTGTCCAGAATCTGCGTGCTAGGAAGTAGCTTCTGTATTACCCTGTTTGGAATACTGGCTCCTGCTCCTGAGTCATGCATAAGACCTGCCACAGAGAGAAATGTGTCTTGTGGATGGGTATAGAGAAACAGCTGTAGAGGTTATCCAGTATATATTCTTTTTCTTCAGACAACATGACAAAAACCACAGTTTTGGGAAGTTGGTTCTGGGGACATTTGTTGTTGATGTTTTCTGTTGTATTTATTTCTGTTTGCTTTATTTATTTAGTGTAGACTTTTAAAAGGTAATTTTAAGTTCGTAGTAAAATTGAGCAGAAAGTACAGAGTACACACACATGCTCACCCCCACACATTGTTTGCACCCTCCTCCACAGTGCCACATGTTTTGCAGCAATGAACAAGTAACGCTGTTCTATTATGCTAAAACCCATATATTCTGTGGAATTTGACAAAGAGAGCAGTTACACTTGAAAAAAATAAAAACTACAACTGGACCTTTGATCCCAGCACTCAAGTAGCAGAGACAGGCAAATCTCTGTGAGTTCGAAGCCAGCCTAGTCTACATAGTAAGTTCCAGAACAGCCAGGGCTATGTAGAGAGATCTTATATCAAAAGAAAAACAAAAAACTACTGTTTTACAACTAAGAACAAAGAACTTAAATAAAAACCTTAAGGAGGAAATTATAAGGTTAAACAACTATTTAAAAAAATTAAGAACAAAGGGCCTAAAAAGATCTCAGGGGACAATTGTAAGATTAAAGAACTTTAAAACAAGATACCCCACGTAAGAAATGATCCTAATGTGGGGTTTCCGGCCTACCAAGGTTCTTTACACAAGTACAGATTTGGTGCGCCCTTTCACGCAGTGCTTAGTAGTGCTGTCTTCATACAGTAGGTGCACCAGATGCATACTGCAGAGGTTGCCCTGGCCATGCAGAATGTGGTGGTGTTAGAATCTGCAGGATGGGTTCAGTCACTCTGGGTACTTAAATCCTGCATGGCTCCACCTTGTGGCTAGTAGCTGTCTCTGCAGTCCAAGAAGTCTCAGGAAAGGGTGGATCTTAACAGCTCTTGGATTTAAAATGTTTTATCACCAGCAGTGTTCTAGGGAAGGTGCTTTTGTTGTTCGGGCATTTCTGTTTATTTTTGAGTTGCTGGAGATGAACTCAGGACTGTTCCCACGCTAGGCAAGTGCCTGTCACTGAGCCACATCTCCAGTCATAAGCATTAGTTTTTGGTCTGTTAGAAGAATAATGATTAAAATCATTTCCCTAGGATGAGATTTTACTTTCCTGCTTCTGTCTGAATAAACGTGTAACTAATTAAACTTTTTGTTTTTTCCCCTTGGTGTAGCTTACCAGCCAGCCCAGCAGTATTCCTTCGGAACAGGGGGGTCAGCAATCTATCGACCTCAGCAACCTGTCGCTCCTCCTGCTTCTAACGCTTACTCTAACACCCCATATATATCTCCTGCTGCTTCCTATTCTGGGCAACCTCAGATGTACACAGCACAGCAAGGCTCCTCACCTACCTCCAGCTCTGCTGCTGCCTTCCCCCCTCCCCCCTCTTCTGGAGCATCCTTCCAGCATGGCGGACCAGGAGCTCCACCGTCATCTTCAGCTTATGCACTGCCTCCTGGAACAACAGGTACACCGCCTGCTGCCAGTGAGCTGCCTGCGTCCCAAAGAACAGGTCTGCGCTTGGAAGGGATTTGCATGGGCCTCCTGTTTCATGAGCAGAAGGGTGGGTGGAGGGGCATTATTTCCAAGTGTTTTTGAACTGAGTACTGTGAGGTAGTGGTTGAGATTTTATAATATTCTAAAACTTTCTGTGAGCCTCCCATAATGAACTTCAGCTCCTAAATAAGGAAAACCTTAGAGCTTCAAAATACTAGGAGTGTAAAACCTGCTGTTAAGCTTACTTTAAAAGGTAGAAGATCAGTTGGCAAGATGAGTGGTAGTCAAAATCAGATTTTTTTTTTTTCTTCTTTGAGACAGAGTTTCTCTGTTGTAACTCTGGCTGTCCTGGAACTCACTCTGTAGACCAGGGTGGCCTTGAATTCACAGAGCTCCGCCTGCCTCTGCCTCCCGAGTGCTAAGATTACAAGTGTACGCCGTGAGATCAGATTTAGGTAACATTATTATGTCAAGTGAAGAACTTTTTATGTGGGTGGGTGGGGGAGGGGGAGTTGTCCTGTAAATTGAACTTAGGTCTCACATATGCTAGCAAAATGCTCTGCCACTAAGCTGTATCTCCAGCCCTTCATATCTTGACTTGAGCTGAAGTGTACTCGTTGAATTTAAAATGTTCTTGATTTTAAAAATCATTTAAAATCACAAGCAGGCTCAGTGGATAAAGTGGTTCATGTGCTGTGAGCCTGACACTGAGTTTGGTCCCAGTGGGACCTACATGGAGGAAAGAAGTGACTCCTGGAGGTTTGTCCTCCACGTACACAAATAAATAAATGTAATAAAGAGATCTAAAGGAAGGCCTCTGCACATGTCTGCATTTGAAAGTTGTTTCCTTTTCTGATTATAATGAATGTCGAAAAATGGGGCAAGACAATGAAGGGAGACTTATTAAACCCGTCATCTTGAAGCTGTTCTGAGAGAGTCTGTTCCATAGTTTTCTGGCTTACATGCTGAGCAGTAACTGTATTGATGAAAGCTTATTGTTAAGTCTATGGTAGAAGCATTCCTTTCAAATACATACAATAATAAATGTGGATATAAAATATTTTTTACATGTTACTACTTCTAAAGTCTTGTGAGTAATTGATCCCAGAATTATAAACACACCTCTTTTCTCCTTCTCTAAGATGTAATATTAACATTCAAAAGAATGAAAATTGCACACTACAAGGATTTTGTACCCTTAGTTGTCTTCCCTTCATCTGTAGAAGTTCATTGGGCGCTTGATACCACACACCACCAACCCCGTATGTGATAAAAATTTACTAATTAAGAATAATAAGAGATTAACAGTAACTAAAAATGCAGACTGCAATAAACTGCAAGTATCAGTACTTTCCACATTTTGGGACCATTATTAAGGAAGTAAGGGTTATGTGAACACAAGCACTGCAGGTCGTCTACTTGCTGAAAGGTTACTGAATGACTAGTAGGTGGGTAGCGTATACAGCGTGGACACGCTGGACAGCTTGCACTCTTACGTCTTGAAGTGAGGCAAGACAGCTGAACAGCATCAGATTGTATCAGACCACTCAGTGATGCACGGTTTTAAAGCTTTCATTGTTTGTTTCACAACTATTGCTTACAAATTCTTAAAATTCCACTTAATAAGTTTGGACCAAAGTTGACCATGGAAAACAAAACTACGTAAGACGGGAGACTACCACACACAATTCACTGATAGAAACTTTCTGGTGGTAGAATTACAGAATTTCCCTGTACCACTGTGGGAGGCATTTGTCACTTTATAATAGAAAATAAAGTGCCAGGTGGTGGTGGCCCACGCCTCTAATCCCAGCACACTCGAGAGGCAGAGCAGGCGGATCTCTGTGAGTTCGAGGCCAAGCTGGTCTACAGAGAGTTCCAGGACAGCCAGGGTTACAACAGAGAAACCCTGCCTCAAAAAAAAAAAAGAAACAAAAGTGAGAAAGGGAAAAGAAATGCTTGCACAACATTGTTTTCCTTATGCAAATGTGCATTTTGTCAGGAGGGTATGTACACTGCACAATTGTTCTAACGCGGCTGAGAGACAGAATAGAATGGCTGATGGGAGTAGCAGCCAAACTAATATTCCCTGGCGTTTAGCATGTACTGTGAATGCCCCTCTGCCTGTTAACCTCCTGCATATTAACCTTCCTTTGCATCGAGTCAAAGTTATTTTGCCATGTCTTCATTTTGAATTTCCTAACGTTTTTGTTGAAGTTATATAACTAGAAATTTTGTTGTTTTGTAATGTGTCCTGGATCATGGGTTTGTTTGGGATTTAGAAATTCCAGTTGGCCGGTGGATAATTCCTGTTAGATCCTACAGATTTCCAAGTTTTCTGTTAATATATGAGATTCTGTGCCAAAGGCTCAGAAAGATGGATGTTGCAGTTAACAGAACATTTATTCAGTCAGTTTCTCATGGATAGCAGCAGCATAGGTCTGGGAACACAGCTTCCCTTGGGCAGCTCAGAATGTCAGAAAGTGGTTCTGTCTCACCGTCTGGCATAGGTGAGGTGCTGTTTGACACTTAGGTCCCTTGGTTTACTTTGTGTTTGTTTCTAAAAATCACTTTGAACAGTATGAAGGCTTTAGAAGTTACTCAAGAATTGTTTTCTGACAGAATGGCCTCCAAGCTGTGATGACACTGTCTTTGAGTAAGCATTACTGTTTTCATTAAAAATGAAGTAATGTACTTGACATTGCTTATTTTCATGGGACTTTGCTTAGTTAAATCATAGTCCTCCGTTCAGCTCTTCACATGAAAGAAGGGCACGGGAGAGACTTTCTTGTAGGCTCAGAACCCAGCACTCACACCGGGCAGCTCACCACTGCCTGTAACTGCAGCTCCAGGGCACCCGACAGTCTCTTCCGGCTTACACGGGCGCCAGAACGTTCATGGCATACATACAGACAAAAACACACACAAAATAAAAACCAAATTTTAAAAAAAATTTTATTGTAGGGAAATGACGTAAACATCGATTCCCCTTTTAGCCGCGTTGAAGCGTTGAGCCCATTGACAGCCTCCACACTGTCTAGCGGCAGACCTTTCTCATCATCCTCCAAGGAACTCGGTCCCATTAAACAGTAGCTTCCCGTTCTTAACAGCCTTCAGTATCCATTGTCCTACTTTCTGTCTACTTACTGAACTGTTGTAGGAACCTCGTGTTAATGGAGTCATGAAACATTTCTCCTTTTGTGTTTGGCTTTTTTTGCTGGTGTAATATCTACAAGGTTCATCTTTTTTCCTTTCTTTAGAGACTGGCCTTGAACTCATTATGTAGCTAAGATTGACTTTGACTCTCTGATCTCAAGGGATTGTGGTTGTATAACACCATGCCTGGTTTATGCACTACTAAGAATCAAACCCAGAACTTTCTGTGTTTATGCACTCTACATCTGAGCTACGTCCCAGTGCTCCCCTCTCCCCATTTTCTTTATGTAGCTTATTTTACCCATTGTCACTATTAAAGGTAGTTTTGTAGAGATCAATTAAGTTTGTGTCTGTAAAATATCATTTAAATAATCTATATAAACCATCAAAACAAACAACAAAAAAAGCTAGAGCTGAGGTTCAGTTCCTACTCATGAAAGAGAGAGAGAGACAGAGAAACACAGATATGGAGAGGGAGTAAGGGAAGGAAGGACTGCAAGGGGGTGAGGACTAGGACCATGTCTCTGGTAAAAGCAGTGGCTACTTAAGCTCAACAGCCTGAGTTCTTGGGAACCAGTGTAAAGCTGAGTGTCCTGGGCCAGCTAGCCTGGAATAAGACTCCTAACAACAAAAGCAAGAGAGACCCTGCCTCACACTCCACAGGTCTCCTGACTTCCACATGCGAGCTGTGGTACCTACCCCACAACACCCCCAAACACACTAAGTCTTAAGATTTTTACAAAAGAACATAGCTGAGCCAAAACTATATATTAGATTGAGAAAATGTTAAAACAGCATTTGTTGAAACAAAAGACATGTTTAAACACTGCATGATTTGATGTTAGGCAGCATCCGTGTTCATGACGGGGAGAAGGCTTTATGATGTGCAGGTTTTCCCTTCTGGTCCGCCTCACTGCCCATGTCTTCTGGCTACTCATTCAAGCTAGCCAACTGGACATTCTCCTGAGGGTCTTGATTCTGATTAGATTCAGATTTACTGCTGACTGAATTTGATTTCATTATGTCCTTAATGCTATCACTACGGGATCTTGTGAAAATTGCTCCATACTTCCTTGTGAAAACGGAGCCCTCTCCCAGGTCTTAGTATGCAGGGCTTCTGTTGGGAGATTGGAGAAGTAGTCTTCATCCACTGCTCCTTCCTGTCATCAGGGTCAGGAGACCCTGAGGAAGCTCAGGTCCACGCTACTTCAATACTTGGAGGTGTCGTATGTGGTGTCCCCTGGCCCAGATTCTGAGACAGTGTATCTGTAATTGGAAGCAGGCTAGACTTTTCATAGAACACACACGGTGACTCTCCAGGCATCAGTTAACTGTAGTTTTAGTACATTGTGTCTTGTGTGGGAGTCAGGTTATACAGTTATAAAGTCATCGTGCAGACATTTATAGACAGTTAGCACTGATCACTCTTCATTTAAAGCCTAGATAGGTTGGTTTGCATCGGGAGCCATACTGTAAGACAAACATGTCAGTGAACATTGGACTCCTGCTCTGGACGAGCCTGTGGGCCCACCTCTCCTACCTTTTGCTTTCTCCAGGACATGCGTGTCTTGTGTAGCAGTCAAACAATTGAATTCCCCTTTAATTGCTGTTTTCTCTTAGCACTTCCCTTGACAAGTGAAGCTGGTTGAGTTCTGAAAGCCTGTGTGTGCAGATAAATGCACCACCTTCATGCTTCTGGGCCTCGGTTGGGCTGGCCTGACTCCCAGTCTACAGTTGGACAGGGAGTGTGGTCAGCTTGCTTTCCTCTTCTCCACTGCCACTGTTACTGAGATTGGAACAGCAATACTGGGATCATCTAGGAGCTCACTGGAAAGATAGCCTATCTTCACCTCATGAGTTAGAATCTGTAGTTAAACAAGGTTTACAGTTTTGAAAAATGCCAACATGAAAGCCCTTGGTGCCATATGGTATAAGTAGCTATCGTATTAGGAAAAGCTGTGCCCTTAGGATATACTGATCTTCGTTTGTCAAACAGAGAAACCGTTAAGACAAAAACTAGGAAAACACTGGTTTTTAAATGAAGGATAAACTTCTCTTAGAAGAGATAGCATAACAAGAGGGAAAATGTTGTTTAAGAGTTCATTGTATTTGATACAACCTAAAGAATTTTACCCCCCAAAAACTAATGACTTTCTTAATTGGATATTTCACATAACTTGATTTAAAAGTAAGTTTTAGGGCAAATGTCATATTGGATACCTGTAATTCCAGCACTTGGGAGGCTAAGCCAAGATGATCATGAGTTTGAGGTCAGCCTAGACCACATCATGAGCAGCCGCTTGGGCTACATTGTGACAGCACAGGCTATTTAGCTAGAGATCCTGTCAATAAGTAAATTTTTAGAATTATAAATAAGTTTTGTTTCTTTAAGGTTAATTTGCTTTTTCTGGTTGCTGGTAAGCAAAGAAGAAAAAGTATAGAATGACAATTTGAATTTAGAATGTCTTCCATAATACTAAGTGACTTTTACATTTTGTCTACAGAAAATCAATCTTTACAAGACCAGGCATCTATGTTGGAAGGTGAATTGGTTGTAAAACATACTTTGAAATCATTTAATCATTAAATACAGCTAATGAATGGGCATTAACAATAATGCATGTGAACTTACCCTAAATCTGATCAGTATTGGGGTTTTTTTATTTGGCTTCTTAATTGAATCAAATTTTAGAAGTGATTGAATGTATATGATGACTTACAGTTTTAAATCATAGAAGCTGTCTGTCTTAAACAAACATAATGACAGGATTTCTATATGCAATTAAGAATATGAGGTGATGGGAGAGATGTGAATGATTTCCTTTGTGTTCAAGAATTTGTTAAGCAGGCAACAGTGATTCAATTCAAAGTTGTGACCAACTTTTGAGAGTTCGGAGCCCTGTGTAGCTTCCTATCTCACAGTGAACTTGTAGGAAGTGACTTCTATTTAAAAACAGAGCAACTACTAAGTGTCTAGGAACAGAGCTGACATTGTTTAGTGACATTAAGCATGAGCCATTTTCTTTGGTTTGCTAAGCAATTTTGGTATGATTTAATATGCATATCATCAGCTCAGCAAGCAAGGGGAAGATATGAAGACAAAGCCCCAGACACCGGGCACTTTCCCGTTTTCACATGTTCACGCTCACACCTGTGTTTAGCAGGCGTCTGCTTCCATAGTGAGGTGTCTGTAATCAGAGTGTAGTTCAGAAATTCTCCTGTTTCAGCTTGCTTCAAGATTCTGGTATTAAAACAGTGAGCTCCGCTGATGACCATCTTTACTTTGAGATACCAGGGTACTTGGTTTTCAGTTTCTGAGGAAACTTTAACTGTAGTTGATCATAGTTTCATTCTATATTTGCTGCCACATTAGGATTCCTTTAAAGCATCAATAAGGGTATCTTGTGTTTTTTTCTACTTAATGAAGTAGCTCATAGGACAGGAAATGATGAGAACTCCTGCTGTCATATAGTGGGCTGCATTGGTTTGTGTGTGTCTTGTACTGGGCATGGTGTTCTGGGCAAACATTCCACCATTGAGCTGCTTCCTGGCCTGTTCGGGATTTTTTTTGTTTGTTTGTTTTTTGTTTTTTAATAGAGCCGTGTTTAGCATCTGTGATAATGTACTTGCTGGTTGCTCTCTTAGCAATAGAAGGCTTTTCCGTTTATTCTTCTTTGTATGTTGAGTATGACAGAAAACTTCAAAAGCTCACTCAGCCGATCTATTTTTCCTTGATCAAGAGAGAAGCGTGAGCTGCCATTGAAGGCTGTGTGGCAGTGTAGACATAAGGACTTCAACCACAAGCTTAGGACGGTTACTTCCCTTAACTTATCAGTGCCATCAGTGTATGTTGCCTGCTGAGACAGGCCTTATGTGACCCTGCTGGTTGCTAAAGCTTGTGTGGCAGTTACCGCACAGTTAAGGAACATTTCTAAGTGGGAGATGAGTCGTTTTCCTCCCTTCAGGGTTCTGACGGAAAATGTGTGTTTGTTCTAGGTCCTCAGAATGGTTGGAATGATCCTCCAGCTTTAAACAGAGTACCGAAGAAGAAGAAGGTAACAGAAAAAGCTCTACCCTGTGGATGTCTTTATTGTCAGTCATCTGTAGCTGCGTGGAGCACACCACACTTAACTGACCCCTTTAAAGGCAAAAATTGCAGGTTAATGTGTATAAAATGCATTGCACCAGGTTTTCTTCTAATGGGTGAAAGGAAAGAAAGTACAGAATGCTGTCAAAGCCTTACTCTGCTGTGGAGGGCACACACTTGAATCCCAGTGCGCAGGACCAGGAGGCTGAGGCAGGCCAGCAGGGGAAGGTGTAGGAACCTGGGACTTACTTGGCTTAGGCTGTGCTCACATCCTCCTCTAACAATGTATTTGGCAGACTGTGTTTGTTGCACGTGGACACCTTCCGTGTGAACAATGCACCTAGCGACTCATGAGCCACCAAGGGCCTCCTGCCTTCACAGAGTTGTACACGTACCCCACTCTGAACAATGGAACAAGTGTCTCCCTATCTTACTGACCACCACACTCAGACAGATTCTAGCCTAGGAGTATGACTACTCTGCTTATGTCAAGTACAAGAGTAGAAAGGCTGATCTGGCCTGAACTAGTTTGGGGCACATGTATAATGCAGCAAAACTGTGTCCACAGGTCAACTTTTAGGAAGAATTTCCTACTTACCATCTGTGTCTACACATGATTTAGCTTGTATGTAATTAAAATCAGATGCCTTGTTAGAGGGGCTCGTGTAATGGAGAAATGTTTATATAATTTAACCTGTCAGTCAGAATAAAGAACAGAAACTATACTTCTTAGCTGGCGCCTCCTGCCTTTACACTCCGCAACAACAACGGACAGGGACCGTTGAGAACCCTCTGTTCACGAGTCCACTCTTGACAGGGTGTTTCTAAAGTGAATTTTTTTTAGTTGAATAAAGTTACTAACACTTTGTGAATCTATGCGGGCCCTTATTTCAGTCCTTTGAATAAGATGCCGAGAACCTGGAAACGTAGCCCAGATCCCAACCACTGGTAAGAGTTTGAGGATAGTCTTGGCTCTGTGAAGCCCCATCTCCTCTGCCCTCTCTGTCTGTCCTCACCCACAGTAAAAACCTTCTGGTGACAGTGGGAACAATTACAGCCCCTTTAAAGACAGAATGTGAATCTCTGCAGGCCTCTCAAACAGCAAGAGACAGAATTTCAGACTTTGCTATTGAAGTTTTTTTGGTCCTTTGGGGGTTCTAGCAATAATTATGATTAGATTTTGTAATCAACAGTAATTTATAATTACATTTTAGATTTTCATGATATATTTTTTAAAGATTTATTTAAATCTTTTAGTTTAAAGATTTAAATCTTTAAAAGATTTTAAAATCTTTTAATGCACATAAAATAGATTTTATGTGTGTGCATTGGTGTTTTGCTTGCATGCATGTCTGTGTAAGGGCATCGGATTCCCTGGAACTGGAGTTACAGACAGTTGTGAGATGCCGTGTGGATGCTGGGAACTGAACCTGGGTTCTATGGAAGAGCAGCCAGTCTTCTTAACCACTGGGCTATCTCTCCATTCCCTTGCAATATTTTTAAAAATAAGTTTCTGATTTCTTGTTTGTGTGTGTGTGTGTGTGTGTGTGTACACTCATGAGCGAGTCACAGTTTAAGTGTGTAAGTGAGAAGAGACCTTACAGGGAGTTGGTTCTTTCCTTTCACATTTGAGACCCAGAGATTGAACTCAGGTCCTCAGGCTTTGTGGCCCTTGCCTTATCCACCAAGCCACCTTGCTGTCCTTGTCACAAGTCATATTATATGAAGAAATGCCCTGTGCTTAGCACTGTTCATATGTCAGTAATTGTTACAAACTATTTGAATACAAAATGGTATTTTTCTTTTCCTTTCTTTGAAGACATATTATATATTATGTATGTGTATATATATATTCTTAGTGAACTCTTTGACCCGACTATAATACCTAGAGGATATAACATAAAATGGGAGACATTAAGTTAGTAAGGAAACCCCAACAGAGGATTAATAATAACCAGAAACTTAATCTCCTGTTTTAGTGCCAAGTAATAGGTTGGAATTACATCCTGTTATCATTTAACATGTGTGCATGCACACATGCGCCACATGAACACACATGCATGACTCATTGGTTTCTGTACTGCTAATGAAAATGCCACGGCTTTGGTGCCTGTTACTAGAGGACAGGGAGATGACTCTTAAGTGTGTCCCCCACCCATGCAGGTCTACTTTGATGTTTTACTCTGGAATTCTGCATAAAATTTCATTTGAAAAGGTATTCTACTGCTAAGGATATTTAACTATGGGATACTCCAAGGCCTTTCCTTGTATTAGCTAAGGAAATATTGTTTTCCTACTTTGGTGTTTTATTGATTTATTTTTTTATTTTCATCTTTTAAAAGATGCCTGAAAACTTCATGCCTCCTGTTCCCATTACATCACCAATCATGAACCCTTCAGGTGATCACCAGTCACAGATGCTGCAGCAACAGCCTTCAGCCCCAGGACCATTGTCAGGCCAGGCCTCCTTCCCACAGTCGCACCTTGCAGGTGGCCAGCCCTTCCATGGTGTACAACAACCTCTTGGTCAAACTGGCATGCCACCATCTTTCTCAAAGTCCAACATTGAAGGCGCCCCTGGAGCCCCTATTGGAAACACTGTCCAGGTAACGGTAATCTGTAGGAGTGGTTTGGGAAGGTGGATTGTTCCAGAATGTTTCTCTGGTGTGTTAACTGTGATTCTACCAATGCTATTGAGTATCTAAGTTTAGTTTCAGAATGCCAACTCTATTGTAAGAGATTGATCATGCATCTATATTATTTTTCAATTACATGTCTACATGTAAGCTTTCTAGACAAGAATTAATCATTTTGGGAATGTAAGTTTACTATGTCTCAGTAATTATAGTATTTTACTTGATCTAGTCAGTACACGATTTAAGATTGGATGAGTTATCTCTGTATCTGAGGTTGCTAAATCAAAGCTGTTATTATAGGTTTTTCTTATTAAAATGTTATGAGTTCCATCCTTGAATGTATATGCTTAAGACCTACTTAGCTAAGCTGGTTGTGGTGACACACGTCTCTAATCCCACACTGGAAAGGCAGAGGCAGGTGGATTTCTGAGTTCAAGGCCAGCCTAGTCTACAAACTTGGGTGATTTCACATGTTAACTCTTAATTCTATTTTTAGTAGATCTGTCTATAAGGCCATTGATTCCCTTTTGAATAGAATCAGGACTTTGTATATAAAATACCTTCTGGTCATTTCTGATCATTTTTATAACACTGATTTTCTTTTCTTTTCAGCATGTGCAGTCTCTGCCAACAGAAAAAATCACCAAGAAACCTATTCCAGACGAGCACCTCATCCTAAAGACCACGTTTGAGGGTCTTATCCAGCGCTGCCTCTCTTCAGCCACAGACCCCGTATGTCTTCTCCTCTTAGAGTTTTCTCAATTGTAAATATAACCTGGGGCCAGAGAGCTGGCTCAGTGGTTACTCAGTGGCACCGAGTAACACTGTCACACTGTTACTCGGAGGGCCAGGGTTTCGTTCCCAGCACATGCGTAGCAGCTCACAACTGTCTGTGTAAGTCCACTCCCAGGGGATCTGACACCCTCTTCTGACCTCTGAAGGCACAGGGACACATGTGGTGCACATACATGCATACAAAACACGTACACACATAAAATGGTAAAATACATTTTTCTGATCTTTTTTTTACGTCCTTTGTGTTATTCCTTCATTAATGTTCCAAGTCCTACAACTTGTGTGTCTTGAAGGTAGTAAGACTAGCACTTAGTTACTTTATACAGTGAGATTAATAGTCATGCTCTTCATGAACATTTAACTTTAATAATAACAATCCTATGATGGGTAGAGTTTTCCTTCTTATTTCACAGATGAGAAAATTCAGGTGAAGAATTCATTTTGTACCAGCAAACACTGAAAATGTTTATTAAGCCATTGACCACATGTCTATTGAAAATAAGAAATTAGCTTCTGGAAGTTGTTGTTTCTTCGGACATGAGGTATTCATTTGTACCGTCTTCTGCTAGCCTTACAGAAAGCACTTTTCTTGACAGTGTCCATGGACCAGAAGGTTAACAGAAACCTTAGCTCCTGGTGTTCTGGGAGTCATGGAAAGACCAAGTAGAAACTAGGGAACAAATGAAACCGATAACCAGATGGACACTGTGTCTGTGCGCAGCTCTAGGCAGACATGCCGCAGCCCTTCACAAATGGAGGAGTCCAGTGAGGTCATGGCAGAACTCCAGTCCTTCCAGAGGCACGAGTGGACAGAGAAGGTGAAGACGGCAGAGCACGGCTCATCTTAACTTCTGTTGAATCTAGCCGGTTCTACTTCATAGCGCCTTCCTTTTGTGTACCGGGCCCCGGTGACAAGGACCGTACCTGTGATTAGTCCCACTGTCCTGTCCAGCCGTGCCATTGTAGCCAGATGATAGTAGCCTTGAGCAGGGGCCAGAGAGCGCCCGTCTACGAAGGTCCCTTTTATTTAGTAGTAGAGTAATTTTTGTAGTGTGGATTTATTCTTCCACTTTATTATACACAGTGGTTGTGCAACACGTTTACTATGCAGTGCTATCCTGTGGCTTCTTCTCCTCTGCCAAGACTCAGCATAGAAATCCTGCCTACGTGCACGCCGGCACTTGAGTGTGTGGGATTTGGTGCTCGCCACTCCTGCCCACACCCGACTCCAACGTGCCTATTTGCTCAGGCCAAGGCATGTTCAGGCCTCTGCGTCAGGCCTTTCTCTACTTCCCCAGCATGCCTATTGTCCTATTCGCTTGGACCATCTACATAAAAATACACTGATTATTTAATATTTTTTCCATTTATTAGAATTTTTGATACGTAAAATTTTGTCTCCAGTACATGGCATGGTAGATATTCAATAAAATGATGTGATTTTCTAAGGCTGGTTGACGTGTATAAAGATCATTTATCATACTGTAATTTTAGTGTTTGAAAAGTTTTCCACTATACACTTAAGAGTAATCAGTCGGATTGAAACAGGGAATGACTCCTTAATTTAAGGCTCTCTTTTACTACTTACCTCTTAGTAATCTTTCTTGGAGGGAGGCAGTCTGGGGATTGACCTCCCGGGTCGTGGTACATGCTGGGTGGGTGCTCTGCTCTATCACCCACCCACCCCTAGTGATCTTCGTGCCAGAAGATACTCCCCTTTTTCTTTCCTGGTTCCTTAAAGGCCTGGAGAGAGGCAAGATTATGCATAGCAGGTATCAGGAGGTGTAGGAATAGGGTTTCTGAAAGGTGAGAGGGAGATCTCACAGTTCCCCCTCTGCGTTCCTTCTTACACACACAACCTGCAGTCTTCTCTGTGGCACTGAGCATCACTGCTGCCCAGGGCCTTTGACCATGGCACAAGCTGTGCACAGCACTCCTTGTCAAGTGAGCTTGCAGTCCACGTGAAGCCTACTTAAAACTCCATTCTGTGCTCTGAAAGAAAGTGTCCTCCTCCTCCCTTCAGTAGATTACCAGTGTCCATTCCAGAAACCTGGTTGAGATGTGGTCGTAGTTGCTGCCATTGCATCGTAAGTACGGATTCAGTGTAACACCTGTCTCTCCTCTCCTGCAGCAAACCAAGAGGAAGCTAGATGATGCCAGCAAGCGTCTGGAGTTTCTGTACGACAAACTTAGGGAACAGGCAGTAAGTTTTTCTGGGGGGAAAGATGAATTATGACAACCAGTTGTTCTTTGTTGCTAATAAAGTATCTCACACTGTCATTCTGTGTGGGGGAAGGCAAAATTATCATGAAAGGTACAAGATGGGCTTTCTCAAATCTCATTTGTGTGGGGTGGGGACAGAGAACATAAGGGGGAAATTAGCCCTTTCTGTAATAGGTCAGAAACACAAACGGGACTGTGTTGGGCCCAGGCTAAGTGGCCTGCTGATCATTTTACACGGCCCATGTATCAGAAACCAGAGACAATGGCAGGTACTCTGTTTTCTAGAGAAGAAATCCATCATCTTTCTGGAGTCTAAGACTCCTGATTCTTTTCTCCCAAGACAGCCTGTCTCCCAAGACAGGCAAAAACAGATGTCGCCTCAGATGGGCAGGGTGATGTTCTGTGACAGTGAAGAGAACCCACAGCAAGGAGTGGGTGTCTGTCCTCTGGAGCCCACCTGCTGTTCCTTTTGAGAGTTTAGTAACAAGCACTGTGATCAGAGAGGACAAAGGCCACACTTGATGGTTTGGAGTAATCCTGTTCACTACACTCAGTCCCGTCTGATAAAAATAACATCTCTCTCAACCAAAGCCAAGAAAGTTGATCTATTAGGAAGAGGCATGGGCTGTGACTCATCCAAAAGGGAGTCTTCTACTAAAATATGGAGTGTACCAAGTGACGCCATGGCAGAGAGCTAGACTGTGATTTTAAGAGGCAACAGGTGAGCCAGTGTGGTGAATGCAGGAGAGTCAAAAGTATATCCTTAGTCACACAGTTCAAGGCCAGCTCGGGATACTTGAGACCCTGTCTTAAAAAGACATGGAGAGGGAGAGGCCACAGCCAGGTATGGTAGCATGGGCCAGAGATCCCAGCTCTCAAGGTAAGAGGATCACTTGAGCCCAGCAGTGTCAGACCAGCCTGGACAATGTAGCAAGATCTAATTGCAGAGAAAAAAAGCAAAACAAATTTTTAAAATGCTAGAAGAGAAGGTAGAATTATACAAAGCAATTAAGGGGTTGGCTGCTTATGTGGCTCAGGATTAGTGCACTTGCTTAACGCATTGAAATCCCTGGATTCCATCCCTAGCATTACAAAAGATTGGAAAGAAAAACTAGTTAAGAGTTTGGTAAATTGAGTTACATGGCCAAGCCATTTACTTGAAGTCAGGGAAGAGGGCAGAAGGTTCAAGATCTCTGTTACAGAAAAAGCTTCAAATAGATGGGGTTCCTTCTGGCCTTGCAATGTCTTGGTTTAACAATCATTAATCTTCCTGGACTTAGGGGAAAAGGTTAAAAGCTTTCGGCTCTGTCTAAAGTAACTAAAAAAAGAAAACTCTTTATGGAAAGAGGTGTTAGCATTTCAGCTTGGAGGAGGAACAATTCAGTTTGGAGGCTAATAAAGAAATGCCTGCTTTGCGATCGATGCATATGTAATTCATAAATGGCTTTTCACACGAATCATCTTGCCATAGTTCTGCTTTAAAATGTAACTTTTGTTTGGTCTAAAATGTTTGCTTAGTTTAAAACATTCCTGAAGTGCTAACTAGCTATGCATTCTTCAGGAGTGTATTTCAGGCTCTGTAAATCTTTGGGTTTAATGCTTGCAGTGTATCATGGGGCAGTCGCCCTAATGTAATGTAACTCCCTCTCTGCTTCCGTCTTCATTTCAGCTTTCCCCAACAATCATCAACGGCTTACACAGCATTGCGAGGAGCATTGAGACAAGAAACTACTCTGAAGGGTTGACCGTCCACACCCACATCGTCAGCACTAGCAACTTTAGTGAGACGTCAGCATTCATGCCAGTCCTCAAGGTTGTCCTCAGTCAGGCCAGTAAGCTGGGTGTCTGAGGACAGCTGCACTGTCAGCTGACATTGCCATTTCTCCAAAGAAAGCCATGCTAAGCCTCGGACCAACCCTCATTAGCATGTTTCCATGGCAGCCACCCAGGAGCTTTGACATTATTTCTGCAGGTATACTCACCCTAGAACTGCTTGACCCCCGGTGCTTTCTTTTGTTTTAATCTTCTGTTGCCCGTTATGATTTTCCTATTCTGCAAACAGTGTCTTTCCTGGATTACACATAGTGTGGTTTCCTGAGGAATTCTGACAAAATCTGGGTTTTAAAACTTTGGTGTACTTTTTAGAAAAATTGCATCTGGCTATGTATAAAACAAACCTGAAACTAAATTCCTCACTTTCTCCACATCAATCAGATTAAAGTGTGTAATCCTGTCTTATGTGTGTACAGTCTCTTTGTTTTACACTTTATTTATCTGTGTGTGAGTGGGTGCGGGCATGCCACTGCGTGTATGTGGACGTCAGAGGACAGCCTGCAGGGTCAGTCCTCTCTTGCTGTGCGAGCCCCAGGGTGGCGGCAGTCAGCACTGCCCACTGAGCCACCTCACGAAGTGGCTGCTGGGCTGGGGCTGTGGTTCTGTGATGAGGAACTTCTCGTCATAGGCAAGGCCTGGGTTCCATTCCTGTCACTATAGCGGGGAAAACAATCCAGCTACGCTTGAGCCTGGTCCTGAGCTAGTAAGTGTATGTGGAAGTTGCTACATAGGTATTAGCAAACTCTAATGCAGCTCTGGGCACCTACATATTTGCGGCACACTACTGAGTTCTCTTGTTTTAAAATATTTTCAATATTCTGCTTGGGTTCTGGATTGAATTGTCTCATTTCATAACTAGAGATTTGTTCACCCCTTTTCTTGTAAATTACCTCTAGTCTTGAAGTTAAGTTCAGAAAGAAAATGTACAGTCAAGCTCCTAAATAAAAGCCATATATTTCCCAGCCAAGTTTTCTGTCAGGTGGCTCATTATTACCTACCTTTATGTAGAACAGTGTGACTAGCAAAAGGTAGTTAATGATCAGCGTAGGATCTTGAGGCTTGGGGACTAATAATTTCATTTATGCCTATTTGCTAAGCAAGTTGAAAAACCAGAAAATGCATAGTGAAACTACTGTGTGGGTAGATGGACTGTTTCAGGGAGTTGGGGCATTTGTCCAGTGGGCTGTCTCAGTTTCCTTTATTGAAACCCCTCTCCCCAGACACACACCCTTAAGGGATTAATCTCAACTTTGTAGTTTGAATAGTGTTGTACAAGAAGAGTTGAAAAAGCGCCACACTAGCATGAGTATAAAGACAGTGTCTAGACGTAGACACCTCAGCACTGTGAGTCTCCTGGGACTTCAGTAGATGGGCTAGCTGCAGTAAGTGGAGCGTCTGCTTGGCCTTTTGGATGGACCCTGAACTGTGGTGTGAGTTTAAGACTCCACCTGAATGAAGGTGGAGGAATTGTTCTCACTCATGGCCTACAATTAGGATTTATTTTCCCTGGAATAAGAATGCCATAGTTAGAGAGATAAAGAATCAAAGGGGGATGGAAAGAAAAGAGACACATGATAGGCAGCAGCGTGGCTCTGGCCAGCGCTAGCAATTCCAAGTGTGTGGGTACAAAGCCCTGCCCCCCACTGGCGTTAGAAGACCTAGGCTCTCTTTACAGTATAACACCAAGCCCACTGTGGGTGCTTCCATCCCTAGGCTAGTGGTTTTCGATTCTGTAAGAAAGCAGGCTGAGCAAGCAATGGAGGGTAAGCCTACAGTAAGCAGAACCCCTTTATGTCCTCTGTATCAGCTCCAGCCTCCAGGTTCCTGCACAGTTTAAGTTCCTGTCCTGACTTTCTTCAGTGACAGACTGTGATGTGGAAGTATAAGCCCAATAAACCCTTTCCTCCCCAACTTGCTTTTTGGTCATGGTGTTTCATCACAACAATAAAAACCCTAAGATGCTGTTCTAGAAGCCTCAGTCTTGCCTCAATACAAGTAGCCTATGTGGCTTTAGGCTCAGGGAACTCAGCACAGTAGGATAGGCAGGCAGTCATCAAACAATCAGGATGGATGGTGTCCCAGAGACTCTAATAAATGCTACAGAGGTATCACTACCCACCCTTCATAAGACCTACTAGAGGCAGGTTAGCATTTAGTAAGTGTTCCTGTTGAGCAACACATGGCTTTAAAAGGTTTACAAACTCAGCCAAACTCATTTCTCCCCCTGCTGCCACAACTCAGCTCTGACAAGTAAATTACTATGACAGAAGACGGTATGAATAAGAGTCACCTGTTGCCTATAAATTTTGTCAGCCCTCTGGTTCCTCTCCCCTCACCCATCTCCTTTTCTTTCTGGGCAGTTGCTTCAGTTTCCAAGGGCAGACAGACAAACTCGGGTCCGTTTCAGTCCCCTACCAATTACTAATGAAGAAAATGCCTTACAGCTGGATCTTATGATCGAGGCTTAGTTTGTGTGTCAAGTTGACACAAGAGTAGCTAATACGAAGAGTCTCAACAAATACGTATTGTAAAAATAATAATTTGAACTCAAGATTTGCTGGCACAGTGGTGCATGTCCGTTCAGGTAGGAGAATGTTTGGGCCAAGGAGTAAGGTCAGCTTTGAAAACTCTCTCTTCCCTTCCTTTCTCCCTCTTCTCCTCTGCCCTCCTTCCCTCCCTTCTCTCCACTGGGGTTGGACTGGGTCTTGGCCATGCTAGGGAAACACTTTACCGCTCAGCTACATCCCCATCCTTGTTTTCTGCTTCAGAGATTTTTTTTTTTTTTTAACTTTTAAAATTGTCACACAAAGCAACAGGTGTATGGCATTTTTGCGCATGCTGTATTGGTTGATTCTGCACTTACTCCTCTCCCTGCCTTTCTCTCCACTGTACCCTTCCACCTTCACATCTCCCCTTCTGTTTCACAGGGCCTGTGTTCTCTTACCTTCCTCTCCTCTCCCTTACAGACTTACTGCCCTTACTGCCCCTTTCTATTTTAGGACTCTGCCCACACTCACTCCCACATGAATGCACGTATACAGAATTAGAAGCTGCGGTCAGCACACCAAAGAGAACATGCACTGTTTGTTTTTCCCGGGCCTGGGCTACCTTGTTAACATATTTCCCAGTTCCGTTCAGCAGTTCATGGTGGAACACGCTATCCCTGTACTCCAAAGCTGAGGGAGGAGGATTGCAAGTTTGAGTATATCGATCTCCTGAGATCATCCTCTTGTAGGCCTGGCTCACTGCAATGAGCATCAGGGATACAACTGTCTCTGCCTCCTCTGCACTCCAGCTTTGTTAGGTGAGTTCTGGGATCAACTCAAGTCCCCGTTCTTACAAGGCAAGCACTTTGCCCATTGAATGTTCTCCCAGCCGTCCAAAAGCTTACCATGTGGGCAATGGAGATCGCTCAGTGGGCAAAGTGCTTGCTGTGCGGTGTAAGCACCTATGTTCAGATCCCCAGAGTCCATGTAAATCTGAGCACAGAATGCATGTTTAATCTCAGAGCTCCTTCTATGAACAAGGAGATGGACACAGGAGAATCCCTGGAAGCTCAAAGGCCAGTTCACCTTCTGTATACAGTAGGAAACAATAGACCCTGTCTCAAACAATGTGGTGGGCCACCACTGACACCCAAAGTTGTCCTTTGACCTCTACAGGTGTCCTGCGGGATGCACACCTGAACTTATACACAAACATGCACTATTCTAGTTTCATCTTTGTTACTATGACAAAAGCTCTCTAAAAGCAATCTGAGGAGGAAAGGCGTACACACTTCTGTGGTGGTTTGAAAGAGAATGGCCCCATAGGTTCATTGAGATAGGAATGCTTAGTTACCAGGGAGTGGCACTATTTGAAAGGATTTATAGGTGTGACCTTGTTGGAGGAAATGTGTCACTGGGGGTGGGCTTTGAGGTTTCAAATGCCCAAGCCAGGCAAAGCATTTCTCTGTTCCTGCTGCTTGTGGATCCAGATGTAGAATTCTCAACTACTTCTCCAGACCATGTCTGCCTGCATGCCACCATGCTCCCTGCCTTTATGGCAATGGATTAAACCCCTGAAATTGTAAGCAAACCCCAATTAAATACTGCAGTCATGGTGTCTCTTCATAGCAATAGAATACTAAGATGTACGTTGGTCCATGACCATGTTGCTTGTTGGGTGGAATGTGGACTTTGGGACTTTGGATTAGAAAAGCAGTTGAACACTTTAAGTGGGGCTTAATGGGCCATAAAAGTAGGAACATGGAAGACAGTGGTGCTGAGAGCAATATAGATTATGATGGCTAGGCTCCAGAGGTTTCAGAAGTGAAGAATATTCGTAAGTGATACTTTGGTGAAGAATGCGGCTGCTTTCTGCTCTTGTCCAAAAAAATCTGCCCCAGGCTAAATCGAAGTGTTTTGGATTAAAGGCATTGGCAGAGGAGATTTCAAGCCTAGTATTGACTGTATTGGTTATTAGTCGTTACTCTCATGCAGATCTATAAAGAAAAGGAACAAATGAGCAAAGAAAAATACAAAATATATTGTAAGAGGAGAAAAGGAGCACCAGGAAATGTAATGCGGCTAAGTCCAGTGCTTATGGAGATCAAAGTTTAAAGAAAATACTGATGCTGAAAGGAATAAAGGGAGTGCTGACTTCGTGGCAAGACCCCACCCAGCTCAGCTTCCAACTTGTGAAAAGGAATTAAAGAAAAGCTTAAGCAGGGATGGAAAACAGCTGATGAAAATGTATTTGAGTGAGGAGGCCAAGTTCCAGCCCCAGCAAGCAGAAGAACTTGGAAGCTTTGGTTATGTGGTTCTGGCTTTAGCATCAAGGATACAAGAAAGGGGTTGTATAGGCGAGGCATGTGTCAGGGGTATCCCTTCATGGAGGCCCAGAGGCCATTGTGTGCAGCTGTAAAAGTGAAGCCTGGATTGCCTTGAAGACCCAAGATGTTGGAGATGCCAGAGCCGTGGGATACCTGCCAAGGAAAGTTACAGACCAGGTATGTGCCGAGGTCCAGCCCCAGCAGGAGTTCAGCAACCCATGAGGGAGAGGCAGAGTTGGTGAAATAAAACCACACCTCTTATGGATGGGACAAACTTCTCTCTGGATTCCTACTGTCCCTTTCTCCTGTTCCTTGCTTTTTACTCCTACTCCTGTTTTCTCATGTATCATATATATATATATATATATATTTTTTTTTTTTTTTTCCACAAAGTACCTTGTGGGGAAAGATCACATTACAATCACATCTTAATCATAAACCCTAACTTCACCTAACTTCACGTAATAATTACAATTTCAGTGACTACAAATTCCATATTTTTAAAAACAAGTTATCTTAAAACCCACATCTGAACATCTAGTTTTCCATATTTTTTTTCCACAGTACAATAGTTTTTCTATTATAATTAACAGAGTTTAAGCAAGTCAATTTCACAGCAAGCTTCTATTGTAGCTGGCAGGTTGCTAGGGAATGAGTACACATCATAGTATCCTAACGTACACAATTCTTATTTAGTTAACACAGTGAAACAAGTTTATTATAAAGAGAAAATTTTAAGTCAGAGATCTTTTTGCTTTTTCTTAGTTAAAAAGAGACTCTGCTGCACAGCTCTGTATCCCCAAGGGATTCATCAGTAAACTCTGACTATGGAAACCAGTAAAGAATCAATTGTATTTGTGGTGGAGGAAGTTCCAGCCTAACAATGGGCACTGAAGCTCACTTGTTATTACTTGATCATAGGTCTGTTTTTCACAGGTGAAACTCTTGGGCCCTAGCAATTAAGCTTTCTTTGTTCTAGCTTTCCTAACCCTGACCAAACAAGTCCTTAGCAAAAATGTTTTCGTCTTAAGTTACTGATTCCAAGACAGCTGACAGAACATCCTGATTTAACCCTGTAACTGTATGTGAGAAACACCTGCTGTTCTTAACTATACATGGTTTTAGTTATTCTTTTTGGAGTTTCAATAGAGTCACCAATTTGACTGAGTGGCATTGCCTTGCCCTGGTGGCATTATTGATTGAGGGAAAATCATCACCATTGTTATGTGTGCCAGCAGCACTGCCCAGTGAGGGGTTAGAGATTCCCATAGAACTTTCAGACCACAAGAGAGGCAGGAAGACTATGACAGACAGTAACAAAAAGACAAATGCTGTCTGTATAACTTCACTTTGTTGGACACATCTAGGAGAATCAAATCATAGGACTAGGAAGAGTACTCTAGTGGTGGCAGAGGCTAGGGAGAGGAAAGTGATTGTCTAGTGTCTATTAGACATTGTTTTATCTGGTTTACAGGACCCACCTAGGTCTGCTATCAATAAAAAGCTGGTGTGTGGCCCTTTCAGGTGTTCAGTATTTAGTGATTCCCCCTCCCCCATTTAGGAGTCTTGGATTCTCAACAATGAGTAATCAAAGCATCAGCCCTTTCAACCTCAGATGGAAAGAATTTGCAAGCTGGAAGGAAAAAGAGTTCTGTTTCCCCGATAAGGAAATCTATGCTGAGATGGGTTAAAAAAAAAAAAAAAAGCAACAACCAAACCAAATCAAATCAAAAGTTATCAAGTTGAAAGTGGAACTTTCCCCCCTTCATCTGTCCACCGTAGAGGTCCTTGCTGGGGCACCAGCTCACCCTCTGGTTCTTCTGCAGCTCTCACCCTCTGGGCAGCTGGAAATCTGTTCTGGAGGAAAACTGCGAAACAGGTGAGATTTTCATAGATAAGTGTTCCTTGGAACGTTCTCTATGATCTTTCTAAAGCCTGGTTCCTAAAGGCCGCCGCTTTAAGCAATCTTCCACCTGTCACGGGGCGGGGGTGGGGGTAGGGAACTCTGTCAGTGAGAATTCACCTTGAAATTCACCATCAACAAAACTGTGTGGTGGAGGGCGGTAGAGTGCGCGACAGGGTAGGGCTGCCTGCTAGTCAGCCCCATATCATCTCTGTATCCCCAAAAGGTATTCACTGGGCACTTACTGAGAGCTTACATCACCCACGGTCACCTAATTTGAGCAGAGTGACTGCCCGCTCTCCACTGGTCCAAGGAGTTTTTACATATAGACACGAAGACCCAAGAGTCTGTTGGTGGATCTGGCCTTAACTTGTGCTGCTGCTACTCTGAGTACAAGTTAAGGTTAGAATTATCCTACAGAGACGGCCTGTGATTTCAGAAAAAAAAAAAAAAATGGGAATGAGGTTCTCAATAAAGGATTGTCTGGATATTTGGGGGATCTGGAGAAAACCACGCGTACCTCAACAGAAGTGCTATGAGATACTCCACGGGCTAACTTGCCCAGGGAACCTGATGGCAACATCCATCCAGGCGGTAGCTGCCAGTTCCCACTCCTGGGTCCCCTGGGAGGTCGGGCAGGAAGGGAGGTCAAAGGCCACCTTTCTCCTTAAGACCCTCGCAGAGGATTCTGATAGGCCGCTGATGTGCAGGTCACCCTCCGCTCTCCGAGAGTCCTCCCGCGTGGTGCTCCCGGTCCTCCCCAGGACCCTCCCCAGCCCAGTCCCTCCTCTGTGCCGCTCCGGGCCCCACACCCTCCCCCTCTCGCCACCTCCTCCTCGAAGCGGAATAACTCTCCTGCAGCTGCGCCGGCGACGAGCCGGCAACAGATGCCAACCACCAGGACTGCACCCCGGGGCCGCTCGGAAGAGAGGAGCTGAGAAGAGGACACAGACGCGGAGCGCGGTGCAGCTGCCGCGTCCACCTCTGCCCGGTCCTCCCGGCCCCGGCTGCCGACCCGGCCAAGGTAGGGACGCCCAGGAGGAAATCCGTGCGGGGCTCGCAGGATCGGCGGGCGGGCGGCAGTGGTCCAGAGCAGCAGGGCGCTCAGCGGGAGCGACTGACCGAGCATGCCCTGGAGGGGCGCGATCCTGATGGGCCCGCTGCGCCTGGGGCGGGGTACACGCTGGTGCTAGCCCCCGAGGCCGAGCCACCCACTGTGCTCTGGGGTAAGTCCCCCTCGGCGCTGGGCGGTTCTCGGACCTTTGGGGCGGGCAGGTGTTTCTGCCTAGGGAGTTTGCGAGGTCTGCTCGCCCTCCACTCCATCCGCGGTGGGCTGATGGAGAGCTGAGGCCCTCGGAGTCCCCTGCGCTGCCACCCTTGCGCTGCCACAGCCACCAGGCTTGGCGAACCGAGGGGAGGCTAGGGATCTGACGTTCATGAGTGAGGTACGCCGCCTGTGAGAGTTCCCGGGGTTCCATCCGCCGCCCTCAAGCTTCTAGGTCTCCTTAGTCACAGACCTTGAGGCTCAGTTAAGACTAGAAAAGGAGAAGGGGGCTGCCCGAGGTGGGTAGGGGTCTATCACAGGCTTGAGTCTTAGGGTTTGTGCACCAGATGGAAGAAAACAGCTACCTTTCTGCTTCTCCGACGCCCCCCCAGCCCCCACCCGCTTGCTCCATCGTCCCTTATGCCTAGTTACAGGCAGCTGTTCAGCAACAGAAGTTTCCCAATGAAAGAAAGTAACCCATGGCTTGAAGTGTGGCTATGCAGAGTCCTCTCCACACCCACCCCTGCCCCACCCAGTCACCCAGCGTGGCTCTGTCCCCCAATTGCGAGTGTGCCTGTGGTGTGCTAGCACATTCTTCCTTTCACCTCACCCTCAGGGGAGGGAGCCCTCTGCTGACTCTCCTCCCATTGGGCCCAGAACTTGGTGGCTGCCCTGCAGGCCACAGTAGCTGATCTGTGAACCTTCTAGCAAGCTTTTCTGGCCCCAGTGGCTGGATTTGGCTTCTGTCAGTCACCCAGAGACAAAAGGCACAGGCACAGACAGGTTGTGCTGGGAATCTGAAGAGGTAACCAGACAAGTCCTTTTAGCTCCAGTTTCAGAGATCTCTGAGGAACAGGGCAAGAGAAACCCAACCTACTTTCATTTCCAGAGGGGGAGGGGAGATGGCAGTGCAAAGTGAGGGGGGGAGGAGAGCTTCCTACGAATCCTTTTTTTTGTTGTTGATACAGCTGTGGATTTCTCTGAGTATCAGAGAAAGCGCAGAGAAGCCGTGAAGTGCTGCAGCCCGACTATTGAGCAAGCCCATCTAGAACATTGGTGACTTCCCAGGAATATGCTCAGAGAAAGAACTCTGGGTTAGGGGAGGGTGAAAGAGGCTTGCATCTTTAAGAATCCCTAAAACCTGTAAGGTCTCCCCAAAGCTCAAGATAACCTGCTGCCTCATCCCTCTTCACTTCTTTGTCTTTACATGGTTTAACTCTCTTCGTTCCTCTCCACCTCTGAGTGACAATAGTGTGTTGCCATGGTGATGCCCACCATTGCTCGCAGGACACATTCCCACAACTGACTCCATCCAGCTCCCAGCTCCCCACTCACCTTCCAGACTCTAGGCTGTTTGTTCATCTAACTCCAGAGCCCATTAACCTCTAGGAACTTGGGGATGATTTTTAATAGCGGCACTGTTCTGAGAGTACTCAGGAAGAGGTGAGCACTTAAAATATTATCTTACGTGCAGGAGCTCCAGGGGACCCACAGGCTCCAAGCCTTATGGCTGCCCAGCCCCAGGACCTTGGCATTTGGCCAGGAACCACAAAATGAGGCCCTCTTTCCCGAGCTTGCCAAGTGACTGCTGCCTTTCCCAGACTGTTCTCAGTGTCAGAGATGGACTCTTTGTCCCGAAAGACCTTGACTAAAGGTCTTTGATCCTGTCCTGCAGCCCTAGACTCCTGTAGCTGTGGCAGTCCCCACGCTGTGGATGATGCTGTCAGACTCAGTTCTTGTACATCCTGGAACAGATTGCCTTGGACAGAAATCTTCATGGACTCTGAGCTCTAAAACTTGGCACTCCTCCTTTCGCTGCTCTCTTTAAAAAACCCAAAGAGCAGACAGTGGTGGGCATCGTAGTTTCAAGATCCATGGCTGCAATTCAGAAATATTCCAAGCAATGGAGTTTATTGTGAGTGAGACAATCAGGTTCCAGCAGAGACTGGCCCTGGTGATGGCCAGCCTTGCTCAGGAATCAGAGGGGACTAGAGAGACTGCTGACTTAGAGCCACTTTGAGTGAAAGATCCACATACCTCCCCCAGCTGGAGTTTTTCCCACCATTCCCCTCACTGGTTCAGCCCGGCTGGTCCTCCGCTCAGGGACCTAGATTGCCAAGGAAACAGGCATAGGTCGGCCATTGCTTGCCATTCTTAACCCCAATGACGGTGCCACAGACAACAGTATACCACTCAAGGGACATGTTGGCTGTGTCGTATTTGTGGAGCCATTTGTGTGGTGGTAGATGTCAAGTCGTTTGTTACAACCTCCTTCACAGCTAACACCTCACCTCTCCAGCACTTCATGTTTCTCTCAGGGCAGGACAGGTTGTTTTGTAAATCCCACTGGTCAAGAATAAGACCATAGACACAAATGAGCAAAATTTGAAGCAAACTTTAAGTTATAAATACTGCCCAGGAAGATGGACTCTGACCGGGACCATTCTGAGGTTCCCATGGAGTGGTCCTACCTCCTCTGGAGTTCCCACAAAATGGCCCTGAGTCATGTGGAACAGATGCTTAAAAAGGCAGAACCCATAAGGCTACTTACTTCCACCAGGACCATCTCTCCTGACGTACTTCCTGCCTGGGTTATCTCCCACCTACAAGTTACTAAGTATATCCGGTGCATTTGAAGCTCATCATGTGTAGTTGGATCAGCCAAATGGAATCTACATAGTCCTAACATTCCAGCAGGTTATTTGTCCTTGGGCAAGTAAGATTACAGGATTATGCCTTTCTGGATTCCATTTCAACAGCTCCACTCAGCACTCCAGGAAGTTATCTGTCCTTGTTCTATAGGTCTCTTAGGCACAGTAATTAAAATTTAAAACACAACTTTTGCTCTTGCAGTTTCCCTCTCTGAGCGTCTATTTCCTTCCTTCCTTCCTTCCTTCCTCTCTCTTCTTTTTTTTTTTTTTTTTCTTGTTTTGAGACAGGGTCTCATTGATTAGCCCTGGCTGGCCTGGAGCTCATATATAGACCACAATGACTTCCAACTCACAGAAATCTGCCTGCCTCTGCCTCCTGAGTGCTAGGATTAATAGTATATGCTGCTATATCTGGCTGTCTCCATTTTCTGAGCAGGGGAGATGTCAGAGCAGAATGTACTTGCTGCCTGGAGGTCCCTAGGATTAGCTTGTGAGTTTCAGGAACAAAGGAAACAACTGGAGAGAAATTGCCACCTGAAGATGAACTCACAAAAGTGTCACTTTGAGCTTCTGCTTAAGAGGCAGCTAGGCAACACATTGAATCTGTAGTTGGAAATCATGGTATCAAAGCAGAAGTCCTGGGGCTAGTTGCCAGGGACAGGACAATCTGTCTTCAGGTAGTTCTCAAAGCGATGGCTCATCTCCAGGCACTTGACTGTTGACTGCAAGGAATATCAGGAACTTTTCTGGATTCTCCCTAAATGTTGTCAGAGTCTCCTAAATGTGCACATGGTGACACATGATTTTTTTCATTTTTGTTTAGTATGCATACGTATAGTATGTGAGAGTGCATATTCCATGGCAGGAAAATAGAGGTCAGAGGACAACTAGTGGGAGGCATTGTCTCTTTCCAACTATCACACGCAGGTCATCAGGCTTGGCAGCAAGTCCCCTTACCTGCTGACCCACTTCACCCACTTACCAGGCAGTATCACGTCTCTTAAATGAACCAGGCTTCTGCCTTCTCTCGCACCCCAGAACAAATGTAGCCACTGTGGAGGCAGATGCAGGACTCCCTGGTGTCCCTCAGAGCTGGAAGAAGCAGACACTAGGTGGGCTTCAGCCTGTGCCCAGGAAGCTGAGGAGCAGGGTAGAGTAATAAGGCAGTAGGGAGAGGTGTCTGTAGAGGCTGAGGTCCACAGTCCATTCTGGAGAACGATGACAAGATGAGCAACCTGCACCCACAACTTGGGGTACCATTGCCTTTGTTGGCTTATGCTTCCTTTCCACCAAGTCCCTCGGGTCATTGAGGAGCCCTTCCCCTCATCCCCACCCAGATCACAGGGCCATGCACCTCTGTCTTCTCTGCAGGTTTTCTTGGGCAAGCAAGGCTTAGTGGACAGGCATCTCTGAATGGGCATCCCTGAATTCTTATTAGTTGCATAACCTTGGACAAATTTACATCTCTGAGTCTCTGTTTTCACACCTGTAAAAATGAATATGTTACTACTTTCTCATAAAAGCTATACAAATTAAGTTAGATGTTATATGCAAATCACGTAGTACAGTGCTTGGCTTTTGGCTGGCATTTGGTAATTACTAGCTGTTGTTAATATTGTTGGACCCGGTACTAGCCTCCTTCCTTTAGTGAGAGGATGGAAGTCTTCCTGCAGCATAGTAGATTGGCACAGAGCTCGGCTCAATGGCCTCTCTTATCTTGTCTTTGGAAATAAGAGCTCTTTCTCAAAATTCCCCCAAAGGGATGAACATAACCCCTATGTACTCCCTCCTTCCCCAAAACTCATCTGTATCACCCCATCTTCCTCTTTCCTCCCTCCAAATGATCAACACTTGGAGCTGAGACTCTGCACTTGAGTGACAGGTCATCTGGCTGACAATGCTATCAGCCTTTGGAGTTTGTGAGCACAGACAGTAATAGTTGCTGTAGAATAGGATGGAATTATTTCTTTGAATCTCCTAGACTCTTGGCTTTGACTTCTTTCCCCCCTCTCCCTTCTCTCTCCGAGTCATCATTTTAAGGAAAACCTTTAATGCTCAATTAAGCACCAAATACTGAAAGCAGTGATTACTCCTCCCTTTCAGCCCAGGCTGTTGTTGCTGATCCTGCATTTTTTTTTTTTTAATAGGTCAAGGCTAGCAGCCAGGCAGGCTTACAGTAAAACCAGAGAAGAGAGTGTGCTTTTTGCTGGGTGAATAGTCCCAGCAAGTATAAATAGAGATTGAGGTTGACATTATAACTTAAAAAAGAAATCCGATCAAAGTCATTGCAGACTATTCTATAATGAAGTGAAAGGTGCAGAGTGGAACCCAGGGGAGGAATCCTCACATTAGTTCAGTTTTAGACTCGTCTTTTTAACAGCCACAAGCCTCAGTTTCTTTGTCTGAGGAAAAACAAATATACAAACCAATGAGAATAGGAAAACCGAATTGGCCGTGGGCATATGTAAAAGTGCTTGTCTAGGATAGCCACTCAGTCCTATCTACTATTTTTACTTCCCAAGGAATGGAGACTGGGGGAGAGGAGACTCTGAACAATTTTAAATCAAATGAGACACATGCCTTTAAAAATTTAAATTCAAGTATTTGGGCACAACTGTGTTCATGCATTTATTCTGACATTCTGTGGTCCCTACCTTCCAGTCTGTCTGTCCCTCTGCCCTACATTTCACTGGCAATGACACAGTATTGGGGTTAAGGGTATGGTCTTTAAGCCATGCGAGTAGGTACATGTGTGTAATTCTAGCATTTGGTGTGGTGGAGGCAGGAGGATTTTGAGTTCAAGGTCAGCCTGGGCTATAGAGTGAACCATAGGCCTGGCTTAACTACATACCAAGACCCAATTTCAAAAACAAAGAGAATGGGTTCTGAAGGCAGAGGGTCTAGGCCTGGAAGTCTTCCCCTGAAATAGAGCCTAGGCAAAAACCCATCCCCCCTCTCCTTAGGGTCTCCACCTATACAGTGGGACTGGCATCAGGACCGCCAAGACCAGGCTGTGGCTGGAAATAAATGACACAGCCAAAGCTGGGCAGCCGTTCAGCAGGGAAAGCCCACGCGTCACTTCTGTGAGGCACTCATGTAGGGTTTCCCTCCTTTTAGCTGGGGTTAGGGCTTTCTCCAGGGAGAGATTTGCAGTCAGCTCCCTGCATAAAGAAAGACCTCCATTTGTCAAGAAGCCCTAGTCATGTGTAAATGACGTTTGCTTGTCTCTTATTTCCCTTAGCAATAGATTGGGAGCCTTGCCAGCTGCCCTCCCTTATACGTGCTGTTGGTGTGTGAAGGATAGCGAGAGAGAGCCTCCAGTCCTACGTGCAGCCGTGTGTAAGCGTCGGGAGGGAGCACAAGGATCGGGCTGCAACCTGGACAAAATGAACAATTCAGTCACTCATCCACGGGTTCATCCACTTCCTAGTCCAAACCAGTGACTGCCATTCAGAACCAAGGCACAGCTTTAAAGTTTTTCAGGAGCCTGTCCATATCCTACCCTGCTGTAATCTACTGGCACTGGAATCTACTGGCACGATGCTTGTGGTTTTTCCTCTCTACCTCTTTAGGTGTCGCTGGAGCTCAGCCAGTCTCAGAGCCAGTATTTAATATTTAGTAGCAGGGCGTGGTGGTACGTGCCTGTAATCCCAGCACTTGGGAGACTGAGAGCAGGAGGGTTGCCATGACACCAGGGCTGTTCTGAACGCATAGTAAAACCCTGTCTTCAAAACAAAACAAAACTCAAATCATATTTATCACCTACCTGCCCGGCCCTGGTTCCATCAGGGACTTGATGGCTTAGCATGCTGGGGAGGTAGGCGGGCAGGTAATACTGAGGCCTGCTGTTCAGGCTACAAAGCAGCTCAAGCTTGGGATGGTGTTGGGAGGCCAGCCGTGGAGTCTTCCCTGGGCTGGCTGGTGGAGGGGCTTTTAATAGTGTCTGGTGAGGAGGCTGCGCTGATTCCATCTCATTTCCTCCTTCGGGCTAGCCTTAAGGCTTTAACTCATGGTTCTCATTGGCCCACATCTCAAGGATGATGGCTCCTCCTCCCTTCTCCTCGTCTTCTCCCCAGGTGCCCAGGTCACTGACACTTACTGGAGGGCTCTGTGGGCACACAGCTGCAGGCTTCTCTCTGCAGACATCCCAGGATTTAGCATAAGCGTTCAGACAGTTACAGCCTCTAGGTTTTAAGAGCCTAACCCGGTCCTCAATCACCACTAGAGAGTTTTACAGATCAGGATCCCACTCCCCATCAAAAGCAATGCTCCTGAACTCTTAAGTTCTGCCACTGCTAGCCGTTTAGGAGCCAAACTTGAGGGGGATTATCTGGCTTTTCCTCTTAGTGGCTTGCTCTCCCTTGGCATGCTCTTACCCTTCTGATTGCGTGGCTTCTTCTAAACCATATCAGACCATGTTAGTTTCTAAATTAACAAAAGGCTGTTGCTGAAGTCTTCCAACCTGCAGCAGCAGTGATGTTTAATGCATGGGCTGGAAAATTGATTTCATCCAGGGGAAATAACCAAGAGACTCTGTGCATGGCCCTTGGAGTTTAGCATGTCTGCTCCTTATGCACTGGTAAAGGGGAAGCACTCTGGAGGGAGGCTGCCTACAAATCCAAGACGCCCCCACCGTCACCCCCACCATTGCCAGATGAAACTCGATGCATAGCCTCAGAAACACATTTTATCACAAACATGTGGCCACCTCTCTTACTTTTCTATCTTTTCCTTAAGAAATTCTTTTAATTGTTTCGATTGTATCATTTTCCCCTTCAGGAACCCCTCCTTAGGCGTGCGTCACAGTTTCCTGCGCGTTTCCCAGAGCTCAGCTGCAAATGATTTAAACGACAAGGAAGAGTTCTTTTAACATTTTTTTTTTTAGAAATTCTTTTACAATGGTGAGGTTTATGCACATGGGTGCAGTGCCCTTATCTGCCAGAAGGTGGCAGATGATCTCTTGGAAGTGGAGTTACAGGAGCTTGTGAGTTGCCTGACTTAGGTGCTGGGAACCTAGGTCCTTCCCAAGAGCGGGAAGTGCTCTCAACCACTGAGCCATCTCTCTAGCTCATATAACGAAGATATTTAATTTCACTAATAAGAGGTCCTGAGGTAGGGGCAGGGACTGGAGGTGTAGGTCAGTGGTAAACTGCTTGGCATGAAACCTGAGGTTTGATTCCAGCACAAGAAAAAAAAAGTTCAAGAAAGGGTACTTGCAGGGTAACCCAGTGACCTCCCAGAAGAGCCTTTGTCCTGTGGAAGAACGGAGAACCTGTCCCTCTTGAAGTCTCGTTTGGTCACAGTAGAAACTCCTTCCTGGTCAGTTTCCTTTGGTGGGACAGACTCGGGCATTCAACCCCAGCAGGGCTGACTACTGTCTCAGTATGCCACCAGGTGGCTTCGAAACAATTGGAATCTACTTCTTACAGTCTGGGGACAGGAAGATCGGTGTGCCTGGAGAGTAGCGGTGTCCACGGAGGCCTGCTTCTGACTCAGGGCTGACGCCTCTTCACCATGTGGGCTCCTGGCAGAAGGGGTGAAGGGTCTCTGGGACCTTTTTTCTTGAATGTATGCATCCCGTCCCTTAAGGACACAGCTTGGTGATTTGATCCTAAAGGCTGTACCTTCCTCAACCACTGTACCAGGAGGTGAGGATCCCAACAGGAAGTTTGGAAGGACACAGATATTTGGACCCTAGGCTGGGTCCAGAGCTGAAGAAGGGCTCTGCAGCAAGAAGGACCTAGCCGCTGGGGCAGACTTAGCTTTCTCCCTCTCGTCCTTGGGGCGCCTCCAGAGGCTCTGGTGCCTGGGTTTTTCATTTGGCCTGCTCTCCACCTTTGTTCCCACCCCTGACTATGGATGGGAATCTCTGAATTTAGCAGAAATAAAGCACTTTCCCCTTCAGCTGTTGCCATCAGGCGTGTGGTCACAGAGACAAAAAGGACCTAATGCAGAGACGCCTTTCTCACCCCTTGGAAATCTTGCCTTTGGACCTGTCTACCCTGTGATCCGTCTTTGCCTAGAGGGGGAACTCACCTCTTGCTGCTTCTCTTGGCCTTGACAGGGGCAGTGGGGGGTAGGGGGGCTGACTCTGGACACACAGAATTGTTAAACGTGCTCAGAGGTGGGTTCTGGAACTGTATTATAAAGAAAGACAGAAACCCGGTGACTCTGTTGAGTTCTTTCCCAGGGCTCCCCATCGGGGCACATTCTCCTCAGTGGCTTTCATGGCTCATCATTTTTCTCATCTTTTGATGACACAGAATCTGTCATGAAATTACAACCAGACTTCTGGCCTTTTTAGTTTATATTTTCCTTAAGAAAGGGACATTTAAATCTCCACTGTATTCAGCATTTTTAATACAATATTTTTATTAATTTTCTGAGAACTTCACGCATGTGTATGATGTATTTTGATTATATTCATCCCCTGCCACTCACCCGTCTTTTTTACGTTATTTCTATAACCCATTTGTGTTGTCCATGTCCTCAAGCATGTGCGGGCATCCACTCCCCTCTTGCTGCCAGCTGCATCTCAGGTCTGCTGCTTGGCTTTCTTGCTACTTTGTTGGGGCCGCAACCCCCTGCACACACCATGAGCCCACTGTGAAGACCACTGGGGAGCCAGCACGTTTCTCCTTTGCAGGAGTCTGGCTCTGCCAGGCTGGGGAGCTCTGGGGCTTGAGACACCCTTTCCCATAGGAAAGCTCCTCCCTGGGACTACCAGGGACCCCACTTCTGGCTGACTGTGAGGTCCCTCAACCTGGTAGAACAGCATAGAAACGGCCCCAACTAACACATATGACCTTGACTTGGGCCCTTCAACTCTTCTGAGACTATTCAAATAAGTGTGAAAAATCCCACCAATCATAGGCCACCTTGGAAGACCTTCCCCACTATATAAAGAGCTGCACTCTTCTCAGTAGAGGGCGCAGCTTCTGCTGCTGCCTTCCTCCCCAGTGGAGGTAACCACAAAGAGAAAAGAAGCAAAGCAAAGAAATATTCAGCCAGAATATTTCTCTTCAGAACCCTGGAGTGGAGCTGAGCTGAACTGAGAGGAATTATTACATTGTAAAACCCCAGCTCAGTTGGGGAAGGCTTCCCACCTCAGAATTCCACCTCAGAGCTGTGTGGTTTTGGGCTCCTGAATGCCAGGAGACTTTTCCATGTCTGTCCAAGCTGAATAAAAACACGAAAACCTTTCACTATCCACCTAGCGTTTTATTTTGTCGTCTGTTTTGTTTACAATCCAGGTGCTATAAGCAAGACAAAACAGGAGCTTTTGAGTATAGAGGCTGGAAAGCCATTTTTGAAAATGCAGATGTCAAGAATCTGTGCAGAACAAGATCCATAACGTAGCCATTGTGTAAAATCATTCCGTACAGCGTGTGTGCAGATTGCCTACCTAAGGTAAGTGGTCAATGGCTATTGGGCTGCACGGTTGCTGGACCTCCCAGACAACAGATCCCTAACAGTGCCTCTGAAATGTTCTGATAGAAAACTCCTCTATCAATGAACTCGACAGGAATAGAGATTAAAGCACAGGCTTAACTTAATTTTCTTCTTGAATCACTGTCTAATACGTGAAGATTTTAAAATTTGAGGCAGGCTCTAAATTTATAGCCCAGACTACATGGTCAAAGGTGTCTTAGAATTTGGGTCAATCTTCCTGCCTCAGCTTCCTAAGTGCAAGCATTACAGGTGTACATACCTGGCCCTTAGTATCTGTTATGTATAGCTCAAAAGAACGACTCTGGTTTCTCCCCAGCTACTGTTTCCAAGGTGGTTGTGAATATGGAACACACTCTTATCCTTTCAAAATTCCACACATGGAGTCAGGCATATGTGTCAGAAATTAACCCACTTCCCTAGTACATGTCTTTGTAAGAGGCTTTTCCAGATGGCTAGGGTGAAGCTCATCTCTTCACAGCCTGTGATTGTGTCTCCGACATGCTTGTTTCTGTCCTGGAGTCTCTATATACAAATGGGGGTTCAGCCATATGAACAGTGCCCACGTGTCCCCTCCCCTCTATTGAAAAGTACCATTAGCATCCTCACCTCTAAATCACTTCAAACTCTCTCTCTCTCTCCCTCTCTCTCTCTCAGCTCATGTTTTACTGCCATATAGATTACAGTCAAAAGAATATACCATTCTTTTGCTGATATACATTTTACTTTAATTTTATGCTTTTATGAAGAACCACAGGGAAATTCTCTTGTGTCTCTTTGTGCACTGTAGTGGAGATACTTCTTTACCCAGGACTTGTGCTGCTGTGTATAAACCCTCAAGTCATCATGTATAGGCATTTTCTAGACTCTAGCACGTTGGTTTCTAAATTGCTTGTATTTGTTTGTGGTTCTTCAGGAGCATGTGGACTCACGGAAACTATGGCAACATGAAAGGAGACACAAGATGGATCTGCACCAGATGGGGTCCAAGCACCGAGAGAAGTGGACACAGACCACCATCCCTATCCGAGAAGCTAGCTCCAACTAATATTACCTCTCACTGTAGAGGGTCACTTGATCGTTGATCCAACAGCATGGCTGCTCTGGGAAAGGACCACCCTCGAGGGCCTGTGTGATAGACATTTAATCTCAGATCTGGCAGCATGGCTGCTCTAGGATAGAAAGAATGTTAGAAAGAATGAAAGAAGGCTAATCCTGTCCTGTTTGTGCTAATGTTAAGTGAAAAGGAATTCTTTGGTTCCTCCCCAGAAACTAACATGGAGATATGAGGAACACCCATGTATCTCAGCCTGACCTTTGCCTAGTGGTAGCAAGATTTACTGGTCTGGCATTTGGGAAGTGAATTATAGGATTGTCTTCATTAATGCAAAATAAGATTTTATGTCTGAAGTCAAGGTAGCATATGCCTTTAAGTTAGCCAACTAAGAAGGCACACCCCTTTAGTCCCAACTCTCAAGCTATAAAAGGAACCAGTCAGTAGAAGCAGCAAGAAGTGGAGAGTAGAAGTGTAAGGAGAAGTAAGATAGAAGCCGAGGTAGAAGCTGAGTGAGAAGCAGGAGAATCGGAAACAGGAGACGGAAGAAGCAGGCATGTGGAGAAGAGGTAGTTGAAAAGGCAGCTAAGTCAGGGTTCAGTTCAGTCTCGGAGGCTAAAGCCCTCTAGGTCCAGGCTTGTATCTTGAAGATTGTATCTTGTTCTTCCTTGAACCCCCATGAATAAAAATGTTCTTACATCGGGCTCACCAATGTGGTGGTAGAAGGATTAGAGTTCGTGTAGGCATCCTGAGAGACTCAGCCGTGAGAGACTCAGGAGCCTCAGGCCCAGGGCAAGGAAGAATGAAAAAGGCCATTCAGAACCTCTGAGACAACAAATCAAGGTATGTGATCCCAAAGGTAGTACACAAGGAGAAAATTCTTCTTACTGCAGGAGATAAACAGAAACTTCTGAGCAGCTAGATTGTAAAAGAATAGGAAGCCATTCCAGACCTCTAAGAAAGAGTTTGAAAGTTAAAAAAAAAAGAAAAAAAGGATACAGAGATTTTTCTGGCATTAAAAATGGGAAACTTGAGTTCAAGTCCCTTAAAGGCAGGGGCAGAGAGTGAAGGAATAGATATGTTCCCCATCCTGCTATCGGTGGTGATTTTGATCTACTGTCTTTTCTTAAAAGGGTTGAAGAATTGGCTGTACACTAGAAAAATTATAGATACAAGTGCAAAGACTGGAGAGAAAAAAACAAAGGCAGTAGGAGAACAAAAAGATTTATTCCCAGTATAGGAAAGGGAAGAATGTATACAGGATATACAGAAAATCAATCGAGATAGACAGCCCTCCTCGAGGGAAGTGTTTAATTGTGAGCCTACAGTGCTACCTCAAAACAGTTTGAGAAATGGCAACCACTTCCACTAGCTTTCCCAGTTACTATGCAACAAATGTCTGCAAATGGTGAAAATCCACAGGCTAGGCTGGAAGCCTATAGAAATGCTACATCTAAGGCGATTTAAAGAGGCGGTAGTAGCATATGAAATGCTCTCCCCCTGCATGAAACTGATATCAAACAATGTGCTACCCAAGACAGAATTATACCACAATACTGGAGAGATTTGGCAACAGCTATGCTAGAAGCTGGTCCTCAATTGCAATGGCTTATCTGATGGAGGGAAGAAGCTATGATTATGGAAAAGCATAATAGGGCTAAAAATGTCAATATTTTTGAAGATCAGTTGCTAGGTAGGGTCAGTATGCTGATTTACAAATGCAGGTTCAATTTGAGGATACTGTTATAGTACAATGTTGTGTAGTAACTTTAAGCACCTGTGGTAAGGTTGAGGAGCTAGGAAAGAGGTCTACAACATTTACAAAGATTATGCAAGGTACAGGGGAAAGCACTAATATTTTTTTCTTTTTACAAAGACTAACTTCAGCTGTAAATAAAGCAATATCAGATCCAGATGCAAGACAGGTGTTAATTGAATCTTTTGCTTCTGAAAATGCAAATGCAGGGGTGCAAAAAAGTCATTGACCTTTAAAAGCATGATTAGTACCTATAGATTAATGGATTAGAATTACTGCTGATATTGGCACTAATGCTTATAATGCCACTGTAATTGGACAAGCAATGGCTAAAGGTTTTAGATCTCAAAATGTCTGATGCTTCAACTGTGGAAGACAATGTAAAGGGATTTGCAAAGGGATTGTAGGCAGGGAGTTCATAAAGCTAAAGAAAGTCCAGAAAAGAAGGCCCCAGCCTCCCATGGTTTGTAGAAGCTGTGATAAGGGTCAACATTGGACTAATGAATGTAGATCAACAAAAGATATACAAGGTAATCCCTTGCTGATGGGAAATGCCCAAGGCTTCCTAGCTCGGGCCCCAGCGACAAACAATAGGAGGTACAGGTTTCCTGTCAGCAATTGAATAACTCCTTGACAGACCAACTAGAGGAACCTAAAGTTGGTATTGAAGATCTAATGCATGCTACAGCAGGCAGAGCTGCCCTAGACTTAGCTATAGGTAGAAATCTCACACCATCTCCCAACATTCAGTGTTATAACATAGCCACTGGAGTTTACGGCCCTCTATGCCAAGGAACAGTGAGAATGATTTTAGGAAGAAGTAGCTTGAATTCCCAAAGATTTGTTGTACATCCAGGAATTATAAATGAAGTTTCCAAGGGAGAGATTGAAATTATGTCTTATATAAAGAAAGATATGTAGTTTAAAATGGGTGACAGGATTGCTCAGCTTTTACTGCTTCCATATATCAAGGGCAAAGCAGCTCCAGTTGAAAGAACAGGAGGATTTGGAAGTACTGAAAGACAGGTATTTTGGCAAGCTGTTATCACTGATCAGAGATCAAAATTAAAGTTAAAGGTAGATGGTACTGAAATTGAAGGTTTGGTGGACACAGGAACTGATGTAGTTATAATCTTGCAAGAATCTTAGAGTCCAAATTGGCCCCTTAAGGAGACATCTACACAGTTTTTAGGGACTGGAACATTATTTCAGGTAGAACAAAGTGTTAATATAGATTAAATGTGTAGAGACAGATGGCCAAATAAGAAAATCAATGTTTTATGTAGCTGACATCATTTTAAATTATAGGAAAGGTATCTATTACAACAGTGGAGAGCTCAGATTAATATTTCTTCAATCTCAGAGACAACCCATAAAAAGGGTTATATTCCTGGTGAAGGTATTGGAAAATGTTATTAAAGACAATCACAGGCTATACAGGTATTATACACAAAACACAACAGGTATTAGCTTTCAAAAGTTGTAATCGAGGACCACTGCTAGAAATGTACCAACAACCCTACCTTTAAAATGGGTAACTAACAAGCTTGTATGGGCAGAGCAGTGGCCCTTAATGGAAAAATTACAGGCACCTGAGCAGCTGGTACAAGAGCAGCTTGAGGCTCAACACAGAAGAATCTAATATTTCTTGGAATTCTCCTGTATTTGTCATTAAAAAAGAAATCTGGAAATTGGAGAATATTAAGGGTTGTGAATAAAGTAATCTAACCTATGGGTCCATTACAGACAGGAATTCACTTACCTTCTTTATTACCTAAGGCATGGTCTATGATAATAGCTGATTTAAATGACTGCTTCTTTTCTATCCCCTTACAAGAGAAGGATAGAGAAAAAAAATTGATTTTACAGTACCTACTTATATCAATGCTCAACCTGTGAAAAGATGCCAGTGGAAAGTCCCTCCTTAGGGAATGCTAAATAGTTCAACTTTATGTCAATACTTACAATTTCCCCAGTCCATAATTTACCATTGTATGGATGATATCTTTTTGGCTGATTCTGATGCAAATACATTAGAAAAAATGTTAAATGAAGCTAGAAGGATTTTACCCTACTGGGGATCATAGTTTGCTTCTGAAAAATACAAGAGAAGATTCTATCTATTATCTAGTAGCATTGGCTACTTGGAAGAGAGAAGATGAATGGCTTAAGAAGAAAACAAGACCCAACAAAAAGAATAGTAATAATTTGCTTGAACTGGGTAAATTTATACATATAATTATATTATGCATATTTCAGAGAGTGGGGGGGGAGAGAGAAAACCAACAGTTGATTCTGTGGGAACCAACTTCTTTGCATAAGAACAGACAGAAGGAAAGGAAGATGCAGCTTCCAGTGAGAGATGCCCCATGCTCAGGCAGGTTCTTCGTAGCCTATCCCCATGAACCTCACAGATAGCAGTGTTTTCTATGGGAAAAAGCCTGTTCATCACTGGGATAGGGAGGGAAGGAGCAGGAAGGAATGATGATCACTGTTCTTCACTGTGTTGCAAAGCCCTTCACTTCTATATGTTTCGCTATGAAAAAAAGTTCCATTCAAGATAGCTCTTCCTCTGCAAAAAATGGCCACAAATAAGCTTGAGAGAAGAGAAGGAAGAGGAGAGAAGCAAGCCCAAATTTTACTTAAACGTGTTCCCTTCCTTTCCCACATATGCTCTTTTCGTGCTAGATCCTCACAGATACAGACACCCCTATTCAACATCATACTGCTATTTCTTTTCATTGACTTTAAGAGAATGTGCTCAGGACTGTAAATGAGAACAAGATGCTATCAAAAAAGGGCTGAAACTACAAGGTCAAGTGAAAAGACTCTAAAATTAGTTTGCAGCCACAGCTCTAGCCAAATCCTGCCTTTTCAAGTTAGGACACTTGTTTTGTGCTACAGCCAGCACCCTATCCTCAGCTATTCATCATGAGACAATGTCCTGGAACCCTGCGAACAATCCTCCCCACGGCAGGACTGGTTTGGACTGTAGTCATTTGGAATCACCGGTGACTTTGGGTCTCAAATGATCAGGATATAGTAATGCCTTGGGTACCAGTTATCTACAGCAGGGGAATTTCTCTCTTACTATACAAAGAGTTAAGCCTGACCTGACCTCTCCTTATTTTATTTTCCCTTGGGTGGGCACAAGAATTATGGTGTCCTGTCAACTAGCATTTTCCATCAGAATCAGGGAAAACTGGCCATTTTCCCACTGACCTTTTGGGAAGATAAGTACTACATTTTTGTCTGGTGAAAAGATACAGCATAGTACTCCTAAAAGACAGGCCATAAAATATGCTTTGTATCATGTCCACATCTTCAAAGCCCCTAGTTAATGCTGTAGGCTTGATAGAGTCCAGCTTCCTGCCAATGAGGGATCTGTGACTTCGGGGCTAGGATACTGTTGCTCATTTGAAATGTGAGCTGGTGTCTCAAAGCAAGAGGAAGCACCCAGTCACAGACTGCCAGATGTCCTTTCCTCCCACGTCTCAGTTAAGGGAGAGAGAAAAAAAGAAAGATCCTAGTGAAAGGACAGGGCAGGATAACTCACTTTATATGAATTCCTCAGAGAAACTTAATGCTTTCCCCCGAAAATAACCACTCGTAAACATGTAAAAAGAGGGCTTGGCACCACTTGCTCAGATATATCCAATTTTCACCCCATGGCTTCAAAGCTGATCACACCATATACAAACATTGACTCCGGGGAGTTGAGTGGAAGCCTTCAGCGTTTAAATGCTCACTGCATCTTTGAGTTACATTTTTCCATTACTTAGGAGGTCGATAAGGTTAAGTGACCGGAAGAAAAAAGGACAGCGATGTCAAAGCTGAAATGTGATCATGATGTGTGGATCTACCGCTCTTGCCAGAACAGTGTCATCCCATTAGATTGAAGTGACATCACTCTGATTGAATAGTCCCAAAGGAGATCAGAAATCTGTGGCATTTGGGGAAACTATATTGACAAAGTGTATCACTTATCTAAGATAACAAATTTCGGTAACTAGAAATACAAAAGGTTTCTTCTAAGGAGCCGATGGAGTCAGAAGATTGATGTAAGAAGAAACATACGCCCCAAGAAGGCAACAGAAAGTTTATACTATATTGGAATCTAATTCCATGGGTGCTCCAAGAAGGTGCTATTTACCACTCTTCTCATTAGGGACTTAACTTTACTATTACCAATCATATAACCTTGAAATAATTGCAAACAGACATTCAGAGGAATATTTGTTCTATGTACATCCACGGCAGCATTTTTCACAGTAACTAAAAGGTGGAATGGCTAAAATGGTCAGCAGTAGATGGACAGCTCAACGCAGGTATAACGGAGTCTCCTGGGCATCAAGGGCAAGACAGGGACATGACTGCAGCCAGGTCACCAGGACTAGGGCATGCTGCAGACATTTAGCACACAAAAATCTCAGTGGGAATCACTGTGAAACATAAGTTCAAGCAAGTTAAGATGAAATTAATATAAGAGAAAGCTGGAAAAGTATTTCAGATGAGTAGGACATACACAAATTTATAAAATAGTAATAAAAAGGCTTTGACATGTTTGGACAAGAAAGACACAAAGGACTTCTTGGAAAAACATGTGTATATATGGGTGGATATACACATGTATCACAACCCTATACCATTACTAACTCTATCTCTCTGGTTTATGACCCACCCCACAGGAAAGCTCGGTCCATTACTTCCCAGTTCCTGCAGAATCACAAGGTGCCAACCTCTACTGGTTGTCCATCTATGAATTCAGCCCAGGCTTTGTCTCACATCCCAGCTGGCCTGTCCTCAATGAGATGGAAAGTGGAAGTGCTTGTATTAGTCAGATTCTCTCTCTCTTTCTCTCTGTCTTTTTTTTTTTCTTTTCTTGGACAGGGTTTCTGTAGCTCTGGCTGTCCTCTAACAATGCTTCATATACGCATTTTTGTTTGTTTGTTTTGTTTCGTTTGAGACAAGGTTTCTCTGTTGTAACTCTGGCTGTCCTGGAACTCACTCTGTAGACCAGGCTGGCCGTGAATTGACAGAGATCCACCTGCCTCTGCCTCCTGAGTGCTGGGATTAAAGGCGTATGGCACCATGGCCCTGCAGAAACCTTTCAATTGTTTATTGTTATTGGCTCATCTGAAGCCAATCAATCTTATTACTGAGTTCATTGTTGTCCTTCACCTTATTCTGAGATGCTAGAAGTTGGTTAACTATCATGGAGCTCATTCTTTTCCTTTGTCAATTCATCCAGAAATGCTAAGAGAAACTGACTAGCATCATGATTTTCCTTATTTTTCCACAATATGTCAAAAATTTTATATAAAGAGTTACCAAATACATTGCCACTCACAACTGGTAAATCAGGATAATCAAATCAATTTGTCTCCTTAAGTTTGTAAAATAGTTCAAACCATGGGCGTCAGTACTTTTCAAGTTCCCAGGAGAGGCTTCAGTAACTGTAGGTGTTGGCAAATTGGAAAGACTTTCCAGATACTTAAAATAATCATTCTTATACTTCTGTTGCTCTAGAACCAGTTCTGGTACCAAAATATGCATTAGTCAGGATTCTCTAGAGTACCAGTAACTGTTATATGTATTTACACACACATCTATATGTACATGTATAAGACATTTATTAGAATGGTTTACAGGCTGTGGTCTAGATATTCCAACAATGGTTTCCTTGTAAATGGAAAGTTCAAGGGTCCAGCAATTGTTCATTTCACAAGGCTGGGTGTCTCAGCTGGTCTTCAGTATATGCCAGAATCCCAAAGAAGTAGACTTTAATGCCAGTGAAGAAATTGACGTGCAAAGGAGGCAAGAACAAACAGACAAAGAGTAAAGTTTCCTTCTCCCATGTCCTTATATACACCTTCCAGCAGAAAGTGTGGCCCAGATTAGAGGTGGGTCTTCCCACCTCAAAAAAACTGGATTAAGGACTATTTTCCCACCTCAAAGATCTAGATTAGAAGTGGATCTTCCCATTTCAAAATTCCTTGCAGGTGTGTTCATTCATTTGGGGGTTTTAGTTAATTCTAGATGTAATCAAATTGACAATCAGAAATAGCGATCACATGGTCCTGTCCAGAGGCAACACCTGTTAACCATAAAAATACCAGCAACACAAGATGTTTACGAAGGTCCAATAGGTGACACTCATGTGTCAGTGGCAACCAACAGCTGTCTAATTGGATTGAAGGTTCACTGAACAGGAGGAAATTCATGCCTGGTACTGGAAACCTAGTCAGCTTCCAGGGGCTAGCGAGGTCATGGAACTGAAATCTACTACCAGCACTTTGCCAGGACAATGTACTTCCTTACTACATTATAAATCTTATATGTATATTCACAGGTAATTCTAGCCTACCATCCGTCATCATGGAAACCTCTCAGAAAACTAGAACTGGATACAATACAGAAAGCAAAAACTCATGGGTGGAGCTCTCAGTCCCAACGGATACATTTATATCACCGGCCAGGAAAATCTCAGAAGAGTGAAAAAAATTGTTGGATCCAGAATACCTGTAAGTCTGTTGTGAAACAGTCTCTTCTTTAAATATTCTTGTAAGACCGGAACAATGGGAGTACCATTGGATAAGTTAACATGGAAGGGGGAAATTTTCCTTGGGTCCCATCCATAGAAAAAGAACTACAGGCAAGTAAAGAGTCCCGGGAGAAGAAGGATTAGCCTCTTCCAGGGATGAGCCCCCTGACTTGGTTGTCCAAAACAGAGTGATCTACATAAACACAAACAGCAGACATGGACTCAGCAGGTGGCATTTATATGTACACACATACATACATGCACATAATTCTGGTGTGATAATAATGATCAAATAAAAAAGAGGCTATCCAATTGAGACGAGGGGTGACATGGGGGGAGTCCAAGGAAAGGCAACTGAGAGGGGCTGGAGAGAGAGGAAAGAGAAGGGTAGACGTAGCGGTGTAATCTTATCTCAACTAAAAACATTAAAATAATAAAAATTACACAAATGGATGGGAAGGGTAAGAAAGGGCAGTTAATTGGGTAAGAGTAGGGGAAGAGGGTGAATTTAGTCAAAACACATTGTACGAAACTTCAAAGTATGAATGTAAATAGTATTTAGAATGTATCAGTTTTTCTTTTAAAAGGGTGTGGGTGGCCTTGACTCCGCCCCTCTGTTCCCCGCTGAAAGATTTCTAATTTGTAATGATTTAAACCTCAGCTCACAGGGTTAGGAAGAAAAGGAGCGGAAAGGAAGGAAAGAGAAACCTTTACAACCTTTTTTTTCTGGTAGTCTTAATCCAGTCTTAAGCCTGGGGAACAGAACTTACTCTAACCCACTCTGATTCAGCTTCCCCAGCAAGGCAATTTACTGAGCAGATCTAAATTGTAACTTTTCTAGAACCCCAGTTAGTCCATTTTATCTGAGCCTTATTTCTGCCTGCTTCTTCTATCATCAGCTTTTGTGCTCTCTCTTTCCCTATCCTGCTGTAACTGTCCTTCCAACTGTCAGTTTCTCTCTTACGTAGGCATGCAATCACAAGGGGAAGGACTTTTCTTTGGCAAAGCTTTACTCTACATATGGAATTTCAAAGAACTGATAAAAAGCAAGAGCACTTAATGACAACGGGTGTACTGGTAATGAAGGTTTTGGAGGGCAAGGCCCATGGGCTGTGAGGCACTTTGAAATTAAAATGTCCACCCAGGATTTGTCTTTCCAAAATGCTTGGTTTGTTCACCCAAACATTTCTTATAATTCCATGCCAATATAAAAGTTTAACAGACATTGTGCCAAGCTGGGAACTTGCTCAGGAAATGCTGCAGGGTTCCACTGGGTAATTCCACTGGTTCCTGTGAGGATACTTTAGAAGATTGTAGGCTTCTGCCATCAAGTCCTTTAGCTGTGGCAAACAGGGAGGATGGCACTGATGGAGATCCAGGAAGTCCTTGAGAACATTTGCCAATGCTAATCCTGACCAATGGATATGTATGAACCCAGCGATGGTGCTGGGGCAAGTCCTCTTGCCGATGGGTATCAGCACAGAGGCTGGAGAAGCAGAACAGAGCAATCCCAGAGACAATTCCCCAAATTCCAAGGGTTGTAACATTTCTTTGGGTGGTAGCTTTGAGTTCTCAGGGCTCACAGGTTGGGGTTGGTTCACTAGCCTGTCAACACCACTTGGGGTTGGTTCATTAGCATATAAAGGCCTGTCTTGAGCTTGGTTTTTCTGAGCTGCCTGTCAGCGGCAAGCTCCTATTTTATGGGCATCACATGATTCTAAGTCACACCACAATGGATAAAAACCATTTAAAACTTTCAAAGTTAGACAGAATCCTTTCACTTACGTTTCCAACAAAGGTGTATCACAGCACAAAGGTGTCATGATGACGATTCCTCGAAGTTCATTTGAACAAGGTTCCCCTTTAACACAGCTGACCTTCTACAAGTAGCTGACTTCATCCTTACCCATCCTGAAAGCTCACAGTCACCAAATATTTGGAGCCGTCATTATTAAGTAAAAACATTTCCTCAAAAAGTTATTTCAAAATGAAGAAAGTCGTCAGGTTCAAATAAAAGCATTAAGATTGCACCCTAATAACAACACTGCCTTCAAAGCAGGAGTGGCTGTGAGACTGAAATGTGTTAAGGGGCTTTCAAAATAAGGCTATATGAGCGCTAAAGTTCAAAACCAGAGAAGAACGCAAATAAAAATCTTTCAGAATACAGCACCCTCTCAACGCCACTCAATTACAATGTCTGTTATGTATGCATTTGTGTCTACATGTTGTAAAGCTATTTGCCCTAGTCACTTTAAAATATTTGAGAGTGGGGCTGGGGCATGGCTCGTGTGTGCCCACCCACAAAGCCACATGCGTGTCACACATACACACACACACACACACACACACACACACACACACACACACATGGATGGAGAGGCAGAGAAACACTTGAGAGTAAGGAAGTTAGAGGGGCACATGCCTGTAAGGCCAGGACTTGGGGGATCTCTGAGATAGGAGACTGGGAGTTGAGGTCATCCTTCACTGTACAGTGACTTCATGGTCAGCCCAGGCTACATAAGATCCTGTATCAAAAAAAAAAAAAATCATCAAGCTGGAGAGATGGCTCAGCACTTTAAAGAACTGGCTGCTCTTCTAGAAGACCTGGGTTCAGCTCTCAGCACCCATGTGACAGTTCACAACCGTCACTGCAGTTCCAGGGATCCAACACCCTCCCACACATACACAGGCAAAACAGCAAGGAACATAAAAAAAAAAATCTTAAAAAAATCAAACAAAAAATAAGAAGAAATATATATGATTGAATTTAAAACATACAACTAAAAGGCAGCATAGGTGGGGTTGTATAGGCTTCTAATATCAGCATTTGGAAAGCCCAGGCAGGAAGATCATTGCGAGTATGAGTCAGGGCCAGCTGATCTATGATGTGAGTTCAAATCCAGCCAAAGCTACATAATGATACTTTATCTTGACTGGTAGAGCAAGGGAGGGCTCTTCTCTTACTCAGTTCTTACACTGCACCCTTGCACTCTGAAACCTGGCCCAGTTTCATGCTTCTTCCCCCCAGGGCCCTTTTATTAGTTGCTCTGCCAATACCAGTTGAACAGATGGAGCCAGGAGGCCTGAGGGTGGCACGCACTGGGGGTGGCACACACATACCACAGCAAGCCAGTTTGCTGCCTCCTCCAGGAAATAATGTCTCCACCTCCACCACTTAAGTTGTACAATTTAGGGGAGAAACTGATGTTAGCTGCAAACTGTAGGTGAAAAGGTAAGATCAGAACTAGGTCCCAGATGTGAAAATACTCTTTGTGTACAAACTCCATTTGGTTTTTCCTAGGAAAAATGCTTACCTGTTCTGAAAGAAAATGGCCACATACCTGAGGAGTGAAGAAGTTTCAATTCCCAGGCTTGGGAACAAATTCTTAGGAAGGATGAATGGCGTTCTGCAAGCTGCACCTCAGTGTATGGAAACACTGAACTGGGTAAAGTGGCTCTGTCAGTGCTGCTTAGATCAGAGCAATATGGGCAGGCAGCTGCAAGTGGCTTCAAGGCGCTGCAGAGTTCCCCAGGGGCTGTGAGGCTATAAGCACACACATGTATCACTGTTTACACGGGTCTGGAAGCTACCCTGTTGCCAAGGGCAACACTCAGGCAGAAATTATTGTACAGATAGTTCAGATAGAGATGTCTAAAGAGATATTTCCCTCCTGGTGTGGCAACGTTAAGTTCAGGTATTCTGAGTAGCGTTACCGCCTCCCCTGCCCCTCTAAACACATCTTGAGAGCAGAGTTCAAGTCCAAAATCTGGGGCTGTAGAATACCAGTGGAATTTACAGTCATAGAAAGCCAGCAGGGAGTTTGAGATGAGAGAACCAGGGCACACTGTGGCCAAGAAGGTCCTTGCTCCTGTTTGGGGAAGAAGTTGAATGTATATTACCAAAACAAAGTATTTACTCCTTATTCATCAGGTGCAGTAGCATGTGTTGTTTGCTAGATCTGTTAACCCAGCATCCACTCCCAGAAAAGACGTGCATTTTTCTACTCAAAATATAATCTACTAGCAGTGGGCTGGAGCTTACTAGAAATGCAGACCCTTAGTTTCTACTCTAGACCTTTTGAATTAAAAAAAAAATCTGCATTTTAACAGCTCTTCAGGAATGCTATTAAAATCCACAGACAAACCATACAGTAAATGTGAATGAAATCACCGTTCAGCGTGCCTCCTGTAGGACCAACAGTGACCAACACACTGATGTGTTCAACACTACCTAGAACCACACTTTAAATGACTCAAAACTAAGCTTGGCAATGAATGTTGCTCTAACAAATTTCCCACTCTAATTTCTTTTTTGTGGATTAAACCTTTCTTAAGAATATGTGGGCTTTCTCTGCTGTGCCTTCCTAATGTTGGTTGTCTGAGAAATACATTTTTGACTTGGCATCTCAGGACCATTCTTTAAACCAAGCGAGCTTACTAGTTTGCATCTAGAGGGGCTGCCTCTACTGTACTGTCGTTTCCCATGATGGCAACCAGAAGATCAGGTAATCCTTTTGCCTGCAACCTTAATTATGTCATTTTTTAATGACCGAGAAATAATCCATTGTGTAAATGTACCACATATTCTTTATCCATTCTTAGGTTGAGGGACATGTAGAATGTTTTCATTTCTGTCTATTATTAATAGAACAGTAATGAACATGGATAAGCAAGTGTCCTTTGGTAGGATTGAGCATCATGTGGGTATATGCCCAAGAGTGATTCAGCTGTGTCTTGAGGTAGATTGATTCCCAGTTTTCTGAGGAACTGCCATGCTGATTTTCATAGTGACTGTATGAGATTGCACTCCCACCAGAAAAGGAGTGTTCCCTCGCTCTACATCCTTACCAGCATGAGCTGTCACTTGTGTTATTGATTCTGACAGGTGTTAAGAGGGAATTTCAAGGTAGTTTTGGTTTGCGTTCTTCAACGATGGCTAAGAATGTTGAACTTTTCTTTAAGTGTTTCTTGTAGGAATAGATGTAAACGTTGATTTTATTAATTATTCTCATGGGTTCATGGAAGTTTATTATTTGTTAATCAAATCCTGTAAACGTGGATTTTTTATTCTTGTGGGTTTATGGCAGAGGACAGTTGATTTTTTTGCTAATTCAATCCCCAGTCCTAGAGGGTTTCAGCCTCTGAGATTTACTGCTGACTGACACAATCTGACTAGCTCCTTCTGAGCTGTACTGAACTCAACTGACTTTGAAGTTTGATTCAGTTTCATGTAATTGGGGCTGGCTTACAGTCCAGAGGTTCAGTCCATTATCTTAGCATGACAACACACAGGCAGGCATGGCGCTGGAGAGGCAGCTAAGCATTCTACATCCAGATTGGCAGGCAGCAGGAAGAGAGAGTCACAGTAGACCTGGCATGAGCATCTGAAACCTCAAAGCTGCTGCTTGCTGGTGCTGGAACATGGCCCCTCTGTTCAATTACAACTTCACCAGCTTTCTGTTTTCAATGGCTTTCTTCACTGTCGAAGATTAGCTGTCCTGGAACTCACTCTGTATAGACCAGGCTGGCCTTGAACTCAGAAATCCAACAGCCTCTGCCTTCTGAATGTTGGGATTAAAGGTGTGCCCCACCACACCTGGCCCTAAGCGTTTCTTTAACTCCTTTTCACCGCTCACCTGAGTGGAGTCTTACTCTGAAGTTACCACTGTGTTCTACTTGGCATTTTTTCTTTAGTCTGTTTGCCCTTCCTGGTTCTCGCTTTCTCCTCAGACTGTACATTTTGTGTTTTGCCTTGCTCTGCTCGCATAAGTATGGCCACTAATCACCAAGCACCACAGTCAATGCTGTATTATTGATAAATGTCCTCTGCCAAGCTGCTAACCAACCACTCACCAATTCAGCCTCGGGCAGATCTTCTGGACGAGGGCAGACAGCAGCCACACTTCTGCACCGAAATGTCATAAGAACGGTCGTGAGACTACATACTACCATCCCTCTCCTCTGAAATCTTGAACCAAGCCCCCACAGTTCAAATCACCCTAGTACCTCTGTCTTCCATACTCCTATTCTTGTGGCCCATGAAGCTCCACTTAAAGTATTCAGCTGGTTTTCTAATCCAAAGTCTCAAAGTCCTGATACCAACTTACGCCTTAGGGTTTCTTTTGCTGCGAAGAGACGTCATTACCACAGCAACCCTTACCAGGGAAAACATTTAGTTGAGGCTGGCTTACAGTTCAGATTTTCAGTCCATTATCATCATAGTGGGAAGCATGGCAGCATGCAGGCAGACGTGGTGCTGGAGAGGTATCTGAGAGTTCTGTCTCTGGATTGGCAGGCATCAAGAAGAGACTGTCACACTAGACCTGGTTTGAGCATCTGATATCTCAAAGCCATCTCCCAGTGACATACTTCCTCCAACAAGGCTATACTTCCTAAACAGTGCCACTCCCTATAGGCTTATGGGGGGCATTTTCATTCAAACCACCAGGGCAGATTCTTAAGACCAGAGCAAACAATCACATTTTTTTTTTTTGCCAAAATATCACAAAAATGTTTCTTAGTCTAGTTGTTAATATTGTTCCTGTTTGAAACCTCTTGAGCCAGGCCTCCACAGTCCACACTGTTCTAAGTATCATCCCGGATACCTAAAAGGACACATTCTGCCTAGAACCCCCAGTGGCCACATCTGGCAGGATCTCAGAAGCATTCTCCTACCAAGTAGCCAATACCTACCACACTCTCCTAAGAACCAGAGAGGGAAATAGAAATAATGGAATGGAATACCCACCCAACAAAACAAGACCAGATATCAGCACCTAGAATTATAATTATCCCAAGCCTAGATGCCTAGACTCCAGCATAAAAACACAATCAATAACAACCAGGGCAATATGTTTCTACTGAAGCCCAGAAACTCTGCTACCGTGGGTCCTGAGAAATGCAATATAACTGAGGCACAGACAAGGACTTCAAAATAAGCTTTATGAATATATTAGAGGTCCTTCAAGATGATGTGAATTAATCCATTAATAAAATCTATAAAAACACAAAGGTAGAATGAAATAAAAAAACAGTTCAAAACATGAAAGTAGAAATAGAATTAATAATGAAAACCCAAAGTGGGGGAAAACTGGAAATTAAAAATTTAGGAACACATACAGGAACCTCATAGACAAGCCTCACCAACAGAATATAGAAGATTGGAGGGAATCTCGGGCATGAAGGTAAGATAGAAGAAATTGTTACCTCAGTCAAATGTTAAGTCTCAAAATGTTAAGACACCAAACATCAAGGAAACTGGAGACACTATGAAAAAGCATTTTGAATAATAGGAGTAGAGGAAGGTAAAGAAACCCAGGTCAAAGGCACAAAATATTCTTTCAACTAAATCTTAGAAGAAAAACTGAGAAGGAGAAGCCTATCAAGGTACAAGAAGTATACAGAAACCCAAATAGAATGGACCAGGAAAGAAATTTCCCACGGAACATAATAATCAGAACACTAAAAGTATAGAACAAAGAAGGAATATTAAAATTTTCAAGGGAAATACCAAATAACATATAAAGGCAGACCTATAATACTATAATACTATAGTGCCTATATCCTTGGCTTTTCAGTGAAGAGTCCACAAGCTAGAAGGGCCTCTTAAGAGGCCTTCTTAAGAGATTACAACCTCTTAAGAGATTACAGATGCTGCCCAGAACTACTATACCCAGCAAATTTTCAATTACAAAGATGGAAGAAAGGTATTCCATGATAAAATCAAATTAAAGCAATGTCTATCTACAAATTCAGCCTTTCAGAAGATGCTAGAAGGAAAACTTTAACTTGAAGAGGTTAGCTACACCCAAGAAAACACAAAGAATAAATAATATCAGACAAGAAAATAAAAACCCATACAATGCCAATAAAATAATGGGAATCAACAAATACTGCCCCTTGATATTCAATATCAGTGACTTCAATTCACCGGTAAAAAGACACAGACTAACAGAATGAATTTTAAGACAGGATCCATCCTTTAACTGTATTGAGAACCACATTATAAAATCAAGAATATATATCATCTCAGGATGAAGGAAGGAAAAAAATATTCTAGGCAAATAGCCTCAATAAGCAAGCCAGGGTAGTCATTTTAAAATCTTACAAAATAGTCTTCAAACCAAAATTAATCAGAAGAAATAGGGAAGGACAGTACATACTCACCAAAGGGAAATTCACCAAGAGGATACTGTATTCTTAACATCAAAGCATACAATATAAAAAAAAAATCAATAAAACAAAACAAAAGAATCTACTATGTGATGAATTTTGCTATAGTTGCAGTCAGAAAATGATCCTGGGGGAAGTTGTACTATCTACTTTTACACACAGAGCTGCCCATTCATCCAGAAGACACTGCAGGGAACATGGTGCAAAGAGATGGAATGGAGGGCATCCAGCGGGACCAGGAATTTTAGATGGTTTTCCCCATGTGATTAAAAAAGCTGCTTCTGCTTCTTCTTTTATGTTTGTTTAGAATTCTGAAGCCTAGCTATTTTATTTATTGTTATTTATCTATTCCAGACTCCCACTGTATCACAGCTCTCTTATTTCATGCATTTGGACTCAGCTCTATTACGTGATACGTACTGCATTATTTTATTAACCATCTGAGTAAGCATGATCCATCAAAGGGATATGTCCACAGCTCCAATATTACACACACACGCACAGAGAGACAGAGAGAGAGAGAGAGAGAGAGAGACAGAGAGAGAGACAGAGAGAGAGACAGAGAGAGAGACAGAGACAGAGACAGAGAGAGAGAGACAGAGAGAGACAGAGAGACAGAGACAGAGACAGAGAGAGACAGAGGGAGAGACAGAGAGAGAGACAGAGAGACAGAGACAGAGAGACAGAGAGAGAGAGATGGATGGGGGAGCTGATAATTACATTCAGCTCCTTGCCTGAATTTCAGGACTTGGTGTGATTGTAGTGGAACTTGTTAGATGAAGTTTTCATCTTTGAGCTTTTTTTTTACTTGAATTTTATTTTCAGGAGTAGAGAAAGGGAAAAGAAATAAGGAAAGTTAGATGGTTGTATGTAGTAAATGTGCAACAAGGCTTATATATGCAGCTTAAATATGAAAGCAACTATTAGATGTGGTGGTTCTGGTCTAGAATCCTAGCAATTGGCAAGCCAAGGAAGAAGGATTATGAGTTCAAGGCCAGCTTGGGTTACATAGTGAGTTTGAAGGCAGCCTGAGACATCATTCATATATATATATATATATATATATATATATATGTATATATACACATACACACATACACATACACAACATATACATACATACATATGAACACATTATTCCTCAGATACAACCTGGTCACAGAAGTCTTGCCAGTTCTGAGCCCTTTTTCATGCTTCTTGTGAGACTTTCCACAGAGCTTTTTGTTTGAATCATTTTCCTTTAATTTCCATCATTTCTGATTGTTTTTCTTCAATGTTTCTATTTATTTGTTGAACTCCTCTTACATATGTTGCATTCCCTTCTTTATTTATTTGAGTTGTTTGTGTTCTCTTTCAGGAGTCTATTTTCTTCTATTTATTTGGCGATATTTATAATCAATCCTTTGATTTTTGGGAGGATTTTGCCTACCTTGCTTGGAGAAGATGGGGTTGCTGTAGGATTAGTCATTTTTGGGTGAGTTACGGCATTTTGGTTTTTTGTGTTTCTCATGTTACTGCAATTAGAATTATGCATCAGGGGTTATTTCTTTGCTTGATATTTATTTATTACACATATTCTTTCTGGTGAAGTATTAGTAATGTTAAGATTGGACTTGGATGTGGTAGAATCAGGGTGCAGAATCCCAAAAATATTTACTCAGTCCAGGAGCTCAAAATGCTTAGTGCGGACTCTATGTTATTCTTTGATTAGAACATCAACTGTAAGAATAATCACAGTCACTGGATAAGTACTGTCAATATCAAATGTTGGATATTATCACTATGCAAAAAGATAATTAAAATCAGTGGCCCCTGAAGGGAATAGAAGACCTCACAGACCAGCTTATGTTTAGGCAAAGTGGTGTTCACACAGAAATTCAGATTGGGCCAAGATGGCTAATGCTGAACATTTGGGGTGTTATGAGTTAATAAAAAAATCATTGATATGTCCAGGGAGCCCAACAGTTAACAGTGAGGTAATCTGTTATATAACTATTCTTGACAAAATGCCACTTTTCTGTGCGTCTACATAAATATGGCCTTGAGATCAGAGGCAAATGTCTTTTGTTATGCCTTTTGGCTTTCCCAACTAGTCTATGTAAACCCAAATGTCTATATGAAGCTTGTGTGCTGGTCTCTCTGTGAGCATGTGCCAGCCTGTCTGACCCATGTCTTCCTCTTGTGTGTAGACAATAGAGTCTGATCTGTCCATGGCTCCTTGTGTTCTCATCAACCACCCAGCCTCCTGTGACCCTCCTCCTTTCCTTGTTTAGTAACTTGGACCTCATAGTCACTTTGATCTCATTTACTATTGGAGGATAAAAAAACCAAAGGATATCATAGAGTATATCGGCACTTTAGTTAATACGGTGAGCAATGTGAGAGAAGCAGGGTAAGCTAGAGATAAGCACCAAATTAACTTTGGAAAGAAACGAGGTGGGGCAAAGCAGCTCTGGAGGAGAAGTTGGAATACAGTTAGCTACGGGAGGTTATGATTCTGAAATCAAAGGAGGGAAGGATAAGGATGAAAGAAATGTAAAAAGATGTAATAATAAGAGGGGCATATATGCGACAGATGGAAAGTATGAAGCCTTGTAGTGACTAAATAAAGAAGTATATGCAGCCATGCAAACTCCCAGCTGAGCAATGTGCAGACAAAGGCGGAACCACTGCAAGACATACACAGGAGCAGAGATTAAACAGCAGAAAACAAATAAAGCAGCATGTATGGAATGAGTTTCTGGCACAGCTGCACTGAATTGGTGAAATTCTCAGACACCTCAGGTTCCACCTGGTTCTCTGTGTGTGGATCTTTAGTCTCGGCAGCCTTTGCGTCCTGTGCAGTTCTAGGGCTGGAGTGGAGCAAAGTATTTCCCTGCGTTCCATGCACTCTCCTTCTGGTCCTTTGGGTCAGATTTATTGAAGGAGCAGCACTTCCTTTGCAGTTTGACAGTGGTGTGGGTTCAAGCCCTGTTGTGCACTGATGTCACATTAAGTGATGAAAAAAAACAAGACTTGCTCTTGGAGTAGTTTAGACTAAGCGTGAACCTGCATCTGAATTCTCGGCTTCTCTCCTGCGTGTTTCATTTGCCTGTAGTTTGTGGTCCATGACATCACTGTTTTCCGTGTCTGATCTGTGTCTACCTGCATTGCCTGTTTATTTTTCTGCCTTTACCAGAGAGCTTCGCTCTGTATTTGTTGAACAGCACAGAAGGTATGGGAGGGGTAAGGAATGAAGAAATATTTAACAGAATTGTACGTGGGAAGAAGTTATTCTACTGACCCTAACTGGCCAGTAATAGCACTTGAAACCACATACAGATGTTATCAACTTATATCCACTTGTTGCTTTAAACATTAATGGGATATTTGTTTAAGGTTGCTTTCAACATGTTGGCTATTTTCAGCGGATGATTACCACAACATAAACACTCATGTGAGTTATTCTGGATCGGGGCCGTGAAAGTGTATAAAATTTAGCACTAAAGCTTTGCATTTAGCTTATGTTGTAAAAGCTGATTACACAGAAAATGCAAGGCATAGTAAGGTCGGTTACATTGTTTTCATAAAGGCAGATAAAACTTAAACAAGTTGAGTACACATTAGAGTAGCAGTTTGAACATATAGTTTTAAATGATCTCAAGGCATATTATGAACTTAGTTGCAAGGTCTGGCAAAAGTTTAGTCTCTCTTTAAAGGCAAAAGCAATTTTCAAAAAAAGATAGTACCACACTCTTGAATCTGGTCTCCAATTTTCAGTTCTCTCAATTCCTTTCATGCAGATAGATCTTCACTGGCCTGATAAATTTACTTCCTCAACCTCCTTTTTGGAGGGGTTACAGGCATGAACACTATGCCTGGCTCCTTTGTGAATTTTAGTAGTATTTTTCCTATTTCATACTTTTAACATCATCGGGGCTGTTTCCCACTGTAACTCCCTATGGGGCCAGGCTGGTCACTAACTTTTGGTGACCCTCCTGCCTCAGTCTCGTAAGTGTTAACTACTGATGTTGGTGGGCCATCACATCTGCTTTAGTTTTCATATCTTAATTTTACTACATCACAGAGAGGCTTTTCTGGTCTTGTATATTTGGGACTTAAAATGCCCATTGTGATCGGAAGTCCATGTTTTCACTAGAATTCTGAAAATTTTCTGATGCAATTTAATTGAGTAGATTCTCTGCCTTTTGTTTCATCTTAGCTCCTTCTCTGCGCAACGGCTTCTTAGATTTGATCTCTTGATCATATCCCAGAGTTCATGCATATCACAATAATATTCATTTTCCCCACTACTCAAGTTTGACAGTCTGTCCTTGACCTTGCCTTCCATTCTTGTCTTCTCTGTGGTCCAGTCTCTTGCTGATTCTATCCAGGTTTTTTATTCGGTTCCTTGAATCTTTCACTTCCAACTTATTAAATATTTCCTTTCTGAGGTTTTCTTCCATTTGAATAACTTTTTATCTAAATTGCTGATTTTACAATCCTTTTCACTGGCAGTTTTTCCCGTGTTGCTGGGTTCTCTCTCTAGGTCCGATGCTGATTTCGTCTCTTCATTCATCTGCTCATTTGTGGTCTTGTTAATGTCATTGGTTATTTTTACTAATAGAGTCTTGAGATTTTTTCAGGTAGCATTTTGCTCATTTCATTTCGGAAACTTGGGATTTAGTAGTTAAGAAGTTATGATTATGATTTTTCAAGTTATGTTGCCCTTCTTTTTTGTTTCCTGTGTTGCGATCTGCACATCTATTTGTTTAGACATAGTTTGGGAGGCAGATTTTTACCAAGAAGGCTAATTTTAGGTAACTACATTTAAATTTATTTTATATATGTACATGTCCATATAGCTTTTTTAAAGGCCTTTAGTGTTAATTATTTCTCATTATATTCCGTCCTCTACCCTACCTGTCAGTACCCTCCCCACTTAATCCTCCTGTTTTAATTTACCATTTATCTTTTCTTACAGCACTATTTTCTGTTTCTCTTTCCTTTATAAGATCTCCTCTCCCCCAGCCTCTTACTAGCTACCTAACCTTTTTCTATTATGAATGAAACTCACATATCTGAAGCACCAAAGCTAACATCCACCTATGGTAGAAAATGTGCGCTGTTTGTCTTTACGGGAATGGATCACCTCGCTCAGGGAGATTGTCCACAACTCCATCCGGTTACCTGAAAACTTCACAGTTTAATTTCCTAACAGCTGAACAATGCTCCACTGTACAGATATACCATGCTGCCATTATCCACGCAGCAGCTGGTGGACGTCAAGGTTGTTTTCCAGTTTCTGGCTATTGTGAACAGAGAAACGCTGAATGTAAGTGAGCAAGTACCTCTGTAGTAGGACGTCCTTTGTATATATGCCCAGGAGTGGTATAGCGTGGTGAATTGGGTGGCTGGGAGTTGGCAGGTGTGTTTTCTGGTCCTAGGGGTCCTACCCGAAGTAGCAATCTCAAGATGAATTATTGGCTGGCTGGTGAGTGGGCTGGCTCTAGGGTTCCCTATCTTACATCTGAGTCATAGAACTTCACGAGGTCCCAGCATGTCATAGTGGGTGAGGCAAGGTGTGGGCAGGCAGGCAGACTCTAGACCATAAATTTAATCCTAGACTTTAACTTCCTTTTTAAAACAAACTCAGACATGAACACATGGCCAGGAAGCCAGGGCATCTACTGCCAAGGACACTCTCTATCTTACCTTTGTTTCCCCTCAAGCAAGAATTAGAAGTATGATACATTAGTGCAGGGGAGATTTATTGGTAAAAGTAAGGTTATGCATGAGGAAACCTTGGTCATAGAAGGTCATAAAGTCCTTCAGTGATGGCTTGCATGCAGGATGGGATGCCACCATGCCAATGATTCCAAAGCCATTTAAGGGAGAAGGACTGGGAGTCACTATAAGATGGATATGTCAGATTCGTCTCATATGCGTTATTAACAACCCAGGGCCCAAACCTCCTCCACTGGTAAACTCTGTTCAGAGGCAAGACACTTATCCATAAAAGACTGGCAGTTAGGATTCAGTTGCACACTGGTCTGCAGAGGACAAAGCTCCTGTTAGTACTTATAGATACGTTATAGGGCGTATAGAGGCTGTCCCCACCAGAACATAGAGAGCTACAGAAGTAAAGATTTAAATAAAAGAAATTACACCTCACTTCGGGTTGCTTCAATGATAACTGACTTTACTTATTTCACAAATGACTCAAGGAGTGGCTCAGGCATTCAGCATTAGATACTATTTGCTTTCTGCCTCAGGAAAAGTAGAAAGGGCCAATCAAACCTTAAAGTGTGTGTTAAACAAACTTTGCCAAGATCCCAGAAGGTAAATAAAAAAGGCTGATCATGCTCTCCAGACCTTTGCTAAGGATAGGAAACACCTCAAGAACAAACATTAAAATGACTCTTTGTGATGCTTTTTGTGAGACCATATTTATGTAAAAACTTAATAGCAGACTCCGAGATTAGACAGATGATAAAATAATTACTAACTTTGGACAATTTCAGATCATAGCACCATTCATCTCAAGATCAACCCCAGGAATAAGTTCTAATAAAAAGTGGAAAGGAAGGTTTTCCTTCACACCAACTTGTGCTAAAATGAGCAGGACTCTGTCATTTGGTTACTCCAGTGGCACCAAAGTCATCAGAGTGGATGGCTGGATAAATCTTTCTCGAGTCAGCTCCTCTCACTGACTGGAAGCAGCAGCGACATCAGGATATTCTTGCGTGCCATTGGAGATCTTTGAAAACAATCAGGAGATGCGTTAGACATGACTGTGATGGAATTGATGTGTCCTCGGACCTTGATCATTGCTCTAAACTTCCCAGTTATTCCCAGTGTCGACATACAGCTGCCTAGGGAATCCAGCACTGATGGCATCTCTATTAAATCTCACTAACCCTGATGGTTATGCCTTCTCGTGCTGGAAAGGATCTGTGTGCAGCCAGCACTAAATCAGGGCCAAAGTTCTGTGACCTGGTACAGGCTTCTTTGCAAGGAAACAGTCTCAGTTCTTTTGAACTGACTAGCTGCTGGCAATAGCCCAAGAGGAGGAACTGAAAACATATTTAGATATGAAGTTAATTCCTGAACTCAAAATAGTAACATCTTCCTTTGCAACAGACCCTCATTGCATATCTAACCTAGAACTCAGCTATCAAATTCCCTTATCTATGCAAGAAAGAAGGGCTCAAGTCTCTGAACGGGAAGTTGTCCAGTCATTTCTGGAGGTCCATCATTCTTGCAGAAATCCCTAGGCTGGTTAAACATTCAACGGGAGATACACAGAAAGTCTCTCAACAGTGTCTTCTCATCAACTCTCCTTTCCTTGTTTCTGCTACTCTATTTGACTTATACCTAATGCAGGCCGAACTTCTGCTGTGGAACAACCTCCTCTGTATCAGTTTGAACTCCCTTCTTAAATAATACAAAATTTACACATTCAAGATCTCACAGCTCCCATGGGATCCTAAAGGAGATACTTTATATTTTTCAAAGATTATTTTAGACAATAAAACATAGCCCAAGCAATTTAAGATCTCCCTGACAGTTGATGCCAATTAGGTAGCACGAGGGAGGATGCCACAAGGACAAGTCTGAGGGTGTGTATCTGACCTGATATCTGGATCCCTTATTGGCCTCAAAACCTAGAACCTAAGGTGACCATACTTTGTACTTCACACCTTTGAACCAAGGTGCTTGATTCACAAGTTCTGTATTGGACTGTAAAATAGTATACACCACACACACACACACACACACACACACCACACACACACACACACACACACACCACACATTTTATATACATACACCCCTTTTAGCGTTACTATTTCCCCTCTGGCTATATAACACTAGATATTCTTTCATCTTGGTGAATGTCTACTTACCTCTCTCAATATATAACGACACCTATGTTCACAAATGAGCAACCTCTGATCCCACTGGTTAATAACCTTTGACTGAGAAGTGAAGACTTAAGAACATGGGGATTATTTTTATTTAGTAATTTGGGGTATGTGTGTGTTTTGTTTTATTTGTAGTGCTGGGAATCGAACTCAGGGCCTTGTACATTTTGGACAAGAACTATACCACAAAGTCTTTTCTTGTTTTTGAGATAAGGTCTTATCGAGTTGCTCAGGTTGGTCTCTGTTGTGAGACTTTTCCTGGGGAGGGGTGAGCAAACTTCTATTTACCACAGAAAGGGCACAAAGAAATGATCTCACTAAAGGCCAACTTGGCAAACCAATAAATTTATTGAAGTTGCTTAGAGGAGTACTAGTGGAGGGTTCCTTATAGGAACAGGGATGACTGAAAGACAACAGAATCATATGAGAGTAAAAAAGACTTTGGAAGTCATCTGTGATGGTACAATAATTTACCAACATTGACCCCAGTGAAGTATGAGTTGTTGCCTACGTAGGACTTTTTAGTCCCACCTGGGAACACAGGCAGTGATTGTCTTCTACCACAAACTGAAATCTGTGTCTGTTGAAGTTCAGGTTATGGATCTAAATCTTGAATCTTTTGCAGAGGAACAGTAGGCCTCTGAACAAATGTCTGCACTATGTGCACTTCTGGCTCTTACTCTGCAGAGACAATTTTTCCTTGTTTATGGGTTGGTGTGAGGACTGAATTCACAAATGTAAGGGAAACCACAGATGTTGCCTGCCAGTGTCTATCCAACTGTAAATCTAACATTTGCTTGCTATTTTTTGTCACGTGGAAAGTATGCACAGATCATCTGACTAAGAAATCAGTAAGGAAAATAATCATGGGTCAGGTCCTAGTTAGGGTTTCTATAGCTATGATGAAAAACCATGACAAAGCAACTTGAGGAGGAAAGTATTTATTTGGCTTACACTTCTATATCATAGTCAATCACTGAAGGAAATCAGGGAAGGAACTCAAACAGGGGAGGAATCTGGAGGCAGGAGCTGATGCAGGGGCCATGGAGAGGTGCTGCTTACTGGCTTGCTCATTATGACTGGCTTACCCTGCTTTTTATAGACCGCACCACCCACAATAGACTGGGCCCTTCTCTGTTAATCACTAATTAAGAAAATGCTCTACAGATGGATCTTGTAGGAGTATTTTCTCAATTGAGGTTCCCTTCTTTCAGTTGATTCTAGTTGTGCCAAGTTGACATAAAAATATCCAGCATGGTCAGCTTTTCACAGCCTGAAAATTGCTGATCAAAGTGGTCCACAGTTTCTGTTAAGTCACTAATTGTTTGTGTCTGCAAACACATCGTAACTCATAGGGTTTACTTCAGCTCTTCATGGACTAGAAACAGTGATTCATTGCCTTAAGTCTTCACTGTTGCAGGCAAGATTTTATCCAAAGTTCTGATTTCAGTAGATGGAATCGTTTGAAAGATGTGTAGGGTGACTTAGTGCCTCACTCCTTTGAATCTCCACTGACCTGTGACGTCTTTGACACACTTGCCAGTCCTGGATCCAGACTTCCAGGAGATCAGTTTCCTGTTTGATTCTTGTTAAACACTCTGTGAGGGGAGTGTGGTTGCTATGGGAGCTAAGATGTGCATGCTTCGAGGAAGCCTAAACTAGCTACATGCACTGACTATCTAGAGGTACTTCTCTGTCATGCCCAGCTGTTCCATTCCCTAACACAGGCCACAGTAACCCTGAGAAGAGCTATTGGGAACATGACAGATCCAACTGATTAAGTGTGGACAAACTGATTCCCCTCTACAAGGTCAGATTGTACAAGTGGTGCTAGGTGACAGTACAAAACACAGGCTAGACACTCTGGATGTCCTGACAACACTGTCTGTGTCCTAAGGGAATGGTGGTGGGGTGCGAGCTCTCAGCAGCTCTTATTTTGAAGATTTTAGACACAGATCCTCGGTGTGGACTCTGACTTCAATATGGGGACGTGACAAGACCATCAGCCCAAGGATGTGGCAACTCAGAGACTGTTGTGTCAGATATGTGGTTCTTCATCCTTTTGGAACACTTTTGATCTATAAAGAGCACCAAATGATCTGTCCCGAAACCATACATACAAGTGACATTATACACACTGATCAGATTGTATTTAGGAATATATATCTGTACACATGCACATACGCACGCATGCATGCACGCACGCATACCATGAAGTCACAGTGAAAAAGGGCCATGAATTTGAAGAGAGCAAGGAGTATAACTAAATGATATTATATTAAATATTTGGTTTTGTTGCTTAGGGTTTTGTAGATGCCTTTCAAAATGTAAAGGGTATTTTTTTAAAAACGAGGGTATGGGTTCTTGGCTATTTGCGGTTTCAATCTGGGCTCAGAACATATTTAAAATGTATCTAATATGTAACAGTTTTTCTCTCTCTGGCTACCTGACTCTGCTCCTCTGTTCCCAGCTGCTAGATTTCTAACTTGTAACCTTTAAAACTTCAGTTAATTCATAGGGTTAGGGAGGAAAGGAAAGAATAGGAAGGTATAAGAAACCTTTACAGGCCTTTTCTGGCTGTCTGAATCTCCCTATATCTGGGGAACTGAACTCTGAACTAACTCCCACTCTGGTTTAGCTTCTCCCAGCATGGCAGTCACTGAGAAGATCTAAATTGTAACTTAAAAAAAAAACAATTAGTTCATTTTATCTATCCTTATTTCTGCCTGCTTCTCTGTGCAGCAACTCTTAGCTCTGATTCTAAGGTTCCAATTTCTCTAATGGTCTGTTGTAACTGGTTTCCACAGCCCTCTTTTATCCCCTCCAACTGTTCCCAGAAGTCCAAGTGGCATACAACCACATGGGGGAGGGGCTTTTTCCTGGCAAAGCTTCATTCTACATTGGAGGGAGGGAAGAGAAGAGACCAATGTTGTAATTATATTATAATCTCAAAATTTAAAAAATTTTATTTTTAATTTATTTTTAAATTTGTCTCCTCTCATATAATACATATCAACTCCCTCCCTCCCTTCCCTCTACTCTTCCCAGTGCCCACCATCTCCCCTCTCCCCAAGATCTATCCACCATTTTCCCACTCCCACCCCAACCTCTGCCCAAGAAAGAACAGTCTTCCCAGGGTTACTGCTCAAACATGGCAGAACAAGATGGAACAGGATCAGGCACAATTTCTTACTTCAAGTTTGGACTAGGCAACCCAGCAGGGGGAGAAGTTATTCAAGGGCTTGCAAGAAGTTCAGGGACACACACTCCTATTCCAGTCTCTATGAGTTCTGCAGGAGCAGTAGGCCAGGCAACCTTAATAAGACATGTTTGGAGGACCCAGCAGGTTCCATGTCTGCTGCTTCAGGCTCTGTGAGCCCCTAAAGAGTGGTGGTCAGTTGACTCCATGGGGTTTGTTCTTCTGGTGTCATTGGCCCTTATGGTCCCAGCAATCCCTCCTCCACTTCTTTTATGGGGTTCCCCAAGACCTTCATTTTGTTTAGTCCTGAGCCTCTGCATCTGTTCCCTTCAGCTGCCACAAGGAGCCTCTCTGTTGAAGATTGAGCTAGGTACCAATCTATAAGGAGAGCAGGATAACTTTAGAAGTCCTCTTCTGACTATCCAGACTCCTTTAGCATGAGTTTCTGCTAAAGGGTTCCCTCCTTTAGCATGAGGTTCCACTCTTCCATTGAGCAGATCTTGTAGGGAGGACAGGTTATAGGAGGAAGTTTCGTGTCTGGGATGATGTTCCAGGCCCCTCACTGGAAGCCTTGCCTGGTTATAAGAGGTAGCCTGTTTAGGTTCCCTATTCCCCATTATTGGAGGTCTTTCCTAGGGTCTCCTTCACTCCAGTGAGTTTCCACTGCTCTGTTTCCCAATTTCCTCCTATATGTCCTCGAATCCTGGTCGTCTCTCCATATATTGTCTCCTTCCATCTCGCTCTGCCTTTCTGGTCCCTTCTCTTCCCATTCTCATCCCTTTCCATCCCACCTGCATCATCAATTCTATTTCCCCTTTACCGGGGAGGGACCTCCCCTGTGTCCCCGCTGGGGCCCTCCTTGTTGCATAGTCTGTGGGTCTGTGAGATCAGCAATAGTGATATCCCCAGTGGTTCCTTTATTTTTCAGAATTTGGCTATCCTGAACTTTTTGGTTTTTCCATATGAAGTTGAGCATTGTCCTTTCAAGAACTGTGAAGAATTGTGTTGGGAATTTGATTTGGATGCCATTGAATGTGTATATTGCTTTTGGTAAGATGGCCATTTTTACCATGTTAGTCCTACTAATCCAGATCTAATGGGAGATCTTTCCATCTTCTGAGATCTTCTTCAATTTCTCTCTTCAAAGACTTGATGTTTTTGTCATACAAGTCTTTTACTTGCTTGGTTAGTGGTACCCCAAGATATTCTATGTTATTTGAGGCTATTGTGAAAGGAGTTGTTTCCCTGATTTCTTTCTTAGTCCATTTGTCATTTGTATATAGGTGGACTAATGATTTTTTTTGAGTTGATCTTGTAGCCAGCACTTTGCTGAAGCTGTTTATCAGCTGTAGAAGTTCCTTGGTAGAATTTTTGAAGTTGTTTATAGAAAATATCTTATCATCTGTAAATAAGAATACTTTGACTTCTTCCTTTCCAATTTGTATCTCCCTGATCTCCTTGAATTACCTTCTTGCTCTAGCTAGGACTTAAGAACTATATTGAATAGGTATGGGGAGAGGGGAAGACCTTGTCTTGTTCCTGATTTTAGTGGAATTGCTTTGAGCTTCTCTCCATATAATTTGATGTTGGCTGTGGGCTTGCTGAAAATTGCCTTTATCATGTTTTTATCCCTAATCTCTCCAGAACTTTTATCATGAAGAGGTGTTGGATTTTGTCAAAAGCTTTCACAGCATCTAGTGAGATGGTCATGTGGTTTTTTTTTCTTCCTTCTTTCAGTTTGTTTATGTGGTGGATTACATTGATTTTCATATGTTGAACCAACCCTGCATCTACTCCATATAAGAAACACACCTCAACCTCAAAGATAAACATTATCTCGGACTAAAGGGTTGGGAAAAGATTTACCAAGCAAATGGATCTAAAAAACAAGATGATGTAGCCATTCTAATATCTGTTAGGGCCAGTATTTCTCTGTTTAGTTTTTGTCTGGATGACCTGTCATTTGGTAAGAGCGGGGTATTGAAGTCTCTGACTATCATCAGTGTATGAGGGTCAAGGTGTGTTTTTTGCTTTAGTAATGTTTCTTTTACAATTGTGGGAATCCTTGTGTTAGGGACATAGATGTTAAGAATTGAAAAATCATCTTGGTGGATTTTCCCTTTAATGAGTATGAAATATTTTCTTCAACTCTTTTTATTAATTCAGGTTTGATGTCTATTTTTATTGGATGTTAGAATGGCTACATCATCTTGTTTTTTAGATCCATTTGCTTGGTAAATCTTTTCCCAACCCTTTAGTCTGAGATAATGTTTATCTTTGAGGTTGAGGTGTGTTTCTTATATGGAGTAGAAGACTAGATTCTGTTTTTACATCCATTCTGTTAGTCTGTGTCTTTTTATTGGGGAATTGAGACCATTAATGTTGAGGGATATCAATGACCAATGATTGCTAGGTCCTGTTATTTTGTAGTTGTTGTTGTTGTTGTGTGTGTGTGTGTGTCCATTCTATTGATTATGATGGTGTGAGATTATTTATTTCCTGTGGTTTTCTGATTGTAGTTAACTTCCTCGGATTGGAGTTTTCCTTCTAGTACCTTCCGTAGGGCATGATTTGTAAAGATACATTGTTTGAATTTGGATTTATCATGAACCATTTTATTTTCTCCGTCTATGGTAATTGAGAGTTTTGCAGGATGCAGTAGTCTGGGCTGGCCTCTGTGTTCCCTTAGAGTCTGTAGTCCTTCTGGCCAGGCCCTTCTGGCGTTTAGAGTCTCGGTTGAGAAGGCAGGTGTAATTCCAGTGGGTTTGCCTTTGTGTTACTTGTTTTTCTCTTGCAGCTTTAGTGCTCTTTCTTTGTTCTGTTTGCTTAGTGTTTTGATTATTATGTGGCAAGGGGACTTTCTTTTCTGGTCCTGTCTATTTGGTGTTCCATAAGCTTCTTGTACTTTTATAGGCATCTTTTTCTTTAGGTTTGTAAGTTTTTCTTTAATGATATTGTTGAAAATATTTTCTGGGCTTTTGAGCTGGGAATCTTTTTCCTCCTCTATTCCTATTATTCTTAGGTTTGGTCTTTTCATGGTGTCCCAGATTTCCTGGATGTTTTGTGTCAGTAATTTTTTGGATTTGATATTTTCCTTTACTGACTTATCTATTTCATCTAGAGTATCTTCAACTCCTGAAATTCTCTCTCTTCATTATGATGAGGAAGCATGGCATCCAGTGGCAGGTATGGCAGCAGTAGCAGGAAATAAAAGTCTGGCAAGATCCCAAAATTCAGAAATAATTACATTCTTAATTGGTTGGCTTAATACTGTGCTTGAATATTCCTGTCTATATATACAAGTATGTAAATGTAGGTATACAGGCACTTATTATTACATTAACAAGATTGTGTTTTATATACGTCACCATTACATAATTTGTTCACACAAATCTATGTTGTAGACTTCCCATGTCAATGAGACTAACTATGCTTCACTGATTATAATGATCGGCAGAATTGCATTATATTTGTGGATAATAATTTAATGTACCAGCCCCTCATTAATGGGCAGATGAATTATTTTCTATTAAAAATATCAAGGCAAGGCAAATCTAGGCAGGAGCAGGCTCTGTGGTTCAACAAGATCCAGCTAGTGGATGATGGGAAAAATGCCAGGCGTCTGTGTATAAGGTGCTGGCACACAGCTTGGAATGCCAAACATTTTCTTATCTTAAGAGTATTTGGTGCAGGCTTTGGCTCTAACTGAACTGATGGGAGCAGGGTGGAGAGCTCCTTGGCACTCAGGCATCTGCATCCTGCATCTGCAGAGAGTAGAAGATCCATAGGAAACTTTTCTCCCACAAAACCATTGTTAATTGTTCTTTGAATAGTTCTCTCTCAGAATGTTCTCCTTGTGATCACACACAGTAACATTAGTGCAAGAATAAGCCCAAAGCCAACATGCCATGCCATTGTCTTGGTCTCTGTTGACTCTGTTGACTCAGTTGACTAGTCTGAATAGATAAGGTACAGTCAGTCAGTCTGGCAGACCATTGCCACTGTGAATTCAGTCTTATCCATACCATGTATATAAGATATATACATACATACATATATATGTATATATTTATATATAAATACATATATATACACACACACACACACATATATATATACCATATATATACATATGCACACACATACATATGTGTGTGTGTGTGTGTGTATCTATATTTCATGCTAAATTGGGCCTGTGAAGGCTCATGCAAGGTCAGTTGTTCAGAACCGGCTTTCCTTAGGCTGACAAACTTGAGAATGGCTCCCATAATATCTATGTCTACGCCATCACAAGTCCTCCATTTCAGGCAGAGCCATCTTTTCCACTTGTAAAAGGACACAGCACATCTCCATTTACTGTGTTTTGCACAGCTGCAACCATTAACAATAATGACATGATTGCTGAGACAAACATTTTCATGGTGATGCATGGGTGGGAACACTAAATCCAAACCACATTGTTTAGCTTTCAGCCCAGCAAAGGGGAAATCCCACACCCCCTAAAATAAATGGAAGAGATCAGAGTTTAGAAATATGACAGAGTTGAAAACTTAAAGCTGTATCACACAGGAAAATCCCTTGGAGAGAAAAACAACTGATAGAAAGGAGTATGTATATATTTCCAGAGTAGTTTATTAGTTTGTAAACGTCTCTAGTCCAAAGATTGAGCTCCATGGTAAATCAGAAGTGTCTCAGGCAGCGTTTGGTTGAGCTGTCACTTCTGTGCTTGGAAGGGGATTCATGGCAGCATGAAGGAGGGAGACGAAGGCCCTGAGAACTCTCCATGCTCCTTTCAGATTGACACCTGACACTGTATCCAAAGCTGCACAACTCTGATACTGATATTCCTGGTTCTCTTTTCTTCTTGTGCGATGAAAAATCACCAGGATGTTGTGCTGTGGAATTTGGCATCAAGTTGCCTTGGTGGATGGTGAATGAAGGGCCAGGTTCCAGCGACTCTCAGAGAACACAGAGCCTACATGCAGCACAGGCAGTGTGTCTAGCTTTGCTTCACACAGACGTGAAGTGAGGACTGGATTTCCAATGTGGGAAAAGCCTCTGGCACCCAACAGTGGGGAAGGAAAGTGAACTCACTGCATGGTGCCTTCTGTAGTCACTATAGCTCAAACACACTATACCCAGGGACAGAGATACACGTTGTTAGACTTTTCAGAAACTTGAGACAGGATCCAGTTCCATTTCTCACTGGAAAACAGTTTGGTGAGAAACTGAGGAGTAAGCAGGTTAGGAGAACGAACAGCTGGATCGAGGTATAGGGCTTTGTGCACCTTGACACAGGGTATGGAGGACTCAGAGGATATGGGAGATGAAATACATCAGAGGCCCAGTCTGGAAAGGTTCCTCAAAGGTCAATATTTGCTGAAGAAGCCAGTTTCTTCAGGAATGTGGAACATTCTTGAAAGGAAGCCAATGTACCACCTTATGAATTTAAAGGTTTTTACATGGTATCCATAGGATACCATAACTTTTTACATTGTGGTGTACCTACATTTCAGAGTGGAACTGCGCATGGTAGAGCGTGGGCTGTAGGAAGACTGTGGCTGTGTGTATTGTCAGAGGGTATGTGGACACTCATGGGGACAGGGCATGGAGTGTGCCGACAGTGTGCCAGGAGGCCTGAGCAGTCTGTTATGCTTTCCCCTGAGTTTGTGGCTGGTTGCTCCCAGCATTTGGCTGGAAAGTTGCTCCCCAGACCCTTTCAAAGAAGGTAACTTTCTCATTTGAGCCAAGAACATCTGGAGCTTGGCTTTTGAAGGGCATGCTCCCCTAAAAGAGGACAGGAAAGCTCTTGATTCGTTGCACAAGCAGGCCAGGGAGCATGGTGGGAAGGGCTGGTCCTGCCACAGAGATTCTAGCAGGAAAGTTCCAGTGATTGGCTGATCCTCCTTGGAGGGCCCTCTGGCACTTCCCATCAACTGTGGTCTGCAGCCAGGCACTGGAAGGTCAGCTCTTGACTGACTGTCTCCCAGGCACCGTGGCCTAACTCTTTAGGGTCTGATTTTTTTCCCAGTCTATGTCCTGGTAGTCTTTGCATGGAAGCTGTGCTGTTTCAGGCTTCATTTGTGCAAGGGGATAAAAAGTGGTGCTGATGAGCACAGTGGTTGCCAGAGCCTCTAAAACATAAACACACACACATACACAGCACACACACACATACACACGCACACGGCACACACACACGTACATGGCACACACACACACACACACACACACACACACACACACATACACGAACAGGGTGTGCACACACACACGTACACACACAGACACACATACACGGCACATACACACATGTACATGGCACACACACATGTACATGGCACAGACACACGTACACTGCACACACACACACACGCGCACACACTCAGACACACACGTACACTGCACACACACGTGCACACACACACGCTGTCATTATACCGGCTCTTGTGCGGGACTTCTTTGTCAGAGCCCATTCAGACCCACTGCTGTCATGCCTTATGGGTTTTCATTCTTGGATTATAAGAACTCTGTGAGGGGGTGCTCTCATTGTAAAAACACAGAGACGTGATTGGGAGTTCAGGCTCACTATTTAAACAATTTATTTTCTCATGAACTAACCTATCGTCCCAGAAGAACTGCCTCAATCCCTTTGGAGGGCAGTGCCACCAATTGTCCAAGGACCTCCCCCAACAAGGTTTCACCATTACATGACAAGACTGAGCACCAAGCTCTTAACACATGAACCTTGGGGGAGGGGACAAATTCAAATCACATTCAAGCCAAAGTATTGTCATCAGCACCTCATACTGGATCCCTGCCTCAGGCTGGATTATCATCTAGGTTGTAATTTCTGATTGGGTCACTGTTTTAGACTGGATCACTGCTTAAGATAGGACTACCACCTCAGGCTAGGTGACCATTTTGGACCAGATGGCTGCTTCAAATGGTTACACTCTGAGACTGGAGCATCACTTCAGAGAAGATCACCAAGTAAGACTCCATTGTATCTGCGTCTGTTCCTTTTCTCCTCTTTTGATAAACGACTGCAAGAAGTAACTGAAGGAAGGAAAGATTGAGTTTGGCTTTTGGTTTTAGAGGGCTTGGACCCATTGCTCTAGGTTGGGCTGCTGACCAATGTCTCTTGTCTTTGGTGGTAAAGCAGAAGCCATTGCTTTTTACATCATGGCCAAACAGCAAGTAGAGACAGCAAGGTCAGAACCAGGAACTAGTGTAGTCTTTAAAAGCCTCCTCAGTAGCCTGCTTCTATAAGCAGCCCTCAGAATAGTGCCACATGTAGGGACTGATTATTTAAAACGTTAGTCTGTGGGGGCCATTTCTGATTCAAATCATCAAACTGTACCACTTGAAACACCATTGCTGCTTTAGACAGGGCCCCTTTCTTAGAGATCAGATTATTCCCTCAGATAGGGTTGCCACCAGAACCTGGAGCACTGACTTTCACCTGGCGCTACCTGTGTTCATTCTTAAAAGAAACATGCAAAGACTGTGAACAGACTTTTAAATCCAAATTATAAAAAAGGTCTCCTCTTTTATAATAGTATCCGTGATGTTTTTATCAAAATTAGTCAAATGCCAGCGTGAAAAATAACTCTCTGGCTATATGGGCATGGGGCTATGAATTTTAGAACAGGTTAATTTTGTTACAATAATTTAAAAAGACATATCTCAGAAAGAGATGCCGTTGAAAAAATACAACATATTAAATGTTATCTCACAGAAGAGGGATCTTGCCCATATTTGCTGCTAAGCGAGTCTCCAGTGCGGGTAGCTAAAGTGTCTCGCTTTCCTCGCCATTACCTTTCGGTCTTTGAGCTCTTGATTTTAACTTTAGATGCAATGAAACCTCTGTCTGTTATGTAAATATTACATCAGATAAAAATGACAGGAGAAAGAGAAGACCTAGATCATGAGTGGTAGTAATACTGTTATGGCCCATTATTCTCTTTAGTGGGCTCGACAGTTGTTTCCCCCGTAAAATCTGCTCTTCTGTTGGCTCAGCTGATCTGTATCAGAACCCAAGAACGGGCCCGCCTAGTGCTTTGGGGTAAATAATATTTGGGATATAAATAATATAAATAAATGCATGCTCAAAATGTGCTGCTGACCTGACGGGGGTATGGTAACCTGAGGTTCCCAGGAAAAAGCCAAGCCTCCCTTAATAATTTCTCCAAGACTGATGGATTAGAACGTCGCGGCTGAGGAGAGTTGAAAGGCAGACCGAGGACTACATTGTTGTAGACTGTCTTTAGTCATTGGCCACCTGGATTTGTGCTACCATCCCTCCAATTACGAGAAACAAAACCTGCAGAAGCTTTGCTCTTTTGTTAGCTTCCTATTATTTTAGAGTGCGTATATGTGTTTATGTCAGCATGCGGGACTGCGCGTGTGAGTGCAGTGTGCAGGGAGTTCAGATGAAGGAGTCAGGTCCTCTGGAGCTGGGGTCGTAGACACTGTAAGCTGTTTGGTATAAGGTCTGGGAACCAACTCAGGTTCTCTGCAAGAGCAGCCCGTAGTGCTGTTAGCTGTTGCTCTATGCTTCCTGCCCCTCTAGAAGGTATTCTCCGTGGACCACGAAGCCAAGAATGTCATCAAATAACATGTAAAATTCCCTGCTTTGCTATAAGTTAAATACCTGGTGTTTCCACTAATACATTTGGTAAATATCTTAACTTAGAACTTTATTATTTTCTGTGACTACAAAGATTCATGTAAACCCATCCGTGATGGGTTATCTCATTTGGGCAGCCTAAGTCTGTGTTCCCAAGCCACAGTCCCTCATTTGACTCGGAATAAAATATTTCTTCTTCCCTTTGAGGTGGGAGTAGTGTTTTTAATCCAGAGAGAACTCTGTAGACCCACCCTTGAGAAGCCTAAACTTTAGTCTCTTTGGAATGGGGAACCTATGACTAAAAACATGTAATACTGCAGAGGCCACCATCTTACCCTGACTTTACCTCTGTTGAGCTGTGGTCTTCTTGCCGGCCTGCTCCCCACTGTCAAGCATTCTGCTGCTACTAGGAGGGTTATGGGGAACATGGAGGTTGGGTGTGGGCTGAGGAGCAGATGGGAGCAGGGTCTCAGGTTCAAAAGGGCTATAGAGGGGGTCATCGTGCGCATCACATTGACCTTTATTTCTTAATGATTCTCAGCATGCAGTCTTTAAAGTTGGCAGCTGAAGCTAAAGTGAGTGATGGCGTCATCAAGGTTCTTAATAATTGGAGAGTAAGGGAATCTACACGAAAGGAGACAAGAGAAAGCAGGAAAGAAAGAAGTGAAGGAAGGAAGGAAGGAAGATGAAGGAAAGAATGATCTCTCTGTTTTAAACAACCAAAAGGGCAAATGACTGTGGAAGAACAAAACAGATCTTGGTGGAGACCGCTGGCGATACTGTAGAGGACCCATACATGTGTTCCTTTTTTTCCCCTTTCTGACAGGACTTTCAGCGAATGAAGGAGATGCCACTCTTTTATACAGCTTGTCATCGACCGTCATTACATAGTTTAATATGATTATTTTCAGTTTGAACCCAGGGAATAGCTTCCCATCTTGTCTTAATCCAAGGTTTATAGATATCTCTTGCAGCAAGTACTATAATGAATATGACTGTCAATGGGAGCAGCTTGGGGTACTGTAAAGGGTAAGCCAATGGAAGGTCTTGAATCCACTGGACAGGCGGCCATGTTTTTCCATTTATCTGAAGTTGCACTTGACTGTGGTTCTGCGAGGTGCTGGAGCACGCCTCCTTCTGTGATGTGGAAGCACAGATAGAGCAGTAGATATTAAAGGCGCTTGTCATAATGAGCTAAATCTTTTAAAAAGAATTCCAATAAAGTTTTATTATCTGTCATCATCTTATCTGAGGACCTTGGTGGTCATTTCTATTGCTTGCATGCCTTCTTAATGCCTACTATTTTTCATTTTTGTGCAGTACTGTGTAAATATAGCAATACTAATAACATTTTGAATGTCAATTATGTCAGTTATGATGGCATTTTCTCTGTAAAAGATCCTTAAATGGAGCACTGGGGATCAAATTCTTTATCTTCGTAAGAATGGCCACATTGAAATACAGATGCTGGCTTATTAGAAAATAAAATTGTTAATATAAACTTCTTTTTGTAATTACTTTAGGCATCCTTTTTGCAAGAATTGACAATGGGAGGGGAACAAAGATATTTAGTGTTCTGTAGAAATGTCTTCATTTTCTACTTTAAAAGTAAACATTTTCTGTTTTTTTATGCTGGGCTAAAACATGCATCAAATATTTTAAGGTCTTTCTTGGTATCCGCACCAATAAAGTGTGTAGTCTTCCAATGCGTGGAAGACTGCCTGTGGGGGTTTCTTCTCTAGAAAGCAATGGACTGGAAAAGCTGCTGCTATGTGATCCAAGGGGGACAGGGTCCATCCCCAAGCTGGCTGCTTAACTCAGCAGGTGGTGGTAGCCTTAGAGGTATAAAAGATACAAGACTGAAGAAGGGTCCTGGATTCTTTCTATAAAAATTCAGAGAGCCACTTGGCAACCTCACCATCGCAGGCATCAGAAACACTTGCCCCATTGCTCTGTGTACCCTAGGTTGAGAAGCCAGACTCCAGCAGCAAGCTCATAACTCACCATGGCAGGGGCTTGGCATGGTCAAAGCTCCCCGTGACTGGATCTGTGGGATCCAGACAGCCAGAGAGCAAGAAATCAGAGGGACCTATGGACAGATCTGTAGCCAACACTGGTACCCATAGTGCCCTAGTGGTAGGGAATGTTGCACAACTGGTTTTACTAGCTGTGCCTGCTAGAATCTGACCAGGTGTCTAAATTTGGTTCTTTGTTGCTCTGATAAGACAGCAGGGCTGTGATGGGCACCAGAGCCTAGTGACCCTGGACCCTACAAGAGCTTATAGACATTTAGTGATGCAGCTGTGTACTTTTCCCAAGAGGAGAGTGAATGCATTGACACTGCTCAGAGGGCTTTGTACAGAGGTTTGATATTGGAGAATTAGAGCAAATTAGAAATTGATGAACGAGACTAGAGAATTGGAGCAATTTAATGTTGGAGATTAGAGCAGTGGTTCTTAAACTGAAAATCTAGAACTGATCACTGGTCTGAAGCAAAACAAAGGGCTTTGAAAAGTTGAAGAGAGAGGAGAAAGTAGCCAAGGCACCAGAGGTCCAGCCATTGTTGCTAAAACAGAAACTTAAGAGAAGAGCAACAGGGAGGAATAGCTAGTTCAAGAGATCAAGATAATGTATCCCAGGGTCTGTAGATGTTCAGGGATGTGGCTGTAGACTTCTAGGATGAATGTGAATGTCTGGCTTCTTTTCAGAAGGCTTTGTACATTGATGTCATGTTGGAGAATTTCAGCAATTTGGACTCTATACTATTGAGTGTAAGCCTTAGACTTTGTCACCTCTCTGGAGCAAATCAAAGTGCCCTGGATTATAAAGAGAGAAGAGACAATAGCCAAACAACCAGATGTGTCTTTAAATCATATCCTCCAATCTTGTCACACATCAGAAGATTCAGACTAGAGAGAAATCATATAAACATTTATATTGTGCTGTTCTTGTGTCTTAATGTACCTGTACATTAGAAATTTCACTCTAGAGAACCCCAGGGTATGCATAGACCTTGTCAATTCTTTGGCTAAATCTATTACATAGTGTTGCTATCATTGACATCAAAAATTTATCCAGAAGAAAAAAATCGAGAAGATGCCTTTTACTAACTTTATAAATACTCATTTTGGAGTTAAACCCTACAAAATAGCAAGAATGTGAGAAACTTTAAAGATATAACTTATGAACATGACAAGTGAATGCTTTTGAACAGCTTAGAAATGCCCAGGAGTATGCAGGAAAATCACCTTTTCAGTACTCAGGATTGTTGGAGATGTTACTTACTTCAATTTCATCGTATATAATAAAAGACGGGTACTGAAAAGATCAAGATGCAAGCCAGTGTGTTTCAAGGAGCAAAACTAATACTCAAATTTCTCATGGATTTCAGCAGAAGAGGATAGTCAGCTATAGCCGATGTGAAAATATTCTTTGGAGACATTTCATATTCCCAGTATTAGAGCTTGTTGAAGTAGAAGCACAATTTGCTGATTTAATCTGGAATAAATTCCTATTTTCCTGTTTGATAAAAAAAGTGTATGTATGTATGTTACATTAATTGAAACAATCCAGACACACACAAAAAGAAGCACAGTATCTCACTCTTATTTAGAATCTAACAGCTGATCGCATGAAAGTTGAGAGTAGAGTAGTCCTTTCCAGAAGCTGGGGAGTGTAGAAAGCAGGAGAGATGGGGGAAAGTTGATAAATGTGTACCTGACTATAGTTAGAAGCATTTTAGATGATTTTAGATAGCAACAATGTGTATTTCAAACCATCAAAGGAACAGAACTGGAAAAGAGCTCGATGTTTGAGGGGTGGAGATGAATTACTTTGATTTGAACATTTTCCTACACATACATGTATTAAAACATTACATGGTAATGTAGTTACATGGTAACGTAATGTTTATGTCAATTAAAAAACACTTGAAAGAGAGGACATATAATGCAAAAAAGTGTCCACATATCTTAAATAGCAATTTGGCTTCTCTGTCATTTACATGAAGAAGCTATCATTTGTACTGCTCAAAATAGAAAATCAATGGAAATGAGTTTTCCTTTTATTTCTATTTATGCATTTGGATTTGTAAACATCCCTGACAGAGTGTTTAGTAAATAAGATATGAAGCAGGGATTGGAGAGAGAGGATTCAACAGCTAAGAGCATTGACTATTCTTCCAGAGAAGCCAGGTTTGATTCTTGGAACCCACTTGTTAGCTCACAACCTCTGTTGACTTCAGTTACAGGGGATTCAATACCCTCTTCTGGCTTCTGTGGGCACCAGGCACACAATACACATGCAGGCAAAACACTCACACACATAAAACATGTTTTTTAAAAACAGAAAGCAAATAATGCTATACTACCCTCCCATCTTTCATAATTTGAATCCTGCCCTCATCACATTTTATGTATCCATTCACCCATTAATGAGCATCTAGGTGGTTTCTAATTTCTGGCTACTATGACGATCAGCAACGAACATAGATGAGTGTGTATCTCTGTAGCTGGATGTAGAGACCTTTGGGCACATGCCCGAGAGTGGTATAGCAGAATTTTTGGGTAGATCTAATCTCAACATCTGAAGGAACTTCTAGACTGATTTCTATAGTGGCTGAACAATTTGAAATTCCCAGTAGCATGGAGTCAGTGTACCTCTTCCCTGCATTCTTGCCAGGACGTGCTGTCATTTGTTTTCTTGATCTTGGCCATTCTCACTGGGGTAAAATAAAATTTCAAAATAGTTTTAATTTGAATTTCCCTGATAACTAAGGATGTTGAATATTTCAAAGTGTTTCTCAGCTATTTGTATTTTATCTTTTGAGGACTCTATTTCTAAAACTATTTTTAAATGGGATATTTGTGGATTTTTTTTTTTATGCTCAGTGTTTTGAGTTCTTTGTAAAATCTAGATATTGAACCCCTGTCAAGTGTGTAATTGGTAAAGATTTTTCTCATTCTATTGATTACCTTTTTGCTTCTATGATTGTGCTGCTTCTTGTACAGAAGCTCGTAGATACATAAGGTCCCATTTATCAATCGTTGGTCTTAATGCTTGTGCTGTCAGCGTCCTGCTCAGAAAGCCCTCTGCTGTGCCAATTCGTTCAATTGTGTTCCCTGTTTTCTCTTATATTGAGCTGGGAATATTTGATCTTATGTTGGAGCCCTTGATCTATTTGGGATTGAGTTTTGTGCAAAGTAATTGGTGATGGATTTATTTTAATTCTTCTCCATGCATCTATCTAGTTTGATAGATTTGTTGAACATTTGTTGAAAATGGATCTTTTCTTCAGGGTGTATTTTAAGCTTCTTTGTCAAAAATTGGATGTCTGTAGGTATGTGGCATTACGCCTGGGTCTTCAATTCGACCGTATTGATCAATGTGATTTTTTTATTCTCATACTAAGCTGTTCTTCATACCGCAGCTCTATAGTATAATTTTAAATCTGGGATGGTGGTACCTTAAAAAGTTTTTTTTATTATTCAGGATTGTTTTAGCTCTTCTGAGCATTTTGTGTTTCCATACAAAGCTAAGGTTTATTTTTCAATTTTTGTTAAGAATTGTGTTGGAATTTCTAATGAATGGTGACTCCTTCTAAAATCTCTGTCCCTAGAAGTTTAAGGTTGTATGGGCTTGTAGCTGCAGTGCATCAGAACAGCCACAATGAGGAGCAAGCTAGGTGCTGAGAGCAAGCCAAGCCATGTCTGCGGTAACACTGCTACACAGCCTTTATTGTGTATCTCTACTGGCCCTGCAAACAGTGAAGGGAATAAAAGTGCCACTGAGCCTCTCCTCTCTCCTATCCTTTTTTGGACATTTTCTCCTCTCCACCAATCAACAATCACATGTTTAATACAACTTTCTTAATAAAAGCCTGTTTTCTTAAAAGGTGATTTTATATCTTCATTCACACTAACTTATCAATGAATTATAATTTCACCTTAAGAAGTAAAGACACAAAACCTATCTAACTTTGTTTTCAAGGTGTGTTTTGAAGTCTTTCTTTCCTTATGGACAGGACAACAAAGGAGTAAGTAGCCCGTGTCCAGCGCTTTGCTTTGCTCTACTGACGATGCGTACGGCAGCACAGTGCAGTGTGAGTCACCACACCGTTCACCACAGAGCCGCAGGTGTAGTGTGGACAGCGCAGCATGTCAGTGTGCAGTTCTGCAGTTCAGGTCAATAAAGCGCAGTACAGTTGTGACAGTGTATTCTTAGAGAGACAGTAAGGTGCGGTCATTTCAAGTAAAGCTGCACAGTGTGGCACACGCGTTGTAATGCAGCATAGTACAACATTCTGGCACAAAACCCCACTCTGCACAATGTAGCATAGTACAAAAGACAACTCTTGATAGGTGACTATTGTCATCTTGAGCAAAGAGTGGCAAGTAGCGTTTTGGTTCCTTTTTGTTTTAGATTTATTCATTTTTATTTTGTGCGTATGGGTGTTTTGCCTGCATGCCTGTGTAGGCATCACATGCACGCTGCCCAGGTAGCTAGGAGAGGATATCAGATTCTCTAAAGCTGGAGTTACAGATGGTTTTGAGCCACAATGTGGGTGCTGAGAATCAAATTTGGGCCCCCTGAGAGAGCAGCCGGTGCTCTAAACCCCTGAGCCATCTCTCCAGGTCCTCTTTTTTATTGTTTTAAAATTTACTTATCTTTTAATGCCTTTTAAATCCACTTTGAAATCAGCTCTTTGAAGTAGAGAGATGACTCAGTGGCTGAGGATACTTGCTGCCTTTGCAGAGGCTCTAGGTTCCATTTCCAGCACCCAGGTCAGGTGGTTCACAACCACCTGTAATTTCAGTTCCAGATGATCAGATGCCCCCTTTTGGCCTCTGGTGGCACTGCAGTTTTATGGTGCACATACAGACGGGCAGGCATATGCATATAGTTTTTGAAAAATCAATAAATTTTTATTCACTTACTTATTTATTTTATTTTTTGGTTTTTCGAGACAGGGTTTCTCTGTTGTAACTCTGACTGTTCTGGAACTTGCTCTGTAGACCAGGCTGCCCTGGAACTCACAGAGATCCACCTGCCTTTGCCTCCCTAGTGCTGGGTTAAAGACAGGCGCCACCACCACATAGCAATAAATTGTAAAAAGAGCTCTATTTGTAAATAACAAACCTACCACATAATATAACAGTGCAACTGACACCACAGTGAATTTTAGAATGCCTTTCAGCACACCAACAGAAAGCTCTGCATCTCTAAAGCCGACATAACCCTTTCCTTTTTCCTATCCACCCTTTATAAACACAAATACAGTCCTTACCTCTTTAGATTTATGTGTTTTTGACATTTCACAGAACTGGAATCCTATAACATGTGACCTTTGGTGAGTGGCTTCTTTCACCTCCGAACATTTCCAAGTCCACCCGTTGGCAGTCAAGTCTCCATTGTGTTTATTTCTGAGCTGCAGTGCGTGCACACACCACACACCACATTTGGCTTGCCTCGTAACCTTCAGTTGGTGGCCATTTGTGTTAGGAGCAGTGTTGCTGCGTCTGCTACCTGCAAGGTTTTCTGTAGACATATTTTATTTTCTGGCATACATGCCTAGAGAAGCGCCAGCGGATCTGATGGAAACTCTCCCTAACTCTAAGAAAAACTTCCCGGCTGTTTTCCAAAGTGAGTTCACCAATTTTCATTCTTACCACAAGTGAATAAGGATTTCAGTTCCTATTTTTTTATAGGAAATATTCTCTATAATGTGAACACATAATATAAGATCTAAGAGTAAAAACCAGTATGGAAATAATGAGTAAGTCTCCAGGGTTTTTGTTAGTGTGTGAGCCACGAGCATGTATTGGCTTGAATGTGCATGTAGGTGCATGTGCACATGCGTGAATGTGTGTGTGGAGGCCAGACACAGATTTTGGTTGTTTTCCTTAGTCATTCTCTATCTTTGTTATTTATTTATTTATTTATTTATTTATTTATTTATTTATTTATTTATTTATTTATTTATTAATTATTTTGAGACAGGGTCTCAAGTGTCTCACTGTGTAGCCCTGGCTGGCCTGGAACTCACTTCACAGACAAGGCTGGTGTCATAGTCACATATTCACCTGCCTCTACCTCCTAAAAGCATCTCCTGTGCTTAAAGGTGTACACTACCATGCCTGGCCCTCCATCGTGTATTTTGAGACAGGATCTCTCACTGAATCCAGAGCACACCAATTTGGCTAGAGAGGCTGGCCAATGAGCTCCTCTATTCCACCAGTCTCCTCTCTCGCTTCAGTATCACCACGCTGACTTTGATGTGTGTGCTGAGGACAGAAACTCGGGTAAAGATCAAGCACTTCACCAACTGCGTGATCTCCCTAACGCCCAAGACTCCAGATTTTAACTTTGGGGTCCCTAGTATTTCTCCCTAAAGGTTACTGTTAATTGCTTGAGAACTTATGGAAATACCTTAAGCCTATATAAGCAAATATAAACTTTCCCAAAGAATGCAGATGGGAAATATTTTGCCATTCTACCTCTTGCTTGTTTTATATAAGACAGGTGGGAACTATCAGCACCTAACTCCCGTCACACGCTATTTCACTGCTATGTGTCTGTTGCAGTTTGGATGTATCACTTGCTTAGAGATTCCCTATTTATGAATGCATAGGTAGTTTTTGAACTTTTGTACATACAAATAACACCGCTGTGTGCACCATTGAACATCGGTGTCATTGTGTCTTTCTGTGATTATTTCCTTAGCATTCCCTTTTTGTTAATGAGAATTAGGACTTCAGGTCAGGAGCCCTGCTGCAAGTGCCCTGTGATGAAGTATAGCTGTCAGAGTCCATCTGGGTACTCAGGCTTCAGACTTCTGCAGATGCCCTGGGGCTATCTGTTCTGTGGGGCAGCAACCTTGCCTGGCCTTCTAGTGGATGTAGCGTAGTCCACAATGCAGCGCAGATCCGTGGTATCAGCAACTCTTCATCAATCTGCTGAGACCAAAGCCAACTCTCCAAACAAACATTTCCTGCACGAACATTGTGTTTGTTATATTTTCCTCATTTGTTTATGATGACTGTGTCAGCCACACTGATTTACATAAACACAGCCAGTTTTGGGATGTTACACTCTCCACAGAAGTAGCTGAGTACAAACAGCATTCCTGAGTTTTCATTTGTATTGTCTAAACATAGCAGATGTTGATAGAGTGAGCCAATAAGAAAGTATAACAAAGACAGTCATTCTTGGAGTGGGTGGTGTAATTAAAATGCATTCCAGATTGACACAATGATACAACATTAGTGGAATGGATTGCTTAGATGTCATAATTTGGCTCCTATAGAATCCTAGAGCAAGAATCCTAAAGCCAAGCTTGAGTCCCATTTTGCCAGTTTGCAGACCATAACTGCAGAGAATGCTTACGTGTGTGTTTGCACATAAGTCGGTTTTATCCTCGCTCCCTCATGTCTGCTTAGTGATGCACATTTGCACAGAGGCCACAGCCTCAACTGTGGATGTGTCAGTGTGCATATGGCTTCTGTTCTTCCCATGGACCATGTTCCCTATGGACAATGTTCTTCCAGGCCTAACATGGGACATTGACCCAAATGACAAATTTGGTGTATTTCATCCCAATCTTATAAAAGAAAATATAAATCCTATTTAAAGAACACAGAGGACTAGGCCTTATGTCATCTCACCTATAGTAGGTTCATGTACTTGAGGAAATTATCAACCAGCCTCTGGGAACTGGCTCGCACTGCAAATAAGAATATCATAGCCAAAAAGGAGTTCGATATTTCACCACGCATTTATTTATTTATTTATTTATGCATGGTGAGAAGATACCATTTTATTGTACCGAGTGTTCCTGTGAGTTTATGAATAATATAAGATATTTTAAATCTGTTTTATTTTAAGTCAGTCTTAGAAGTGATTCATCCTTCTGTAGTTCAAGCATTCTATGGCATAAATCACAAAGAATTCCATAACAATATGAATTAAAGCTTTGATATAATTTTAGTAGAAACTCAGGTTTTTTCTTGTTCCTCAATAGCATTACATCACCCATATGGATCACCTAATTGACTTTTTTCTAGAGTTCTGGGACTATTATTGTACTAAAAAGTTAAACTTTAAAATGACTGGAGCATAATGAAAAGTCAGAGCGCACAAGGTTTGGTGATCATGGTGGTGTGTGTAAAACTAGCAGTCGGCAGGTGGGGTTAGGAGAATCAAAAGTTCAAGGACAGCCTTGGCATAGTGAGTTAGAGCCAGCCTGGACACAGGCTACAGCATCTCAAATGAACAAACAAACAAACATACAAAACTAAGAGAGAGAAAAATCAGTGTAGTTCTGAGATGTAATATTTAAATACTTTAGTGCTAAACAATCATAGTTTGTCCAAGGCCTGAAGTCGGGCAGCAGATGCACTGGGAATCAACCTTTCAAACTGAACTTTTTCCAAATTTAATCAAGTTTTAGATGAAATACATTTTTATTACTTTCAACTTTGTGTTTTTAATACACATTTCCCTTTTGTTGAAATAGGTTGCTTTTTCATACAGCGTATCCTGATAACAGATCCCCTCCCTATGCTCCTCCCAGTCCCTCTCATCCAGATCAACTCCCTTTCAGTCTCTCATTAGAAAGAATAAGCTTCTGAGAGATAGTGAAAAATATGACAAAATAAAATATAGTAAGATAAAACAAAAGCTATCACATTGAAATTGGACAAGACAAACAAACAGAAGGAAAAAAAACCCAAGAGAAGTCACAAGAATCAGAGACCTACATATTCACACACTCAGGAATCCCACAAAATAACTAAATTGGAACCTGTTCAGGGCCTGTGCATGCTGCTTCAGTCTCTGTGAGTTCATGTGAGTTCCCTGAACTCTGAGGCAAGAAATTTGATGCAGACATGCCTTAATGCTGAGTGTTCCAAGGTCCCTCATTCTCTGCATAATATCTGGCTGTGGGTCTCTTTACGTGTTCCCGTCTTCTGCGGGAGGAAGCTTTTCTGATGACAGCCGAACAAGGCACTGATCTATGAGTGTAGCATAAAATCATCAGGAGTTATCTTATCACAAGCCGTATTTGGTTTTACCCTAGGTACTTGGGCTATCTAGTCTCAGGTTCTTGATCATCCAAGCAGTGTTGGGCATGGGTTCCGTCTAGCGGAGTGGGCCTTAAGTCAAATCAAATACTGGTTGGTTACTCCCATGAGCTTTGTGCTAACATGCTATCGCCCTAGCATATCTTGCATGCAGGACACCATTGTAGATCAAAGGTTTTGTGGTTTATGTTTTCTTTACATTTTCTTTTGGATAGCATGCAGAGTACCTTCCTGTACCAAAGACACTAGAACACAGGGGTAAAGGCTCTATGTATGCACCAGCTTGACGTCTCTACGTTCAATGAGTCATGTGGGTGTTGGCTTCATCAGTGGGGTTTTGCTGTTAGTTTGTGGAGAGCAACCTAATGTCTTGGCAATAGGCTGGGTTGTTTGAGGATTCCCATTGGACCCCTCTGGTGACAATTCAATTAGATGTCAGCCAATCCTGGTACTTAAAGCGTCTTTTGAAGACTAGAGACAGTCATTTGGCACTCTGCCCCCCTCCCCATTACTTGGTGATTTTATTTAGATTTCTTTCAATAAATAAATAAATAAATAAATATATATATATATATATTTTTAGGAAGCATCTATTGGATTAGATTTCCATAAAATGCTCCTTAATTCCTGCTGTCTCTCCACATATTTCTTTTCCCCTCTGCCCCCAGTTGGATCTTCTCATTGTAGACCTCTTCACTCATCCATAAACTAGCTCTTCTATTTTCCTTTCCTAATGAGATCTAGCTGTATCCTCTAGACATTTATTCTACATCTACCCTCGGTGGTTCTATCGATTATAGTTTGATTATCACTGACTTACCAGCTAATATCCAGATATAAGTGAATACATACCATATTTGTTCTTCTGGGTCTGGGTTATCTCACTTAGGATGATTTTTTTCTAATTCCATTCATTTACCTGAAAATGTCATGATGTCATTTTTTAAAAAATGGCTTAGTACTCCGTTCTTCTGTCGAGGGACATCTAGGTTGTTTCCATTTCTGGATATTGTGAATAGAACAGCAATGAACATGGATGAGCAAGTGTCCTTGTGGTAGGATGAAGCATCCTTTGGGTATATGCCCAAGAGTGAAATAGCTGGATCTTGAGGTAGATGGATTGCCGTCTTCCCGAGGAACTGCCACGCTGATTTCCGTATCAGCTCTATGAGTTTGTACTCCAACCAGCAATGTGTGAGTGTTCCCCTTACTTCACATCCTTGCCAACATGAGATGTCTTTTGTTTCATTCATCTTGGTCATTCTGATTGGTAGATAAAATCTCAAAGTAGTTTTGATGTGCATCTCCTTGATGGCTAAAGATGTTGAACATTACTAAGTATTTCTCAGTTACTTGAGATTCCTCCATTGTGAATTATCTATTTGGATCTTTACCCCATTTTAAAAATTGAATTTTTTTGATATCTAGTTTCTCGATTTCAACCTATAGTTTGGATATTAGCCCCTTATTTAATGTGTAGCTGGTAAAATTTTTTCCCATTCTAAATAGGCTGCCATTTCATCTGAATGATATATCCTGTCCTGTGCAGAAGCTTCTCAGTTTCATGAGATCCTATTTATTAATTGTTGATATTAGTGCTTGTGCTAACAGAAAGTCTTTTTTTTTTTTTGGTGTGTGTGCCAGAGAGTCCAAAATTATCCATCAATTTCTCTTCTATCAAGTTTAGAGTATCTGGTTTAATGTTTTATGTTGCGGTCTTTGATCCATGTGGAGCTGAGTTTTGTGCAGGGTAATACGTATGGATCTGTTTGCATTCTTCTACATGCAGCTATCCAGTTTGATGAGCAGCGTTTGTTGAAAATGCCAGACCCCAGCAGAGGGAACCAGCTACATGGCAAGCACCGTCCTGGACAGTGGAACCCTGAGCACAGCACTTCATCCCGTGGGTTTTTATTGATACCTGAGCTCATCAGGTGTTCTACTGAGAACACACATTCAAATCACGAGGAATCAAACATCTTTTACATAAAGCCAACACCTGCAGAGAATACAAAATGCCAAGACCTAGGCCCAGGCCTATTTTGTCAGATATTAAAATGGTTACACCAGCTTGTTTCTTAGGTCTAATTGCTTGGAATATCTTTTCCAACTTTTTACCCTGAGGTAATGTTAAGGTATGTTTTTTGTATACAGCAGAAGGATGAATCCTGTTTTCACATCCATTGTGTTAGTCTGTGTCTTTTATTGGGGAATCGAGACCATTGACGTTGAGAGGTACAATGACCATTATTATTGATCAGTGCTTATTGGTTCCTATTATTTTGTTGTCGGTGTTGTTGTTGATGATAGTGAGGGGTGTGTGTGTGTGTGTGTGTGTGTGTGTGTGTGTATGTGTGTGTGTGTGTGTATTCCCTTCTCTTGATTTTGCTGGTCTGGGATTTTTTAATCCTGTAGTGAGACGCTTTGTCAAGAATGTTACGCTGTGCAGCCTTCTTTGTGGCTACATGTTGCTTGGACTTCTGGGGACAGCTTGGGGGTAACTAAGAGAGTGTGTTCAGTTGGAAAAGTCAGTTGGTGACAGGTAGGCAGGCAGAAACAAGGCTCACATGAAGATAGTTCATTCCAGAGAAGAAGAAAGAAGGCAGATAGTTACTGGGAAGCCTCAGACAGAGAAGAGTTACTGAGATAACTAGGACAGAAAACTGGGATAGATGATATTAATTATTAGTGCAGTTCTCCAGGCTCAGACAGATAAAGACAGCCAGAGGGGGCTGTAAAAGTTTCTGCTGTGGAAGTTTATTTTTAGTTGTGTTTAAAATAATTGTTTTTGTGCATTGTTGGAAAAAGGGATGCATAGGCCTTGGCCTTTTGTATTGTCTGCAGGTGTTGGATTCCTGTGGTGGGTGTTTGATTGCTTATGATCTGCACCTGAGGAGTTCTGAGTGAGTAAAAACATCTGGGCTCAGATGCTCTGGGTTCCATTGTTCAGTTAGGCACCGGCTAAGATGGTGGTTCCTTCTATTGAGATCCACAGGGCTTCCACCTATGAGAGCCTTGTTTCTCCTGGTGAGCAACACAGAGGCCTACAGCTACAAATGGCATACCAATGTGGGGCACAACTTCACACTAGCTAATCCAACATGGAGACAAGGAAGAAAAATAAACTCCAGTTCTCACAGAGTCTGGTAAAGTGTGCTCAGGGATGCTACCAGAGGACAGAGATTAAGGTATTAGTTGAAGGCTCCTGAAGGAAGAGGAGAGAGAGAAAGGAAATAACACTCTGAAGAGAAAAGGCTGTGAAATTAATAAATAAATGAAAAAACTCCAAGGTGAGAGCCACAGAATGGAGGCCCTTAAAGATAAAGAATTCAGCTGGGAGCAGGAAAAAGCAAGGTTCTTACTGCTTTTCCGGATCATGGAATCGACACTCCCTCCCACCACTGGTGGTAGCAAACTGTTTCAAAAACTGAGTTTTCTGATAGCTTTGTTGTATGTGTGTGAAGTTCAAGATGTTGTGTTTGAGATCTATGGAAGGGGTTGTTTGTTTCCCCTTAGTGGTGGTGAAAAAGAATGCCAAACAGCCAGAATGTTTCAACTGGAGATTCTTCTAACTGGTCCAGGAACCCCTGCTGTTGTGGAAGCTGCAGTTTAGAGTCAAAAAGTTGCTTAGTTAAACTGAACATTTTTTTTTTTCCTCCAAACCTGACTACAAGTGGTCCAGGAACTGGCGATGGTGATAAAAACTCCACCCACAAGGGGACCCTTACTGCAGACAAAGTGACCAGTTATTTTTCCAGCAAACCAGACTCTATTTTAAAACCTGGAAAGTGTTTCCTCAGGGTCAGCACACAGTCTTCCAGGACTGGCTGAGATAGTATCTCGTGCTGGCAGCCAAACTTGGTATTATGAGAGTCACCCAGGTGGTACTAGTTTTGAAGGCATGAAGAGGTGTTTGGCGAGCAGCTGAGGCTTGGTACTATGAGAGGCCAGAAGAGGCCATTGGTAAGCGAGCAGCCTCAGTAGTAGTTGAAGGCCCAGATGAAGGGGTCATGCAAAGAAGTTGAGGCTTGGCACCATGAAGAGAGCCCAGGAAAGGCTATTGGTGAAAGTGCAGCCCAGTTCCAGCAAGGGACCCCAGTGTTCTGAAGATGCCAGTACCATGGGATGATCACCAAGAACAGCAGCAGCAATGAGGTGGATCCAGCCGGAGCCTGGAGGATAAACTGTGTGTGCTTCAGAGGACAGAGCCGGGTCCAAGGCCTTTGGAGGATCCCAGAAGATCGTAAGTGAATGCCAGATAATTGGGCATTGATAATGTTTTTCTGCTGTCCAGAGATGTTGTGAAAAACTTGATAAGATGTTTGGTTCCATTTGGTCCTGTGCATTAGCAACTCATGATTATTCCTCTTGTAAATAGTTTTACTGGCGTAGTGTTAAATTGTGTTGTAAAGGTAAAGCAATTTTTTTATATACAGAGTAGGGGAATTGTTGTGGATGCTTATTTTTAGTTGTGTTTAAAATAATTGTTTTTGTGTACTGTTGGAAAAAGGGATTCATAGGCCTTGGCATTTTGTATTGTCTGCAGGTGTTGGATTTCTGTGGGGGAATGTTTGATTGCTTATGATCTGCACCTGAGGAGTTCTGAATGCATAAAAACACCTGAGCTCAGATGCTCTGGGTTCCGCTGTCCAGTTAGGCACTGGTTGTGATGGTGATTCCCTCTGCTAAGATCTGGCAGATCTTCTATTTATGAAAAATGCCCGCATGTCTTCCTTGCTGGGCTGCCCCAGAAGCAATGTACTACTATAAGTTTCATCCTCTCTCTCTTCTCCTTTCTAACCTTCTAGAGCTAAAGGGGGTTTTGAAAAGTTACAAGTTAGGAATCTTTTTCAGTAACAGCCCACAGCTGAGAAAGAGGAACAGGGGGGCAGAGTCCGGTTACCAGTGAAAGGTAACAGTTACTAAAGGCTTCAAAGCTTAGATACAGCACTTTAAGAAAATATTTAACAATCCTCTGTGTTTCCATGGATGTAATGAACCTTTTTAGGTTTGAGTTTTCCTTGTAGCTCCTTTGTAAGGCTGGCTTTGTAGATAGATACTGCTCAAATTTGGTTTTATCATGGAATGTCTTGTTTTCTTCATCTATGGTGACTGAAGGTTTTGCTGGGTATAATAGTCTAGGCTGTGTCCTCTTCATGTCTACAGCAATCTGTTTATGACCCTCTGGCTTTTAAGTCTATATTGAGAAGTCAGGTATAATTCAAATAGGTCTTCCTCTATATGCCATTTGTTCTTCTTTCCTTGTAGTTTTTCATATTTTTTCTTTGTTATGTACATTTAGTGTTTTGATTATTATGTGCTATGGAAAATTTCTTTTTTTCTTTTTTTTTTTTTTTTTTTTGGCTCAGTCTGTTTTATGCCTCTTTTACCTTGATAGGCATCTCTTTCTTTAGGTTAGGGAAATTTCCTTCATGATTTTGTTAAAGATTTTGGGCTTCTTCTCCTTCCTCAATTGCTATTATTCTCACCTTTGGTCTTTGCATAGTGCCTCAAATTTCCTGGATGTTTTGTGTCAGGAGTTTTTTTTTTTAAAATATATATCATTATATTTGACTGTTGTATCCATTTACTCTATTGTGTTTTCAGTGCCTGAGAGTCTCTCATTTATCTTTGTAATCTGATAGTGAAGCTTTCCTTTGTGGTTCCTCTTTGGGTTCCTAAATTTTTCATTTCTAGATTTCTGTCATTTTGGATTTTGAACAGTTTTATTTATTGCCTTCCACTGTTTGTGTTTTCATAGACTTTTTAAGAGGACTTTTCATTTCCTCTTTAAGGACATCTAACATATTCATACAGGCAGTTCTAAGCATTTGTCGTATGCTTCACCTATGTTGTAATACTCGGGGCCTGCTTGGTATGGTCACTGAGCTCAAGTGGTGACGTAGTGTTCTGGCTGTTATTAGTTGTGTTTTACTCTGGCATCAAGGCATCTGGGAATTGAAGATTGTAATTCCAGGTGCTGATATCTGGTCTTGCCTTTGTTGAGTGGATGTTTTCTTCCTTTGTTTCCTCTCTGGTTCTTAGTAGTGGCTATGTGTTACTTCTTCTGTGTTCCTGTTAAGTGTGGCCACTGGGGGTTCCAGGCAAAACGTGGTTCTGGGTATTGGGGCTTAAGATTTAATGGGAATGGATTGACAGGGGGTGATAGGATCCACCAGAGACTGGAAAACAGAGAGTTCCACCAGGGTTTGCTTAGTTCCCTGAAAATCGGGCAGAGAATAAGGAGAGGCCACAGCAGAATGCCTTCCACAGACCTGAGGGATTAGACTTGAAGGAATAGAGGGAGAGGTGAAGAAATGCAGTTAGCCTACTTTGTTCCCTGGTCTGGGTGGCCTGTGGGTTCCCAATGAGTGTCTGGAACAGAGCAAGGAGCAGCAGGAGGAAAGTCAGGTGGGGGAAGATCTATGTGGTCTAATAGGAACGGGAGTGGGAAGACTCAGCAGGTGGTCTGCTGCAGAGCTAGGGGTGAGACTGCAGACTTTTGAGGAGCTGAGGGAGAGCTGAAGATCTGGAGTTAGCCACCTGTTTTCCTGGTCAGAGTAGCCTGTGGGTTCCCAGAGTGTTTGCTGGAGTTAGGGGCTGAGACAAAGCAATGAGTTGCAGGAGGGTAATGTTTGGAGGGGTAGATCTGTGTGTCTACCAGATGGGAGGAGTGCGGGAAGAAAGGCTACAGGAGTGTTCTGCTGCAGAGTCAGGGAGGAGACTGGAGGACTGGATTTGCAGGACCAGAGAAAGAGGTGAAGGTCTGTAGTAAGCGTATTTGCTGCCCTGGCCAGAGTTGGTTTAGAAGAAATTTTTACAGGCTTTAAGATTAGCACACAAGGGTCAAGACTGTGGGTAAGCAGTGGCAGAGGTTGCCTGGCCTCTGTTGTGCGTAGTTAGAAATTTATCTGAGGCTTAGATTGTGGCCAAATCGAAACTTGTTTGTGTAAAAGAACAATTGCAACAAGAAAGGGAGATGCAGTTAGAATCCTTCATGTTAGCACCTTCTGGGAAGTAAATCAGAAAAGTGAGAGGATAAAATTGAGATATTGGTTTCTGCTTCTTAAGGCTTGAGAGCTGGAAGGAAAAGGGAGCACAAGTTAGATCCTGGAGCCCATGGGAAGATTCAGAGAGGGAGGAGGAGGAGGAGGAAGGGAGGGAGGGAGAGGGAGGGGAGGAGGAGGAGGAAGGGAGGGAGGGAGAGGGAGGGGGAGGAGGAGGAGGAGGAGGAGGAGGAGGAAGGGAGGGAGGGAGGGGGAGGAGGAGGAAGAGAGGAAGGGAGGGAGGGAGAGGAGGAGGAGGAGGAGGAGGAGGAGGAGGAGGAGGAGGAGGAGGAGGAGGAAGCGAACATCATAAAAGCAATAGAAGGCAACCCTTCTATTGGTCTGACCTTTAATAGGAAGAGAGGAGAAATCTATGCTCCAGCATGCAGATGGAGGCCTTAACAGTGGTGCAGAGGAAGAACCTGTGACAATCAGGGAACTTTCAGTACCGGAGCTGCTGGAATTGGGAGCGGGTGCTTAAACAAGCAATACAAGAGGGCCTGTCCCAGCATGGCCTGTGAGGCCGTGGAATAGGAGCAGATGCGGTCAGCCTGGCTGCTGTGGAGGCAGAAAAAGTGAGGGATGTGACCACTCATCCTTCCTTAAGGCAAAGGCTGCACAGCCTGAATCAGTCCCTAATGGACTGGCTTATCAAAGCCATCAGGAGCCCTGAGTTATTTCCATCTGAAGTCCCCATAAGTGTCTGGCGATGGAAAGCAATAGAAAAGGCACAGACACTACTGGAGAAGTTGCGTACGGACGCCAGTGCACTGCACCAGAGAGAACTATGCGCCCAGGAGAATTTAGGAGAAAGTTGACTCAACAGAGACCTGGAGAATGGCATTAGTGGCTTTGATGAGGAGCTATGGTGGTACAGGATTTTTATGAAGTAAGACAGGCTTTGGAAGACCTGAATGACCTAGGCTCAATATGAATTGAGTCTGTAAGGTGAACACGGGAGGAGATGAGGGGAAGGGTAAGCAGGAGGTGCGTCCTACCCAAGCCACCCAAAGACAAACGTGGCAAGGTTCCTGTCAAGCTGGAGTCCCTAAGGATAAAAATTGGTAGAAAGCCAAACTGTGTGCTAAGGAGTTTATAGAAGGCCTTAGAGCCTGAGGGGCAGTTCACAAAAGATGTCCATGATAGAACAGTGCAGGTGAAGATAATCAAGTCTGTCCCAGGGGTGGATAATTATCACCCCCAGACTAAGGGTGTATTTCCCTCCAGCAAAAGGTCATGCTAAGGGCGGAGACGGCTATGGGTGGAGATGGTTTGCCCATCCAGGTTGTGGTGAAAGGAGAGCTACAGCTAAGTGTCCACAAAGGGCCTCCGACGGAGGCAGCCAGCAGGTGCGGCAGGGGAGAGCAAGACCGAGTTTACCTTTGGCCCTGAGCAGGTCTGAGCAGGTTAAGTCAGGTCACTGAGTTTATCAGGTATAGAGAAATGTAGGGATGCCCCATAGAAAAGCTCCAGGACATAGAAGTGTAACGGCTCAGCGGATTATAGGGAGCTAATTAACTTAGCACCTTCTATTCATGCTTTGTACGGAACCTTGGTCTGTGGAGGATGCAACTGATGCAGATGGACAAAATCTTTTTACGCTGTATTAGACCTTGCTTATGTTTCTCTTTAGTATTTCCTTACTTGTGAGCTTCTGGGATTACCTGACATTGCTGAGAACAGATGACAGCAAACTTTCAGAGTCCTTCATCAAGTTATCTCTGTAACATCACTATTCGTGAACGGTTCCGGATGTTGCTTTGTCCTGCCCATCTGCTGGAAAAGGTTTTGTTTTATAGATGACATAGTGCTAATCTCTGAGCAATTTGCAGATTTGGAAAGCCATTAAAGAGACGTAAAGGGGCACCTAATTCTGCACAAGGTGCAAGGGCCCAGACACAGTGTAAAATTCTTGCGGTATTATGGTCTGGTAAAATGCATATGATACATGGCAATGTTATTGACAAAATTCTTCAGCAGTCTGTGCCTGTAAATATAAAGAAGCTATAGGCATTTTGGGGACTACGGATATAGGCAGATTTTCATAACCCATCTTGCCTATACTGTCCATCCTCTATACAACATGATAAAGAGTGTTATATGTGGTTGATACAGAATGGCCCAAGAGGCTTTTGAACAGGCTAAAATCCTTGTAGGACAGGCTAAACAGCTGTCTGCCTCACTACCCAAGTGTCCCTTCCTGTTAGAAGTCACTGGGAGTTTAGAAGGCTACAGCTGGGGGCTATAGAAAAAGCCACCTGAGCAAATTAGTCCAATAGGGATTTGGTGTCTGTCAGTGAGAAGAGCAGAAGCTCGGTACACTGTACCAACACAGCAACTATGAGAGGATGATAAAGCAATGCAACAGGTGAAGTCTATAGCCAGTCCTACCCTACTGTCTGTAAAAGCAGCTCAACCAATAAAGGGCTGGATTGAAGGCCTCCTGGCCAAACTGCTTTCTGGCGTGGCACAGAATCAAGCCCTCCAATGATGACTTGCATAGTTACAGCAATGAGGTGTGGTGCATGCAAGCCCCATCACCAGCGCTATGCAGGCTGTCCTAGGACCAGTGTCCTTTGAGGCCACTGAGCATCTCCTAGTTAGTAACTGAACTAACAGATAAAGACTTCAAATCCAAAATTACCTGACATGGGTTGAAAAGAACACTCTCAGAGGCCATAATGCTATTGAATAAAATCGCAGTGCCAGGGTTGGGCTACCTTCCTGTGATTTATTGGCCCAGGTAGTCCTTAAATCCCCTTATGAAGGTTATTGATGCTATTGTTGGTTATACGCCAGAACAAGACAGTAAGACCCTATTGCTGAAGACACAAGCCATGTGCATGCTTTGACTATAGGACAGGAAGAAATTAAGCTGGGACTGAACTGGAAACTCCCACCCTGGTGGCTGGCTTCCATAGTGATAGAGTGGGGCCATGTGGGCTGCTGATGGAGAACTGCCACCCGCATTCCTGCTTGGCTATGGCCCGTGTGCTAAAATATTGACACCAGAAAGGACATCCCTGCTTGTACAGTAGTGGTTTGGCTATCATGGGTAAGACCAGCAGTCTTCTAATGGATTTAAGGCCCACTCTACAGGAGAGAGTTCAAGTCTGGTACTGTAAGTCAGAACAAAAAGCTGGGGCGGTCATAGGTCCCAGTGGGGAAGCAAGTTCTTTGATATTTCCAGATGGGTGTGATGTGCCTATCAAATTGCCTTCTAAACATGTGTGTTCCCATCCATAGATCCAATAGGAGCTGGGTCTCAGGAACCCTCCTCCCATCCTCGGTAGAATTTTAACTGGCTCGGTCTTGTGCATCTTAATACATCTGTTATGAGTTGCTGCATGCAAGAGCCACGTGATGTCCAGAACTCAGCATTCCAAAGCTCTCCTCACCAGCCCTTAAACATATTCTGCCAGCCTCTTTAACCTCTCCCCCAGGCTAACGTTCTCTGAGCCACGTAATGAAGGACAATGAGAGCGAACTGAGCACTGGCAGGCGTGGATTAATACATTGCTCTCTGCTCTTAATTGTCACAGTGCTAGTGGCTTCGAGTTCCTGCTGACTTGACTTCCTCCCAATGGCAAACTGTATGAAGTACTGAAAAGGAGATACTGAATCTCCAAGAGTGATAACACAATTGTCTCCTTAATGGTCTATCAGTTCTTACTGAGCATAAAATCGCTTGGTATACACATTTAAATTTCCGCACCTTGCTTATTAGATATTAACATAGTGCCACCCTCATATTGACTGCTTTCATGTTATAATCTTGTCCTCTTGCTTTTCTACACTGTTTGAAGTGAGTTTCTTATAGATCGCATGTAGATGAATGTTGTTTAAAATATTTGCCTTTATTTGTTCATACGCTAGAGGCTAAATCTGTTGTTTTATTTTTTGGGTTTCTGCTTATTCTCTGTGTTTCTGTCTGTCCATTGCTGTGATGAAACACCACGACCAAAGCAACTTGGAGAGGAAAGGGTGTATTTTGCTTATGCTTCCGCACTGCAGTTCCTAAAGGGTTTTTCTTTCCAAAAGGGTGTGTAGCTGTTTTCTGCTGTCTGGGCACTTAAAGCCTGCACTCATTCCTAAAAGCTGTATCTAAGCTTTGAAGCCCCTTGTAACTGTTACTTTTTCACTCATAACTGGACTCCTAACAGAACTCCACCCCTCTCAGGTCAACTTCTCTCGGCAGTTACTAAGAAAGATCCTAAAAGGTAACCTTTTAAAAGCCCCAGTTAATTCCTCTTTATTTGATCTTTATTTCTGCATGCTTTCCAATCAGTTCTGGGGCTCACTTTTTCCTGACACCAACTAACCCTAATGCTCACTCTTCCCCTGTCTTTGTGCCAACTGTTGTTTCCAATGGACACTCTCTCTTATATACCTCCCTCCAAGTTGTTCCCAGAAGTCCAAGCAGCATGTTAAGGAAGGCTTCACAGCACAAAAACTCCTGGCAAAGGGTTAATTTACAGCAATTCACTATCAAAAGAAGTCAGGATAGGAACTCAAGCAGGGCAGGAACCTGGAGGCAAGAGCTGATGCAGAGGCCATGGAGGGGTGCTGCTTACTGACTTGATCTTCATGGCCTGCTCAGCCTGCTTTCTTATTGAAATCAAGGACTCTTATTGAACCTAGGACTACCAACCCAACAGTAGCACCACTCCCAATGGGCTGGGCCCTCCCTCATCAATTACTAATTACAAAAATGCCCTACAGGCTTGTCTACAGCCTGATCTTATGGAGACATTTCCTCAACTGGAGCTTCCTCCTCTCTGATGACTCTAACTTGTGCCAAGTTGACATCAAATTACCCAGTGTAGTTCCCTTTCTCTGCTACCTAGTTGTCCTTGGCTGACAGCATGATAGGGACTTTATTATATGACTATCACTAGGTCTCCTCTGTCAGGAAGCTGGTGGAAGAAAGGAATACTTCATTAGTGCCAAATTCCCAATCCCCTGCCACAGCCTTGACTGTCACTCTTGTGTTGGTTCCGTCTTACAGCTCTGGGAGGGTAAGGCTCCTAACCCGGCCTTGATTGTCATGGGAATTAATGTTCTCCAGAAGTAGGCCCCCAAGTTTTTACGAATTTTCTTTTGTTGTGGGAGCATTGCACTGAGTTTGCTAAGGCGAGCTAAGACAAGTGTGAAGGTACTTAGCAGAGTCACTTGAAAGTTAAACTTGGCCCAGCAGGTGAAGGCTGCTTTGCTCTGTGGCAGGTGTGATAATCAAAGCTCTTGGGGAAAGGTGGGACCTGACAGGTGACCCTAGAGAATTCATAGCTCACATTAAGTGGTGATGAGTTTAAGGGACTTTTCCCAGACAAGAGCATTGGTAGATTTCCTACAGCGTCACATTGAGTGGCTGCTTTGAGCACACAGGAGAAAGAAAGCCTGCTGGCTTAGCAGTTCAAGTTTCAGGGAGTCACTGTGGTAACAAATACTGTTGTAAAGTATACACAGGGAAGTATTACTATGTGTTCACTGGTGACAACAGCTCTCCTGTGGAAAGAAGTGTTATGAAGACCAGGCTGTCTGTTGATGTCTCCTAACAATTATTAATGTGCTTTTGAGTCCGACTTTTCCATTGTAATGCTGTTCTAGTTGGTTAGAAGTGGAAACTATTATTTTTGAATCGAAACCATAGCACAAACATTTAGTAATTCAAAATTTATAAATTTTGAATAAAGAATAAGATCTCCTTAAAGTAACTCTAGAAGCGCAGATTGTTATAGAAGTTTCGGCTCTTTTGGCTCAGAACTAAAACCTATGCTTCACCTTGCGAGGCAGCTCTGAAACAGTAGATGGTCTCCGTCACTGCCTCCACCATTGTATCTGCCAATGAAGAACTTATTTTTTGGCAAATAAAGATCTTGGTGCCCTCTCCAGGTCTGTGACGTGGAACTGAGCTTGCTGGCCTCCCTGGCCTGGCCTAGCCTGGCCTTGTTGAAGAGCTTGACAAGTAGTTTCTGAGTGGACGGCTGGGAGAGACCTGTGGTTCCATACTGTCAAAGAAACAGGAAGACTGGCTTTATTTCAATGTGGCCCTCAAAAATCAGGCTGGATTTCAGAGGAGTGAAGATTTGTTTAAATTCAGGATCCAACAGTTACTTTCACAGTAAGACCTGAGATTTGAAAATAGCTATTGATTTCTATGTGATCTTAAGGCACAGCACTAATAGGGCATTATGCCATCAACAATCTCTCTCTCTCTCTCTCTCTCACACACACACACACACACACACACACACCTGTACTTATGGATTTTACCTCCTTGGACATAAACAATCATTGATAGAAAATACTAGAACAAAATTCTGTTTATACTAAATATGTACACACTTTTTATTAGCACTATTTTTTAAAAATTACATTATAACAAATATTTATGTAAAATTTACATTGTTGGAGTGTGGTGGAGAACACTTGGAATGTTAACACATGGGAGGTTGAGTCAGGAGAATCATAATTTCAAAACCAGTCTGAGATCAAAACACCAACAAATGAAATATCCAGAGATAAAATATATGGGAAAACACACATAGATTATGCACAAATAATATGCCAGTTTATATAAAAGACCCAAGTATCTGTGATCAGATACTGTAAATAATCTAGAATGATTCCTGCAGTTACCCATGTAGGCCAGAAGAAGGCTCTGGAGTCTTTTGGATCTGGACCTATAGGCAGTTGTCAGTTACACTATATTGGTGCTAGGAACAGAATAGTGTGGTGGTTTAAATGAAGTGTCCCCCAACATCTTCTGCATACTTGGTCCCCAGTTGGAAGTGCTATTTGGGTAGGTTTAGCAGCTATTACTTTGCTGGAATAAGTATGTCACTAGAAGTAGGCTCTGAGGGGTTAAAGATTGGCAAAGTTCAAAATGTGAACTCTCAGCTTCCTGCTTCTGCTACCTCGGGGATCATACACTCAAATAAACTCTTTTATAAGTTACTTTGGTCATGGTGTTTTATTACAGCAATAGAAAAGTAACTAATACAAACAGCAAGCGCTCTTAAACAGCACCGAGCCATCTCTCTAGTTTCATATACACATGTAGAATATGCATGTACTAGTTCCCCTCTTAGCTTTCATCTGTGTATCACCATTTGTGGTGTCCTGTTGGAGTGTGTGCCACAGAAACCTTTGGCATTTCCTTGTATAGCTTTCTCCTGGTGATGTTAAGATGTGCTGCAGAGCAAGCACCCATCCGGTCTGTGTTTGTTCGTACTGAGCATAACGTCATGTGAGAGAGTGGTTCAATTTGAAAGATGCTTGCTGTGAAGTGGCACAAAGATGGCTATCCCCTGAGAGGAAACAGGAGAAAGTATGTTTTGAGCTTTGTACATTGCTGTCCAGACAAAAGCCGAGAATCTGTTACTAGGAAAGAAAGGAAAAGAGAAAGGCTACTGGGCTGACCATCAACATGTCCGGTCCTCACCACTGATGCGTGTGTTTGTTTGCTCACTTGTCTTGTTAGAATTACAACACAGTGAAGTCCTGTATGCTTGGTTGTCCTTTGCTCGGCGCAGTGGAGGACTGGGATACCTGTGAACTTGCTTTTATGGCCTTATAATTCAGCCAAGGTGGGAGCATTATTTGTTTGAACAACTGTATGTTCACAACAGATTGAAAAAAAAATCGTAGTGATACATACATATTCTCGGAGAAACAGTAATTGCTAAATTAAATGGAAAGAAATGGATGCAGGAGCGGACAGTGAAGTCAGTAAGGATGTCCTGCTAAGGCCTGTCCCTGAAGTTCTTGACAGCCACACAACCCAGAAGTGTGCAAGATCCTTGGAGACCCTCACTGCAGGACGGGGTTGGAAATAAGATGCCCACGTCATCACTGTGATGATCTCGTGAACTTCTGATCTGTCCACTGAAGATGTTGTTTAGCTAATATCATCTAGATCTTCCGCTTTATCTTTGAGTCCTGACACTCTGTCTTCTGCTTGATTTATTCTGCCTGGAAGGCTTTCCTTTGAGATTTCTAGTTGGGTTATTGAGTTTTTCAAATATGTGTTCATTTCAGCTTGAGTTCACGTCACTGTTCCTCTCTTTATTGAATTCCATTCTCAATTCCTGGATTGTCTGAATTACTTTCATCAGCTTTGTGTTTTCTTGGGCATCATTCAGATGTTTAATTTGTTGAAGCACATAAGCTGTTTCTTGAATTGTTTGATGAAGTTTATGATTTTTCTCTCAAATTCTGTATTCTGGGGTTCATCTAAGTAATTTTCATTGGCAGACATTTCTGCAGATCTAGTGGGTATTTGTGGGGGAATACTGCCTTGGTTTCCTTATTATTGGTATTTTTGCAATGAGACCTGGACACGTGGACTGTTATTGTTGGTTCTGTGTCTGTTGTAGACATAGCATGTTGGGGCAGAAGAGAGGACGAGTGGGTTGATTGGGCCAAGAAGTTGGAATGGTTTAGGTGGAAGGAAGTCGGGAGGACACAGCAGACTGGACTGGTGTGTAAGTTGTGTGTCCCAGTCAAGGCTTAGAGTTTGGGAATAGGTATTGGAGGCTTATGTCTTCTGCCAGAAATCATGGACATTAATTATAAAGAAAAAGGGATCAATTTGGCTCAAACTGTTGAGGATCAAGTCCATGATCAATTTATCCTCTTCTTTTGGACCTTTAGTGGCAGAGTTCATCATGTTAGGATCCTGTTGTAGAACAACATTTTTTTTAAGTGGAACAAAAGGATTTTGAGATTATAACTTTATGACAATATTTCTCTCTTACTTTTCCTCCCTCCAAACACTCTAATATATCTCTCCCCACTTCCCTTCTAATTCACTGCACTGATTCATTGCTTTCATTGTTATTGCATGCTTATATGTATATAAATAAATATTCCTAAATACAGCCTGTTTGGTAAGTATAATGCTACCTATATTCATGTTTTCAGAGCTTACCGGTTGGCACTGGACAACAAATTAGTGTGTTCATTCCAGGAGAAGGCCATCAATCCCATTCCCAGCTTTCCTCAGTTGCCAACAGTTCTTTGTGTAGGATTGAGGACTTGTGGTCTTTCTACCCTCCCCCCACACACTGAGTAGTTTGGCATATTCACTGGTGTCCTCTTTAGTCACCTCATGTTTGGGCAGTCATGCTGGTGAGACTTTCTGGGTATAGCTTCTGATATTACTAGGAGACACAGTATCACAGCAAAGTCCACAATCCTGTAGTTCTTAAAACCTTTCTGCTCTTTTTTCCACCTAAAACACAGGCCTTAGGCTTGGGAGTGTTCTATAGATATGTCTATCAGGCATTCTGCTGGGCTCTACAACTTTACATTTTGATTAGTTGTGGTTTTCTGTAGTGGTCTCTGTCCCTTGCAAAGAGAAGTTTCATGGATGAGAAGTAAATGCTACACTTATTGGACAAATCCTTTATGGAATGTTAGGGACTGTGCAGATTTAGTAAATTAGTGATTGCATATTCTCTTCCAATAACCATGACTTCACTAGCACTAAGGTTCAGTACCTGGTATGATCTCTTGTTGAGAGGATTTTAAGTACAACTAGAGAGCAGTTGGTTACTACCAAGTTATGTGTGCCACTAGTGTACCCTTAATGTTATCATGTCATGCTGGTTCTTGATATGGTTCATGGGTGTCATAGCTGGGTAGGATTCTTGGTTTCTTCTCTCCTTTGGAAGCTTTCATGGTACCTTTGGATATCATGAAAAGGAGCCTGTAGGGAGCAGATAGAAAAAACATGTTTCACTTCATTATCATGAAGCAAAAGAGAGAGAATGGAACTAGAGCCCAGCAGGCCTTTTTAAGGCCTCCTTCAATGATCCAAGCATGCTGTTGTAAGATTCTACTGCTGAAGATTTCTGTACTCCCAAAAGCACCCACTTAGGTATCAAACATTTACCTTTTAGACTTTGGGGTGAACTTTATGACCCAAATTCTTACTAGCTTATGAATAGGAAAAAGATCTCACTCTGTAAAGGCCTTCATGCTTTATTGATTTAAATTTGATGCAGTGTCATGGAAAGATTCCCTCCCCGAGTGCTTCTGCATTGCTCTTGGCATATTCATTCACCAGCAGAGGGAGCCATGCTAATTAATTTGATAGCTTCACTAGTCTTATGCAGCTGCTAGGAGTAGAGAGGGAAATAGGGAAGATGACATCATTTACTTGGGTTTCAGAACATGAAAGTTGAAAACATGATATTTTCCAAGGAGAGCCTCCAGGTAGGATAAAGTTAGGGGCCATATACTGACAATTCCTAAACAACTGAAATAAGTTTTTTGTTTGTTTGTTTTTGTTTCTTTCAAGACAGGGTTTCCCTGTTGTAACTCTGGCTGTCCTGGAACTCACTCTGTAGACCAGGCTGGCCTTGAACTCACAGAGATCTGCCTGCCTCTGCCTCCCGCGTGCTGGGATTAAAGGTGTGTACCACCACCGTCCGGCCGAAATAAGTATTTTTAAGTAAAGAATTATAAAGGGGCTGGGTAGATGGCTCAGTGGATATATTGCTTGCTTCATGAGTATGAATGCAGGAGTTTGAAGCCCAGCACGCATGTACAAGCTGAGTGGGGTGAGCAGCTCATCTGTATGCCCATTGGTAGGCAGATGACAACAGGGGATCCCTGGGACAAGCTAAATAGATGAGATGAATCTTGGATCTTGGGGTTCAGTAAGAGACCCTGCCTTAGTAAACAAAGTTGATAGGGATGAAAGAAAATGCCTGATGTCAACCTCTGGTGTCCACATACACATGCATACATGTGTACACATATCCCCACACATGTGTTCCCCCCAAGAGAACATGCAAACTAACACACATACAAAACACACATGCACACATACAAATTATTCAAAGTTAAGATAAATAATGTATTCAATCTTGTGAAAGGTAAGGTCCTGAATATAATAAAATATTTACTTTAGAAACTCTTAAGAACTGTGTCTTACTCCCAGCACTCAGGAGGCAGAGGCAGGCAGATCTCTGTGAGTTCGAGGCCAGCCTAGTCTACAGAGTGAGTTTCAAGACAGCCAGAGTTAAAACAGGGAAACCCTCCCTCAAAAAACAAAACACAAAAGAAACAAAAAAAGCACTAAATGTCTTCTTTTTGTTCTGTATCCTATCAAGAGATGTTATCCTAACTTATAAATAATCAGGCATTTATTATCTTTAAGTCCTGTTTGGAGTAAACTGCATGAATGAGTCACACAGGGCTCACGTGCTTTGCTTAGCGGCCCATGCTTGGACTTACTCTCGTGTAAGGCTGTGGTCGTGTCTGATGCTGGCCATCTGCCTGAGGCAAGACTGATTTTTAAGAACTAGTTTCAGCACCAGAACTTAAACAGGCTCAGAACTTCTTGTTTGTTTATAAAGAACAGACCCTTTCAATCATTTTGCCTCTGAGTGGAAGCACAAGATAAACACACTTGTTAAAATAAAGGAAAAAAAAACCCTGAATAATTTGAAATGCCACTTCAGGGATTGGCACACAGAAGAAAACCAAACTGCATATTCTTTACTAAGGTTGATGATAGTGAAAATATTTGCATGATGTCATTTGGAGCTTATTCTGAACTTAGGGGTTCCCTTCCATAGTATAACCACATTTTCCATCTTCGACTGCGGCCTCTCGTTTCCCCCTTACACTAATATGTATCAGCAACTACCTGAGTAGTTTCATTTCATCATTAGTTCAGGTTTTCATGGATTCAGTTCTCATGATGGCTATGAGACATACTTTAGAGAAGGCAAGTGGTAGAAGAAGAACAATGTTTGTTTTTCAAATAGATTCACTTCTTGAGTCTGGCCATCCTCTTACAACGTCTTGGCAGAGGAAGTGATGTAAGTCAGGTTGAATTTTCTTCTACAATGTTATAATTGATGATTTGTTTCTTAAGGTTTAGTGTCTCTGAATAAAAGGAATACTCTGTGTACCATTTGCTTAAACTATAGATATCTGCTACACAGTTTTCCCTGTATGCAAAATCGTAAGGGGTCTATAGCGCTTTTTGTATCTCGTGAATACAAAAGAACTTTGGAAATAGGGCGATAACTGGGGTGAGCTCGACGTAGGGAGTCAGGGAACCTGAAGTGAGGATGACAGCCACGTGGGCACATAGAAGGGTAATGAGGTTCCATGAGCCCTAGGCTGCTGAACAATAGTCAGAATTAAAGATGAAGCATGCGAGAGGGGTGACATTTATACCAGATAGTGAACAATAGGAGCTCCACGTAAATGACCCCACAACAATATTAATTTGACAGCCACTTATCAACGAAAGTGCCTTTGTGGGGACCTTAAGATCCATGCAGGAAGATAGAGGATCATGCAGATCAAGACTATAACTAGAGTTGTGAGGGCTAGTGTTAACTGTCAACTTCACAGAATCTGTAATCATCTAGGAGAAAAGTGTATAGGCACACCTAAAGAATTGCCTAGGTTAAAGTTAGTCTCTGACAATATCTATAAGGGATTATCTTGATTACCTTAACTGATATAGAAAGATCCCTCTGAACTATGGGTGAGACCTTCCCCTGAGTAGAGAACCCTGGTCACTATACTATTGAGAGATCACACTGAGCACTAGCGTGCAAACATTCTGTTTCTTAGTGTAGATGCAATGAGACCATCTGTTTCTAGCATCTGCTTATTGACTTTCCTGCTCGGTGGTAGCCTGTAACTTGAACTTTGAGCCATAAGCTATTTCTTACTTAAGTTACTTTTCCCATGGCATTGAACCACAACAGGAAAATAAACTAAATCAGAGGGGCCATTTTTGAAAAGGAAGAACTGCACCCAAGTTGTAGGCTTCCAACTGTATGCCTCTAAATGTAGAAGCAGACCTATTTAAACCCACGTGCTCTTGACTACAATAATGTTTGGCTTTGGTCTTACTATCAGCACCTTCTTACAATCCAAGACCCGGGAGGATCCAGTGCCGTATGTACCTTAAAGACTAGGTTGACAAATCTTTAATTGTTGGCAAAAAGGTCCACTAGACTGTTCCCAACCATCAAAGATTATTACAAAAGCTATTGATTATCTCTCACAACTTGATGGTAAGACTCTGCTGCTGAAGACACTTACTTATGTCATTGAATAGAGAGGAACTGAGATCTGGTACCAAACTTGAAACTTTACCCTTACTGACTAGCATTCATGATGCTGGAAAGTACTTTGCGCGCTATCAGAGGATAAACAGTCTCATCCGGCTACCAGTTCTTTGACCTGTGACATTGATGTGCCTGCAAGATAATGCTGGTGCAACAGTGGCACAAGTGTTATGGGAGTAAACAACCACTTTTGATTGATTTTTAAGGCCCGTTCCATGAGATGGAATCTATATATGACACTGCTAACGTGTCCAAAACACCTGAGACTAGATAGGTCATAGGCCCAGCAAAAAGCCTAGACTATTGTTCTGCTAAATGACCATAGCAATAAAATGACTCCTAATGAGGCACTGCTATAGAACATTGCTATCGGTGAGGGTTGCATCATACAACCCTCATCAGAGAAGCTTCTTAACACAGAGACCCAGAACTGGGCAATGTGCAGGGAGTGAAAGGCTTTGGAGAAATCAGTCCTCCTCCCAAGGCTCCAGGATCTGTGTGGAAGAGGAGACAGAAAGATGGTAAGAGTCAGGGGTGACGAATGATTCCAAGGGAACTGTTTTCTAGACACAACAGGGCTGGCACACATATAAACTCACAGAGACTGAAAAACCACGCACAAGACCTGTACAGGTTTAACTCAGACAAAGTTTCATCATCGAGAATGGACACAAAGTCTCACCCCTAATCAAGAAACTATTTGCGATCGATACCATCTGGGAAAGGTTAAAAGAGTTGTCTCCAACTGAGTGACATTGAGTATATCAGCCACAGACAACAAAGCAGACCCCAAATGTTTAGGTATGTGGCACTATGTCCAGGTCTTCAGTTGATTAACACATCTGGTATTATGCCAATACCCTGTTTTTATTTTAAATCACAGCTGTGTAATACAATTTGAAATGTGGGATGGTGATACTTCCAGAAATCTTTTGTTATTCAGGCTTATTTTAACTCTGTCTTACTTGTGTTTCCATGTGAAATTAAAGATCATTATTTTCTGTTTCTGTGAAGAATTGTATTGGAATTTTTATGGGGATTGCTTTGAAACTGTAGATTACTTTCTGTAAGATGGCCATTTTAACAGTATTAACTTTAGTAAAGTTAACTCTATGAGCATGGGAGATCTTTCCATCTTCTAATCCCTTCTTCAATTTTTTCCTTCAATGTCTTAAAATTTTAGATTATACAAGTCCTTAATTAGAATTGTCTCAGGATTTTTTTCCTGAGGCCATTGTAAACGTTGCTGTTCCCCTGATTTTTTTCTCAATCCATTGTCATTTTTATATAGAAAGCTACTGATTTTTGTGTGTAAATTTTATACCCTGCTACGTTGCTGAAATTGTTTATCTGCTCTAGGAGTTTCCTGGTGGAGTCTTTCGGGTATTTTACATATGAAATCATATCATCTTCAAATACAGGTGTTTTGGCTTCTTTCTTTTCTGTTTGTATCCTCTTGATCTCTTTCAGTTGTCTTATTGCTCTAGCAAAGACTTCAAGTGCTACAGTGAGTGGGTATTGAGAAAGTAGACATCCTTGCTTTGTTCTGATTTTAGTGGAAATGTTTTGAGTTTCTCTCCATTTAAGATGAAGTTGGTTGTGGGCTTATAGTAAATTACTTTTATTATGTTGAAATATATCCCTTGTATTCCTAGTCTTTCCAGTATTTTTTTTTTTAACACAAATGGATATTGGATGTTTTTCAAAGGCCTGTTCTGCATCTAATGAGATGATCATGAGTTGTTTTTTAAATTTTTGTCTTTTAGACTGTTTATGTGGAGGCTATGTTTGTTTGCCTGCTTATTTATTTATTTATATTGAAAAATCCTTGTACCACTTAGATGAAGCTATTTTGATCAAGTTGAATAATCTTTTTGGTATGTTCTTGAATTTAGTTTGTAAGTACTCTATTGAGAATTTTTTCATCAATGCTCATAAAAATATTGCTCTTTAATTTTCTTTTTTGCTTACTCTTGGTGTGATATTAATATCAGGGTAATAGTAGTTCCATAAAAAGTTAGGAAATATTCCTTCAGTTTCTATCTAGGGAGGAATGTGAGGAACATTGGCATGAGTTCTCCTCTGAAGATCTGGTATAATTCTGAGCTGAGCTTATCTTAACTTTTTCAGTTTGGAGATTTTAAATTACTGCTTCTGTTTCACTGGGGATTTGTTTAAATCATTTATTTCATTACACGCATACACACATTCACCCAGTATATATATTGAAATAAAGAGAGAATCCAGAAATAAACGCAGATTAGTCACCAGTCTTTAAAAAGGCACTCAGTGCACAAGTAGACTAGGGATAGGGTCTCCAGTAATCTTCTGCGAGAACACTGGTTATCTACTGGAGAGAGAAGGAAACGGAACTTTTATCCTATCAACAAACACAACCGTAAACTAACTGGAAACCAAAATCTGAGATCTGAAATTGGAGAACTAGAAGAGATCCAAGAAACAAACTCATTGAATAATTTGATCTTGATAATTTTTTTTTTGATATGGGATCAAACACAAAGATAAAAGAAAACAAGTAGGATCGACTCAAACTTCAAAAGTTTAATACAATGAGGGAACAGTAAAATGAGAAGATGGCCTGTAGAATATTATTCAGTTAAGAGGTTAATGTGCAAAGTACACAAAATTCATAAAAATGCAAATAGGGCCTTTTTTTTTTCTAGAGCAGAGGACATGAATGGATGTTGCTCCAAAGAAGGCATACAAACATCAACAAGTGCTCTATATCACTAATTATCAGGCGAGCACAAAGCAAAGCCACAAGTGATTGGTAGGGACGTGTGTGGAAAAGAGACGACTGTATACTGTTGGTGTATGTGCAAATTTGTATAACCATTGTGTAAAACATGTGAGTGTCCTCAAAAGAAAATAGTGCTACCATGTGACCCTCTAACCCCTCTACTGGTTATCTATGCAAAGGACACAGGATCAATGTGACTAACAGAAATCAACACACCCTCCTTTGATGCAGCGTTAGTCACAGTAGCAGAAAGAGGAACAGCCTGCGCATTTGTCAGTAGACGGCTGGATTCACACGCCTGCTGTACATGCACAATGATGTGTACTCAGTGTTAGAAAAGAGGAGATTCTATATCTGGAAAATCATGCATGAACCTGAAGGAAGCCAGACGTAGAGAGAAATATTGAATGATTTCACTTATTCATAGACTTTAAAGAAGAACTTACCGAAACAGAGTAGAGAGCAGCTAGTAGGAGCCAGGGAGTGTGAGAAATGGAGAGATGTTGGACTGAATATATGAACATGCAGATGTGAACACATCAGGGATCTAATATTGATCACAGTGACTATAGTCATCAAAGCTGAGCCAAATCCTTGAGATTTGTGCAGATACCAAATCCCAGTTGTTCTTTACACATGCACACACACAAAAGGGAGTTATGCTAGTTAACAAATATATCCATTAGCCTGATTGTGGTAATCATTTTAAAATGTGCATGTGTTTATAGTAAATGGGTTGCACACCTTCAGTATATGAGTTTGTCAGTCATACCCCGTAAACCTGGAGAAATAGAATAAACGCCTTATTAGAAAACATAGGGTCAAAGAAGACAGTAAGTCACTGTCCCTTGGGGTCTGTGGACTCTTCCTACTTCTCTTCTACTCTTTTACTCTCCCTCCCCATTCTCAGTGTGGGGTGGGAACAGTGCAAGGCCTAGTGCATGCTAGCAAGCACTCTATTATTGAGTTCTTGGGTTTTGAAACAGGGTCTCTTTATTACCTTGCGCTTGCCTTGAACACACTCTGGGGCTCAGACTGGCCTCAAAATCATGATTCTCCTGCTTTTATTATCCAAGTGCTGTTACTATAGGCATGTGTCACCAGGTCCAGCCACAGTCCCCACCCATAAAGACTTTAGTTGGGTGGTTGGGGAGGATTAAAAAGCATTCTTCAAGCACATGCTAAGGACCTGCCCCATTTCTAGCACTCTACTGGCTGTTCCTCCCTTTGGGTAGATAGGAAGGCTGTGGTTGCTTTCTCGGAGCTTGCATACACCTCATGCAGCTAATCCCAAGAGATGTGTTTCCCTTGAGCTGATTACTTCATCTTGTGCAGCAGTAAGGACTCCGCTCATGTCATTTGTGTTTTTTCTCTCCATCCCATTTCTTAACAGGCTCTGACATTTATACTCTAATCTTAATTTTGTGAAGCCCCCAAAATGTCCATGGAACACATTCGCATAATATCACCATGATCAGAAAAGGCCAAGCCTCCACGAGACATTAGGTCTGTCCACATATTCATGTCCTACCGTATTCCATCTATGCTAGTAGACTCTGGGGTTCTTCCCTCGGCGGCCCTGGGGGTGTGGACAAAGACCTCACTGTAGGGAGTCTGAGTTTCAGATTTTGCACTGTGAAATTTGGTGTAGATTAGTGACATGATGGGAAGGCCAGTTGGTTGGTCACAATGAGCAAGCAAACCGGGTCTTGTAGAGCCCGCTTTCAAGGCTCAGTCCTCCCAAGTACACCGACTCAGCAACAGCATGCCAGCCACCACAGAGTCCTATTCATAAACCCATGTTTTTGGAAGGAAGGTCCAGAGGCTCTGAAAGTCAGCGTGGAGACAGTGACACCATAATGGTCTTTATTATGCCAGACTAGGCCGACACCTCCTAAATCATCAAGGCAACAAGTACATTTTCCACTTAGGAGGAGTCTTCTTTCTTTCCAAAGCTGGATGACTGGGAGGTGTGAGGAATGCACATTCCTCAGAGTGACAGTGTGGGTGGAATAAAGGCCCACATGACTCCCATTTTATTTTATTTTGTTTATTTTTCACAACAGTAGTTGAGTGCATTAATTTTTATAAGGCACAGACAGGGCCAAGCTTACAAACAGGCATCCCTTGCTGTGGCTAGGCTGATTAAAACCTGAGGAATATCTCAGGACATCCTACCCCAAGGTCTCTTGTTGAGCAGACATTCTCATTTTATGGTGGCCTTTTCGTGCAAATCAAGGGCCACATTGAGACATGTCAGTTTACTAAGACTGTAGAACATTTTATCATAGGCTGGTGAAGAGCAGGAGATTTTCCTGTAAAGGTTTGTTGGGTGAGACTGGTAAATTCAGTTTGAGGATGGGGGTAGAAAGAAGCAAGTGATGGGGACTTGCTAGGAAGCGCCTGGAATGCTAATGGATGGAGATGTGAGCCCACTTGCCTATGTGTGTACGTGTGTGCAGGTTATGACCGATGCATGCATCCATTCATGTATATATATACACATGTACACATGTGTATGTGAATATGTGTGTACCTATACATGTGTGTGCATATTTGTGTTCACATATGCAGAATAATTGAGGTGGGGTGGTTCTGAGTGAAGTGTGGTAATTGTATCAGACTACCATTCAAAATGTTTAGATGCATGTTCCAGCGTGAATAATTAAAATTTTTATTTGTATACATAAACCACCTAAAACAAACCACACACACACACACACACTCCAGGAAGTAGGGGAATAGTAGTTAGAACATTCTTAATGATAACCAGATCACCCACGTTGCCCCTCTTCTCTTATTTTTTATGAAGTGGTATTTACCTATGTAGCTCTTGATTCTTCTCCCTTATCATTGCAAGTGCTGGGACTACAAGCATGCACCACCACATTCAGCTCCAAGGTGTATTTTAGGTGTGGAAAATTTCCACAGAATTTTGGCTTTTTTTTTTTTTAAAACATGAAATGGAGGCTAGTCTTGGCTAGGGGAGACCAGAAAAACAACTTTCTAAGCATGGAACTTGGCCTTGGCCTGTCAGGGAGAGGCTTTGTTTTCTACTGGCTGTGGTTTTCTGCATTTATAGTTTCCTGTGTCTTGAAACAGCTGCATCACTGCAATCCTGGTGTGGTCCTTAAGAGAAAGATAAATCCATGCTGAGATTAATGATGATGCACAAACACTTCAAATCTAGAAGGATCCCAAACTGCAATGTAAACTTCCTAGAAGGGTTGAGACACAGCAGGTGTCTTTTGAAACCTTAGAGATGGACAGGTGGAACAGGAGTGTGAATTGGCATCTGCTTAACAACAGTAGTATGTGCAGCAGTGTGTCTTTGGATTGTATGGTCAGGGACAGAAAGCTCCACTGACTCTGTGTGTGTGTGTGTGTAGGCTTGCGAGGTATGTGTGCCCACACACATGTGTGTGTGTTTGTTAGACCTTTGATAATATTCTAGTTCAGGAACTCAGAACAAATAAATTGTCTTCAGTCTTACAGATAAGGATTGGATGCTAATGTTGAACGAGGACCTGCTCATTATAACATGTTTGGTGGATGGATGGATAAGCGAGTGGACACGCCTTCCAGGCCCTCCTGGGCAGGTGCATAGCTATGGGCAGGAGGAGATGAGGCAGGACCCCACTTCCCCCCTCCCTTGCTCAGGATTATTTCTCTGCTTCTCCAATTCAGCAAATACCTTCCATCTTGGGGTATCATCTTGGGGTATACTGTCTGCTTGGGGTTGCTTTTGTTCAAGGACTGGATCTTCCAGGTCATTGACCAAGTGCTAGTGTGTAAAATGTGCTTGTTTTCATGATAGCATGTCCCAATTTGAAATTATATTCTGTCTTTCTCTGTATGTTGGTTATCGAGTGTCTCTCCAACTAGAATAGGAGCTACTTGAGTCAGGCTGCTTTATTCCCTGTGACAGCAATGGTCTATCGGGTCCAAGGATCACCGACCCAGAAGATTTCCCCAGAGAGGACAACAGCAGGAAGTGCCTTGCTGAGGGTCAGTGTGACCACCCTACAGCATCTCCTGTATCCTGTCCTAGGTCAACCCCAGACCTATGAACCCTGGGCTGGCCCTAGAGTCTAGCCTGAGGCCCAGGAGATTCTCTGTGACAAGGAATGGATGGCTAACCGTGTGTGAGATGCTTGGATGCCTCTACCTTGGCAAAGGCTCTGTGTGTGGGTCGGAGAGTTCCTTTCCCTACTTGTGTGAACAGCAGGCAGAATGTATTTAGAATCTGATCTGGCCCATGTGGTAGAAGGCCCAGAGGCATATGTAGAGCTGCCATTTTGCCTAATTAAATGGAACTTGCCCTTTAGAGAGACTTCTGATTAGGTTGGGGCATTTTGATGTGTTGGGGCTTAGGATTTTTGAAACTTTGTTTTTCTTGTTCAGATAGAATTTGATGTGAGCTACGACTTTTCAAATAGCACTGAAACTGTTTTTTTCTTTTTTCCCACTTGAAGAGTCAACAGGATGAGGGCAGCTTCTTCAAACGGAGGCAGAACTATACAGAACCAGCCTTCAAGAACTTAACAATCTTTAGGCAACAGACACGGTAGGAGAAGCCACAAAACCTGGGTCTTGGCAGGACAGTGTTTCCCAGGTAGAGGGAGGAGAAGGAGATTCTGGGTAGAGGAAACTTCAAGAGCTGTCAACACAGCCTGAAGGTGAAAACCAAGGACCTATCCTGCTGCAGACAGAGCCTGGGGAGTCTATCCCTACCCTGCCCAAGAGATGATCTCATTTGCTACAGAAGGAAGGCTTGGGTCATCCATCCTAAGGAAGACCTCCCAGGAAAAGCTAGGCTCTGCTGGAATTCACATAGCAGCACATCTTTCTTCTGAGTCATTCCCACAAGGATGTTCCAGAACACAGACTCTCTCTTTCTGTGTGTGTTATGAGTATGGATTGGGTATGTGAAGGCGGATGGTTCTATCTGTAAGGAGACTTGATCCCTCACAGTCCTGGGGCTTCTGTGGGTGCTGCTCTTTGGGGTCTGAAGTATGGAATTTACTTCTGCTCAGTTCTCTGCTGTCCTGAAATGACCTTGTGGTCTATGTTCTGTTCTCTATGTACATCCACGAGGAAAAGCACAAGTAGGAATTTCTCAGCCCTAGTGCTTCATCAGGGTAAAGGCATCAGTGTGGCTTCTGCACACTGCTACACAAATACAACTCTTCTTAGCAACTTGATAGTGCCCTAGCTCCCCAAGATGGGGATAATCCATTCTGGCTGCTGACCATGGAGGAGGAGTGCTCAGGACCACCAATCCAGGCTCTGTTGGACATGGCAGACAACAGAATTGCCCACTGAGGTGATTTCTGTGCAATTCCCAAACTATAGCATCCTTTGTGTCCTGTAAGGCTAACCTCACATCTGAGCAGTACATTTTAATGAGACACAGCCTCTCTGTTTAATAAATGCATTTTTAATTACTTTGGCCAAAATGCTAATGATTAGGAAGACTTAACTGAGCTGCGTCTCCTCTGGCCTTAGCTACTGTGCTGACTTACTCAGGGATTCTGGGGCCCTGCTGAGTGTAAACCAGCCCCTGTATTAGGTGTGAGTCAGTGCACAGGCATGCTTGACCCACTGGGCTGAAAACTAACTTACTAGGTAGTTATCACAACTGACCAACCAACTGAGTGAGAATGCAGGGAACTGACCCGAGATCATCAGAAGAAGAAACTAACAATTTAGAGCCCGTTGGAGGAATAGAAACAGGAACCCTTTATCCAGACAGGGTTTCTAGGTTTTGACTTTTTTCTTCCTTAAGAAAAAGGTCAAGTCCTACTATACTATTATCAAACAGTGTGAGGTGTCCATTGCTAACATGCTTGTACTCACAGTTTCAGAGTGAGGCAGAGGACGAAAGCCCTCCAGCCCGCTCTCAGACCTATACCAACATCTCCTGAAACCAAGACCTAAAAAACCTGGATATCAGAAAGCTATTTATATTCAAGCAGAGAGGGTCAGTTTGTAGGTCAGCTGTCCCTGTGGCTTAACTTTGTGGCAAGTGTAGGGATTTTGTAGTATACTGGGTGAATTTTGCTAAAACCAGCAAAATATTATATTAGCATCAATTAAATTATATTAAAACCAGTATGCCAAACACTCAAAAGCCCAAGCTGTGAGTTGGTAGTTAAGAAATGAATTTTCTGTGTTCCTGGATGCTTGTGTGTTTGAATTTTAAGCCATCTGACTGTTCTCATCCCTATAGAGACAGATCAAGAATTCTCCACATGGTAACTGGGCTAAATCCGAGTTTGCAATCTTGTTGGGAACAGATCCAAGGTGATTCCTGCGTTTTAAGTCAGTACCGTGATTTTGTCAAGGTTGGAGGTACACACTCTTTCCTTATCTCTGCCAGAATCCTAACCACTGCTGCGTTTAGGAGCACTGGACAGTGTAGGAAGGAGCCTTCTAAATACAAACTGCAGCCCTTGCATCTGAGAAGAATGAAGCACCCACTGTGTTTGGCCGAGGGCTGCTCAGCACACAGAGTGCTTCTTTAGCAACTAATTCCTTTATTTGTCCTGTCCGACTCACGGGCCTGTGTGGTGACCGCTCTGGTTCTGGGACCAATCCGGGTCTTTTAAAAATAGCCTTGGAAACATTGCCTTGGCTGAGGCCACACATGAGGTGCTTTCTAAAATTTTGATCCCTGCACATTGAAAAAAAAAAAAATGCATTTATTAACTCGATACCTTCTGGAGCCACTAGATGTCACTGCCGCCAGTCGGCCCGCCACCTGCGCCGCTGACAGCGCGAAGCCTCGGTGCGTCTCTGAGTTAGGAGACCTCACAAGGAGCACCGTGCAGGAGCTTCCAATGCAAAAGGGACGCTGCGCCACTGCGGGCACCGACAGCGTGGTGCGTAGGGGCTCAGGTTCGCGGGGTGGGCCAACCAGGGGCACAGAGTCAAAGTCCCCTGGTCTGGTCCCATGGGTCCGTCTTGGGCGTTCAGCATGCCTGGCTCCCTGTCTGCACTTTGCAAGCAGAGTGGAGGAGCGCTACCAGGCATAGGGACTTTGTGCTCACAGTGAGAACAGGAAGACCTGGCCCTCGAAGACAGCCAGATTGATCCTACTTCCTGGGTGGAGCTCCGCACAGGCTGCAGATCCGGAAACCCGCCAGGTTCCCTGGGCCCAGTCCTGGGGTGGGGCCAGCAGAGAGGCTTCCTAGTCCGTAGCTAATGCTGTAGAACTGCCCGTGGCTTGTGGCCCACAAAAGCTTCTCTGGGGAGTCATACCCAGGAGGACCCAGTATTCAGTAACGCTGTCCTCTGGGAGAGGTTTTTTTTTTCCCTAGGTGGCCACACAGTGGACATAACCACCGGTTGCTTTTATTTTTCTAACAATGGCTCTATATTTCTTGGTTAAATGGCTCCTTTTCTTTCTACAGTATCCCACAATTTTAATATCACTCCCACTGTGTGTAATCAAACTCATCTGTCGTTCATATGGGAAACAATAATTCGTGTAGAAGGGACAATGGCATGGGTGAATTAGTCTTTTACAGTTCAGATACACCAACACTGAGAGCAGAGCACTGCAGTAGGAGTGGTGAGTTCCGGAGTGCTTGTCACTAAGGGAGACTCCTTGAAAGAGAGGCCTGTTGATTGCGGTGCTATTCTGCATTCTCATGAGGAATGAAGCCTGTAAACCTACTGAGGACTCCTTGCTGTTTCCCTTGGAAGCTAGTGTTTTTGGTAAGGGGTATGTAGCTTTTTTTTTTCCCCCCCTCCAGCTAGCTGAGCTGGAATTAGCACACTGGGTGAACGGAAATTCTTTCTGCTATGGATGAATTTGGATGGATTCCAATCTTTCTGCTGTGACTTGAAGGAATTAGCAGGCTTTAAGTGTTGTGCCACAGTTAGTGTGTGCACCTTGTCTAAAATAATCGGACTGGGCCAGTGTTTCAGCTCAGAGAGGAAAAGTACCCCGACAGCTGGGAGCCAAGGAACCGCATGGCTCTGAAGTGGGGAAGGTGTCCCCAGTGGAAGTGTTGGAGCTCTGAGGGGAAGAATAGCCCCAGTTGAGCTAAAGTGTTACAGCTCCTCTATGTTTTGAGGAGAGAAGTTTCCCAGGTAGAAGTGTTACAGCTCTGGGAAGAAAGGTATCCTGGCAGCCTAGAGCCAAGGAACCACAAAGTCACAGGAAGGTGACTGCTTCTCAGCTCAGGAGAAAAGCAGGAACGGACCAGGATTGGGGCCTTATATAGGGTTTATATTTTAGAGGAGGAGGAGACTTCCAGGATGAAATTCTTCAGGATGGGGATGAGGAGAAATTCAAGCCCTAAACTCAGGCAATCTCAGGGACTGGTGGAATTTTCTAGTTCAGTGGTTGGTGGTTTTTCCTGGTTCAGTGATTGGTGGGATTTCGAGCCCAGAGATTGGTGGTCTCTGGCTCAGGGATTGCTCAGTGATTGGTGGATCTTTTCAAAACCCAGAAGTAAGTTCAAGCTTTCCAGTGAGCTTGGACTGTTTACCCCACAAATATTGTACTGTCTAAAGTACTCCTGTGGCAAAGGCAGGCAGATCTCTGTGAGTTTAAACCAACCTTGTCTTGATAGCAAATTCCAGGCTGGCTAGAGCTACAGAATGGGAGACCCTGTTTCAAACGAAACAAAACAAACAAAAGTAGGGAAGGCACAGCCAGTACTGTCACTACTTACTCAAACTAGCCCTGGGTTTTATTCTCTTGCTAAGTGTGAGGCCTAATACTGACTCAGGCTAGGGATACGCCAGTGACCATGATAGACAAAAATCATAGGAGACAGGAAGCAAAACATGTAGTAGGGAAAGACACAAAACAATGCCGGTGTTGGTGTAGCATGTGCATTTCATATGGAGGCAACGAAGGAAGGAGCGGAATGGAAACACTGGGTGGGATGCGCAGGGAGCCCTAACAGGAGGCTGAGGTGGGAGCAAATTAATGGGACGTTTGCGGGAGCGGTGGCAGAGGTGGCCGGTGACAGCAGCCGTGCTGTAGATCCTGAGGCAGGAGCATTGAGGCGGTGGTGTGGTGACAGGGCGGCCAAGGCAAACCCAGAGGTGCTTCAGAGGGCGAGCCCAGCCCTCAGTGGAGTTCTGTGATGGTCGCTCTACGAGATGTCACTGAGCCAAGGACAGCCAGGCTGGGTGTTATAGGCGGCTGATGAGGCAGTTGTGAGGATCTGGGTGAGAGATTATGCAGGTGAAGCCTGGGAAACATCAGGGGAGATGAGAAGAAAGAAGCAGTCCGTTGTTGCCTATATTTGGGTTGAATATTCCAGAACATATAGTCTAGAGCTGTGTCCACTGGATTTGGCTCAAAAGGGAGATAACTTGTTAAGTAAACAGAGCTCTGGGACCTAGTCACCAAACCACGGCTGGTTCAGAATCAACTGTGATGGGAATGGGAACCATTTCCTCTGCAGACAGGCCTTCTCAGGATATCCTAGAAGGGAGACTAGAGGAAGGGGTGGCTTTGGGAAAGGCTGTCCTTACTCGTAAGCCAAGGATGCACCAGCTTGTAGATTTATGGGCTGCTCTGTAGTTCCTTCCTGTTGAAATATTTGCCGTGTTCAGTCTGTGGAGATAGCCCTTCCCTGAGCAGTCAGCCCTTCTACCTAGTGTCAGACCCGTGTCATACTGCCCCAGAGTCAAACAGACATGACACGTGCCATATGATTAAAACAGCCATGGACTTCAGACTCATATTCTATCTTCTAGTTCCCTAGTCATGGCTCCTGAACCTCTGCCTACTCGGGCCCATTTGTGAGCTGTTCTGAAAAAAAACCAAACCAAACCTTTGTAAACCTTTTCCCTGCATATTCTCCACTTTCCTCTATTTCTGTCCTACTAAGAATTTCAACAAATTCAATGTCCTAATCTCAAACATTTTGAAAACTGTCATACAGTGCACCATGAAGCTCAAGAGTGGTGATTTGGCATTGTGCATATTTTCTTACTTGGATTCACTTGGCTTACAGCTCACCTTCCTTGTAAGCATGACAATTTGAGTGTAAATTTCAGTGAGGGCTTGGCCCTAGCTGGGCTATATATGGCCAACACTCCAGTGTCCAAGAAAATTAGCACCATCCTTTAAATTAGGAAGAGCTAGAGTAACTTAGAGTCTGTGGATTTTCCTATTGGGGATAACAAAAATTTTATAAGAATTGATATATTTTTGAAAAGATTACAAAACTTTCGACTACTATGTATGGCTTGGCCTAATCGTCTTATACTCATGGCTGTTGTGTTCAGGGGACAGGGAGTCAGAATTGTCAGTTAAGGCTGAGGAATTCAAGCACCCAGGCCCTTGAGCCAGGAAGTCTAGGTACCAGCCTCAACTGGCCTTAATGTATTTCTTTGGCTGAGGAAAGTCATGGTTTTAAGAACCTTACTGGGAATTCTTCAAGGACTAGCTGCCCTGGGCCCATATACTACCTGTGTGGTGGGACTGAAATTGTTGGTTTTTCTTACTAGAGAGTGAATACGTGGTGGTCCACCGTCTGGGCTGAGGCCTACTTGGCAGGGAGGCATAGATTTGGACATGGGCCAAGCTAAGTTTGTGTATCTCCCCTCAGGTACCAGCTATGTAGTTGGCTCATGGTTTGTTTTCTCCTTACTAGAGCAGGCTAACAGGACTTTGAGGCCAATACTGAGAACCAAAGCTAGAAAGTGGTTGGTTATTTGGGACTCAAAACTAGGAGAGAATTGGGAAGTGTGTGCATGTAGCATCATTGATGTGCCCATGCCTAAGAAGTTCTACTGTAATTAAGGGCAACACCTGGCACCTACTACCACTGTCAGCTGGAGTCAGGGCAACAATGTGAAGTAGTAAAAGAAACAAGTTTAGTGAACATGGCCCATCCCATATAGGTAGGAAAGCTGAGGAGGCCAGAACACATATAGGGTTAACAGTGACTTCTATCGCATCAAGAAGTTGACACAGATAGCCCAAAGGCCTCCCACCCCGTGTGAACTCTAAGTAAAAACAGGATTGGGGACCACGGTCCCTTCCTAAAGGTTGTGTAGTGATGTATTTGCTGAGGGGCCAGCTATAACTGGGGAGTGTGTTCTGGTTAGGGGGTAGCTTCAGATAAGACTCTGACTCCCCAGTCACAGGGTCACGGAAGAGGTGCTGGCTGTTCCTGTAGTCAGGCTAGCAAGAGACTGGCCTTCAGGTGGCAGACAGTAGCCCCAACATTTGCATATAGTCATTCACAGCTAATTTAGATGGGAATTTGGGCTGCATGGAAATGTTCTCCTGGGCATCATCGGCCTGTACTGACTGGTTCAGGTGGGCCTTTGAAGATGAACACCACAAAGAAGAAAGTCGACTTCTCTCTGAGCAGCGCTCAGTGCCATGTGTGTCTCGGTAAGCTGATTGATTTATATGTCAGGTCGTGAGATGCCTCCACGTGTGACTAGATACCATTCTGGATATGTCTATGACTGAGTTGGGGTGGGATTAACATTGGAATCAGAGACTGGATAAGGAGGACTGTCCTCTCTAGGGGAGTAGCCTTCTCTAGTCAATGTAAGGCCTAAATAGAACCAAGGGGATGCCCCTGCTTACACTGCTTTCTTCTGCCTGGAAATTTTTTAATTGAGCTTTCCTGTCTTGCTGGTTTTGTAGTAGCTTCCAGCTTTCAGAAATAAGCGAGATGTCAAGTTTTGGCTTGCCAGCCTCTCTCTCTATCCCCCTGCCCTGGCCACCACACACACCACACACACACCACATGCACACATTCACATCCACACATGCGCAAAATCTCTATCCCTATTTCACTCTGTCATTGGATGGAATTTGTTTCCAGGACTCCTATGAATACCAAATTTCACAGATTTTCAAATTATTTAAGTAGAACCTATGCATGGTCTCCTGTAGATTTTGAATCATCTCTGGATTCCTTAAAATATCTAATAAATATAAATAGTTGTTATACTGTGTTGTTTAGGGATGAATGACAAGAAAAACATTTGAAGATGTTCAATGCAGTTTTTTTCCCCTTCAATTATTTCCCATCAACAGTTGGTTGGATCCACAGATGTGGAACTTGAGGTGATGGAGGATCCAGTCCACATCTGTACCCATCTCTCTATCTGTCCCCACACCCACATCAGATAACAGAATGTAATAGTCTAGATCCTGTTTGTCTGGAGGAGTTTGGCTAATGACTTATTACCACACACCTGGTGTCACTATCCAGAGGGGAGGCCTTGGTCATGTCTGTGAAGTAGTGTCTGGACAGCTTGAGAGAGGCTTCGCTTCCACCTGGAGAAGTAGGTACATGAGTGAATTGCATTGTGGACTGCTTAGAGCGCAAGTCAAAAGTCTTTCTCAGGAGGGTTCAGGAGAGAAGAGAAACAGATCACCACCTCACACATTGCACTCTGGTTTTTCAGAACGAATATGTTCAGAGATGCTTCATGAGAAGCAAGACAGTGCATGTACACATGAGGCTGTGAAGCCCACTGCTGGGGAAGGAAGGATTCAATGGTTTAATTCTACATATATTTTAAGAAAATCAGGACTAGGGCTCTATGACCTGCATAATTCTGGTCAAGGAAATGTTTAAAAATTCCCTCCGGCTCAAACTTAAAAAAATCTTTGATAACTCTTAGTTCAGACATATGAACATTTTAAACAAGCTTGTTCATTCTTCCCACCCAGCCATCTACTGAACTCAGCCGTGGGCCCAGAAGCTTACACAGGAAAATGAGAGCTGCTAACTTGGAGCTGCTAACACCTCGCAGCACTGACTTGCACTTAGTGAGGAGTGCTGCAGACGTGAATGGACAGAACCATCTCCGTACCAAGCGGCCTTTCCCAAGGTACACTGGGACTCAACAATACCCTACAGTCAATTGGCTAGAAGAGAAATTTCAGGCTGTGTTCTCCATTTCAAATTGTAAGAGTTTTTTTCCCCTCTCCATTGATCAGTTCTGATATTTGAAAACAACTGTGTGCCCAAAGATTACATCACTCTTCCTTCTTCCGTCTTTCCCACCAAATCTGTTTTCATTTTCCCTCCTTCCTTCCAACTCACTATGTAGTCTGCTGTTCTTCCTTCTTCTCTCCATCCCCAATCCCTTTTTCTTCTTCCCCCCTCCTCCATTTCCTTTCACTCATTTTCCTTTGCCTTCTTCCAACTTACTATGTGGGACAATCTGTACCTGAACTTGCAATTCTCCTGCCCCCGCCTTCTAAGTACTGGGATTACATACAGACAAACATGACCACAGTTGGCTTTCAGTTCAATTATGATATTAACCACTTTACAGGCTTTCCAAATTCAAGGCTCAGTTGCACATTGAGTCATTTCAGACACGACAATAAGGTTCCCACGTAGCCCTCACTCTTGTCCAATTTAGCTACAAGTTGGGAGTGCCTATGATCCCTTCTTCAGGGACACAATTGGCTGTAATGGCTGAGAAAACTCAAGGAAACACTTTACTTACCAGCCGACAGGAAGGATTTAGTTTAGGAACAGATATATCAAAAGATACACCTGGCCTGGTATGAAAGAGGGTTTGGCAAGGCTTCTGTACTCTCTCTGGGGCCTACCTTCTCAGCACCTTCATGCCCTTAAGGCTCATCTTGCTTTGGGACTTGTTGGGAGAATATTTGAGCACATTTCTAAATATTATATTCACTATTTCTGTGTGCACCACAGTATTTTGTAAGGTAATCGTTGTACTAGTAGCCTAAAGCACTGACAAGACCTGTGATTCCTTAGCTGAAAAGGCCTGCTTTCTAATGTAAATAAAAGCTGCTCTCTCTTAGCTCAATATAAACACCCTTGCTGATAAGGAGGCCATGTGGGCACTCCTCCAGGCCTGAGGCAGCATTAGGTGGGACTTGCCCTCTTCTATTGTCTTGGAGTTACCCCACTATAGACATAGGTATGGCTTGACAGGGGTGGCCTGGCCCCTTCTGTTTTGGAGGTTAGTCTACTATAAACATAGACATGCCCCAACAGCCAGAGGTCTGGGACTAGTATCTCTTTCATTATGCAATTAGACTTCTAAGAGAGAGCAAGGAGGGGATTTTAAGATAAGAATAACCTTCCTGGACCAAATTGGAGTTAAAGGATGGCTGCCTGAGCTCTCTGCTGAAGTCTGTCAGGCTTGTACCTTTAAAAATATCTCATGTGTCTTTATTTATATAATGCCAGATTAAATAAGCAGCTAAAGGGACTTTTTGGGGTTCTGTTGTGTAGTACTGTTGGCTGAATCATTGTTGTGGTTGCATTCAATCTGTGGCCCTGCCCAGCCTCACGGAGGTTAGATGTGAGTCTTCTGATCGTGAGGTAGCTTCTTCCAGCAGTCAGCAGCAAACTTGAAGTTCTTGAGGGACTTTCTCACCAAGAATTAATATAACTCAGATATGATAGAAAGCACATGGTCGGTGGGCACCACATGGTATCTCTTTAACCTCTTTCCTACAGGGTCTACAAGCAGCAAGTGTTTCTTCAAAGGGCTTGGGTGTGTGGCTGTGACCTCTGATGAGGATCCTCAGTCACAAGGCTCAGCAGTCCTTGGGCCGTGATTCTCTCTTGTGCTTTAGCTGGTTGTTGTCAAGTTAGACTTGTATCTTGGCAGGAAGGGTCCAATTGTATCACAGATATAAATACACTGAAATGGATATTACCTAAATGTTTAACATACATTCAATATTGATATTTGACACAAGATATATTGCTGTAATAGAGAAACAATGTATAAAACTAATGAACAGCACATATTTGATATATTGAATATATTTTAATGTATTTTGAAATGCAGTTATCCCTTGGAATGCACGGGGGGATGGATTCCGGGATCTCCCCATGGATACTAAAGTCCAAGAATGTCCACGTCCCTAAAAGAAAATAGCATGATGTCTGGGTATTATCTTCATGCATTTTCTATTAAGCTTTAAAAACCTTAGCCGTGTGGTGGTGGCACATGACTTTAATCCCAGCATTTGGAGGCAGAGGCAGGTGGATCTCTGTGGGGTCAAGGCTAGCCTGGTCTACAGTGTGAGTTCCAAGATAGCCAGAGTTACAACAGAGAAACCCTGTCTTGAAAACAAAAAGAAAAATCTTTGGATTACGTGTAGGATCTAATGCACAGTACACGCCAGATGAACGATTCCCCTGAGGGTTTTCCCATCTGTATTAACATGTCTATTGATATTGTCATTGTTCTGGTCTTACGTATGCAGCCATTTCTATGAGAGGCTGCTTTACAGCTCCTTGTGTGGCATTCTGACTCCTATAATCTTTCTACCCCTGTTCTTCCTGATGCTCCCTGACCAACAGAAGCAGCAGCTGCGCTGTAGAGATAGCCATTGGGTCTGGAAGGCGTTGTGTCCGGTTATGATTTTTCTGTAGTGGTCTCTATTAGACAGCTGCTGGTTACCATCAACATGTGTGTGTCATTTACTGCACCTTTACAGATCTCACCGTGCTGTTTGTTGTTGTAGTTCACGGGTGTCACAGCTGGGTGAGAATATTAATTATTCAATAATCAACTTATTAATTATTAATTATTTTATTATTAATTAATAATTAATTAATGTGCAGTTTGCATTTTATTTTCTGGTACCATGTAGCTAGACCAAAGAAAGAGGCTTTCAGGTTAGATCTAGCTTGAACAATCCAAGTCCTGTGTCCTTGGTGTGTGGCGTCTTCAGCAATAGAGGCTTACCTTAAACTTCTGAGAGACAACCAAGAGCAGCAGTACTATACATTGTTTTAGGAATCATTTGAACTACTCTAATCAACCATTTAAAAGATTTCTCTTACCCTTTACTAGGGTTTTTGTTAAGCTGTGGTTATTGTGGGAAGCACTGTTAGTACAGGTAGGTATAATTCATAACACACACACACACACACACACACACACACACACACGTATATACACAGTATAGACACGTATGTGTACCTGTCTATTATCTATCTATCTATCTATCTATCTATCTATCTATCTATCATCTATCTATCTATCATCTATCTATCTATCTATCTATCATCTATCTATCTATCTATCATCTATCTATCTATCTATCATCTATCTATCATCTATCTATTTATCTATCTATCATCTATCTATCTATCTATCTATCTATCTATCTATCTATCTATCATCTATCTATCTATCTATGTTCACATATACAAACAGCCTTCTATGTATTGTGTATAATTTTAGATAAATATAAAATAATAATATCTCTTGGTGCTTTATCAAACAACCTTAGTGTTTTTTGTCCCTCTCCCCCCTCCCTTTTCCTTCCGTATTGATCCCCCTCACCCTTTTCTGGTTGGAACAACCCTCACCATTTTTTCATTTCCCATTTCTTATCACCTATATCCTGTTGTTGCCCCCTCAAGCCCCCACCCCATGGTCCCTTTTCATTTTCCTGCTTTCTGCAGTTACTCTGTGCTGCTTACTCACACTTGAAGATTCTGAGTCAGAAGCTGCAGATGAGTGAGAAGATGAGGCGTTTGCCCTTCTGCGTCTGGGTTTACCTCACTGAATATAATACTTTCTAGTTCCGTTCATTTTTCTGAAGACAAGTCATTTCACTTTTCTTCTTTTTCTTTTCCTTCCTTCCCTTCCCCTTCCTTCCTTCCTTCCTTCCTTCCTTCCTTCCTTCCTTCCTCCTCTCTTCCTTCCTTCCTTCCTTCCTTCCTTCTTTCCTTCCTTCCTTTCTTCCTCCTCTCTTCCTTCCTTCCTTCCTTCCTTCCTTCCTTCTTTCCTTCCTTCCTTCCTTCCTCTCTTCCTTCCTTCCTTCCTTCCTTCCTTCCTTCCTTCCTTCCTTCCTTCCTTCCTTCCTTCCTTCCTTCCTTCCTTCCTTCCTTCCTTCCTTCCTTCCTTCCTTCCTTCCTTCCTTTCTTTCTTTCTTTCTTTCTTTCTTTCTTTCTTTCTTTCTTTCTTTCTTTCTTTCTTTTTTTCCTTCAAGACAGGATTTCCATGCTGTAACTCTGGCTGTCCTGAAACTCACTCTGTAGACCAGGCTGGCCTCAAACTCAGAGATCCGCCTGCCTCTGCCTCCCGAGTGCTGGGATTAAAGGCGTGCGCCATCACTGCCTGGCTTGATTTCATTTTTCTATACAGCTGAACAGTATTTCCACTTATCAGCTGAAGGATAATTAGCTGCTTCCATTTCCTAGCTCCTGTGGCTATGGCAGCAATGAACACTGTGCAACGAACCATGGTGAGCAAGTAGAGTGGAAAGTTGAGTCCTTTGAGCTTATGCCAAAGAGTGGTGTGGCTGGATCATATGGTATATTTAATTTTCGTTTGTTGAGGATTCTCCATACTAAGCTCCAGAGTGGCTGTACCAGTTGTGTCCCCACTAACAGCGAATGGGAGTTTCTCCTCTACCCGAGTTCTCTCCAGCAATTGCAGCCAGTTGTTTTGTTATCACAGCCATTTTACCTGAGGCAAGATGAAATCTCAAAGATGTTTTGATTTTCATTTTCCTAATTGTTAAGGGTAATAAGTACTTTGTGTGGTATTTCTTAGCCATTTTTATTTCTTCTATTGAAAAATCTGTTTAGAAATCTAACACATTTTTTACATTGGATCGTTTGTTTTTGTTTTTTTTTTTAGTTTTTTATGTATTCTGAGTATTAACCTTCTATCAGATGTATAGCTAGTAAATATTCTTTCCCATTCTGTGAATTTCTTCTTCACTAGATTGTTTTAATCGTGTATTTGAATGCTTGATGTTGCTGTTTGGGAAGTTTATGGAATCTTTAGAAAGTGGTACCTTGCTGGAAGAATTATGTCACTAAGGGAGGGATTTGAACTTTTATAGCCTGGCCCCATTTCCTGTTTTGTCTGCTTCCTGTATGTGGATGAAATATGGCAAGCCATCTTTCTGTTCATACATCCGTATAAACACCATGATGGACTGACTCTACTCCTCTGGAAGTATAAGCCAAAATAAATCATTTCTTCCTCAGTTGCCTTTGGTCGTTGCATTTTATCACAGCAGCAGAAAATTAATACAGGAGCCAAAAAGCAACGATACATTGAGTGAAGAGGGATCTATAGAACGAGAGACAACTTCTGCCAGATATGCTTCTGAAATACAAGGAACTCAAAAAACTTTGAAGGGAAGTAGCCAGTTTGGCTATCTAATGCTTCTGCTAGAAGTGGTGAGACAGAAACAAGAATCCTAGTAGCTGGTGTTGGCCATCTCCTTGAACAAGTTGTTCAGGGAGGCTCAGAGACCCCTGAATCAATACAAGACCTTGACTTTCTACTTGGTCCCTTATCAGAATTTGATATGACCTGGAAACTTCCTGCTTGCCTTTCAAGTTACTGAAAGTAGTTGTGCAGGCTCCTTGAGAGAAAAAGCTGCAATGTCAAATCCAGCTGTGGACTGTACAAACTACACCCCCAATCTGTGAGGCAAGATGTGCCCACATGTGCAGGAGTGGCAAGACTTCTGTCTTAGTTACTGTTCTATTGCGGTGAAGAGACTCCGTGACCAAGGAAACTTACAGAAGAAATATTTAGTTAAACTTATATCTAGCTAAACGTAGGCAGACAAAATGGCAAAGCTGCCTTCTAAATATCTTTGAACAAAAGATACTTAGAACAAAAAATAGCTTGAACAAAAGCTACTCTCAGCCCCAATCAGGGAGATTTTATTTGCAGTGAGTAGGTGATGTAAAGACATACGGCTGCCAGGATTCTGAGACTGAGCGATAAGGGCTCCCCCGTGACCAAGTCACTTACAGTACCGTTTCCAAGAGCCGGGGACATCATGAAGGAGAGGATGGGCAGGATGCTAGATCCAGAAGATCCGGATTAGGCCAGTGAAATTCCTATCTCTAGACACGACACAACCAGTATCATCATGAACCCACAGCAGTTACGGAGTTTTGCACTGGGCCTGCTTTCAGCAGCCGTCTATAGGTGGGAAAGGAGCTCGCAAAACCCTGTTTCTTCCTGACGATCCATGGGCTACTGACGGATTATAGGAGAGGGAAAGACACTGTCTTCAGTGGTGGGCACTGGTGTACCTACCAGGCTACGGTGAATCCAATCCAGCGTCACACAGATGGCTCTGGTCACACCCAAAAGTAGAGAAAACAGATGACATAGATGTCAGAAAGAGATTCGCAGAGAAGAGGGAGCACGGGCAGGGAAATGAGGAAGAAAAGGGGATGAGGCTGTGGGCAATCAGAATGCAATACATGCATACACACACACACACACACACACACACACACACACGTATATATATGTATATATATGTATTCAAAGAAAAATTTTAATTAAAAAACTATGAGTTATGTCATTTCCATTTATGACGTGAATTTAAAAGTAAACTAGTTTGAACCTTGACTGAAGCGATTGTCTCCTTATTCCAAGAGGAAACTGGGGTGTGTTTTATGTAAAGAGATTTTGACCACCAATGGGAATGTCCTCAATAAAAACTGCAGAATTTTTCAGTCCTTGTTCTTCTTCGGGCTGTTTCTTATATTTTCACCCGTCTGTAGTATCTTGCTCTTCCTTTTTAAGAGCTGAGCGGAAGCCTTCCAGTCACCTGTGAGGCCACTGCACGGAATGCTCATTCTGTCTGCTGCTTTTCACTACTGTCTTCTACCACTGTGGAGACCCACTTCAATGTGACTGGAGTATAGAAGGAGGGCAAAGGTCAATAATACAACACAGGCATGAGAAGGAGCCACCTGAAGGTCCTAGTAAAGCTTTAGTTTTTATTTGAAGGATGCTGAGAGGTTCATGCGAGACAGGCAAACATAAGGAATATCTTAGCAATCCGGAGCTCTACTTGTCTTGGGCAATACCTCACCCCTCTCTGAACAATGTGCCTAGCAACTTCTTAAGTGATACAGGGCACCCCTACCTGTGTCAAGATGACATATGCCTGCTTTGAACAGTGGAAATAAGTTATTTCCCCTTAGTAACTCCTTGATAACTCCCTGTTCCTGTTTAAAGGTAAATATTCCTTATCCTTTATTTAATATAATGTCTAGTCTTCGTGCCAAAACCAAGCTCTTGTTCTCTGCACTCTCCACATGTGCCACACGGAGCACACATACACAAATATCATCATCATCGATAGCAACTTTTAAAAACTTCTTAAAAGGATACGAATGCCTAATGTGCTTTAGTACATCCTAATTATGATTTGTGTTACAGTATATTTGTGTCTATAATTTATCTCTGTTCTTTCAGCCTTAAGGAGAAAAAGACAGAAAGAAACAATCAACTAAGAAGAAAGATAGAAAGGTTATAGATAAATAGAGATGCTCTTGGTAAACAAGGTTCAACTGTGTTGTAAAAAGGTTCTGACAGTTAAAACTCAAAGAAATATGCCATGGATACAACTGGGTTGGTTGTAATTGAGGTCACTAAAATCCCGAAGGTAAAAACTCAACACTCTGAGATAAAACTATAATGCCTGATTTTATCACTACAACAATAAGATTTTCTTAAATATATTGAGCTGTTCTTTATCAAAATTTATACAGATTGGCTCAAAGAACAAAAATTTTATGATTTATCATTCTACTAGATGAATCATCTAAAACTTGGTGGTCAGATACTGCCCAAATAATGTGATTGTTTTCACACTGGGGTGAACTGTTCACTTGCCAGAAGCTACTGCCAGTAGCTACAGTAAAAGGAATTTTGTTACAAAGAATTGTTCCTATTTTGGAAATTTGTGCTAAATTACAAATGTTAAATCTGTTTGTTAAATTTGACCCATTATATAGAACTTCCATTGTTTTTATGATCTTCAGTCCTATAAGTTGACTGTTAAATAGACCATTGATACTAATTCTTAAAATTGGATAAGGTTTTCAGCTTTCTTATTCTAAAATGCTCCAATTAGATCTTCTAAATCTATGATATTCCAAGTTTATGATTTTGGAAAACAAATTTGGCTTCTAAAATTTATAAGTACTGAACATTCTATAAAAATGAAGTGAAAACTATGAATGAAAGGAAACACTGTGACAAGGGGATTTTAAACACAACAACTAAAATTCAAAATTGATGACAGAACTTTTCCCACAGGGGACTCCCAAGAAAAGAGAAACTAATGGAATAAAGGCGAAAACTAGGCAATTTCACCAAATAGGAACAGACTCCCTCCAACCTGGAAAGAAATGACTAGTGGGTTCTCTGAACCCATCATATATGCCACAACTCCTTAGTAGACAAGTTCTTTGGTTCCTGTTCTCCACCTCAGATTAGTACCACACACTCCGAGAACATACCCACATGGACTTGGGAGATGCTCACAGTAGTTATTGTTAATTACCACGACGGTTGGATTTTCAAATAACTAAGTCAAACCCTTTCTAACAACACTTCTGTCATTTTGTATTTCCTAAATCCTTCTGTTTGCCTACCTAAACCCCCAGCCTTACATGGGCAAAGTCTTCATGTCTAAAAATATTCTGTAGACATACAAAGGGCGAAGTCAGTCTATCAAGGAGTGTGATGACACCCGTGCCCAGGGTTTGGAGTTTATCAGGGTGCTTTCTCTCTTCATTTGTTACCTTTACTTCTCTAGGCCATAAAATTTTAATTTTAGATATAATAATCCCATTATTATATCTAAAATATTTTGTTAAGCACAGAAAAAAAATAAAGAAAAATGGAAGGCCTGGATCATAATCACCAATAACAATAGCTGCCTCATATTGGAAAAATCAAGAATCTGGATGTTTCAGCAGTCCCATCAGTGTTGAAGACTAGGAAGATTCCTGGAGAGCTGCTGGACTTCACCCTGTGGTGGAAGTCTGAAGAAACAGGTTCCAATACTGGTGAATGAATGTCACAGAAACAGGATAGATGGACTTGCCAGTAAGAGTGAGGGCAACATGCAAAAACAAACTTTTTTCTATCCAAATCCTTTTATCTGGGCTGCTACCACATTTAGGGTGGTGGTTCCTGCTTCAGGTTGTCTGATCAAGAAAGCCCCTCACAGGGGTGCCCAGCATCTTGTAGTTTAGTTGACTGTAGGTGAGGTAAAATTGACAAACAAGATTAGTCATTACACTTGGCAAGTAGGGAAAGCTGTGAACTGAAGTTCCCAGAGAAAAATAAATGCACCCACGTGCAGGATTTTGCAAGGCTGACTGTGTGGTGAGTACTTCTGCGAGTGATGACCTAAACGTTTGTCTCGTTCCCTTTGGGTAATCATTGTTGCCTGTCTCTGCCTGTGAGTTACTGTGATTATTAGGCAAGTTCTTTTATGATGAAAAATCTGAAAAGTTTAATACAATATTATCCCACAAGGGAATAGATTCAAAACCCGGATAGTAATTTTTCAGCCTATCTTCTTCCTGATTCTCTTGCTTGCTTTTGGTACTCCTTAATAAACTTATACAATTTATTTCTTCCAGAATTTAAAGAACCACTTATATATGGTCCTTTACCAACTATTGCCGTGTTATTGTCAGAGAAAAATAGGACATTTGTGACCAAAACCAGGATAACCATTTGTATAATGGTTGTATAACTTGGAGCAGCAGGCTGAGAAATTTCATGGATGCCCTCTAGTGGGGTACCAGGAGATATAACAATTTTAATGTAATGGGGTGCCAGTGTTCACTTAGGGGATCACCAAGCTCATTCCCTGGTTTCCTGGGACAGACAAATGATTGATTATCCAGCAAAAAAACAAGATCAAGCCATGAAGATAGTGAAACTAAAGACGTTCTCCCTTTGTGTTTGGAGAGTCCCGAAAGCCACTAAATGAACTCTCACTTGGGTATTTCATAGGTCCCCTGGATCCTCCCCTTCCCCCTACCAGCCCTGTTTAGATACTTGTCCCTGTGCCTTCTAATCATTTCTCTTGAAACTGTCTTCTGGTAAAACAAATAAACAACAACAACAATAATAATAAAACAAAACAAAAAACAAAACCCTGCCATCTTCGGGAGTCTACTTTTGGTTGTCTCCCTAAATCTCTTTCTCTAAAGACAGAGTAAGAGAGACTATTTCTGCCTTACTCATTTGTACATTTCTGCTCAGCAGGAAGCAGTTCATCTAAGACTGACCTCTGACACCTCTAAAATTAGGGAGAATGTAGAAGATGCAGCGTGAGGAAATGAGGGAATAAATACAAAGCATTTCTGTCGAGGTGTGATGGGCATGGAGAGATGGTTCAGCAGTAAGAGCACTGGCTGTTCTTCCAGGGGACCCAGGTTCAATTCGCAGTCTGCAATGCAAGTCTTAGAGAATCCACTCTCTTCTGGCTTCTGAAGACACCAGGCTTCCATGTGATCCTGAGACATATGTGCAGGCAAAACACTCATATACATAGTACATGTATTACATACATACACACATTACCCCCCCCCCCCCACACACAATTCTTAAAATAGAAGTCATGGGCTGGGGATGTAGTTTAGTGATAGACTGCTTCCCTATTACATGTAAGGTTCTGGTTTTCATCCCAGCACCACAGCAAAAGTCATCAGAGAGAAAAATCAGGACAGAGCCATAGAATTAGGAGAATTCAAGCATAATTTTCAACATGGTGGAGGATTCTGGGAGGGGAATTCTAAAGTTTTAGGTCACTTCAAATTTTTTTCTGACTCTTTAATCTAAAAGAAGAACTGTATGAGGAAAGCAAGATTCTCACTATAGTTTCTGTCCCCCTTTAGTTTGCAGGGAAGTTTTAAATGAGTTAAATCTGTAATTTAAACTCTATGCGGACCCACAAAGATTGTTAGCATGTCCACAAGGGAGTAGTTGATTTATAGAGAAGAGCAGGACCGGGAAAGGAAGAGTGAGAAGAGAGGGAAGGGGAGATGGCTCAGAGAGAGATGCTGGGCTGGGCAGGCTTAATGTGGACAGTCTCATCCAGTGTGCTCAGATCTGCTGTTTCAAGCATCAGCACCAAGCCTGTCCTCTTCACTTTGAAGGGTCCAGGTGGTCTGCCTCAGTGCTTAGAAAGCACATGACTCTGATTACAGGGCCTATTTCCCTTTGAACACAACCTGTGCCATAACATCAACAATATGAGTTCTTTTTGTTAGGTCCTCTTCTCTCCAAACAATCTCCAGAAATGCAATCATCAAATTGTACTCTGTTTCTGGACCTACCCAGCAAGCGTGCAGACAGCCAAGATCCTCTAAGTTCCAGCTCCGGATGTGCTTTGCCACTAAAGTGGGAACGGAGTCAACCCAAAGCCTTGATTAGAAGAGTGTGTCTGGGAAAGGAATAGAGGGAGGGTGCCTGTCTGCCAGTGTGCTGCTTCGTCATGTTTTCCAGAATTGGTACCTCTTAGAGATGGATGAGGCAAAGTGCTCTGTGTCCAAGAGCCGAGAAGGCTCACTTTATCAAAAGAACTGTGATTTGTGAGACCATGGACTTTAGTAGTTCGCTGTGGTGCTTCCAGATATAATGGGTTTATGTTTCGCCTACAATAATAACAAATAATAAAATTATCTATTTTCTAGGAGTTCGATTGTTAGATGCAGGCCGATGTTCTGTATAGAACAATAATGAAAACATACCTGTGGATGTGGCTTGGGAATGAACCCTTTTAAACTGCTAGGTTTCCTTAACCGATCAGGGAGGGCCAGTTCCCTTATGCCTGCAGGAGAGCCTCCTGACAGTCCTTACCTGGCATCCTAAAGGAATTCATGGTGATCAAGTTTGTGCAAATGTCAACTAGCCAAAAGAGAGAAAAAGAGGACCGAAACTAAGAGTCAGAAATAAACAGGGAAACATTTGACACCAGACTCCAAAGAAATTTAGTATATTATAAGGGATAATTAAAAACAAAACAAAACAAAACATGTACTCCATGAAACTGGAAAACCTAAAAGAAATGGATGACTTTCTGGATTCAGTCAAACCATCAAATTAAACGAAGAAAAGCCAACACCTTAAACAAAGTAAGAAAGGAAAGAAACAGAAAGAGCACTCCCAACTCCTCCCATGAAGTCTGGGTCACTCTAATACCCAAGCCATGAAAGGATACAATACAGAAAGAAAACTAACAGGCCAGCATCTCAAGAGAACATACTCAAAAATACTCAATAAAACACTTACAAATGGAATACAGACATACATCAAAAAGATTATGACCAAGTTGGGTTTATCCCTGAGATGCACAGGTGGTTCATCATACTCAAGTCAGTAAATGTAACAAACCACATGAGTGGAGTTAATGACAAAATTTGTTTTGATAAATATAGAAAGAAATCCTTTGATAAAATCTAGCATGTTTTCATGATAAAAGTCTGAGAGAATGTAGGGCTAGAGGTAACATACCTCAATATATGAAAAGCTATATATGAGAAACTCATAGCCAGCATCACCCTATGTAGAGAGAAGCTTAAAGCAATCCAACTGAAGTCAAGGATGAGACAGAGATGTCTCCTCTTCCCACTTCTTTTAACATCGTGCTCAAAATACTAGCTGGAACAATAAGGCAAGGAAAGAAAAGTAAAGGAATACACATAAGCAAAGAAGAAGTCAAACTATCCCTGTTTGCAGATGACACGATCATATATATATATATATATATATATATATATATATATATATATATATATATACATGAAATCCCAAAAATTCTACCAAAAAACTTCTAAAAACAGTAAACAAATTCAGCAACATGACAAGATACAGAATCGATTTGTACACATCAGTAGCTGTCCTATACGCTACCAACAAGCATGTAGAGATCCTGGATGGACTTCCATTCATAATACCCTCAAAGAAATTAAGATGTTTAGGAACAAACCTAATCGAGGCAGTGAAGGACTTCTACAATGAAAGCTTTAAACCTCTGAAGACAGAGATAGAGAAAGACACATGAAAACGGAATGACACCTCAAGTTCGTGTATTGGTAGGAATAGCATTGTGTAAATGAACATTTTACCAAAAGCTATTTAAAAAGTCAATGAATTTCCAATAAAAACCCCCATCTCATTTCTCACAGAAATAGAAACATTTATCCTAAAATTCAGATGGAATCACAAAAGACCTCAGCTAGCCAATACAATACAATTCTGATAGGAGAAAAAACTACGCTGGAGGAGCTACAATTCCAGATATTAGGATATATTACAAAGCCATAGTAATAAAAACAGTATGGTATTGGCACAAGAACAGGCATGTAGACCAGTAGAACAAAATCAAAGACACAAATATGAACACAAACAACCCCAGCCACTTAATATTTGACAAAGATGCCAAAAACATATGCTGGACAAAAGAAAGTATCTTCAACACATGGTGCTGGGAAAACTGTCTACATTCAGAAGAATAAAATCAGACAGGTGTCTACCACTTCACACAAAAGTAACGTGAAATGGATAAAAGATGTAAGCATGAAACCTGAAGTACTGAAACGTCTAGAAGAAAACATAGGCAGTGTCATACATGATATAGCTGTGGGAAAGGACTTCCCGGGAGTCTCTTTGCCCAAGAATTAAGGCCAGTGATTGACCAGTGGGGCTTCATGAAACTAAAAAGTTTCTGTATGGCAAAAGAAACAATTGACTGAGTGAGAAAGAAGCCCACAGAAATGGAGAGAATCTTCCCCAGATATAAAGCTGAGAAAGGTTTAATATCTGGAATACATAAAGAAATACAAAGCAAAGAGTCTAAAAAATGTTCATCACCCCTAGCAATTAGGGTAATACAATGAAACAAAAACAAACAAACAAGCAAACAAATAAAAAGCAGCAACTATGAAAAGCAGTGTGGAGAGTTTTCAGATATCTAAGAATAAATCTACCATATGATCCGGCTGGACCACTTCTCGGCATATGCCTTAAGGACTTGACATCCTACTCCACAGATACTTGCTCAGTCATGTTCATTGCTGTTGTATTAAAAATGTCTAGGGAAGAAAACATTCTAAATGTCCTAGAATCAATGAATGGATGATGAAAATATGAAAATATATATATATATCTCACTATGGAATGCTATTTAGTAGTAAAGATAGAAATCATGGAATTCGCAGGTAAATGGCTGGAGCTGGAAAAGATCATACTTGGTGAGGGTCACTGAGACCCCGCAAGACAAACATCACATGTTCTCTCTTAATGGAAGCTTCCAGCTCCCTCCTGATATTCAGATGTGAGTACCTAGCTTGTAGTAACTACAGAAACTGGAAAAGTAAGAGGGGGCCATTGCCAGGATCAGGGTGGGGAGGCAATAGAATGGTGACCGGCAGGATGCGAGTAATCTGAGTAGTGAACCGGGAAATTGGGGTTGCTCCTTGGGGAGGGGGAAGAGGTTAATACACAAGAAGCTGAAGAAGGTAAATGAGAATAGCAAGGTACAAGTGGTATGATAGGGGAGATGGTAAAATGGGGGCACCTTAGAGAGGGAAAGGGAGGATAGTGCAGAAGAAGATGGGAAAAGGGCAAAAGGGATATAGTTGATCTGAGAAGGGAACTGGGAAATGGTGGGACTCCTTAGTGAAGGAGGAGGGAAGCAGACACTGGAAGGAGGTAGGTAGGTAAAGTAGCAATATGGATGAGTGAACGGGCCACAAGGAATCATACTATTAACTATTTACCTAAAATAACTACAACAGTAACTAAAACTGTACCTAATTCAATGTACAAATATACATATATCATTTCAATGAACTTTTCTCATATTAGCTGATGGTAGTCCCTCTAGGAGCCAAAGACACCTTAAAAAACCTATAGTTGATGTGATAAACTCTCTTTTAAGCTGTTGGCCAGGGCTATCTAAGAGACTCCCAAAACATACAACCCCCCAAATAATTGCTGTTGCCCTTGGTCACCCCACAGAGGTGGAAGGTAAGTCCCTATTTCTGAAGATATCATGTGTTTCAGAAAGAGAGCCCAGAGTCTACTGAGCCGGAACTGACCTGGAACTGGAGGTGTAGACGGTTGTGGGCTTTCTGATGTGGCTGCTGGGAACTAAAGCTGGGTCATCTGCCAGAGCAGCAAGTGCCTCTAACAGCTGAGCCATCTCTCTGGTCCTGATATTTGTCTTTCACATAAGTTAACTTTTAAAAATAATTATATTTTTTCAAGATTTTAACCTTTGGAAATTTTACTGTTACAGAATTCAACATTCTAAGTTATAGTTTTTGGGGATTGGGCCAAGCTATCGCCCAAACCCAAGAAAACATATTAACACATGACACTTACCAGCATTTCATCTGTAATTTCTCCAAGCTGAAAACACCAAAACATTTTCTGCTTGACGTTGAAGTGAACTGTGAGGTATTCACAACACGAAACACGACTCAGCAATACAAATTGGTGAACTAGTGGCATACAGCGTTCTGCACCATTCTCCAGAGAAATAGGCCGGGTGATAGGAAAGGTTCACATGCTCTATAATTCCAGCTATATTACATTCTCAAATGACAAAAGTATAAAGATGGGAAATAGATTAGTGGCCTCTGGGTTGAAACTGGTGGGGAGGAGGCAGGCCTGTTTGTAAATGGGTAGCACACACACAAAGATATTTGTGGTGATGGAAAAAATGTAATACTTGGTTGAGGGGAGGTTACCCAAATCTATGTATTAAATAAAATGGAATAAAGCTGGTGTGTGCATTATACCAACACTAACTTTACAGTTTTGAGTTTGCACTATAATTGTGTAAGATGTGGCCACGGGGCATAACTAGGTGAGGGGTATAGGTTCCTCTGTACTTTTTTTGTAACTTTCTCTAAACTTGCGATTATTTAAAATAACAGATAAGGTTTAATACAATTGTCAGCCACCAAGGTAGTTCCTTCATTTCCGCCCCCTGCCTTCTTCATAGTCTTTGGGAACTCTTCCTCTGGAGCGCCTCACTCGTCATGTACACAACGGTGGTAACAACAGGACACTCTCACTCTAGTGGCTGGCGGACTACCTCCCCAGGCTTCACAGTTCTTGTTTTTCCTCCTTCTAGTGGGAGCAACGTATTGAGAGCCACGCCTCAGAGAGGCCTAGTTAGCAAAATGGATTGATGCCTTCAGTAAAAATCGATAAACAACTTATGTTTTGTGATCATCAAAAGGATCCAGTCTGGAGAATAGAACCCCAGTCAACTCCCCAAAATGACTGCAGCCATGGCCAATACCTTATGAGCACTGGCAACTAGCAGGATCCCCAGGCCAGGCCGCAGAGAGCCGAGACAGTCTCTGCTGTTATCATTTCGCCATTTAATTGGCATTCCTGAAAACAGGCCTTCTGTTTGCTTTCTCATTTTTAATTTCATTTATGTCTGTTTTATCTGTATCGTTCATTTCCTTTTGCTTCACTTTGGCTTCTTTTCCTTTGCCTTCTCATTTTCTCATGAGATCGAAACTTAGTTTAGTTTAGTTTTATATTTATGTAGATTTTGTTGTTCTAGGGCCTAGGACTAAATTTCTATTTATTTATTTTTTTACTTTGTTTTGTTTCTCATTTCATTATTTTATTCCTTTATTTTCTCTGTGTTGCTTAAATATAGAGTTCTATTTGATTTCTTTGAACATCTTTGAGTACATCACTCTGTATACTTTTCTTTCCTGCTGTTCTATGTACACATAGAACTTACCACAACTCACCGGACTGAGATTTTCTCCTTTGACAGATGGATAAACCTTATTTCATTTAGGGTCTTCTTCCCTCTTGATTTTTAAACATGACTGTCTCAACTCTTTCCTCCATGTGCGCTGAATACCTCTGGCTCATACAGCACTAAAGCAATGTTATAAATTTTACTTCAACCATAAAATATAATTAAATATATTTAATTTACATAAATATAATAGTATAATAAATTTAAGCATAATTAAAGTTCCTTATCAAAAGATATCATTCTATACTTACTTCTAATTTTCATTTTCTGTTTCTTGCCCTAAATGTCCAACATTGTGTTAAAATTTCCTTTCTGTTTGGAGACCTTCATTCAGCCAGTCTTTTAAGATACTGACAATTTATCACTTCCACTTCGTTTCCTTGGGCAATGTTTTTCCAGATTAAGGATTCACGGTTGACAGATCTTTTTACTTAGCACTTTAAAAATCATATCATTTCTTCCTGGAATTACTGATATTTGTTTATAAGCGACGTACTGATTCTCTGACTGCTTTAGATCTTCCTTTTTAGTTTTTGTTATTGATATTGTTTGTCTATTCTGGAGATCGGTATCACTCTTTATCCCAGGTGGCTTGGAAGTATAACCAGTCTTCTGGTTTTAGCCTCTTAAATACAGGGATTATAAGCATGTGTCACCATTCCTAGATAAAATTGATTCTTCTAGATTCTCCAGGTTTTTGGAATTAAAGAGTCTTCCTTTTCTATTTCTATAAAGAGACACCATGACCAAGGTAACTTATAAAAGAAAGCAGTTAACTGGAGGACTGCTTACAGTTTCAGAGGGTGAGTCCATGCCCACCACGGAGGAAGCCATGACAGCAGGCAGGGTGGCTCAGCATATCTCCACTCCACTCTCATGCTCTAACCTGGGAGCTGAACAGTTAGAACTATGCATTTACTACCCAGTTTACTTCCTACTTCTGTCACTTTTTTCTGTGAACTTTTCATGGGTTCCTTCCTTTTCTTTTTGGGTCTCTGAAACCATTCTTCTCTGTCTTTGGAATTCTCTGTTTTGCTTCTTTTTTTTCTTCTTCTAACTTTAGTTTTCTGCTTTGCCTGGTCACTCAGAGGCAGTTTTTACTCTGTCATCTTACATAGACGTTCATACACTGGCATTTGGTTACAGTGGCCAGAGGTGTTTCGTGGAACCTTTGAACAACTTAGCATTCTTAGCTTGGGCCATACTAAAAAAGTCAGAAGTGCTGTGTGGGTCTCTTTATGCTTTGCAGTAAGGTAGTATTTTTTTGTTCTTGTCATTCTCTTGTTTGCTTTGCTTTGTTTTTTAAATTGTTGTGCTGGTAAATACTTGTGGCTAGATATCCAGGGAGTGGGTTTGAAGGGTTACTATTTTCATGTGGTAGAAAGACTCTCATCAGTTTGGCTGGAAACTACTGATGAAATACCACTGAATAAGATATGTATTGCCTGCTGTTTGTCTCCTGGAGCTAAAACAAACAGGCTTCAGCACAGTTCTGAAGACCTGAAGGACTCTTTAAAGGAGTGAGGGCTCCCACACAACTTGCCTATCATCAGTGGATATCAGGCTTTTCTATGATTCAGGCAGTGAAGTTCTTTGTGACTGTGTTCTATAGGTCACTGCCACCCAATTATGATTACCAGGCAGCTGAGCCCTCCCAGAACCATTCTTTCCTGCCCACATCAATGTTATCACTGGTATCTGTGCCACTGAAGCTTCCATGATGGGGAAAGATGAAGGAGCACAAAGGGGTGCTCAGACTCTAAGAAAGTGACACCGATAAAAGAACACTTTGCCCTTAGTGTTTAAACTTGGGTGTAGCAGAACACCTGAGCTAAACAGACTGGTGGCAGTAGTCTTTCAGTGAGGACTGACTTGATTCCCACTTGCTGACTTGCACTGTGCAGTAAAACATCAGTGTCTTCCATTGCCTCTTTGTAAAATGTCGGCTGCATGGGGCACACACAGAGTGCAGGCCTCAGAATGCAGAGCTCGTCTTTCATCTGTAGCCTGTGTTTGATGAAGGAACTTCTCCAGGGATTCCCTTTGTTTAGGAAAAGGAACAGCAGTCTGCCTGTGGGAGAGGAGTCTTAAAAGCCCTGTACTGAACTCTTTGTTATTACCACTTCATACCAGAGAGGAATTGACTGCAGGGTAAACAGACAGAGGATAAAGGATAAGGGCCTAGGGTCCAGGCCTTTAAGCCATAGGTCACTTGTGAGCAGATATTGCCTCCACACCCCATCGTGAGTACAGCTGCCCTCATGGAAGTTGGTGATTGGCATTTGTAATTTGCACAATCCTTATTATCCTTGAAAGTTTTATTTCTGTGGAAACTGAATCATTCCAGGGTGAAGACTGGTTGTTGGATTTCTCCTTTACACGGCAGGTCATCACATGCTTCAAGAAAACAAGGGGCAGATGGAATGGGAAGAGAGCCGGAGGAGAGGGGTGCCTGAGTTAGGTAATAAATTCAAGCTCACTAAGGCAGACTTTGGGGCAGCATTGCCTATCCGCACTGTTTTGTTGCCGTAGGCCAACAGAGGAGCGAACCTCACACTCACTGTTCCGGGAGTTCCAATGAAAGCAGTCTTGGATATTGAATCTGCTTTCCCAGAATGCGGCTTCCAGTCTAAGGAGAGACCTGTGACTGGACAGAGCCAGGTCCGCCTTTTCCAGCATGTATTACATCCAGACCTCAAAGGCAGGCAGGAGCATAGGGTATGATGGAGAAAGAAAGAGAATCTGAATTTCAAGAGACTCCCCATCATCAGCATTTGCAATAAAGCGTCACTTACGTATGTGTATGCAGAGCTTTCTTATGACTGGATTTGTGAAGTAAAGTCAAATAATGCTCAGGTACTGCGTTTGGGAAAGGAGCCGTCATTTCTGAGTGTCTACTTGGAGGTAGTAGTTGGGTTTCCGGTTTACATTTAGTCTTCACTGCCTCATTACCGACTGTTGTAGCAATAGAAATAAATTTCTCAGAGTTCTGGACATCAGAAGACCTTCCAAGGGTAGGGTGCTTACAGATTTGGCATCTGGTGAAGGACCTTCCTGACTACTCCATGGCCATTTTCTCATTGAGGGTACTCTCTCTATGAGGCCACTAGCTTTGTTGGACAGGACACATCTGATAAACTCCATGCAGCTGTAATTGCTTCCCCAAACCATTCCAAAGGTACTTACACTGAGACCCAGAGAGGTGCGGCTGTGCATGCCACATATGTTCCTAAAGCAGGAGTCAGCCAGCTTGGAGGTCAGACCATTACATATGCCAAGGGACTATGTCTGGGAATGCTCTGCAGTGAATGGGTGCTGGAGGCTGGAGACCAGGCAGTGGAAGGTTGCTTTCAGACTGTCATTTACTATGCTGTAAGGAGATTTAGAAAACAAGGTTGCTTCCTTTCCTTGCGTAGCTCCACGGAAGCACAAGCCCTGAGACAGTCAGTGCACGGCACCTCCCGCATATTGTTTATCATCTGCTGTGCTGCTGTCACGGAATACCTGTGACTAGGCGACCTGTGAGAGACAGGACTTTGCTTCTCACAGTGCAGGAGACTGAGAAATACAAAGTCAAGAGGTTAGTGTTGGCGTCTAGCGATGGCAGCTCTGTTTTTAATCTGGCACTTGTTGCTGCATCCCCACCCGGTAGGGTGAGTAGAAGGCAGAATAGAATGGATACCGTGTCCTCAGATGGCAGAAGAATGGACAAGAGAGAAAAATGAACTCTCTCTGAAGCTTTCATTAAAAGGATTGAGGCCTTTACGACTTGTTTCCACAGGGCCTCACCTCTAAACACCACCACCATCGAGGTTTTCAATATTATCTTTTGAAAAATGTGCATTCATGCTACGTCATTCCATCCTAGGTCCCCAAAATTCATGTCCTTCTCATATGCAACAGATTCTCATTCCAAACCAATAGACTTATATATTAGCAGCACCTTCAATGTTAAAGTCTAGATCTCACCATTTCAGATAGGGCACCAGTGAAATCCAACCTGATACCAACTCTCCTCCATCTGTGAACCCATGAAATCAAACAGTTATGTGTTTCAAAATTACAATAACATAGCAGGCGTAGCCTAGTTGTTCATGTTCTGAAAGGGAGAGGTAAGCAGGAACAATGAACTAATAGGTCCCAATCAAGTTCATGATCCCATAAAGTAAGTGAAATCTTATCTTGATGTATCTTGAGAGTGATTTTTTCCTCTCATCCTGTCTTCTGGATCTTGGAAGCAGCTCTCACCTGGTTAGAAGTAGGAAGATCTACCATGCTAGGAATGGCCTCTGGTGACTAGATTTCTGGAACCTGGGATGGAGCTTACTCTCTTGGCTCCATTTGCTGTTGCTGTTTCAAAGGCTCTCTTGTTTGCCACAGTCCGGCCCCTGTGGCAGCTCTCCACCTGGGCCAATCCATCCAATCTGGCAGCACATACTACCAGAGCTGTACTCTTTGTGCATGTCAGAGTTGGCAGAATATAAATGCTGCAGAGACACATGGTATCTTCCAGAGTTATAGCCAGAGGGATACTTGGGGCAGCTGAGGACAACTGAGGTTATGTAATCCACGGACCATGGCAATCTAAGCATCTATAACTCTTTGAGGCCCTCCTTTAAGACCTTTCTGCTTTCAAAACCAATGCATGGTAGATTGTAATAAGGGGACGTCCTGAAAGGAGTTATCTGAAATGCCTCAGTGTCATTAGTCTTGTCACACAGAACACCTGGCTTCCTTCTGCCCACACTAACATTTCAAGAAATCTTTCACCACACTCTTGGATTTCCATTCAAATCACGGTACTCTGCAAAAAGTAATTCCCACTGTGTGTGTGTGTGGGGGGGGTGTCAGATAAATTGTGCAGCTTATATATAGGCCCTGAGTCCCATTCTCAGCTCTCACAAAAGACAAGGGGAAAAAAAATGTAATGAAATGTACATAAATGGCCAAAGAAGAAAGCATGCAATTTCTTTTTATGTTTTTTTGATTTTTATTTTTGTTTCTAGGTTTTTGTTGTTATTTGAGACAAGAGATTACTAAGTAGCCTAGGCCAGTCTGAAACCTATATAAGCCACCTTGCCTGGCTCTAGAAAGTGTATAATTTCTTTAGCCAATGCTACAGAAATTCTATACCACTGATACATATATGTGTGTGTGTGTGTGTATGAGTATATATGTGTGTGTATGTATATACATATATATATATGCATATATATGTATATACATACACACACACACACACACACACACACACACACACATATATATAAATTTTTAAAAATATTACCAGGTATGATGGTATACACTAGTAATCCCATCACTTGGAAGACTTAAGCAAGTTGATGGAGAGTTTGAAGCTACATAGTGAGTTCAAGGCCAGTCTGGACTACATAGCAAGAACTTGTTTCAAAAGTAAAAACAAACAAACAAATGAAAAAAAAAACAACTTTTAAAAATCTATTATGAATTTTCAAAAATGGCTAAAATTTTCATATTCTTGAGGAAAAAAATATGAGCTGAAATAGGTAAATAATCAGGAGCAAGTGTACAAACTATGCTATAGCCATGGACCAGTTCAGATGATCATAGGAAGCCATTCTACCTTTTCTAAGGTATTTATTTGTTTGTTTGTTTGTTTGTTTATTTATTTATTTATTCATTCATTTTTTATCATTGGGTGCTCAGGAATGTAACAGAAGAACCTTCCAGAGAGTTATACATTTATTTTCAGTTGTTTATTGACTATTGTATCATGAAATATTTGGCAAGTGATTGTAGTGTGTGACTGTTCTGGCACGGGGAAAGGAAGTGAGGAGAACAGATTAGTGTGGCTCAGCCATGTCCCATGGATTCAGCAAAAGTCAAGAAGCCAGCACAGCTGTTTGACACAATTCCAGCAAAGCTGAGCCAAATGCTGTGATTGCTGTTGTACTGCCTCACATTCTTGGTTTTGGTCTCTAAATGTTGCATTGTTAGGGAACTTTTTTTTTTTACATTGTGATTAATTTATATCTTTACCCAAGAAGATTATTTCTTAGTCTCTTTAGTAAAGTCCTAATTATTACAGCCCCTTCTGCTTTCAGGGAATTAACCTTATCTGTCCTTACTCAGGAATCTTCCTTAAGCCTTGGAGATTGTGATAAACACAAACATGCTAGGAATTTTTTTTATGAGGCTATGGCTTCAGGATCTTCTTGCGATGTCTAACCCTAAAAAACTTAGGAGCAAGGCAATCAGAGCAATGTAAACTTGAGAAAAGCTGATAGGCTCCCGCTGACCAGGACAAGTGATGGTAGATCAGAGGCCTCCTCCTACGTATGCTCAGAGTTCCCTAGATTTGTACCTTATGAGATGGGGGCACCATATGTGACATGTCACCAGAGAAAAAGAAACAGTAACTAACTTAGATTGGCTAAAACAACCTTTACCCTACATAGTAGTATGATATAAAAGAAGAAAAGAGTTAGGCATAAAGGCTTTCCATTTTAAAAAGACTGGCTTATACCAGGTTATGGTAAGGTCACTTGACTAGGAAACAAATGGAATTCTCCTATACAAACAGATTTTTATAGAGATCATAAAAGAAAGTCATCTTCAGAGGCTTTTAGGCCTGAGAAAGCTTTCAGGGTTATACTTTAAACCACCAAAGTTTTATTATACATAGTTCAAATCTTGTACATTCACCTAAACTGGCTCCAATATTTACAAAATGATATGATTCGTATCTCCTTAGAAACCATGAGTTTGTCTTTATTTTGTGAAGTCTGTATAAATAAAGGAGCACCCTGATTGCTAGTCAGTCAGAGTTACAGTCAGAGTTGCAGTCAGAGCTGCAAGATCCTCCTAGCCTTGGGCTCTGACTCAATCTCCCTTTGCCTACCCCTTATATCCTCTTTGTACTCTGTCTATTGCTAGGGCTGGCCTCTGGCAGTGGTGGTCTTATATTCAGCACTGAATTTCATGGGGACAGTGTCACTAGGCCATACAAGCGTTCTGTCAGGTCCACTGTGGTTGTTTCTGTATTTTATTTTTTGTTGTTTATTTTAAGACAGATACATAAACCAATGTAGCCTGCATATGTAGTACCACAGAGGAAGATAATTATGAAGACAAAATGGTCATTCCCTGGAAGAGTTAATCTAATACACATTTCATGATGTACAGAGCCATCTTTATGCTAGATGATAGTCAGGCATAAACACTCAGATGGCAACCAAAATAACAATAGTCTGGATAGCTTTCACATAGAAATGTCATCTTCAGAGTGTTTTATCCTCTATTAAGTCTCTAACACTTAAAGCTAGTGTCATTTTGACTTTACTGGAATGGTATACGGCTGCCATTTGCCATGGTACTTGGTTCACAATTAGACACAAAGACTAGGACCTTCATCATATACTATTTGGATAGGCCTTGCTAGGACCAGCAAGCCCTTCAGGAGTCTCTCTCGAGGTTCCAACTGCCCATATTCTCCATGCCTACTCTTTAAGCCTGGATTATCTGCAAAGCCTGTCCGCCTAATGATGCAGGATGAAAGTCAGGGCCTCTGAACATTGGCCCAATGTATTTTTCATCCTCTATAGAGTTCCTGGCAGAAAGTGGGAGGGCAAGGACAAGCATGGGGACGGATGAGGACAGGCAGGAGAGCACCAGCCAAGTACCCATGTCTCCTTCAGATCCAGGAATGCAGAAGTCGTAATGGGATTTTAGGTGTGAGATGATTTATTTGAAAATCCTCTCCTCAAATCAGACATTCCTTTAGGGAGACACAAAGCTCCTTTTTAATGATTGGAGATAAAAATCTGAAAATCCAAATATCTAGAGAATTGCCACACTGTCTTGAAAAGGATCGAGTTGAGTTTCAATATAAATATGTTGCTTTGATTTAGAAGGGAGTTCGGAGGCAGAAACACCCTGGGAGAGGAGAAGGCTGGGTAGAGACTTTATAAGGGGGAGCCTGACTGGATTCCTCAAGGTAGACCTTCAGTTTCTGCTGCATGCCCTGGTTCTCTAGCTCCATATAGGTTAAAATTGCTGGGGAAAGTATGTTGTCTGTGTCCTGGAATGAAGTATCAGCAAAGTGAGGCTAATTGCAAACGAGCTACTTGACATGCCCTACATTGTACTTTAGGGTGATCGACGAGTGCTTCACATAGAAGTGGATAGCTGGCCAGGGCTGAGTGGGGGTGACTTCTCTGATGGTAGTTTATAGAAACCACCTGGTGACAGCAAGCTTGGACAGAGAGGGTTGTGGACAACATTAAACCAGGTGCACACCCTGCTATATCCAAAGAAGGTCACACCTGCAGCTAGGACCACCACAGACATCTGCACCTGGATATGCTAGGGATGTAGGAGAAAGACGGACCAAATTGCCAGTGTCCTCGGAATCCAGAGATGCAAATACAGAGGTCCTTAATTCATCTCCCTCTCATCAGTACCCTGTCAGTAGAACAGTCACTGACATCGAACCAGGACAATGGCTGTGGGTGGCAACACACCCAAGAGAAAACCAAAAACTGTTTAAGTCTTGGTTTTTATACAATCGGATGTCAGAGAAAATAGAAACAAAAGAGGGTCCTGATTGTCCCAGTAAGGCACATTCTCTTGTCATATTTGCTTAGTATCACAAACAGTTCAGTATCCCGTGCTTCACTTAGGTGATTATCCTTTTTGGAGGCAGGATACTAACTACCGTTATTGAAATCATCTACAGCAAAGTACTGTTTTTGGTCCCAGGGGAAAACATTAATCTTCAAAACATGGCTTCTCAGAACCACTGGATCTCACTGCTCCTCATGGTGCTGTGGATATTTATCAAGTAATTAACAAATTCTATACCCATGTGTAGATTGTATGAATTCATATCAAATATTTATCTGACACAAAGCCTTCTTGTCAGACACAGTCCAGGGATCTGTCTATATGTAAGACTGTCAATTTGGGGCTGAAAATTATGTTCTTAGCCTAAAGCCAAGTGGTTAGGTGCTGTGCTCCATTTGCAGCTCTTTCTCCAGTAGGTGGAGGAAATGGCAGGATCATGTAGTTTTGGCATAGGAGCCCACAGAGACATGTGTGCTATGTACTTAGCACAGAGCCCTTGATTAGTTGGAATGAGTGTAGATTTAGGATCTCCTATCCTGGAGGCTACGGGAAACTGGGTTGTGTGGAAAAGGCCCCATTTCCCATCAACCCATCAAGGACAAACACTGATGACCTATTCAGTTAGAAGGCTGACAGTGTGAGAAATGAATCGTCATCATGTAGCTGTCAACCAGAACTGTATCTCTGGCTAATGCAAAGATGAACTCACAACTATGTACTTTCTATTATTTTGTGTATCTCGATATTAGTTACTTTTCTTGTTGCTGTGACAGAACGCCTGAAAAAATCAACCTAAGGAAAAAAAGGAAGTAGAGTGTAGCAGGATGCTTTCCCAAGAAGTTTTCTGTCCTGTGAAGCCTTCTTTATGATTGGACACTGCTTGGACCTCTGGGAACAGCTTAGGATATAAAGAAGGCAGTGGCCAGGTGCCAGTTGCCAATTGGTGGGATGGTGTGAGATGCTAGCAGCTCCTGTTCTCTAAGCTAAGGACAGCCAAAATGGGCAGTGAGTCTTTCTCTCTTCCTTCCTTCTTTTCTTTCTTTTTCTTTCTTTCTTTCTTTCTTTCTTCTTTCTTTCTTTCTTTCTTTCTTTCTTTCTTTCTTTCTTTCTTTCTTTTTTTCTTTCTTTCTTTCTTTCTTTCTTTCTTTCTTTCTTCTCTTTCTTTTTTCTTTCTTTCTTTCTTTCTCTCTTTCTTTCTTTCTTTCTTTCTTTCAAGGCCACCTACAATAATGGTGAAGATTTCTCTCTTTCCTGTTCTCTCTTCAGAGCTAGAGGGTAAAAGGCACAGTGGGAATCTGTTACAAGTTAGGAATCAGTTACGAGTTAAGAATCTGTCACAGTGGCAGCTGGGGCAAGAGATCAGGCTTCAGAATTTAGTTACAACTAAATACTCCAACATGGGGCAAGAAAACAGCTTTCAGGGTCAGAAAACAGGAGGCTTCAGTTACAGGTGGTTTCCAAACAAGGGGCAGGAAAACAAGGATAAAAAGGATAACCAAAAATTTGATTTCAAATGTAGTAGAGATAAAAGCAGAGGAAGATGGATGTTTGTGTAAGAGGCCAGCAAAGTATTTATAGCGGCTGTTACCACTGGGATATACACCACTTTGCTTTCAGTGGTGATTTTCTTTTTCTCTTTCTCCTTTTGCTTCTTTTGTATTTCAAAAATGGCTAAGGAAGTGGCTATGCAACTAGAAGAGTTTCAGGGGGAATTAGAAAGGGCCAAGAGAGGAAAAACAAAAGGGAGAATGAAAGAGCTTAATTTTTTCTTTGTCTTCAAAAAAGGAAATTATAAAAAAAGAAATTGGCAGTGCTATTAAAAGCAATAAATGGGGAATTAGAAAAAAAATAAAGAATTGGTGATGCTATTAAAAGAAATATGGGGGAATTTGAAAGGGTGGAAAAAAGGAAAACTGAGGAACTGGGAGCACAAACTTGGGGGGAATTAGAAAGGGTAGAAAAAAGAAAAAGTAAGGAACTGGGAGTACAAACTGAGTAGGTGGGAACACAACTGGGCTTGTTCCCACTGATAGGAAGGAAGATTTTACCCCAGGCAGATAAAAGGGTGCAGATTATATAGGATGGGAGAATGATCAGAAAAGGCAGCTTAGGGTCATGAAATCACCTTCAGCATTTTCAGTAGTGATCCAACATGTTTCAACTGATGAGGATAATCCCCAAGGTATCATGAAACAGGATGGCATCCAATAGAAATAAGAAGATTGGAGGAAGCTGTGTTGTCTTATGCCATGCACTCTCCCTATGTAAAGCAAGTGCTGAATAACTGGGCACTGCAACACCAGATGGTCCGCTTTGATTAGAAAGGATTAATATCAGCTACACTAGAAGCAAGTTCTCAGCTTTCATGGTTAATATGGTGAAGTAAAGAAGCAGCAAATATAGAACAGCAGAATAGGGCTAGAGGAATAATTATAACCCCAAATCAGCTCCTTGGTGAGGGTCGGCATGCTGAATTACATGAACAGATTAAGTTTGATGATGTGACCACAGAACAATGTCATTTAGCAGTTTCACAAGCTTGGGAAAAAGAGAAGAACCAGGGAAAATCTACCTCATTCACAATAATCAACACAATGCTAAGTGAAACCTCCACTGCTTTTTCAAATATTATCTGCAGCAGTAGGTAGAGCCATCTCAGACCCTGAACCAAGACATGCGCTGATTGAGACCATGGCATTTCAAAAGGCCAACACAGAGTGTAGGAAAGTTTTGAGGCCATTAAAGCAAATTCTGTGCCACTGGATCAATGGATCAGACCTACTGTAGACACTGGATTCAGTATATACACAACTACTGTAATAAGACAAGCTATAGTCACAGGGCTGAAATATTAAAATTTCCAGTGCTTTAGCTGTGGAAGTCAAAGCCACTTGCAAGGAGATTGTGACCTCGCTGCTTCTAAAGAGAAAAGGAGCAGATTTCTGGGGGTGTGCAGATGGTATGGAAAGGGTCAACATTGGGTGAATGAGTATAGATCCAAGAGAGATGTACAGGGGAATTCCTTGCAATTGGGAAACAAAACAGTGCCAAGCTCTGGCTCCAGGAGAAAAAAATGAACTGCCTGTGTCCTGTCAGAACTGGGTAGCATGCAAACCAAAAAAACCCCAAACTTGGTGTTGGAGATCTGATGCATGCTACTAAAGGCAGCTTCATTAGACCTGGCTATAGATGGGCAGCTTACCCTATCCCCAAATATTCAATGCTATAAAATTGCTGCTGGAGTTTATGATCTTCTTTCCTTAGGGACAGTAGGAATGATTCTTCATAGGAGCAGCCTGATTTTAAGGGGACTTACTGTGCATTCTGGAATTATAGATGGATATTTTAAAGGAGAAAGTACGATCATGGCCTATGTAGCAAGAGACCTGCAATTCAATGCAGGAGATAGGATTGCACAGTTGTTAGCTTCCCTGTATCAAATGAAAAGTCACCCCTGTAGAGAGAGCAGGCAGATTTGGAAACACTGGGAATCAGGTGTTCTGGCAGGCTGTCCTAAATGATAAAAGGCCAAAATTTAAATTGCAAATAAATGGCATTGAAATAGAAGGGTTGGTGGACACAGGTGCAGCTGTAACAATAATCTCCCCAAAGTAATGGAATTCATATCGGTCCCTTCAGGAAGTAGTCACACAGTTTATAAGGACTGGGAAATTATCTCACATAAAGCAGAGTATGTTTGGGACCAGAAGCACAAAAATGAAAGTTAAAGCCTTATGTGGCTGAAGTAGCTATAAATTTATGGAAAGGAGATTTATCGCAACAACTCAGATTAATGCCGCTTCTATCCCAGAAAAGGCATATAAAACAAGGTCTCAAAGGGATGATACTCTTAATAAGGAGATACACAGGCAATACAGCTTGTCCAAAAGTCAGACATATAAGGTACTGAGTTGCCAAATTTATAAAGGGGGCCACTGCTGAAAATACACCAACTGCTCTACCCTTAAAATGGTTAACTAACAAGCCTGTGTGAGTAGACCATTAGTCATTAACAAAGGAAAAATTGCAGGCACTTGAACAGCTGGTAGAGTGGCAGCTAAAGGGTCAGCATATAGAAGAGTCTATCGGCCCAGGAAACTTACCTGTATTTGCCATAAAGAAAAAAAATCTGGAAAATGGAGAATATTAACTGATTTGAGGGCTGTGAGCAAGGTGATTCAGCCCATGGATCTGCTATGGCTTAGAATTCTTTACGTTTGTGATTAGCTAGGGCAGGCATCTGATAGTGGCAGTCATCAGAAGCTCCCAGGACAAGATAGTGAGAACGATGGCTCCAAAATGTCAATCACTGCAAATTTGACACAAATTTTCCAAGACTTCCCAGGACCTGTACGATGGCTGACAGTGCATTAGTGCTGAGGATATTTTGGCCTCCCTTTTAGAGGAAGAGAACACTAACCAAACAGAAACCAGAGGAAAATACCTTAAAGCTAAAGGTCTAGACATTCAGTAGAATAGGTTGTTTCCATGCAAAGGAGTCAGTGGACAAAATGTTAAAACGTACTGTTGCCTTTAATAATATCAGTGAGCAACAGAGTGCCTTGAAACATGAAGACCCCTGTCGTATTTTTATAGAAAATGGATCCACATGCGTTAATGGCTCATCAAGTAAACTGACTTCATGCCAACCTGCAAATAAGGTGAACAGCCCAGACCACATTCAACCTCCAAAGAAACAGTATATTTTTGAGAGCCAGAACTATAAAAGTAGTGTTTTCTACGAGTTTTGACAAAGGGAATAAAAATCTTCTCTCGTGCTTCCTGAGAGTAATGTATCATGTATGGATGCTAAGGACAAACTCCTGAACACCAGAAAGGAAAGAGATGCCCTAGCAGAGGCCTCAGAGAAAAACCAATCATTATCACACGATGTATGGCTTAGTAAAACGAGGTCGGGGGAGTGAAACAGGATGCTTCGCCAGGATGCTTTTCTGTCCTGTGCAGCTTTCCTTATGACTGGATGCTGCTTGGACTTCTGGAAACAGCTTAGGATAGGAGGCAATGGCCAGTTTCCAGTGTCTCTTTCTCTCTATATTTAAAGGCCACTGCAAAAGTAAAGATTTCTCTCTTTCCTGTCTCTTTTTAAAGCTAGATATTAAAAGGCACAGTGGGGACCTGCTTCAAGTTAGGAATCAGTTACGAGTTAAGAATCTGTCACAGTGGCTGTTGGGGCCAGAGAACAGGATTCAGAATTTAGTTACAACTAAATACTCCAACATGGGGCAAGAGAACAGCTTTCAGGGCAAGAACAAAGGAGAATTCAGTTACAGAAAAGAAAGGAAGGAAGGAAGGAAAGTAGGAAGGAAAGAAAGAAAGGAAGGAAGAAAGGAGGAAAGAAAGAAAGAAAGAAAGAAGGAAAGGAGGAAGGGAGGTTTACTTAGGTTCAGTCTGAGGGTAATAAAATGTATATTTATACAATGAAATATTATTCAGGTGTTAAGAAAATATTATGAAATTCACCGTAAATGAATGGTGCTGGAAATAATGGAATAAGCTGGACTTAGGTAACCCTGACCCAGAAAGACAAATACCATGTGATTTTTCTCATCTACCTACCATGGCAGGAAAGGCACGGCTGTGGGAGCATGAAGATGCTACCCATATTGTATTCAGTCAGGAACCAGGGAAAGATGAATGACAATATTCACTGGGCTTACCCCTTTTTGATTCATGCTGAAACTCCAGTCTACATTCACTTGGAGCCTTCCCAACCTCATAGACACACTCAGAGATCTGTCTTCTGTGTGCTTTCAAATCCAGTAAGTTGATTGTCAAGACCATTTCTCAGCCTCCTAACCAGTTCAGTCTTCACAGTGTTTCTAAGGGGTTCCTACCCATGTGGGAGGCAAGTATGGTCCATCTCATGCTACCCCAAGGCTCTTTTCCATTGAACCCTCCATGATCCATCCCCACCCACTCTATGAATTTCCCCAGCTATTGTCTCAGTCAACATAGTCTAGCTAGTATCCCAAGTGAAGTATTATCAACTCGGTAGCACTGACACTCACACTACTGATGTATATTAGCCCCTTCTATATGCACAAAGTCTCTAAGACAATTACTTAATTTCTTCTCCTGAACAATGACCTCCTTGATTTCTGTAGGTCCCTTGGCTTGAAAGGTTAATGGAAATCAGTGTGTGGGGAGGTTCCTAAACAAACCAGACATACATATACTACATGATATAACTATATCACTGTTTGGAATATACCTAAAGGAGTCTATATCATACTATAGAGTCTATGCCATACTATATCATACTATAAAGTATATAGTATGTCTATACACACACTATATACTATACCATATCATACATATATTGCTCAGCCATGTTCACTGTCGCTCTATTCACAAAAGCTAGGAAATGGAAAGAGCCTAGATGTCCATCAGCTGATGAATGAGCAATGAAAATGTGCTGTATTTACACAATGGGACGTTACTCAGCTGCAAAGAAAAATGAAATGATGAAACGCACAGGAGAATGGATGGAACTGGAAAGACTCGTTCTGAGTGTAGTCACACAGACCCAGTCGGACAAGTGTCATGTCTTCTCTCATCTACGGATGTTAGCTTTGAATCTTCAGTTATGTATTTGGGATATCCATAGAGGTCAGGAAATCGGTAATGATCCATGGGGACTAGTATCAAGGGAGGGAGATAAAATGCAGTGACATTAAAGTTAAAGGAGAATAATGGAACAGGAAGAGTTAAAATGGAATGAGAGGGGGGGAAATGCAGAGTAGAAGATGGGATGATAAGAAGGGATATTAACACTAAAGAGATTAAAAAAAAAGCTACATGGAAACCCATTGCTGTAGAAACTTCCTAAAATATATGCATACACACATATACAGAGAGTTTAAATGGAGTTACTCTATAATGGGACAACAGTGTCCCGATTAGATACCACAGGTTAACAAATAAAAAGTCTAGTGTAAATCACTTATTTTGGTGTCGCTGGACAATGAGTTTCCATGGACAGCCCCCCCCCCCCAAAAAAAAAAAACAAACCAGAAACAATAGAAGTTGTTGCTAATTCTCTTGGCTGCTCTTCAGAGCTCAAGAGTAAGACCATATTGCTGAAGACACCACATACCTGAGTCATAGAATATGGAGAAATTAAGCTGGTACTAACCTAAAAGTTTCAACCCTACTGGCTAGTGTTCATGATACTGGAAGGTGCTGTGCAAAATGATAGAGAACAGTAGTCACCATTCTGATCCTGCTGTGAACCTGCATGCTACAATAATTATCTACCTGACAAGACATCCCCACTGGTACAAAAGTGGCACAAACAGCATGAGAGCAACCAACCAGTTTTCTGATTGAATCTAAAGCCCGCTTCACAAGTTGAAACCCATATCCGGCACTAATATCAAGGTTAAAAATCTGTGACTAGACATGTCATAGGCCATACAGGAGAGCCTACTATGACTGCTAAATGGTATAATATTAACCATTATTAGTATTAACTAATGATTTGTCATTACCATAGATGATTTCATCTCTCAACCCTTCTAGGAGAAACTTATTTTTTCAGTAGGTGGTGATTAACACAGAGACTCACAGCTGGTCAAAATGCAGAGTATAAGTGACTATGGGGCTGGAGAGATGGCTCATCAAAGCATTTGCTTCTCTTGCAGAAGACGCAAGTTTGCTTCCCAGCACCCACATGGCAGCTTAGAGATGTCCTTAACTCCAGTTCCAGGGAATCCAGCACCATCTACTGGACTCCATGGGCACCAGGCATTCACATAGCATGTGTGTGTGTGTGTGTGTGTGTGTGTGTGTGTGTGTGCGCGCGCGCGCGCCCACACACAAGACAATCATACACAGAAAATAAAAAATTAAAAATCTAGAAAGAGGGAGAAGGAGATAGAGAGGCAGAGATACATAAATCACACATACACACACACACACACACACAGAGAGAAAGAGAGGGAGAGGAGAGAGAGAGAGAGAAAAGAAGAAGAAGAAGAAGAGGAGGAGGAGGAGAAGAGAAAGGAGAGGGGAGAGGGGGAAGGGGAGAGGGGGAGAGGGGAGAGAGGAGAGAGGAGAGGAGAGAGGAGAGAGGAGAGAGAGAGAGAAAAGAAGAAGAAGAGGAGGAGGAGAGGAGAGAGGGGAGAGAGGAGAGAGGAAGAGAGGGGAGAGGGGAGAGGGGAGAGGGGAGAGAGGAGAGAGGAGAGAGGGGAGAGGGGAGAGGGGAGAGAGGGAGAGAGGGAGAGAGGGGAGAGGGGAGAGGGGAGAGAGGGGAGAGGGGAGAGGGGAGAGAGAGAGAGGGGAGAGAGAGAGAGAGAGAGGAGAGAGAGGGGAGAGAGAGGGGAGAGAGAGGGGAGAGAGAGGGAGAGAGAGGGGAGAGAGAGGGGAGAGAGGGGAGAGAGGGGAGAGAGAGGGGAGAGGGGAGAGAGAGGGGAGAGGGGAGAGGGAGAGAGAGGGGAGAGAGGGGAGAGAGGAGAGAGGGAGAGAGGAGAGAGAGAGGGGAGAGAGGAGAGGGGGAGAGAGAGAGGGAGAGAGAGAGAGGGGAGAGAGGGGAGAGAGGAGAGAGGAGAGAGAGGGGAGAGAGGAGAGAGGGGAGAGAGGAGAGAGGGGAGAGAGGAGAGAGGGGGGAGAGAGAGGGGAGAGGGGGAGAGAGGAGAGAGAGGGGAGAGAGGAGAGAGGGGAGAGAGAGAGAGAGGGGAGAGGAGAGAGGGGAGAGAGAGAGGGGAGAGAGAGAGGAGAGAGGGGAGAGAGGAGAGAGGGGAGAGAGAGAGAGGAGAGAGAGGGGAGAGAGGAGAGAGGAGAGAGGAGAAAGAGAGATTCTCAGCCCTAAATGGGACATCTGTATCACAACTCTTTCTCCCAATGATCAGAGATCACTGAAGAAGAAGGAGCAGAAAGAGCCAGAGGCAGTGAATGAGTACAGAAAACAGTATTTCCTGAACACAACAAGGCAGTTGTACATATGAATTCACAGCAGCTGAGACAGCGTGAACAAGACCTGCACTGGCTCGAGCTAGACAGAATCCCAGCACAGAGAGAAAATAAGCAGATATTTCCACCCATTAGCTAAGGAGCTATTGGCAATTGATAGCTTCTGAGAGAGAGAGAGAGTTATGTTCTTTAGTGGTGTGGCCCTGATTGGTCCACCACACTTCAGTGGAAAGCCACACAATCAAGAGTACATAGTCAATAGAAACTTACTTGATGAGTTTCTGTTGCTATTGTTTTTTGGAAGACACAAGTTTAGGTAAGAAAGTAAGTAGAGGAATGGGGGAAGGGTGAGTACGATCAAAATATACTGGTGCAAATTTTTTATAGAATTAATTAAAAGGGCTAAAACAAAAAATGGAAGGGTCATAAAGTAAATGGGCACTGCGCTGCAAGTTGCTTCTCCAGACAACAGACAAAGTACCTTGCCAGTGGTCCTGCTGCAAGTCAGAGTAGTGGCAGACTGACTCCACGGGCGACTGAATATTTCACTCTTTTCCAAATGTCCCTGGTGCTTACAAGGCGATTTGAAGTTTGGAGAACTCATTTCAAGACCCAAGGGCTCTGTCACACTGAAACACAGGGTGAATAGTGACCAAGTGAATCACCACGTGTGCACACGTGCGTGTGTGTGTACATGCATGTGCATTTATATTGCCCAAGTCAGTTTATTGTAAGTTGTCAGCTTCCTTTTTAAATTTTTAACTCATTTATTTTGTGTGTTTGTGTAGTGCATGTACTTGTTGGTGTGAGTGTGTGCCCATGCACAGGTGTGCACATACATGTAAAGGTCAGAGGTCGGTTTCTCTCCTTAGGCACTGTACACTTTTATATTTTGAGACAGGGCCTCCTAGTGACCTTGAAGGCATGAGTTTGGCTCGATTGACTGACCAAGGAGCATCAGGGATTCGCTTGTCTTGATCCCCTACAGCATTGGCTATAATCACGTGCCTCAGTGCCCATCTTTCTGCACGGGTTCTGGAGATCCAAACTCAGGTCCTCATGCTTGTATGGTGGACACTTGGCTAACTGAGCCATCTTCCCAGCAGACAATTCTTAATCAACACAGAAAAACGAGTGGTAGGTTTCTAGTCAAGATTACCAGCAAAATGTGTTTTCATTTAAAATGAAATCGGAAGACAAAATTCTCCAGGGCTCATGCTTCCAATTTTGTTGCTTTGTGGCTTTCTAGAATTGAAACTGACTTTCAGGTCAGGATGAGATCAATGGGAGAGGCCTTCTGTCCTCTCACCCAAGGCCTGTGGTCCAGGGCAGAGATGTTATCTCCAGAGCCCAGAGGTCAGAGTGACAGATGTAGTCCTCTCTCATTCATCATTTAAAAGTACAAGGCTGGGTGTAGGTCACCGGTCTGAAGATGGTATCCCAGCGGGACTGGCCTTCACAGCAAGTATGAGCAAGCGGACCTTCCTTCCCACCTTCTTACCAGCGGAGTAGAAGGATTGATTTTTTTTTTTCAAGGTAGAGTTTCTCTCTTGTAACTCTGGCTGTCCTGGAACTCACAGAGATTCATCTGTCTCTGCCTCCCAAGTGCTGGAATTGAAGGCATGTGCCACCACTGCAGGGCAGAATGGTGGATTTTAATAGGTGTCCCTGCTCTTTGCAAGCTGCTAAGCCTATACTTCACTTTCATGTACATCAGAACAGAGTACAAAGCAACAGGTCCCAGAGTAGCAAGCAGAAAGATGAATTTCCCTTCTTTTGGCTCTTCCTTCCTCCTGGAAGAGTTAAGTGTTTGGAGGAGGAACTGCTCCACTCTGTGTCTCTGCTTGGTGGGAACTATTAAATTACTGACATAGCAGGGCCTATGGGGCCCTGGGGCCACATGTGCCCCACAGGCCTGCCCGGGCCTGCCAGATAGCCCACACTTGCTTGTGGGTGCCTCTGTGGCAACAAAACAGAGTGGAATTCTTATTTCAAGCACAAGGATGGGAGCAAATGCTGGCAAAGGGGAAGGAAACGGGCAATAAAACCCAGAGCTGAGCGGCTTAGTGGAGCCAGGACGCTGGGGTCTGCTTAATTGCTCTGAAATGAAAAAGATTCGGGGGTTTTCATGAAATCCCATAGGCGCCCTTGCCAAGCCTCAAATATTAGATTGAATTACACAGCTTCTAAATCCTCCCTTTTCCCTGAGCCATGTGTCTTACTTTTTTTGGATATTTGTCCCCAGCTTCAGGCCTGGTAGGAGAAAGGTTGACAGAATGAAGGCCAGGTTCCCAGTAGGTGTACCCCAACTAATTTTTTTCACCAAGAGCCGTGAAATACTCACACTGTGGTTCTGGTAGGAGACTCTCTAAAGTGACATGCAACAAATACCAACTGTGCCAAGAACTTTAGAAACATTTAGACAAAAGCGCTTCACCAGAGATCTAGGGTAACAAACGACACAGTCCAGCCATTGCTGGGGTGCTGCTCCACATCTTTCATAAGAATCTCAAAGGACTCTAAAACAAAGAAAGGCGGGCTGAAGAGATGACCCAGCAATTAAGAGCGCTCATTGGTCTTGCAGACCAGTTCGGTTCCCAGCTCCCACGTGGTGACTCACATCAGCCTGTGACTCTTGTTTCAGGGGATCCAATGCCCTCAGCAGTCACCGAACACGCACATGCGGTACACATGCATCCACAAGAGCAAAACACTCTTACACGTTAAAAACGAGTAAATCTTTATGGAATTTTAAAAAAGAAAAGGGAAGTTCAGAAGCCATGGCAGAGAAATCAGAACTGTAATCTGCTAGGGGTTTTCTTGGGGAGAAAAATACTTAGGGAATGATGAAAGGGCTTCTGGAAGCAGGCACAGGATGGCTAAGTGTGGGAAGCATTCTTCATCTGACCTCACTCAGTGGGGAGCAGCTGAGTAATTGAGGGAAGGAAAGCTGGCTAAATGCAGCGAAAAAATCAACCAGATGATTCATGAGCCGTGGAAGAAGCCTGGTTTGCAGTGAGTGCAAAGGCTTGTTGCAGGCCAGAGGCAGAGAGATGAAAGAGGCAGGAGAGAGGGCAGACTCAGTACAGCAGACACACTTGCTCCACACAGTGATCTGTAGTGATCTCTGAGGTAGGACTAGGATTCCGGCAGACAGCGTGGATCTGCCAGACTCACGGTGAGCTGCCCTTCCCTGTTCACTGGGTTCTGTCAACTGTATTATGCAAAGTATCAAAACCCTGGAAGTCTCAGCTGTGGACCGGTGACGGCAAATCTTCCAATTTCCAAATTATTCTTAGAAAACAGGCTTGAATGTTACTCAGGTTTTAAGCTGACTGAATAATACAATCAGTCCCAGTTATAGGAAGATGGTAAGAACATGGACGGCGTGGTGTGAAGAGAGCTGTGGAGGTCATCAAGATGAGCATGTACGCAAAGTCCAGGTGCATGTAGGCTGCTCTGCTCTCATTACTGAGAACCAGAGGTCCTTGTCTTTCTAGTTTCCAGCTTCCTGAGCATATGGCTTGGTAGGAACCGAGTTTGAAGTTTTCCTTCACTGCCATGCACACACGGACACTGTCAATGGCTTTCAAGACAGTATTTGCTACTCCTCTTAGGAAGAGGCTCTGTGACATGGTTTTGGGGTGCACTGATGATGGCTCATGCCATGGCTGTGATGATGATCACCCCATCCTATACTTTCTCCCTGCCTTTCGGAACTCCCACTGATCTGTCCTTTGCAGTTTATAATTGAGTGGTATGGAATTTCCTAGTCAGCTCCGTGGTCTCTTTATGATTGGTGACAGGCATCCCTGTTGTGAGAGCATGCCATACGAGAAGGAATGGGGCCACGTGTCTAGGTGATGATGACAGTGGACCCATCCCATCAGAAGCCCCTCTGTGAGATACAAGGAGGCTGGCGTCTTGTGACATATTGTCTTCATGGTTGCCTCTTGTGGTGGGTCCTTGGATTTCCAACATGATGCTTACAGGAGGGCAGTAGTTAATCTTCAGGGCCAGGAGAAGACACCATGTAGCCATAGAAACAGGTAAAACAAGGGGCAAAGGTCATATATATTTCTCATATAACATGAGAAAAAAAGGAATTTAATTTTTCAGGTTCCTACTGAGATGAGACATCCTTTCAGGCACTTAGCCTGTCCCACAACATACCACACAGCCCCTTACTGGAAGCACCAAGCAAAGAACTTCTCTTCAGAAGAACACATGTATTTGTTGGCCCTCAGAAGCCACAGCTTTATCCGTGTCTGTACAGTAACCTGGGAGTCACCCTTCTTGCTCTGCAGTTGGACGGTTGCAGAGACCAGATAGAGAGGCAACCTGCATGGATTCGTGGTCCTTCTGCAGAGGCTATCTATCCAACATCTCAGAAATATTCCTAAAGGCTGCTGACTGCCAATTCTTTACGTGAGGAAACTGCAACTTTGATCACAGAGTTAACGCTTCCCTCACAGCAACCACTAACCTCCCATACTTCCCCAGAGAAAAGTAAAGCCTGGTGAGACCTTCTCGGATCTGCGATGGACTTTGGAAGGGTCAACACTGTGCAGATCTTTAGCAGGTAGCCACTGCTGCGGTGTGTTTGTGGCTGCAACGACCACATCATGTTCAGGAAACAGTGTTTCCTAACACTCTTTCCTATTCTCCAGGTCTTACGTGACTTTTGTCCTCTCTTCCATGGTGTTCCAGGAGTGTGTGTGTGTATGTGTGTGTGCGCACACACGTGTGTGTGTCTGTTACATAGATGGCTCTTATAGGGCTGAACACTCAACTGCCACTTATTCTCAGCCCTTTGGCCAGATATGAGTCTTGCATTAACCATCACACACTGCAGACATAAGCCTCTCTGACCAAGACCTAGGAGAGCTGTGTAGGTCTATAGGTGTAAGCAGAAATATTTTGAAGGAAGTTTGATATCATGTTCATTTAGGTAAGAAATAATAGGCTCCCCATAGGTCCTATGACCTCCAAGCCATAGCCTTTTGACCATATTTGCGGTACCAGGTATAAATTTCTTCTGTGGAGTGAAGTATTTACATATGTGAAAGACTAGTGAATACGTATAACATATTCGAATCACAATTCCTCCATTATCCTCTTCCCCATCCCATTGAACTTCTTCTATTTTCCCAACAAGTATTCCTTCTACTTTAACATTTTTTTATGGGAAATTTAATCAGAAAGTTGTTGGTTACCCCCATAATAGTCATGCCACTATTTGTACCTACTGGTACAACATACCTGGCAGATTGGTATTGTAGTTCACAGTTAAGTAGGACCTTTGACAACTTTCCTCCTTCAGCAGCCTGAAAAGCCACTTCCAGCACTAAGGAAACTAGCCAGCATGCAGGAAACATCCAGCTAAGTTCAGCTTGATTTTTGCAATCAAAGTGTGCAACGATATCAATAATAGTCTTATCATCTAGTTCTGATGGGCAAACAAGAGCAATGGCAACCATCAGCAGATTTTTTGCTACTGCTTCAATTCCATTGCTTGGTATAGATATGTTTAAATTGTTCGTGTCTTACACACAATATTTCATTTTCATCTAATTATAGGGCGTTTTAATTTTTCTTCTTAATTTCTTTAATGAGATTATTCATTATTCAATGTGCGCTATTTGATCTTCTCATACATGATCTTTCCCCATATTTGCTAAGACTTATTTTTCTACTCTTCATTTTAAAGAAAGTTGTATAGGCCGCTGAGAAGAGTGCGTGTTCTGCAGTGCTTAGGTTTACTGTCCTATAGAGATCTGCCGGATGCATTTGTTCTACGATGCCATTTACCTCAAGTACAGTATTTATTGTTAGACTGACCTGTTTACTGATGGGAGTAAGGTACTGAAGCTACTTACTGTTATTATATTGGTGTTAATCCGTGTTTTCTTATCTGGTAGTATTAGTTTAATGAAACTGGGTATGCTCATATTCAGGAGATACATGTTTAGAATTATAATGTCCTCTTAATGGAGCTTAATCAGTAGGAAATGACATTCTTTATCTCTAGTGGCTAATTTTTACAATAAAGACCCTTTTTACCTATTTTGTCGGATACTTGAACAGCAGCAATGTTCACTGTTCAGTTTCATTTGTTTGGAATACTTTTTTTCCATTCTTACACCTAAGGGTTGTGTCTTTCTTAGTAAGTTATGTCTCTTAGAAACGATAAAGAGACTCTTTTAAAAGACCCAATATGTAGTCTGTCATTGGGGAAATTTGTACAACTAACACTCAGAGTTGTTATCTTACTGCCATTACCATTATTATTCTGTGTGTGATAAACGTGTTTATGTGCTTCTGTGTTGTGCTTTCACGTACCGCTGCGTGTGCACAGCTATGTCGAGGCCAGAGGTGGACGCCGCTTGTCTCCCTTCTTCACTTTCCACTTGGAGCTTATCAGTTTTGCTCGACGGGCTGGCTACTCAGCCCTATGGACCCTCCCGTCTCTTCTTCCCCAGTGCTGCGATGACGGACATGACTGCGTGCATAGCTTTTTATGAGTACTGAGCCGTTCCCGTTAACAAACTAACACATGTTAATTTGTATTATGTTATTTTGTTGCTTTTTCTTTTTTTCTGTTTAGGGTTTTCCTAGTTCCTCATTTGCTCAACTAATGCTCTTCCGTGGTTTATTCTTCCCTATAACCTCATGGATGTATTGATCTTTATCTTCAGCGTCAAAGGTTCCTTCAAGTATTTTCTTTAGCTTAGTGGTCACGAATTCCTCTTGCTTGTTTTTTACCATGGGAACTTTTCGTTTTTCTTTCTGTTATGACAGATGGCAGGCTGTGTTGGCAGTTGTTACCTGTCAAGGTCTGAATACACCATTTGAAGTTGTGTTGGGATTAAAAGTTTATTTTGAGAAATTTGCTGTTTTTCTGGTAAGCCTAAGTTTATATGTGAATTTATCTTTCAATATGACTAATTTGTTCTGTATTTTCCTTGTTTTAACTAGAATACAACGTGGAAAGATTCTTTTCTGATGTTTTAGGTGCATCCTGTACCAGGATGGGCATCTCTTTCCCAAGACCTGGGAAACTTTGTGTGATGATTATATTGAAAATGTTTTCTATGCCTTTAGCACGAAACTCCTGCTATGCTCTGCTTCACAGATTTAGTCTTTTTGCACTGCCCCACAGATCTTGAGTGTTCCGCTTGTACTCTTATTAATTTATTTTGCTGTGGTCTGAATCTTCCACTTCCTGTACATTGGTTCAGGCCCCGATATTCTGACTTTACCTTGATCTATTTATGAGGATTTCTTACTTTTATTTGGCTAATTCTCTTTTTTCACTTCTAGTTTTTCAGTTCCTATTTTATTATTTATATTTCTTCCTTAATTTCACTTTCATATTCAGTACTGAATTTCATATTCAGTATTTCGTATTCAGCACCTGGTTTTGTTTTTGTTGTCCTTGTGTACTTTCTTGGAACTCATTCAAAGTTTATACATCCTCTTTATTTTCTGAACATACTTAGAATCATTCTTTTCAATTCTTTGCTAGGATTTTACCTAATTTACTGACATTAAAAGCCATTACTGTGAGAACAGTGGTTTTGGGTTAGGCTATGAGACTGTTCTAGAGCTAGGAGTGGCCTGAAGCATGCTTTGAACTCCAGAATTCTCACCCTGAGAGCAGCAGGAGTTTGGCTGCTCCTTCTTTTTGCTCTGGCACCAACAAAACCCCAGCTAGCCCTAAAGCTAGCTAAGCTCCTCCAGTGCTGCCATGACACACAGCGCCTGGTATGATCCTGTCTCTCCAAGGATCTGGTCTGGTTGCTGTCTATCTGACTTCTGCAGCTGGAGGGCCTCGGGCTGGACTTCTCCTCTCCCTGTATGACCTTATAAGCTCTCTTCCTCTGGCCCCTATGAGACCGCTGCCTATACAAAGGAGGCTTCCTCAGGACTTTGGCCCCAGCCAATGACAATATGACCACCCAGGTCTGGTCATGAGCCACCCCCCCCCCCACCACCACACATGCAAATGGAACTCTCCTGGTGTCACTGCCTGGCCAATAGCCTATCACCACATAAGGCATCCCTCCTTTGTCTATACCCTATAAATGTAATTCCCTTTGCTTCAATAAACTGAGCTGTTCACACTGAAACTGCCTCCTAGGAAGTCTGTTCTCCTGTCAGCTCTTCATCATTGCCCAGGGCTACCTGGACCCTGACAGTTCCTGACTATGCTACTTCCTCTCAGAAGCTGAGCCCTCAGCACACAAGGGTTGCCTGCCCTGGGGAGGGAAACAGAAAGCAAGGACTGGCAGTAGGCATGATGCTTAAATTTTTCATGTTTATTGTATTTTCGCACTGGGATTTCTGCATCTGTGGTTAGGACACTGGTTGAGTTTTTAGAGTGTATTTTTTCAGTGGAAATGTTTGCAATGCTCAAGACGGACTATGATGTAGTAGGGTTGAGATAATAATGTTTTTGTATGATAGACGTGTTGGGGATACCAGGGTCAATTCCCAGTATTCCACTATAAGTATAATATTCTCTGAGAATATTATACCCCTCTGAGAGTGTAGGTCTACTATAAAAACATAGTGATACCTAAACAAAAAACTTATTCTTTAGATGCCAAGTTTTAACATTAACGGTATTGTATGCTTATATTAGATACAAGTGGACAAGAGAAAAACAGAATAGTTTATTATTAATATAATCATTAATACTAATGATAAGTATTGGGCTAATAAAGAAAAAAGGTAGAAGATACAAAAGTACGTGGAAGGGAAACAGTAGAGATGAAAAGCCCATCAAAAGGAAAATTGTAAAGGAAATAATGGAAAAGTAAAAGAAAGGGAGAGGAGAGATGGGAGGAGAGAGGGGATAGAGTAGAGCACAGCTGCATAGAGCTGTAATGCTTAATAACCGTTAGCTATTACACAGGAATGCCTCGAGTTGAGAGAACTTGACGGATCTGTGCACAAAGGATGAAGCCCTTTGCTTGCCTGCTGGTCCCGGTTTTGACTCTTTCCTTCCTTTTATTTACTTAATATTGTTCCCCAATGTCTCTTATAACCATGGGTTCCCGTGCAAGTCTGGGTCTCAGGTGCTGTTCCCATCACTGGGTGCTGACACACTTTCAGGTGTTCCTCCAGAAGTCATTTTGAAAACTCTGGCCCCACTTAGTGTCAGGATGCGGATTGCAACCCGCACCTCCATTCCCCTACAGACGTTGAATATGCCCATTTTTTTGCCAGGAACTATATTGTTCTGATGCAAAGTTTCTTTCGCAATGCCTAAAGCAATTCTGCTGATCGGATTTCAATGTATAGTTTATGACACTTGCTGTGGTTTCTCGGAGAGAGTGGTTTAAAATTGGTCTAGGGCCACCAAGCTGCCAACTCAGCAGGGGTCTGTTAAGAAGGCCATCTTGCCACAGCTGGAGGTGAGTACTGAGGAGAGAGGTATTTCCTGGTATCTCTAACCACTCTGCTGCCACAGACTACCTTTCTCTCCTTTAGCTTTTAATTTTTATCGTAAACTTCTGTCACTGAGAGAAGAACGTCAAGTTCATGAGCCTCTCCGTCGGAAGCACGGCTTTCGTCAGATCTGCTCCCTGGGAGGGGCACCTTTCCAGACTGTGCCAGTCCTTCCGGGATGAACCGAAGTTTTTCCTGTTCTCCTTTGAAAGTGTTCCTGTTTTACTTTCCTGTCAATCTAGAGAGTTGGCTGTGGTTCAGCTCTTCGGATAACTGTCAGACAACTTCCCTAGTTTAGTTTCTGGGGCTTCTAGCATACTATGTCTCCGTGTCATCAGTCCTCTTCTGTGTGCTGCCCTCACATCACCCAGTCTGCAGTGAGCACTTGAATTTACTGCTTTCACCCATATCCTGGCTCCTCTTGCTCCCTTTTGTGTCTCCTCCTTCTGTCCTTCCCGGCATCTAGCGCTCACTAGTCCACATTCAGAATGGCCTTTTACGTCTGTCACATTCAATGTTTGTTTGTTTGTTTTTTTTTGTTACGAATAAACATTTCACTGAAGATATGACCTCTCTGGTTCCATTCTACTGCAAATGACAAATCATTCTTTATGACTTAATCGTATTCTATTTGTACCGTTTTTATTTATCGATTCAATCATCGTAGGACCCCAAGCAGAGTCCATCTCTCAGCTATTGTGAGTACTAAAAAAAGTAGTGCCTGTGGCTTGAAGGTTAAAATTGTGCCTTTCTTCCCAATAGTTTCTGCCAGCTAAAACGGAAACCACTGTGGGTGATGAATGAACTTCACTCATTATCCACGGGACAAGAATATGTCTTGTCTTTAGATCCTCTGTGTTTCTGATGAGCATGCAACATTGTCAGGGCTCGAAAACAAGAGCGTGGATGCTTCCCACCCTTCCTCTGGATTCCTGAATACAGGTGTCGGAAGCCAGCCTATCAGACGGGGCGCAACAGGGTGTGCGAGGAATGAGAAAGACACCAGTAGTAAAGGGCAAGTCACGTCTGCTTTCGTTAGGAAGGAATGAAGGTCACCTCCATTGCACTTGTCCATTGCCTTCTACTTGAACCTAGGGAGCAGAAGCAGCTCTCAGTACATCGTAATCCTGACGCATGCTCTCCACCATAGAACTGCTGGTGATGTGCTCGGGACTGAAGTTCTCAGTTCCCTGTCCTTTCTGGCTCTGGGTGCGTATAGGGTGGCCCTACTGAAGGTCCTTATCAGGAGGTGTGTCGAGGTTGAAGAGGTCATCAACAAAAGGGTATGTCTGCTTGTTTATACATATAAAAGGTTAAGTTTGCATAGTGATTTTCTTTTAAACAATAGAAATCTTAAATTCGCTTTGTTCCTCTTCTGTCACCATTGTCTGTGGGTACTAAATCTGCAACAGTGGGAAAAACAAAATTGAAAGTCATGATGAAATGTTTCTGGAAACATGCCAGCTATCAGCTGGTTGAGAGTTCTTTTCTCTAGCTGGATAGAAATTGTATGTAGGCACGAAGCTCTAGGAATGCTGGACTCCGGCAGGTTTCCTTTCTTTTAATGTTCCAGAGGTTGAGACCAGTGGTGCCCTCTAGTGTCATAATCCTGTGCAGGCTTCCTACCTCTTTAAAGCTCCGCCTCCCTGAAGGCCTCAGGTATGGTCAATTACAGCATTGTGCAGGCCAAAGCCCTGCAGACTGGCTAGCACTTGGGAGCTCTCTCTTTTCTGGATCCTTCACAGCTTTGTGTCATCTCTTTGATCTGTTCTGCTTCCCTTCTTCCTGCTCTGGCTGCTCTTTACAGTTCGGTGGCTTCTTCGTTTGTTAGTGACATCTGTCGCGGATTCGAGTGTCTGCTTCTATCCAGCAGCATTTGGGAGACCGATACAGGCAGGATGAGCAGGAGGGCCTGGGCTTTTGCGCTGCACCAGCCCTGGTGGTGGATTCAAACCTACATGCACTGCTGATAAGTGGGTCTGAGTTTTCTTTCTTCAACACCAAAGTGGAAAGCACTAGGCCTTTTGCTGAAAATCTGGGGCTAGGGCTTGGAAACTGAACATTAGTAACTGAAAAACTGTTTAGGATCCCAGCACCAGGTGCCAGCAGCTGGGAACACACCCTGGGCTTCTAAAACATCCGTAGGTGTTTTTCGTTTTGTTTTTTTCTTGTACTGGAAATTGAACCCACTTGGCAAACACTCTATCAATGAGCGAATCTCTCCAAGTTACAGACAACTAGGGCCTGGCTGTTTGGCAGTGCCATGGCTTCCAGCTTCTGACTTTGACATCTTTTTTGTTTCCTTGACTGTTCCAGAACCCTCACTGACAATAAGGCTCCTCTACCTCTGCAGCTTTCTGGCTGCTAGGGCTCCAGAGAGCATGTACCGCATGCTCATGACTGCAGAAAGAGAACCTTCAGTGTGCTGACTCACCACCCCACCCCACCCCAGATCTCTGCTTTGGATCCCTGACCTGCTCCCATCCTCTGATACTACTGACCAGGCTTTCCCAGCCCTGGGTCCCAGGCTTGAGTACAATCTTTACCCTCTTTGCTTTAGATCCAGTTCTACTAGCACGTCCCTCCTCAGCCCTGCACCTTCTGGTCATGCCTCCCACACCCTGGATTCATAAAGAAGTCTCTGCCTTCACCCCGCCCCCACCTCCCACCACAAGGGCCCCACGGAGGTCCAGTGGCTGACTCCCAGGCCTGCGAGTTTGCCAGCCTCCACCTGCCGCCGCCCCCTCTCCTTCACTGGCGCCAGCCACTGGATGGGTCTTGCACTTTGATTATTTGTGTTAACAGTTAATTTAGCACCGAAGCCACGTGTGCCAAAACTGCCTTCACTTCCTTCTGGCTCGCAACAAATGGCATTTTTATGAGATCCTTTCAAAGTGACTCCCAGGCTGTCTCTCCAGTTTGTGGCCTCTGCCTCTCCAGACACAGGCTCTGTTTCTCTGCCCTTCAGTCTCCCATCAGGGCTTCCTCTCCACAGGCCACAATGCTTTTGTGATCTCCAGTCTATCCCACACTAGCAGGACGGAGCTATTTCTGTCAGCTCTGTCACCTAGTGCCTGGTGGAGATTTGTGTAGCCACCATGTTTTCCTGTGAGTAGGGTGGAGAGTGCCCCTGGGGACCAGGAATCTTAGGCTTGGCATCCTGCACACCAACAACTGCGGTGGCAGGCTTATTGGGGGTCTTTAAAAAATTATCATTCCAAAAACTGTTACACACAAGCATATTTTTTTTTTCAACAAATCTGCTTGCACTTTTTTAATGTCTAAATAGTGCCTCATGGCATTTAATTCAATCAAGTTGATGGTCTAAATTAGTCACCACATCTTCTTCCTCTCCTTCTCCTTTCTCTTTCTCCTCCTTCCCTCTTCCTCCCCCCTCCTCCCCCTCCCCCTCCACCCCCCCCCCCTCCCCTTTCTCCACCCTCCCCCTCCCCTCCCCCTCCTCCCCTCCTCCCCTCCCCCCTCCTCCTCCCTCCTCCCCCTCCTCCTCCCCCTCCTCCTCCCTCCCCCTCCTCCCTCCCCCCCTCCCCTCCCCCCTCCTCCCCCTCCTCCCCCTCCTCCCCCCCTCCTCCCCTCCTCCCCTCCTCCTCCCCCCCTCCCCCCTCCTCCCCCCCTCCTCCCCCCCCCTCCCCCTCCCCTCCCCTCCCTCCCCTCCTCCTTCCCTCCTCCCCCCTCCCCTCCCCTCCTCCTCCCCTCCCCCTCCCCTCCTCCTTCCTCTCCCTCCCTCCCCTCCCCCCTCCTCCTCCCCCTCCTCCTTCTTCATTGGCAAACTGCTACAAAAAACAGCACAACATGTAAATAGCTTTGGTACTAAGTTTGAATTCTAAGAGAGAAGTCTGTCTTCTCAAAATTGTCCATCACAGAAATAAAGTGACATGTCTTTCCCATGAGAACAATTCAGTGCTTCAACATTTTAGTCAACGCCCAGGTCTAATTCCCTCCACCTCTGTCACAAAAATTCCCCGGATTGACCCTGGATTGACACTGCCCCAGACGTCATGAAGGTGCCTTTGGCTTTGGATGGAGTCAGCCAGTATCTTCTCTTCATTCTGCGGGGAGGAAGGAGATCACACAGGCGAGGCCGTTGTGCTTCATGGGGTTCTTCTCATCCTGGTTCTTCTTTCCGATCACAGAACTTGAGTTCAGCTGGCTTTAGCTTCGCACTGTACCTCAGTGTCTGTTCATGGGAGCTCAAGCTGCGCTTCCTCTTAGGTGCAGCAGGGGGATCAAGTAGGAGCCAGCCAGATCCACTTTCTGTCTGATGTATGTCATCAAGGCTTGCTTATGATCCCTCTACAGTTGCTTTCCAGTCGCTTTTCCCTTTCTCACGTTCCCTCACCATGCTCCAGTGAAGTGACTGAGAACTCGTAAAGACTGCTGTTTTCTTCCTGTATTGCTTCCCATGCAGCTTTGACCCTTTCTCCACCTGCTGCAAAAGTGTAGGTCAATTTAATTTAATTACTTTCTCAGGTATTATGGGAGATGTCTTGTGTGCCAGACAGAGAGGAATAGACACCGGTTTTACCACCTACATAGAAGAGAACTTGCACTGAAAGGCCGAGGATTCGGTGTGGTAACTGCTAGGGCAGGGGTATGATTCCTAATCACTTGGAGTACCAGGTTAACCTTTCACCTTCTCTCTCTCACAAACCCTCTTTCTTTTAACTAAATGCCCAACGCTTTTGGCCACCTGGACCTAGCTTGGCTTCCTAACACATCTTTCTTTAATCTGCTTCCTGTCCTCATGGAACCACTGTAGCATACGTTGTATCAAATGCCTTATGAAGCACACACCCCACTTCCTGTTGTTCTGTCTCTGCCTTTTGTCTTTGTCTACAGCGCCCCCATGCTTACTTTTATTATCAATTATAATTCTCTTCACCTCTAAACCTATCAGATTCCAAGCAGCCTTTATTCAGATTTCCTCCACCTGAAAATCTTACCTGTTTTCAAACTTCTAGCCTTTGCTCTGGATCTCTTCCACGAAACCACTGGAAACATTTAAAATTAAATCTACATGTACCCCAGTATACTGCAAGTTCTTCAAGAGCTGAGTCATTCTTTGTTTAGTTATGCTTTGTGGTGACTTCACTGTATATCAGTTAGTAGAGGCCGGAGTGGATATTTGTGGGTGATGGCTAGTTGAAGAGACAATTAGAAGAAGTAAGTGTTTTGAGGTCTTACGGGGAACTAAATCCATAGCAATTGATGTGGAGAGCAAAGGACTCTTTGGACACACCTTTTGAAGATGTCACAGAGGTTAGGGTAACTGTGGAGGTGCTCACAGAGAAGACAGCAGCAGCATCAGAACACAGAAACACTGTGCGGAAGAAAGGCTGGTATCTACAACTGAATATATTTCAGTAAGAAAATCAAATGAAATTGTGTCTGGGACCACTAGAACAACAACAACAACAAAATGTTGTATTAGCTGAGCTGAAACAAATGGTCTGCCCATTTCTGCAGTCTAAAACTAGATCGGGCCAGTCCAGACCAGCAGTCTCTTTGAGGCTTGAAGAGAGGTAATAAATTGAACTTTCTGGAAGCCAGCTTAATTTAACAAGTTAACTGAGCAATTCAGCTTTTTATTTTGCTATTCTTATTGTCTATAATTTACACTTTGAATTTTCCTTTTGCTACTATAGACAGAGAAGTGTTAGGCGGTAGTTTTTAATGAAAGAGTCATGGAGTGCCACATTTCAAAGGGCTGATCACAGTAGTGTAGAAACACAGTTGATCATCTTTCAGTGAAGATCAGCATAGCAAATCCTCAGTAACTTACCAAAGAGAAACAGTGTTTATCAGGTGAACTCTTCAAGATGCTTTTGGTTGCAAGCAGCTGAAAGCCCATCTGCAATAGCATAAACAGTGAAGAAAGGCATTTTTCCTATCTCTGAAGGACAGAGGGATGGTCTGCTGATGGTGGTGACAGTGGTAGCTACATTTTTTCAATGGTTGGCCTGGCAGGCAGCAGCCTCAGGGGCAGTGGCAGTTAAAGACTTCCCCTGCCTGACTTGGTCCCAGGCTCTACTTCATTCAGATTGCCCACAGTCCTTGAGGATGAATCAAGTTTGATTAGCTAGAGGTGGCATTCTAGAAATCTAACTGACAAAAGAAATAAATACATCTTCCTTCTTCAGACACAGGACACAGAGAATCTGAGCTGGATTTTGTTGCTTGCCCATGCACGGGACCCTTGGGGGCAGAGGTAGAGTTGGCGGTGCAGAACCAAGATGCACAGGCTCTGGGAGTCAGGTAAGAGGCAATAAGCAGACTCAGTTTATTGCACGAAGGGAAAGTCTTTTTATATCCTCTTCCCAGCCCAGAGTCCGGTCGCTGCTTTGGCTCTTCTCATCTCTGGGCGTGTCCGGGCAGGTCCGTCTTTGGGCATGTCCAGGCAGGTCTCAGGCCTTGTTCTGCCCAAGGGCAGGTCTAGTTTCTCCTACAGAATTTGACTTGAAAACCTCCTCCTTGAGGACTACCTTTCATTATAGCAGAAGGTACCATGAAAGCTTCCAAAGGAGGGATGCAATCAGTGGTTCTGTCTAGCTATGACGGTATAAACCACAAGAACAACAAACATGACACGACATCCATAAGGGTAAAATAGTGATACTCCAATCTCGGTGATAATCAACAGCTAGCTATATAATTGGACTTTAGGGTGCTCGGCAGGAGGGAAATCAAGCCTGATACTGGAAACCTAGACAACTATCCATGACTAGTGAGGTCGTGAATCTCAGAAATGAACTTACTATTGCAACTTTATTAAATCGTAATTTCTGTGTTATAAATACTTATGCTGATACCCACAGATAAGTATAACTCTCACTCCTTTTTGAAGAAACTTTTAGTTGAAAGAGATGGGTACCATTACAGAAAACCACAACTGGTCAAAATGCAGAAGATATATATATACCAGAACTCCCACACTTAAGTCTCATGAAAAACTGTGGAAGAAGGGACAGAAAGATCACAGGAGTTAGAGGACCCAGCAAGACTGCTGTGAGATTGCATCTCCTAGAAATGACAGGGAAGCTTCACTCATGATACCTCAACAACATGGCTGCCTAAACAAGACCTGAAGAAGTACAGCACCAAAAGGCATGTTATCATGGAACAGGGGAATTTCATCCATAAATACAGAACTATAGACAAGGAATTTAGGAGAAATAGTCTTTTCCAAGGATGAGCCCCCTAAGTGGTCAAAATAATATACATACAAGTAACACTAAAGAGATTGAGCAGGTTATATTTACATAGATAACATGTTTATATCTGTGTACAACAAGAACAACTAAAGAAAAACAGACCATGATTTTGAGAGGAAGTGGAGGGAAGACATGGAAGGGGTTGAAGGGAAGAAAGGGAATGATATAATTATATTTTAATTTAAAAAATAAAAATAATTTTAGAAAGATACCATACTTAACCTAGGGTTTGGGTTTCATGAATGGCACGTGAGCTTCAGAATCCCTTCAGATCCCACATCTATAAATTTATATAAACATATAGATTTATGTAAAGTGGTGTAGTGTTTACATAAAACTGCCACACATCCTCCAGCATATTTCAAATCATATCTAGGATAAATTAAGTATCTAATAGTATATAAACACTATATAAACAGCTATTATACAAGGCAAAACAACCTATACATGTTCAGTACAGACAGTTTCTTTTTGAATAATTGGATTCTTGGTTAGTTGAATCTGAAAATGTCAAATTATAGATACAGGTGATCTGATACACAGTACAGGACCAAAGCTTTTCATTAAAACAACATGTGTGGAAATATAGGAAAAGAACTAGTGTCTATAACTATAGTCAATAATGATGTGGATCCCAGGAAAAGTTTCTACTCTCGGCTTAGGAATAATTACTAACTTAGTTTTGTTTATGGAGATACATTGAGCCTTGTGCATCATGCTCTCTCTCCCTAGAGAAGATGATCCTTATCTTTCCAGTAAACTTTTAAGTGCTTTTCACTGGCTTGGGTAGAATTTGTTGATTAGTAGAATTTGTACCATAGGGAAATGACATTTAGGAGAAAGGCTAGCAAGGCATGTCTCAGACACCACAGAGGTGTCAGCTTTTTACTATTTGGTTGTCACATCTAAACAACATCAACCTGATATCCCAGCTGCTGACACTATGAGTGAATAAGCCATTTGAAGGGTCTGGTCTAGCAAACTATTTTATGGCACTGGTTTAAGTGATTCCCCTCAAAGGGAAAGCCCAATAGAGACAGCTTGTTCTAAGATCTAGAATGATCTATTGGGCTGCTTTTTTCTACCTTGCCAGGCTTGTACCTCCAGTTCCAGATGGGTTCTGTGAAACCGTATTAGTCTACCTTTGAACCATAAATACATAGACAAAGCTGTGATTGCAGGCATAGCAAATTGAGGGAAAGGAAATAACTTTTGAATGTTGGTCAAGAAGGGATAAAGGAAAACATTTGCATCTCATAAGACTATGTGATGGTTTGAATCTTAATTGACTTTCAAAGATTTAGGCTAAAAGCTCAGTCCTCAGCCTGTGGCACAGTTGGGAGATGGTAAAACTTTTAGGAGATAAGGCCTAGGGGATAAAATGTATATCATTGAGGGTGTACTTTGTATCTGTTCCCTAGATAGGAAGATTGGGACCCTGGTCTCTTCACCTCTCTCTTGATTTCTTGCAGCCCCAACTCCACACACTCCCATAGATGATTTACAGACCCAAATAGGTAAAGACCCAATAGGGCCAAGAAACCATAGACTGAACCTATTGAAATTGGAAAGCAAAACAAGTTTTTTTTTTCTCTCTTTTAAAGTTGTTTTTTAAGCATTTTGTCATGACAAAGGCAGGCTGTCTAACACACTGTACCTACAGATACTATAGAAACCTACAGATACTTTGATCTTCTTCTCCCTTCCCTATACATTAGGACAACCAGAGGATAACACTGACAGCCTTTAAGTGGCCAAGGAAAGGCCTGTGAGTGTGGTGTATCAGGGTGTTTAGGGACTGTGTAGCTCCCACCCCATTCTTGGGAGGTGGAGATCCTGAAACCCACACTAGTGAGGCCACCCTTCCCATACCAGCGACCTTCGCTTGGGTCTAGCAGTGACTCTGTTGGCCTCATGGAAGCCATGACTCAGAGACATGTTCTTATTTCCGGGTCCCTCCACTCGGCACTGCTGAGCCAGGAACCTAGAAATACATGAGGCACCCTGAAATGAGCCGAGTTGAGGTAAAGCCACATTGACCATAGGAAATATAAGATGCTTCAGTCACTGTCCCAGAGCCCACAGTGTTGTTACTCTGCCTGGGAATAAATAACTGAGGCCTTGGTCCGTAGAAAATGTATCATTGTAATTATCTGAACAAAAACAGAAAGATATTATAGTGGAGAAGATACCATGCGACACGTGGTCAGCTGGATCTGTAGGCATGAGGCCAGAAGTAGAGACGTCAATACAAGAGCCAGTGGAGGGTTTGATGGACAGATTCTCCCCCTGCAGTTATAAGTTTTGCTTTGCTGGGCATTATCTTGCACTTGTTTGGTTTGAATGAAAGTTCATTCCAATTTGTTTAAATTCAAATCCAGGGTCCAGTTTAAGCCAGTAATTATGGAGGAAGCTGTCATTAGACAGGAATTCAAGTCCACAGTCACATTAGTAGTTGGTACTCAGTTGCTACCGTGGATAGGCAGAGTGAACCCTGCGAATTGCTATCAAAAACAAACATCTAGAGGATTTCTGCAAGTTTTTATGTTATTTGAGGTATGAAATGATACTGTGTTAGTCACTTCCTAGCTTAATTCCAAACACGGTTAGAACTACAGTTCATGAGTTCTACCTAATCTGGTTGTCATACTCCATTTAATGTTTATATTATATATGCATCTATGTATCTGTCTGTGAGTAGAAAAACCACAAATTCCTAAACACTGTGTTGAATCACACAAAGAAGGGTTTCTAGTACAGTTCTCCATTAGGTGCTATGATTCCCATCAAGGGATTTAAGATGCTTTGAGTTTTCAAAATAGAATTGCATTTTTGGTGTTTTTCCTCTTTTTACCTGTCTCCTATTTGTGCAAAATTCTGAAGTTTATAAAGGTATTGAATCTGTTAAACTCTTCTATCCTTGATCTTCTTCAAAGTAAAATGAAAATTTTGGCAAAAGCCTGGTGTGGCAGACAAGGAAAGAGAGGAAGCTGTGCCCCATGATCAGTGTGACCTCAGGGGGCCCTAGATGCAGTCCTCAACATTGGGAGCCCGTGGCCTCTGCACAGCTGGCCACACACAGCCTTGACCTAGGGTAGACCTCTCCAGGAGAGCTCAGGTAACAAATAGAATTAAACGCTTTTCCTTTGGACTATCTATTTGTAGTGGAAACTTTGTTGCCTCTTGCTGGGACTACATAAAACCGAGCTACCTTTTCCTCATTGATATAATTTACAGGTCCTGAACATGTGTGCCAAGATGCATTCAGGTGAGCTTTCTGCACTCCACTGGGGTCAACAGAGACTCTCCTCTCACTGATATGAAATACGTTGGAGCTGCTCGGCCCTTGCTCAGAGTTTTCAGGCCCAACTCCTAAAGCCACAGAAGGCCTCCCACTAGAGAGGGTCTGAAGTCATCAGACAACCCTGGTGGTTCTTTTCATTTTCCCTGATGTGAATAAAACATTCTCATGTTTCCCTTGGCTCGGACACCTTTCCCACTCAGCTTTCTAGGCTGGCCTGGCTGCTGTGCACACACATGCCACCCAGTGTATGTTTTATAGTTTGCCCATTACAGTCTTTAGCGGTATTAGTGTTTACCTGCATTAGGGTAGCGCTGTGCTTAGACTCCACCAGCACCTTGAGAGCTACTCACATACTCCACACATTGCTTCAGAAGACGTTCATCCTCACAGACTTCTTGTAATGACATCCTCTCCCTTTCCAAATAAGGCAAGAGATTCGCAGAGAGGTTGGAGAGCCTGAACAAAACTTCTTACCAAAAAGCAGTGAAGACAGAAGTGAAATACTGATCTACGTGGACATGCTTAGTGCTCCTTCTAAAGTACTTTGCTTCTCATGGACAAGAAGAGGCAGTGAGGCGGATGAATGGCTAGGTCTGTCCTGACACATAAGGTTTGTTCCTACAAGTCTACACTTACCCCGTGCATCACTGCCATTCGCCATCATGATAATAACATCATGGTCAACAACGGAAATATCAGGGAAACAGGAAATAAGGCAAGAATGTGAGAAAGAGGCCACCAAGGTGTTGTCTGACAACCCATGACTCATTTGTGTGTCAGCAGGATGTTAGATGGCTTGGAGTCCATGGATGAGCACTAAGCTTTCTTCTTTGTATAGGAGCACTCCAGCTTTCACAGAGGGACATACAGGCACACCCAGGCTCCCGTGGACCGGGCGATAAGGTCCCGCTCCTATGGGAACACCTCCAGATGCTCTACTCTTATAGTCAATGGAAAAACTGTGGTAACTGAAAAAATAAGACTTAACTGAAGAAATGTGGCTCTCATTTATGTTGCTGCTAACTAGCCCACAACTGCCTCATCTGGGGCAGATCAACCTTGATTGTCCTCATGGCAAAGGCAAATGAAACTTTGGTTCTGTTGGTTGGTGTCTTCTTCATACTCTCATAAGTGACACAGGAAGGACCGAGTGGTTACAATGGAGAGCTGACCACATTATGATGGAGAAAAGAAAAGTTTAGAATGCCACAAGAAAGGCAAATGAGGGAGGAGAGAAAGCAGTCACAAGCCCTGCCTCTCCTCCCATGCCCAGGAACACATGCCTGGGAGAAGGTTCCTCCCTGACACTAACAGAGCTGTTAAGAGCGCAAGCGCCAGCCACAGCAGTGAAGTCATGCAAATGCTATGCCTCCAACGACCGCAGGAATTGTGGGAAGATTTATGTAAATATCTCATGCATTCTTGTGATCTAAGGTTTATGGAAATGGAAACCACAGAGTAAAAGCCTATGCTGCATTTGTTCCCCTTCTTCCTCTTCTGCTTCAGAATGAATTTATAGAGCATTTTCTGTGTAAGTTAATAAAATCAATTATTTCTTTTCTTTTCTTTTCTTTTTTTTTTTTTTTTTTGCCAGAAAGACATGAAACAGAATGTGTAGCAAAAACTGTACCTAACAAGACTCAGTTTGGGAGGAAAAGGAAGGGACATTATTGCGTGTCCTGTGCCCCAGTGTGGAGCCTAAGACAAGACTGGAAGCAACATTACTAGTATTCCGTGAGCTTTGGGCTTTTTTCTCCAAATTTCTTAATTTTGTGGTGGATGTCAGAGTAGGACGTCTCACACGCAGAGCATAGCTCAGATATTCAACTTGTTGATGCATCCTTGGAACCAAGTTTAAAGAAAGCTTGGAGGACACATGGTTTCCCATGTAGGCCGCACCCAGGGCATGCCCTTCTGAGGTCCCAGCGTCAGGCCTTCTGGAGTCCTGGGCCTGACAGTGAGGGAGAGCTTTCTGGAGAGGAGCTGCAGATGCTGTGGGCACTCTTCAGCCCCTTTCCTTTCACTGCACAACAGAGAAGTCGAGGCCGTGGGAACACATTTCCATCCTAAATAGATGTACTTGTGTGAAATGCTAAAATTTTCACTGAATTTGTGGCCTGTTTTTTTTTTTTTTTATTTTGCTTTGGTTTTGTTGTGGTTTTGTTTTTAGTTTGTCCTCTACTCCATTTCCCAGGGTTCACATTCCAGTCATACATGCTACCCACAGAGTAGTGAATGGACTCGACTCAAGAAGTACACAGCAGAAAATTGTCTGATTTAAAAAAAAGCTATCTATCTATATCTATACCTATCTATCTATATATATATATACACACACACACAAACATATGTATATATATAAACATATATATATACATAAACATATGTATATATATTTTTATAATATATATTTATATATAAATACAAGTATTTATAGAAATACAAATATTTAATATATAAATATATAATATATTTAATATATAAAATAAGTATAAAATATATTTAAATATATATAATCATATATAAAAGTACATATATATGTGTGTGTGTGTGTGTGTGTGTGTGTGTGTGTGTGTATTTCAGGCATTTGAAGTTCAACCTGAACTAAATAAATTTTAATCACTTGCCTGATAGAAAGCGTTTCCTGCCCCTGCTCCATTTCAGCTCTGACTCAGCACTGAGGGCTGACTCGGGGATTGAGAACATTCTTTCTAAATCTTTTGTTTCTGCTCTGTAGTTAATGCTGGGGAAGGAGGGTGGTGGCCAGAAGGTCTCATTTACTGGCAAAGCTGTTATCTGACATCAGTGTCTCCTGAGGGACTCTGAGGCCTGCTTTTCCCTACATGTGTGCTCTCGATGATTTTTAGAGAACACCCATTTCGGAAGAACATACTTAATGCCACTCAGCTGATCACTTTGATCCAGTCTTGATTTTTCAGACAGCACCATTGTACAATATTGTACATGGGGATGTGAACCACTATCTGCCTCCTCAATAGAAACACAGCTCCTCTCCATCCTACTCTACCTGCTCTGTTGTTTTAGAGGCTGTAGTCTCTGCAGTAAGATTTTTCCAACGAGAAACAGGCATACACATCCAATTTTGCAAGGCCTCTTTATAGGCCCTGCATGGTACCACTAAGCACAGGTACTGTCTTCACTTGGCTTGAGTACCATAGCATCTCATCCCGCATTGATCCAAAAAGTTTTCTTCTTTTGGAAAAGTACATTAAATGGCAGAGCCATCATAGGAAGCCTCCAAAGGAATGTCAAATAAAGAAACAGAGTTGTGAAAATGCTCAAAAATAGTCAAAAGCGTTCAGTGATCAAAAATGCTGAATTAAAGAAAGGATACAATGTAGAAAAAAATCTTTTTGAAATTTTCATTTGTTCTCTCTCTCCATCCCCCTCCAGCTTACATTCTCAGAAGAGAACGCTAGTCTCTGATTCCAGGATTTTAATGAAAATGACTGTGTGTGTTGTAACTCTCTGAAGAACTGATACAAGGTGCTTCTGTCTGCTTAGTCAGAAATGACTAAGGATGAAGACGTATTAGGGATTACTCAAAAAACCACCAATCTACAGCCTCCTGGCAGAAGACAACACTTGAGATATCAAACTGACCTCATAAATCTGGGAAAGAAAATCTGGTTATCATTTCTTTGTGAATTTAAAACAGTTAGAAGCATTGCAATTCACTGGGAAAATTAGAAAACAATATTCATACTCAGGGGAGAACATATGTGTAGCAAAAAACCCAAGAAGATCCATCGTTTCACTGTTTGATGATTCATAAGCTCGAAGCAAGCCCAAATGAAGAATGTGAGAATTGTAAACACACTGACTGAATGTTGAACATGTATCCCAAAACAGAATCGATTTAGAAAGAGTAGGAAACATTTTGTTGGTTTGCCTTTTTAAGGTCCTGATGCTCAAGGAACTTTCTATCATAATATTAGCTATAAAGCGTTTTCTGTGACAAGGCAAAGACTACTGTATTCATAATCTTTGCTATAAGTGACAAAAAGACCTAAGCACAACAATTTAAAGAAGCAAAGATTTCTTTTGGCTGGTGCCTTGATGTTTCCGTCCATGCTCCCTAGGACCCTGAGACTTGAAGTCAGGCCAAACATCACGGTGTGGGGGGCAGGTACATGACATAGAAAAGCCATTCATCTCATGATATCAAGAAAGCAAACTATTCCAATAATTAACACATTATAACACTCAGGTTTCTTTCTTTTAGCCACAAGTGTCATACATACTCAGATCCTCTCATGACAAAGGGAAAGCAAAATCCCACACTCAAAGAAATAATTATGGCTCATTCAGAGGAATAAAATAAAATAAGTGGAAAGAAACTACACCAAGGAGAAGACAAATATTGGGTTTACTATGGAACAATCTTAAGTCACCTGTCTCGGATCTGCTCAAAAAGATTTTTTAAAAAGTAGACAAAAGTAATAGTAAGTGGGATGACTGTACGCAAGCCAAATGTGAATACCAATAAAGAGATAGACATTAGAGAAGAAAATCAGTAAAAATTTCAGAACTGAAGAGCCCTACAGGTAAAATGAAACATCTACTGGAATAATTTCAACAGCTGATTGAAAACAGTCAGAAGAAAGAATAAACTGGAGTTTCAAATTGTCCATGGATCAGAAAGAAAAGAGTAGGTAGAAATCAATCAAAGATACTTGTGGGACACCATCCTGGAAAACAGAATAGATATTAGGTTTGCGTCCAGGGAGGAGAGAGAAGAAAGGGAGAAGAAAGAATATATGAAAAAAATTTGGTGAACACATCCCACATTGGATGAAATACAGGAATCCGTTAATCTAGGAAGCACAATAGATTCCAAACAAGGTTAATTCAAAGAAATCTATGGCTATTCACATTATATAATTGTTGACAGCTAAAGACAAAGTGAATATTGAAAACAGAGGGAATACCTCATCACATCCAAGGACTCGTGAACAACTATTAATAAGAGCTGAACCAATTCACTAGAAATCATACATATATATTAATATACACACATATATGTATATTAATATGTATATATATTATAGATATCAATATATGTGTGTATATATATGCACACATACATGTATATGTATGCCATATATATATATATATATATATATATATATATGGTCTATATCTATATCTATCTATCTCTCTCTCTATACATATGGCATGATGTGTATGATGCTTAATTGTTGACTTGACAAGATCCAGTACACCTGGAAGACAAGCCTCTGGGCATGTGTATGAGGGATTATCTACATTTGGTTAGTTGAGTTCGGATGGCTCAGCTTAACAATTGAGGCCAGGCAATGTGACATGGAGGCCATGAGAGGCAACTGTGTCAAATGTAGAATGTTGCAATGCAGAACTCAGGATTTTGGAGATGCCAGAGCCATGAAGTATCCATTGAGGAAAGCTGAAAGTGGCAGACACAGATGAAGAGAGAGGCTGTGTGTGTTCCAGGCTAGACAGCTGAAGCTACTCAAGGCCTTCAGAGCCCTGATGATTCTATCATGAGCTGCAGATGCTCACCATGGAGCTGAAGAATTTGATGTTTGTCATGTTGGGACTTAGTTTTGCTTTGGTCTGATCATTCCTTGCTTTGCCCCAGTTTCCCGTTTTGTAATTGGAATGTTTACACTCTAGTATTGTGTATTTATTGTGGTTTGAACATGAAATGACCCCCCATAGGCTCTTATGTTTGAATATTGGTCCCCAGCTATTAGGGAAAGTTGTGAAACTTTTGGGGAGTAGAGCCTTGAGGGGGAAAAGTATGTCACTGAGGGTGAGCTTTGAAGTTGGATAGCCTGGCTTCTCTTGCTGTTCTCTGAATTTCTGGACTGCTGATGAAATCCTTACCATGGAAGGATGAAATTAGAAATCAGCAACAGAGACAAAACTTGAAAGCTCACAAATATATGAAAGTTAAATGTACTTTTAAACAATCAGTAGGTCAAAGGAGAAATCACGAGAAAAATTAAAATATATTTTGCGAGTAATAAAAATGAAAATTTACCAGAACTTATAGGGTATCAAAAGGCCACAGGGAAATGCACATATTAAAAAATAAGAGAAATTTCAAATTAATAGTCTTATTTGTCAGGAAAGTTACTAGAAAAGAAAGGGCAAACCAAATCCAGGGCTAGGAGAAAATGAAAATTATGAAGACTATATCAAAGATTAATAAAAGATACAATGTGCAACAACACAATCAAAGAAACAAAAGTTTGTTTCTTAAAAATATTTAAAATGTAGACAGGGATATTTATCATGATTCTGTATTCGGCACTGAATTCTTATTTATGACATCAAAAGCATGGGCAACAAAAGAAAAATCTGGCAATTTAAGCTTTATAAAAGTAAAACAAACAAACAAAAAGAATAGTACCAGGAAGATAAAATGGCAATTTTCAGAATGTTAGAAATGATTTGGAATCACATTTGTGTTTAATATCTAAGATATGCATGAAATCTTGCAGCTTAGCAAAAAAAAAAAAAAAGGACAGACAAACCAGTTTTAAAATGGCCACCATTTGCACCTGATCCACTATCCCCACACTTCCAGACCTGGCTTCAGTCATGTGGCTTATACACTGGCTTTCCTAGGTGAGTCCACCCAGAATCAAACTCATGCATGGTGTTTTCACACTCCCAAAGCCAATTCTGGATGTGCAACTCTAGCTTTGCCTTGTGAACTCCCCAGAACCTAGACCCCCTCCCCAACACATACACACCATCTATACACTCCCAGGACTTGCTTTTTTCTTGCACCAGCCCAGCCTAAGGCAGGCTAGAATCTCTCAGAAGAAATACAACCAGCAAAAGAAGTCTACAAGTTCAAATCACAATACAAAAACACAGTATGAAAGACCAAGACAATAAATACTCTTCTAAAACCACCACTCTTATAGAAATGCTGTCCAATGAGAATGATTTAGATGAAACCCAAAACACAGAATTTAAAAGAACAATTACAAATTAATTCAAGGAGTTTCAAGAAAGCATGAACAAGCAGACAGACAAACAAAAAAGATAGCAGTAAATGTCCAAGTGATGTTAAAAAAAAACAGCCCACAAATATATGGCTGAATGATGACTCAGCATTTGAAAACAGAACTCATTAAAGAGATAAAATACTAACAAGGACTTATACTAAAATGACGAAGAAGTAATTCAATATACAATAAGAAAATTTAAGGGAAAATCTTATGAGTTGGATGGATGTAGTAGATTATTGAGTATTAGGACTTGAAGTTGAAGAATTGGACCACTTAAGCAAACAATGTAAAAAAAAATTAGAAATATACTAAAGGAATGTGCAGATATTATGGAACAATTTTGGAACATGGAAATACAGGTACCCATAATTACAGTCACAGAAGGAGAAGAATTTCAAGTCAATTGCACAGATAAGCCTTTAGGATGATAACAGAAAAAAGTATCCCAAAACAAGGAAAGACACACTCATACAGACATAAGCAATACACAGAAGATCAAATAGACAGGACCAGAAAAGAAAGTCCCCACAGAATATTATAGCTAAAACACTACATATACTGAAAAAAAGAGAGGGTATTCAAAGCTGCAAGAGAAAAACCAGTAGAAACATTAAAAACAAGAAGAACTGGAGCAGTGCATTGCAAGTTTGAGAAGACCACAGATGCCAGCCCAGATTTCTGTACCCAGCAAAACTATCCACCAAAGTGGAAGGGGAAACGAAACTTTCCAGGATATAAGCAAGTTAAAATAAATCATGCCTACCAAACCAGCTGTAAAGAGAAAACTGGAAGCAATACTTTGGACCAAATAAATGGAGTTATATCTCCTGAAACATAAAATAGAACTGAGGACACAAACAGATTTTTTTTAAAAAGACCAAAACAAAATGACTACATCACATACTTTTCAATAATAGCTTTAAATATGAATGGCCTCAACACTCAAACCTAGACGTGGTGTAGATACAACATTCATCTTTCTGTCGTCTATAAGAAACTCATCTTCAAAGATAGATAAAACTTTAAGTGAAATGATACAAAATAGTATTTTAAGCATATGGAAACAGAAAGCAAGCAAGTGTTACTATACTAATATATTTCAAACTAAAACAAGCTGGAAGAGATTAAAAAGGGTACTTCATTCTAACCAAGGGAACAACTAATCAAGAAGACAATACTAAACATATGCACCAAACTCTGGCAAACCAACTCCAGCTCAGTAGCAGGTGATTTTAATACCCATTTCCTTCAAGGCACAGGTCTTATGAACAAAACCCAAGAAACATCAGAAAGGAACGAAGTCATACAACAAATGTACCTACAGACATCTAGAGAATATTCTACTAAACACCAAAGAACACACGTTCTACTCAGCAGTTCATGGAAGAACTATGGTCTATTTAAAATAGACCACAGACAGGATGTAGAACAAGTTTTAATAAATTCAAAAATTGAAATAGCTTCTTATATCCTGTCTAATCACAATGCAATAAAGATTATAATCAACAGAAAACAGAACTATAGAAAATTATGGGAACTCATGGATATCAAACAACTCATTACCGAATGGTGAAATATCAAATATTTGCTATGATGAATGATATGATGAATCATATGATGATGAATGATGTATGATCAAATAAGAAATTAAAAGATATAATTTTTTTCCAGAATTAAACAAAAATGAAGACCAAACTTAGAAAACCAAACCATATCCATATCCAGTCGGGTAAAAATAATAAAAATCAGAGCAGAAATTAATGAAATAAAAACAAACAAACAAAATTAATAAAAAGAACCAATGCATCTAACAGCTGGTTTTAGAGAAGATAAACAAAATTAGCATGTCCTTGGCTTGCTTATTTATTTATTTATAAGATAAAGTTTCACTATGTAGCTCTGGCTGTCTTTGAACTCACTATATAAAATAGGCTGGCCTAGAACTCACAGAGCTCCTCCTGCCTCTACTTCAGGAGTGCTAGGATTAAAGATATGTGCAACAATGCCCAGCTCCTTGGCTCATTTAATTAAAATAAAGAAAGAGAGGACCCAAATTCACAAAAAAATCAGAGATGAGCGAGGAACCATTATAATAGATACCAAAGAAATGTAGACTAAGAGAAGGAAATATTTTTAAAACCTCTACTTTCTAAATTCATCCAAACCACCTAGGTTAAACAAAGAAGAGTTCAACAGCTTTTAAACAACAAACAACAAAGGAGAAAGTTAAAATAGCAACAAAAAGCTTTCTGATGGATTCCAACAGAAGCCTACCAGACTTTAAAAGAAAATCTACAACCAGTATTTTGTAAGTTAATTTTTAAAAAGAAGATACCGAGATGGGGGTGTAGATCTGGGGGAGAGGGGAGAGGGGAGAGCTGGGGGGGGGGTGGAAGGAGGGGAGGAGGGAGGTCAGGGTGTATTGTATAAGCTGTATGAGGGAAGAAAAAAAGACATTTAAAAGAAGCAAAAATAAAGACATGGAGAAAATAAAAGAAAGAAAGAACAATTTCAGACTCCTCTCATGAAGCCAGTACACTTCAATACCCAACTAGATAAAGAAGCAGCAAAAAAGAAAAGAAAACTAAAGGCTGATATCCCTGATGAACATAGATGCCAAAATCCTCAATGAAATGTACACAATATAAATACAGACATATCAGAAAGATTATCTGCCACGATGAAGAAGTTGGCTTTATCCCTATACAGGAATGGTTCAAAATATAATAAATGTAAAACATCATATAAGTGGACATAAAGACAAAAATCACATTGTCATTTTAATAGATGCACAAAGGGCCTTTGACAAAATGCAACATGCTTTCGTGGTAAAAATTCTAGAGAAAGTAGGACTGAAGGGAACACACTTCAACAAAAGAAAGACTATGACAAGTGCATCCCCAACGTCATGCTTAATAGAGAAAAACTCAAATAAATCCCATTAAACTCCGAAATGAGGCAGAAATGGCCACTGTTATCATTTCTTTTAAGTATAATGCTTAAAGCATTAGCTAGAGCAATAAGAAAAAAAAAAAGAAGGAAATTAAAAGGGTATAAATTGGAAAAGAACAAGTCAAGTTATTCCTATTTTCAGATGATATAACATCACACATAGAGATTCCACTACAATTTGGTTTGTTTCCATTCCTGAGCTATCAGGAAAAGAGCAGCAATGACCCTGAGAACGCATTTGTGGAGAAGAATGTTGACCGAGTCCTTTGGGTGGATGCCAAGAGGTGGAAACACAAAAGCAACTTACAGATTCAATGTGTTCCCTATCAAAGTCCCAAGGATACTATTCACACAATTAGAAACACAAATCCTAAAATTCGTACAGAACCATAAAAGATTCCAGGTAACTAAACCAACCCTGAGCAAAAAGAAGGGATTGCCCATTACCAGACTGAAAGGATCACCATTCCAGATTTCAACAGATGTTACAGGGAGACAATGGTAAAAGCACTATGATACTGAGACAAAGACAGATGTGTAGACCAACAAACAAAAGAGAAGAGTCAGACACGAGCACTCATACCTACAGCGATTTGATATTTTACAAAGAAGAACTAAAAAAAACAAACAAACAAACAAACAAACAAACCAGTCTTTGGAGAAAAGACAACACCTTCACCAATGGTGCCGGGAAAACTGGATGCTCACGTGTAGAAAAATGGAATTAGACCCATATCTATCACCCTGAATAAGGTTCAGCTCCACGTTAATCAAAGACCTCCATTTGAACCTGAAATACTGAACTTGCTAGAGGAAGAGATATAGGAACCCTAGAAGATACAGGTGTAAGAAAGGACTTTCTGAATAAGACTTCATTTGCTCAGGAACTAAGGTCAATAAATGATAGATAAATAAATATGATAAGTGGTAAATAAATAAATCACAAAACTGGAAAGCTTCTGTTTAGCAAAAGAAATAATCAGGAGTGAAGAGGAAGCCTAGAGGGTAGGAGACAGACTTTTCCACCCATACACCCAATACAGGATCAATATCCAGAATATACAAAAAAAAAAAAAAAACCCTCAAAAAACAAAGAATCAAGAAAATAAATGACCTAATTTACAAAGTGACCTACAGTTATGAACAGAGAGTTCTCAAATGAGGAGATAAAAATGGCTAAGAAATATCTTTAAAGGTGTTCATCATCCTTAGTGATTAGAGAAACTCAAATGAAAACTAGTTGAGATTTCATCTTACCTTTGTCAGGATAGCTAAAGACAAAGGGAAAAATCTGACGACAAACTCTGGGGAGGATTTGAAAAGGGGGAATCTTGTTCACTGTTAGTGGGATTGAAAGCTAGGGCAATCATTTTGGGAATTGGTATATGGAATCTCAAAAGGCTTTTAAAAGTAGAGCCACTTTTTGACCAAGCTGTGCCACCTCTGGCACCCACCCAAAGGACTCGATCGGCTCTCTTCTCCACGAGTGCGTTCTCAGTGTCATTGCTGCTCTATTCACAACAGTGAGGAAATGGAAACGAACCAAGTATCTCTCAACAGACTGGTGGATAGTGAAATTGTGATACATACACACGACAGGATTCTGTTTAGTTTTAAAGAAACATTAAATCCTGAAACTTGTAGGTCAGTGGATGGAACTAGAAAGTATTACACTCAGTGAGGTAACGCAGACTCAGAAAGACAAATGCCTCGTGTCCTTCCTCATCTGCAGTGGCTAGCTCCAAATCTTCAGATGTGAGTACATAACCTAGAGTAACTGCAGAAACAACGAAAGTAAAAGGGGACCACGGGATCTAGAGAGGGGGTAGGAGGACACAGTTGCTATGAAGGGGGAAATGAGAAAATGGTGTGTGGGGGCGAGTAACTGGGGACTTTATGGAGGAGGGAGGACCACATAGAAGAGAGTGAGCGAGTGCTGTAATGTTAAAGTAGTCTTTGGGGACAAGGAGTCCCTGAAATTGATGCTGGTGCTGGTCTCATTATGTGAGGGTGGCGAAATCATGTCTGCTGCACCTTAAGTGGATGAATCATATGGCATCTGAATTATACTTCAATAGAGTTTATGTTATTTTTAAAAATCTGGGATCTGACCTGGGTGGTGGTGGCACACGCCTTTAATGCCAGCACTCGGGACGCAGAGGTAGGCAGATCTCTGTGAGTTCAAGGCTAGCCTGGTCTACAGAGTGAGTTCCAGGACAACCAGAGTTACAACAGAGAAACTCTGTCTCAACAAGCAAACAAAAAACCAAAACCAAAACAAACAAGCAAAAAATTGGGGATATGGGGTGATGTCTCAATGTGTAAGGTACTTGCTGTACAAGCACAAAGACCTGAGTTCAGATCCTCAATACTTACAGAAAAGCTGGGTGTGGTGGCCTGCACATGTAACCCTATCATTATTTGTGTCAGAGAATGTGAGACAGAGGCAGGTAGATCCAGGGGCTCACTGATCAGCCAATTTAGCCAAAATTATGAACTCCAGATTCATAGGGACATTTCACACACACACACACACACACATACACACACAGTGGGGAGCAATAATGAATTCTGACCTTCACATTTCATGCACAGGCATATACATCTGCACATGCATGTTCCCATATGCTTATGCGTGCGTGCACACACACACACACACACACACACACACAAACTCACACACGTACATATGTCGTTAGTGACAGGTTAGCTCATCAGCCATTTTCCCATTATGATGACCTTCAAAATGACCCTTTGTCAAGGTACCTGTGTCTTTTGCTACAATAAGCATCTACATTCATCTTTACATTTAAAAAAAAAATACTTGCTCATGAGACAACTTAGAAGATAAGTCAATCCCTAAAATACTCCTTTTTGGACTTCATGTATGAATCAGCTTAGTTGGTCTTATGGATAGACCCACTGTGTGGCATGAAGGTGCCACCACGGCTTACACAGCTGTTACCCAAGGGCCTGCTACTAGAGTTTCCTTCCCAGGGGTTTTGGGATTTGTTGCTGGAAGAATTAAGTGTGTGCGGAAAGAAAACTCTTAGATGTGTGCTCTGGTTTCCTCCATCTTCTCCCTACCTGATTTGTTCCTTTGCTGCTTTTCCTTGCTGACATTTCTATAATGCCGTACCTACGGAACATCAAAGCAGTCCTAGATGCCAGCACAGCTCCCTATACCACCCGTGTGAAAAACATACCATGACTTTAGGTATTTAATTTGAACATGTTCTTTAAAAAAAACCAGACTGAAACTATAAACTCTGGGGAGAGCAGTGTTGTGGATTTATTAGCAGTGCTCAGAAAGGATTTTAGCTCTGCCCGGAACACTGCTGTCTATCTGTTTTAAGGACAATATACTCAGATGTTGCTTAACTGGGGATAATATTTTGTTGAGAATAATGTCAGCCTACCTTTATGGTCACAAATTTCAGTGGTCGTAGGAAATACAGAGTTGGCTTTGTCTTGCTTATTCCTTTACATCATCTTGTGCTCTTATCTCAAATTACATAACTTGTAACTGGAATCCAAACTCCTAGTCTAGAGCATTTCCCTTTTCTGTTGCTGCCTAGTGAGTACTAGGAACAGGGTGAGGGGGGGCAGTGGGATCATCTTTATTTATTATGACCAAGGTCCAGAAAATCTCAATTATTGTGCTATGATTTCATGGTAACTTATATCAAAGTCCAACGAATTATAAGGGTCATACCTCAACACGTAGCAAAGCTCCACTGGAGGAACAATGCAGACAGGACCTATGCTATAGGTCCTTGAGATAGTCAACTGATCTTAAATTTAAACTTTTGAAACTGTGAATAAAAATTACTTTATTTATTTATTAAGTAGCCTGTGCTCAGAATTTTTTTTTTTTAAACAGAGATGGAAAGCTAATACAGATAGCCACATTTAGGGACAAAATCTGTCCAGGAAGCAAGGAATAATGTGTCTAGTTTTAAAGATCTCTCTATGAAATGAACCTGCCTGGGAAAGGCCTGTGACCTCCTTAGGGAGAGGACTGTGGAGGACAAAATGTGAAGAACGTGCTGGATTAGGATGCTGCCTGCTTTCTCTTATGTTCCCAAGCCCTTGTTGCAATCATTCGTGCGAGCTGGATGTGGTGGTGCACGCCTATGAATCTAGCTACTCAGGAGGGTTAGGTGTGAGGACCATGAATTCAAGGACAGTCTGTGTTATATAATGGAAATTCTACAACACATTTAATAAAAAAAGAAAAGAAAAAAGAGAAGGAGAGGGGAAAAGAGAAAAAAAATATTCATGAAATCCTGCTAACAAAGTTGCTTGTGTATAAAGAGTAACTCCAGAGAATACAGACATCCCTATAGCCTAAAGCTGCTTTCCTTTGTTTCGGTCATTCTGATCCTGTAGCCTCAGGTTCTGGAAGGCAGCTACACTTCTGTCTGAAGCTCCCTTCTTCCAGTTCTCATTCCCAGAGCTGGTTCTATCTAGCGTAGAGCCAGACTTGGTAGCTGCACTGACTATGTGGGGAATCCACTTTGGAAAACCAGTCCCTGGGCCCGGATGAGAAATTTCACAGGATCTGCACAAAGAAACTGGATCAGTCTTGTCTTGGGTGATTTGCAGTGCTGGATCTTGGTTGATTCACACACCTACCCTCTACTGTACAGAAAAGAGCAGTCCTGAGTATCAGATGATTCTCCTAGAAATAGCTTCTGTTTCCACCTGCCTACAAACCATTTCCTTCTCCGTCCCCTTTGTTTTTATGCTCTCTAGACCTAAACTCAGCGGTCTCTTGTTTATTTTCTCTCCCCGACAAGAAATAAACTTCTTCTCGTTTGTCACGCTCTCACCAGATAGACTCCTTTGTTTTCAGTTATGTCATGTCAGCTTCCAAGAATATCTTTCATTTTCTTTTGTCTGGAGATCGATCCAGAAATCAGTGGCAGTGCCAAGCCCCATCCAGAGTAGAGGATTCCCTCCTTTTCCTTCCAGATATTGTCCAATACCTTGCAGGTTGCTGTCACTAGACGCACAGCATAACACTGACGACTGGTATAGGCACCCTTCTGCTGTTATGGTATTGCCAGCCCTAGACAACCTTGCCGCTATCAGGGGCCAGAACCAGATGGCAGGGACAGAAGGGCAGATTTCAATTTTCAGCTCCCTGTCTTTTGACAGATCCAGAAGGCAGACAGGATCCTAAGGAACATCTATATACTTTGTCCTCTCAGCAATTCCTCCTCTTGGCACAGGTCTCTTGCCCTTTGGAGCACTGTTGGTATCTTAGAGATACCTACTGGGGTACCCAAGAAAGTCAGTTAGGAGCAGTGTAGCTCTATTCCAAGAGAAGGGTTTCTCCCTTCTAATTTCCCTCAATACAGAGTTATACATGTTTCTATGGTTTAAAATCTTCCATTTTTTCATTATTCATGAAACAAATCTGGATGCCCTGGGCTGGCCTCCTACATACTTCCCAAGCTCCCCCTTCAGGCACCATCTCCTGCATGCAGCCCTGCTCCTCTGATAGTCCTTAGGACCTTATGACATTCATTGCCAGCATACCTCCTCATTACTCTCGTGGGGTCTCCAATGACCAGATAGTCTCAGTGAGATTTCTCTCAGTTTTTTAGAAACCTAATCATTAGTGATGGCAGTACAGTGTTTATCACAGTGCACTGAGAACCATCAGGCTTGTGCCTGTCTCCTTAAGGAGAGAGGTCCTTGACTTAGGTTTACCATGTGTTTCAGCACATAGTAGATGTTCAAGAACTCCAAATTTTTTTGTTTTGTGTAAGCAATGTCTCCATTTACAATGGAGCAGCGGAGTACAGGTGAGATGGCTGGAAGCATCACGAAGGGTGTACGAGGCCAGTCCATTTTTGTGAGTGTGGAGGATGGAGAGAGGGCTTCTGGGGTAAGCTAAAAGTCATCAAGGTGCCTTCAGATATTTGATCTTCACATAAGCAGGTAAGGTACTGTTTCAAGCTTCAAGCATCATGTAAGAGGATAAAATCTGCCATTCTATTGGGTAAATTATTTGCTTAGATAATGAAGTTGATTTTTCCTTTGGTCTTAATCATTTGTGTTGATAGAATGGAGTGACTGTAGAGGGGAGAATTTAGGAGCAGAAGGCATTTTATAGGAAGGAAGGAAGTGCCTCTTACTCTAATTGCCTCATGAAAATCCCTCCTTGCAGGTCACAGAGAAGAGCATAGGGACTGATACACAGAGAGTAGTCATTTGAATAAGAATGGCCCTCATAGACTTATGTTTGAATGCTTAGTCACCAGGGAGTAGCACTATTAAAAGAAGTGTGGCCTGTTGAAGGAAGTGTGTCACTAGGGATGGGCTTTGAGGTTTCAAATTCTCAAGCCAGGCCCAGATTCACTCTCTCTTCCTGCTGCCTGCCAATCCGCTCTCAGCTCCTTCTCCAGCACCACGTCTGCCCACATGCCTCCATGCTTCCTGCCATGATGACAATGGACTAAACCTCTGAACTGAACATGTAAGCCAGCCCTAATTAAACATGTTTTTGATAAGAGTTGTCATGATGTCTCTCCATAGCAATAGAAACCCTAACTAAGACAGAAGTTGGTGCCATAAGTAGGGTATTGCTGATAAGCTTGGCCATGCTTTTGTTTGGAGGACTATGGAACACTTTGGGACTTTGGGATAGAAAAGTTGTTTGAACATTTTAAGTGGAACTTAATGGGCCATCCTAGTAAGGAACACAGAAAGCAGTGATGCTGAGGGTGAGTGGAACTGTGGGGACCTTGCTCAAAAGGTTTCAGAGGAGAATATTAGTATGTGGCTTAGCCATTCTTGTGATATTTTGGCAAAGAGAGAATGTGGCTGCTTTCTGCCCTTGTCCCCCCAAAAAATCTGCCTGAGGCTAAATTGAAGAATTATAAATTAACAATGTTGGCAGAGCAGATTTCCAGAGAGCCTAGCACTGACCGTGTTGCTTGTCTATTAGTGTCCATGCTTATGCAGATCTATAATGAAAAGGAATGAAGTGAGCAAGAAAAAAATGAAAAATGTACAACTTGAAAAGAAAAAGAGCACTAGGAAGTGCAAACAGACTAAAGAAAAGCACAATGCTTAGTAGTGTAACGGAATGGCTACCTCAGGGCAAGACCTCAGCCAGCTAAGTTTCCAACTTGTGAAAAGGAATTAAAGGAAAGCTTAGGGCCTGATGTGGAGTGCACACCTTTATTCCCAGTACTCAGAAGTCAGAGGCTGGAAGATTTCTTGAGTTCTAGGCCAGCGTGGTCTAGAGAGTGAGTTCAGGACAGCTAATCTTAGGCAGTGAGGGAAACCATACAAAATAGAGAGCTAGTGAAGATGTAATTGAACGAAGGGGCCGTGTTCCAGCCCCAGCAACCAGCAGAACTTGGCAGCTTCGGCCATGTGGTTCTGGCTTTAGAGTCAAGGATGAATAAAGGGATTATAGAATTTCTCTCCACGACTAAGGAAAGGCACCGAGGCCAGAAATATGTCAGGGCTGTCCCTGAATAGAGGCCTAGAGAAGCTGCAAAGATGAAGCCTGGATTGCCTTAGAAACCCCACAATGTTAGAGGTGTCAGAGGCATGGGGTACCTGCTTAGGAAAGCTACTAAAAGGGACTGGAACGAGCTCATGAGAAAGGAGTATGTTGCCGTCAACAAAGTTGAAAGGAGTTGGAGATCTGAAGAGCACTTTGAAATCAAACATGGAGATGCACAGTTTTGAGTTTGTCCTGTTGGTTTTCGGTCTCACTTTGATTCAGTATTTCCTCACTATGCTCCCTTTCCTCCCTTTTGGAATGGTAATGCATATCTGTTGCCATTATATGCTGGAAATATGTGCTCTGTGTTTTGATTTTATAGATTACAGTTAAGAGATTGCCATAAGTCTTGGAAGAAACTTTGCACTTTGAACTTTAAAGCGATGTTGAGACTGTAACAGACTTTGGATGGGGATTTTTGAAGTTGGACTAAACATATTTCTGCATTATGATATGGCTACAAGCCTACAGGAGCCAGGGAGTGGGATGTGGTGGTTTGAATAAGAATGGCCCCCATGGGCTCAGACTTGAAAAGTTAGTCACCAAGGGGTGGCAGTATTAGGAGGCATGGCTTTGTTAGAGTAGATGTGGTCTTGTTGTCACTGGGGATGAGCTTTGAGGTTTCGAATACTCAAGCCAGGCCCAGATTCACTCTCTCTTCCTGCTGCCTGCCAATCCGGTTGTAGAACTCTCAGCTCCTTCTCCAGCACCATGTCTGCCTGCATGCCATCATGCTTCCTGCCATGATAAGAATAGACTAAACCTCTGAGCTATCAGCCAGGTCTAATTAGATATTTCCCTTTGGAAGAGTTGCCATGGGCATGGTGCCTCTTTACGGCAATAGAAACCCCAGCTAACACACAGAGAAACTGGTATAGAAGAGAATAGGATGTGTGCTGCCCTGCCTTTAGATAAGCAGCATAAACAGCAGGTGGGGGATTTTAAAACTCATGTACTTTTCAGATATGTTCCATGGAATACCAATCCCTGCACAGTCTTTTACAGATATTTCATGAGAAAAAGACACGTGGAGATTAACTATACTTTAGAGATGTAAAACGGCCTTCCAGACTGACTTTTCTGTATTGAGTCACAGTCATCATCAGTTGAGAGGGGCCTTTCCTGAGTATTATTTGGAATACAAAGCTTCCTCCGATCACTGGTACCCATGAGACACCTTGATTACAGGGATTTATGAACTTTGTTAGCAGATGCATTGTTGATAAGACAAAGTCTCAACTCTGTAATCAGACACTTTCTCCTTACAGCTTAATGGAAGCCCTCATGGGAAGCTGGAGTGCATATAAACAGGACAGCAATGCTGGACAAGGCTTGGTCTCTTTAGCCATGTCATACACAGGGCTTTCCTTAGGACCTAAGCTTGGGCTCTGTGGGAATCTTCAGGTGGCACCTTGTGGTAAAGGGCACAGAGGTGCCTGTATTCGTCACTCTTCTTCTTGTTGTGACAAAATACCTGGCCACTTAAGGGAGGAGAGGTTTATTTGGGGTTATAGTTCATATGACACAGCCCATCATGGTGGGGAAGGCATGGTAGAGCACACAGCAGTGGGAATTCACAGCCAAGGCCCATCACACCATGGTAGATCATGAAGGACTCAGATCACAATAAGACATGCATATATTTTAGACTAAGACCAGTCATAGTACCTTCATAGCTCTCTTCCAATGTCATGTGTCTGCCAGAAAGATCTCCACAACCGCATTAACAGCTAAGAACAAAAGCTCCTAACATATGACTGTGTGGGGACATTTCATATTTAAAAGACAATGATGGCCCTTCAGCGTCAGGTGCAATGTGTGGTCACACACTCAGGCAGTCTGGGTACCTGTCTGACGTCCACATAGGTGGGCAGCAGTGCATGAGAAATATTTGAGGTCAGTAATGGTCCCAGTGTGGAGGTCAGTGACAGGCTGTCTTAGAAACATAGTGCTGCTATCTCTTATTATTTTAAATTACTTTATTATGTGTATTTATCTATGGAGGAAGGAGTTACTGCAGTTTGTGTGGAGGTCAGGGAAAAATTTGTGGGTGCTGGTTTTCTCCTTCCACCATGCGGGTCTGGAAGATTGAACTCAGCTCGACTGGCTGGGTGGCAAGCACTTGTACTTACTGAGCCATCTTCTAGGCCCCCATCTCTTGTTATCCTAGCAAGGTTGTTGCTAGGATCCTCCATAGGTACCCAAATCAATGTATGCTCTTGTTTCTTTTAGTAAATTGTATAATATTTTCATATAAGCTTCACAGATGCTCCTGTATAGTTTGAAGACTCTAGATTAGCTGTCCCATTTGTAAGTTGTGCTGGTTAGTTTTCTGGCAATTTGACACCAGCTAGATTGACCTTGGAAGAAGGAACATCCATTGAAAAAATGCTTGATCTGTCGGCAAGTTTGTGGGGACAATTTCTAGATTAATGACTGGTGTGGGAGGGCCCAGCCCACTGTGGGTGGTGCCACCCCTGGGCAGGTGGTCCTAGGTTGTATAAGAAAGCAGACTGAAAAAGTCATGGGGAGCAAACTAGCGAGTAACCCTCCCTCCTTGTCTCTGCTTCAGTTCCTGCCTCCTGGTCCCTACACTGAGTTTCTGCCCTGACTTCCTTTCATAACAGACTGCAACAGAAAGCCAAACACACCCTCTCCTCCCAACGTTGCTTTTGGTCATGGTGTTTGACACAGCCATAGAAAGCAGACTAAGACATAGGTCAGAAGCGGGTTCTTGAAGGGCATCTGTTTGTGCATAGCAGCATTTGCCACAATAACCAACAGGTGGAGATGACTAGAGAAGCCATCTGTGGCATTCGTGTAAATAGAGTGTTACTCCTTCAGAGGGAGATTCTGGTCCCTAGTCCAGAATGGATACATAGTAAGACTATTTTATTAAATGAAAGAGGATGGGCAAAAAAGAACAAGGACCATGTAACTAAGCCTAGATGAAGTACTTAGGATTTTCATACTCATGGAGATTGAGAAATGGCTAGTGGTGTTTGGTAGAGGGAGGAAGGAAGATCTTCTGTGTGACGAACACCGAGCTCCAGTGACAGGCGCGGCACCAGAGGTACAATGTAAATGTACTTGGCTCTGCAGGGCTCGTGTCCAAAGGCACTCGGATGGGGATTTCGTGTTGCCCACATGTTTCCGCAATGAAAGCACTGAAAAGGCAGTTCAGCCTTAACTGAGTCGAGAAGTCTGGCTGCTGGCTTCTACAAGCTGACCTGTCTGCATCTTCTACTGCTCTCTTTGCCTAGAGTAATATTCCTGCAGCCATCACCTGGTAACTCGTAAGCAGTTCTTACTGTACTTCCTCACCCCAACCGTTCTTGGTCCTCAAACTCGACGTACGTCTCTCTTGACTCCCATAAGTCCCTCGGCTCCCTGCAGAAAGGGCAGATGGCTCCCACTCGGTCCTTCCCTAGGGGCAGCAGGAACTGGAAAGCCATCAGCTTGGCACCTCAAAGCTGTACTCTCCTGGGAACAAGCACACATCCACTATTCCCCAAGGAAGTCAAGCATTTGCTATGTTAGAACAGTAATCTTGATTTCTGACAAATTCTGAGAGGAAAAAGGTAATTTTATTACTTCTTTCCAACTCGGAATTATTTTTAAAGCTCACCCCCTCTGGCTGGCCTGGATCCCCCGCATTTGCTCACCCACCCGTGTATGGGTGAAAGCCTTTCTAATACTGTTTCTGCTTCAAATTATTTTCTAAACAGGATGGACTGCCTGCAGCCCTCTGGGAACTCCTCTGCCCATGCCTCCTTGGGAGCAAGACTTCTCACAGCAATGTGCACATCCGTTGGCAGGCTGAAGGCATAAGAGGTCTGAATTAAGCACATACCCCATCTGGTTGCCATCCCCATTGTGTCTTCTGCACCAGGGTCTATGCTTGGCCCTGCATTATGAAGGAAATCTGGTTTGGAGTAGCTCTGTCTGGACACTAGCATCATCAAGTGTTATTGGGGCATTTGTTCCTGAGTCTGTTTGGACTCCAGGGACAGTGTGTCCTGGCTCAGCAGTTCTGGGAGCCATGCAGGGAGTCTGGTATTACCATGTTGGCTGTCACTCAGCTTGTGCCTGTGTCCTGTGCCTGTTACCAATGACTCCTCTGAGTCATGAGAACATACGCCTCTCCCTCTTCTACCTGGTATCCTCCGAGGTCACCAGCAGCCCTGGTGTCCTTGGAAATCTAGACCATGGCTTCTGGGTTTACCCATGGGGTAAGTGGTGGGCCTGATGTTAGACTTCCCTAGCAAAGGATATGGTGGGCTTACCCACATTTTCATAACAAACCAAGCTTATAAAGGCCAGGTTCAGCCTCAGTGCAGTGGCTAGCTAAGGCTGCTGGGAAATGCTTTCTAACCCAGCCCATCTAATTTGTGTCCTGTCCTGAACACACAGCTCACCAAGCCTTGCCAGGTCTGGCTGTCTTTGAAAGAAGACTTTCTTTCCATTTTGGCAAACTGTTTCTTGAAAGACACTTCATTCTTTTTATTGGATGGCCAAAAATTTTCACAAGTAACACATTCACTTTCTAAAGAAATCCCCCACCCTGCTCTTCTGACACCCACCTCCCACCATGAGAATTTCTCTTATCTGACTCTCTCCCAGGGGTTTCTAGTTTTAACTCTTATAAGGACAGACTGAATTCTCTAGAGGAGCTTGGTGTTTTAGGACTTGACTGAAGATCAGAAACAAAGTGCTGAAGCAAAACCATCAGGGCCACAGCATGGAAAGCTGCAAGCTTCCCAAACTGCCGCATGTGTGCCGCCAGCCAGCCGGCGCCTCAGCGGCCTGGCTTGGCAGCCTCTTACTCAACCTCTGTTTTCCTTGGGGGTAGGAGGAGGAGGTGGAGGGAACCAGGAAGGAGGAGGGCAGCACTGAGGGATGTAGTTGCCCTTTGCCTCATGATTTATACTTGGTCAGAGTAGCCCTGTTCCGCTTGCTTCAGGCTGGAATGTGTCTTGGACATGTTGTTTCAATATGAGACAATCAGCTGGGCCCTCTGCGGAATGTCCCCGGAGACTGGAAACGACCTCCCAACAGGGTCATTTGTTCAGCAGAATTTGAAGCCACATTCTCCAACATCTGCATTCTATTAATACTTTCAGGATAATTCCTTCAGCCTTGGGAAATCAGAGGATGTTCTGAGGGACACTAGGCACTGAGTCCTTTTGATTCTGCTGCCTCCTGGGAAGATACCGTCTCCTGCCTTTGCTATGGTGCAGGTGGATAGGATGTTCACTTTCTCTGAGTGAAATCCTGACGGGCGAAATGTATGGCTGGACCACTGTCAATGTACAGGACAGAGTTGGACCTGGAGAACTGGGCAGACATTCCTGGACATTTGCTGGAAGTCAATGGGGACAGATATCCTCTGTGAAAGCCCCTTTCTAAGTTCTTGAGGTAACCTGGCCGGATGTGGAGTCTCCCCGTATCCTCCCAGGAGACAAAGGTCTTAAAGGAAAGGAGGACAGAGAGGGGAGGAAAAAGGAAGATGTTTCAAGACAGTACAGTAAAGCCAGAGAGAAGCTCTTTAAAGTTTAAATACATGTACTAGCTAGATGGGGTAGAAATGCAGCTCATAGTATTAAGATCCACTTTGAGAGTATGACTTAGATGTGCACCTGTGACCTCGGAGATGGCTGGCCATGAGTCCTGGACCTCCTGAGGAGACAATGGGGGGTCCTCTGGTAAGAAGGGTGAGGAGAGAAAACCTTTGATCCTAAGAAATTATGTTTAATTCAAGAACATCTAACGAGTGCCTACCAAGCATACATGTGGAGCCAGGTACTCAGTGAACTGCTTTGAAGGGAGGAGACACAGAACCAGACAGTGTTGAAGACATGGTTTCTGGGCTCTACTCTTTCCTTGCAGTGAATCTGGAAGGAGTAGGTGCTGAGGATTACTAGGCAGAGTCCACCTGGTGGCTAGTTCTCATTATCCAAACCTGTGTCACGGCATGCCCTGTTCAGTAGGCCCAGAAACTGAAAAACTATGTGCTATCAAACCCAGTGGAAATACAACTGTAGTCCACACATTCTTCATCATTTGAGCTTCCAATATACTTCTGAAAATGAGAAAGAGCTTCCTGGGTGTGTGACTCAGAAAGAGTGCTCTCTGATGGCTGGAGCTGGCTGAGGGTGTCTGGGCAGAAAGGAGAAGCTGCGTAACACATCTGATGATTTTCCTATGCCATCGGTCTGTCTGCCCCCTCATGGGACGGGATCTGTCGCACGCAGCTGGCTTCCTCCCCGGGATCTGTGCGTCCATCCTCAACCTGAGCCTGTGACCAGGACTCACATCCCTTTGCAGAAGACTACAAGTGACTTTGAGAGCAAGTGTTCAAGAGAACAGGTAGATAGGTTTTGGCGCTTTCTATGTTCTCTGTCTCCTTTCCTGTGCCCAAATCATGCAAAATATGAAAAACAAATAAACAGATGCAACAAATAGAATGTGCAGTTTCCTGTGTCCCTTTTCAGTTAACATTTGGTAAGGCAGACTCAAATTTGCTGCTCCAGCGATAAGGACCAAGCGCACGCTGTCCTGTTTGGTTCTCACGACACTGGCGAAGCTCACACCCATTTTCAGATGGGAGACTCATCTCAAAAAGGTTAGGGCGGTTTATCCCAAGGTCAGTTGATAAAAGTGGGATTCAAAATGGACTCTCCCGTGTATGGAGACCTTTTAAGTTGGCATTATATAATGCCTGGCTTTTCCAAAACACTGACGGTAGAACCAAAGGTACATAATTGGAAATGAAGGTGTAGAGGGTTTTCTGTGGGGGTGGGGTGTGGCGTTCTTCCACTGAACAGAGATGGACAGTTTTTCAGTGACTTTTTCCCTGCTACCTGGTTTCTGCTTTGTTCCAGCAGCACATGGGTTTTGAAGATGCTGCCCTGATATGTGTGCCCCTCTAGTCCCTGCCCACACCAGGTGTCAGTAAGTGCAGAGGCAGAAGGGTCTGACTCATCTACTGTTTCCGGAGCATTCAGATGTGTGTGTGTGTGTGTGTGTGTGTGTGTGTGTGTGTGTGTGTGTGTCTTAAGTACGCACACTGAAAAATGATTACGAACCCTTCTTACATTTTTAAGGCATCTGCGAAATAATTTTTTTCCCCTGCCCTACTTAGCAGTGCTGGTTTTGTTCCCCACCCTGTGGACACTGCAGGTCTGGTTCCTGCCTCATAGCCCGTCTAGTGTTGCAGCCAGCCTGCAGGGGCCTATTAATAGCCTTCATTTCCAGTATGTGCCCTGTAACTCAGGCCTCATTTTTAGCAGCTCACTGTTACAATTCTAGGAAAAAGTTCCCTCTGAATGTCTTCCTGCCAGAAGGACAGTTTGACTCCCTGTCTCTGTCAGCCCCTTCCCCCTGAAAGGGGAGGAGCCCGGGATGTGTGGTAGGAGATCCATCTCCTGGAGGAATTGCTAAACTAAATGACCCTTTGTTTGGAAAGCAGCCCTGATAAGCTTGGGGGGCGGGTAGGGTGGGGCTGCAGCTGCCCAGAACTGAAGTCATGCTTGACTCATCTCTCCCTTTCGCAGCAGCTCTCATTTAGTTAATCACACATTTAGTTGGCTTCCCCCAAAAATATATCCAATCCAAAGATCAGGATATTCGTTCTGGCTAAGCGTGGCTGTCTCTAGCCTGTGTGCAAGACCCCTATCTGTTGTCCCCCTTTCTGCATTTGAGAACTCACTGGAGCCTCTCAAAGCCTGTCAGTGCTCAATCAACTTGACAATGGCAGTGACTCACTGTCCCCAAGTAATTACCAACATAAGCTGTCCCCTTAAAGACAACCTTAAGGAAAATAACAATTCTCAGCACTGTCAATCCTGTGCCTCCTGATGTGTTAAATGTTTGGTCCCAGGGTGTACTGGGAGACGCTGTAAACCTATGGGAAGTGGGGTCTAATGTGAGATCCATAGGCTACTAGGGTGTACCTTTTAAATGCATTGTGGGGCCTTGGGTTCTGACTCTTTCTGCTACCTGGCCTGTGATATGCATCCTTGCTTGGACATGTAGGGCTGCTGACCATAAAACTAGATGCTAAACCATCCTTTCCTTCTTAAGGACTTTGTTACAATGGCGTGAAGCTGAAGGTTGCACCTCTCTTTTGTTTTCTCTTCTTAGCTTTTTCACTGAGAGATCAGCTGCTTACCGGTCTACATAGGACTTTTCTTTTTCTTCTTGGATTTATTGGGGACTTGGAGATTCAATCACTCTAAATGCAAAAGTTTTGGACTAGAATCTGAGCGGCAACTTCCACCCACATGCGGTGCTGTGAGGAAGAGTTTCCCACGGCCTCCTCTCCTCCTATTGGAAACACTGGTTCTGATTCTTTCTGCCAAGCCCTGAGGACCTCCAGAGTATTGGAGCATGCGTGGACAGATCTGAAGTGAAATAAACCAGATTATAGCTATTTACCCTTCCTCCTTACTGTCTATTTTCTAAAATTTAGTGACAAATAAGGAAAAAACCTCTACTTTTGCAAAATAACAAGCTTTGCTGAAGGGATCCGGAGCTCTGGAGATAAGACTCAGGGTATAGTGATAGCTGGGGATTTTTCTTTACTGTCTAAATGCCAGCTGAGACTTGGGACTTGGTACTGCAGGCGGCTTGTCTTTCTCATGGGAACAAGCACGTTTGCAAGTTATCTCAGCTCTCCGACCTGGCTTCTGTTCTTTTGCAGCTTCACCAGGAGGTTGCATGCTTGGGCTTTGAAGCCAGAGGAAAACGGCTTTAGATTTTGACGCTGTCCTTGCTTGGGCTCAGACCATTTGACAAACTTGTCTAAGTTCTACTTTTGTTAACCATCTGGGAACAATACTAGTACCTACTCCATAGAAATAATTCCTGCAAACATGGACAGCACAGCCAGGCCTGTGTTACACATGCACTGAAGGTTGTTTCTAGGCAATTTAGAGACACGAGCATTTCGGGTTTTGCTAAGCAATGATGAGGTATAAGAATTACAAGGTATAAGAATTCCAGGATCTTCCAGAGTTTTGCCCTCATTGTTTAGAAAATGGGGTTGTTACCAATCAAACACCACTCATCTATATGTGTGATGGGTGAATTCTTTGAGGAAACTAATTTTGGGTGGTGGAGATTTTAATCCTTTTCATGGAAGCATTTAAATTTAAACTCTTCTTCAGTGACAGACTTTATGAAGTATACTCCTCAATACCTGCCTTCTCACACAGAGTGTTCTGTATGGAACTCATCAGTTTCCTCCTGTCCAGGCTGATTATCCACATCAGGTTTACTGTGATGCATTTTAGGAGATAGAGTAGGAAATGGTTGGCTGCAGGTATGGTTTGCAATGCCCTTCTTCCCTGCAGCAAACATCCGTTCACTATTCTCTGTGTGTGTGTGTGGCTGTGCCCAGCCTTTCTCCAGTCCTGCCTGTTCATTTGCTACCATAAGGGTCCATAAAACATGGGGCATGCTATGTGGTCATAGGGGTCAGGAAGCTGGGACAGTTTAGGCTGCACACACCTAGAAGATGTTCAAATGCAAGTTTCTAGACCTTGAGATTTTACTTTCCTCTCTTGTTTTCATTGTTGTTCTTGCATTCCCAGTCTTAGTTTACTTTTACATTTTTAAAATTTTTATCTTATTTATTACTATTATTGTAGTGTGTGTGTGTGTGTGTGTGTGTGTGTAGGTCAGATGACAACTTTGGGGAATCCTCTTCATCCACTGTGGGTTCCTGGGATCAAACTCAGATTACTAGGCTTGTGTGGTATGTGGTATGTGCCTTTTCCTGCTGAGCCATCTTGCTGGCCCCTATTCTATCTTTTATCTCTTCTATAAACATTTGGGAAGGACTAAGCCCTCACCAGCTTCTGTTCATTCTTAATGGTCTCTGTTGGGTGGTGGGGACAAGACATGGAGGATTGTGATAAGGTCTTAAAATATCTCATATACGAAGTTTCCATTGCTAAAGACTTCCGTTTTGTAGCTAGTTATGAGTAGCTTTCTCAGCTGATGAAGGGAAATTGTCTCAAGATGTTCACCTGCTTCCTTTAAATTCCCACACTAAGTGGGAAAGCCAGCAAGTATTCATATCACACGATTTCCCTCTCAGGGGTCATCTTGTGCTCTGATAATTCCCAAGATCAGGTCTATGTCCACATTCAAGGGATATTCGAAAAGAGGTGTAAGAATAACTGTTACCGCTTCAAATGAGATCATGCGTGTATTTGCATGTATTTAACGCTCCGCCCCTAAGATTGCCCAGACAGTAGTTTTTAATTAAATACTAAATCCCAGATATTAAAGTCCTGAGCAAAAGCCTCATGACAAGGCGAGAAGCTCCGCCACGGGAACACAGACACGCATAGCCTTTGAACAGATTCTGCTTTAGGGCTCTGTACAAAGCACAGATGTGCACAGGTGTGCAGAAGGCATACACGCTCACATACACATACCCCACATCACATCCCCAGCCCCACATACACACCAGATCCATACACACATATCACACACACAAACATACTCACATACCACCCGTCCATACACATATACACCACACACACACACACACACACACACACACACACACATTCACATACTACACATGCATACACTCACATGCCACGCACAGTATACTCATAATACAATACACACAGTATACACATACCACACACATGTATTTATATACTACCCACACATACTCACACACCACACACACATATACTCACATATTACATATACAGCCACATACTTACTGCACATACTTACCGCACACATATTTTTGTACCACATACACATATACCACAGACATGTATGCACAGACCACACACACACACACCACACACACATACTTATATACCACAGATAAATACTCACATACCACACACCCAAATACATACATCTCATACTCACATGCATACATACCACACACATGCATACACACATACACACATACCACACCATATCTATACACACACATGCCCCACAGCACACAATCTTGTTTAGCAAGGATTGCCTGGGGAAATTCCAACTTTACTACAAGTTGCATCTGAGCTGAGGGCATGGATTGATGTGGAGGAATGACAGGTCACACTGTAAGTGTCTCAGTTCTTCCTTCAAAGAAGTTTTCTGTATGAAGCTCTCACCCAGTGCTAGCTAACTCACTTCGTTGTGATTTTTGATCTAAATTGCTCTGGCATAGATAAGGGTGGAAAGACCTCATTTAGCTGTCCATGAATGAGTTGGTAAAGAGATGCTTATATATGACACCCACTGAGACCTAGTTACATCACTTCTTCGCATCTGCCGTGGCAGCTGTGATGTTCTCTCTGCAGGCCTTACCTAAGAAGTTCAGGTTACTTTTTTCTTCAAGGAACAGATGCAAAGAGCTACTGAAAAAGAGTGAACTATGCAGCTCTGAGAACATTCTCACTTATGCAGCAGAGCCTAGCAGCTCATGTTCAGGAAAGATATGGGGGAGAGGTCCTATCAAATTCTATTTTGCCAGCTGCTTATTGGAGAGCTTGAAGTGTGTGTGTGTGTGTGTGTGTGTGTGTGTGTCTTTGTGTTTCCATCTGTAAAGTTGGGACACTGAATTTCTTTTCTAAATGAAATAAGGCTTGGGAAATAGAAATTGCTGTATCTATAGAGTGGTGAATACAGGCTGAAGGACAGGAAAATCTCCTTAGAAAGGCTTGTCCAAGAGGTAGATTTCACAGAGGTAGACTTGGGGATGAGGAGCAATGATTTAGGAACAGTCACGCAGAGTTCCGTGGAGTACAAGGGCTTCCGACCATGTTTTTCTGGTCTTCACAAAAGTGACTCGCCGTCCAGCCGGGCCCTGGAGAACCTCAGTGCTGAGCAAGAAGAGACCACAGAGGCCTTCGCTCTGCGGGGAGCGTGTGGGCTTGGTGAAGAAGTCGCTTCTGTGGAGTCGTTCTGGTGAACTGGTTTAACCAAGGTGATGTTTGAGAAGACTGCTGACATTACCCTATAAAGTATTTTCTGCAAATTTTGTTTTGTTCCTCACAATTCAGCAAAGAAGAAATTGTGTCATTGGATAATTCAGATGAATAAACAAATTCAAAGGCTTGAGCCTACAGATAAAAGCTAGTTGGGAATAAGGGAAGGAAGACTAGTTCAAGGCCAGAGCTGTGTTCTTCATTCATTCCAGGTATAAACAGGTGAGGCCCTGAACCACTCAGGCATCTGTAGGATGAAAAGAACTGGGAAAGTTATGACATTGTTAAAAGGAACCTCTGGTTTAGGTTGATAAGAGGGATGAACTGGAGGTGATAACTGAAGGTAAAATGTGGCTCCATGATGCTTCCAAGTTCGTGTTCTGGGAAACTAAGCTGCTGGTGCAGGAGGGGAATGATGGTACGTGCAGTTTAGGGGCACACTGAGCATGAGCGTTGTAACCAAACGCACATGGCTTCCTGTTGGAACAGCACCGCGCAGCCAGGCACAAGCCAGAGACACATGTGTGAGCAGTCACATTGACATCCTTCCTGTAGATGCCCCTGGGTAGATACAGGGCTGGTGTTTCTACAGCTCTTGGCTGTACTGATGGGTACTCTGCAAGCACTGTCAAAATATCAGTGCCTCTTACCCAAGATCAGTGCCTGCTTGGAACTGAATAATCCTGCTCTGCTGTGGTTTTGTTTTGTGATGTACACACACCTATAATAAACTTTCACCTTTTCCCTTAATGGATATTCTGATGGCTCCTTTTTGACATAGTAAAGTTGCCAGCATCTGTACTATGGTGCTTTGGGACTGCAGTTGAGTAAAACAAGAGCTATCTGAATAAACACTGAGATACTGCAGCAATCACCAGATAACTGAGATATTTATTAAGTGGCTAACAGGAGAGTACATAGAGGGTGTACACCCTGGATAATAAGAGAGTCATATCTGAGTGGGTGAGGTGATGGAGGCAGACATTTCTTATATTCAGAAAGATACACCCTTTTGTCTATATATGTACAAGTGTGTATACATTCATGCGGGTGCACGTACTGTGTGAGCGCAGGAGCTTATGGATGCGTGTGTGTATGTGTGTAGCGTGCAAAGGACAAACTTGGGTATTTTTCCTCAGATGCTGTCTACCTTAAAAAAAAATTTCTGATACAGGATCAACCTGGAATTCGCCAACCCAGGCTAGGCTGGCTGACCAAGGAGTCCCGGAGATCTACGTGTCTCTGAGTCCACAGCTCTGGGATTCCAAGAGCACACTGTAATACACGGAATTCTTTTTAAACGTAGGCTCAAGGGATCAAACTCAGGGCTTTCCACTTGCAAGGAAAGCACTAAGCTTTTTGGCTGGCCTTGATTCTGGAATTTTCCATTTAAAATTTTTAGACATGATTGACTGCTGGTAACTGAACCTTCAGAAAGCAGAATCTTGGAGTAGACAGGACCTCTGACTCACTTTCCCCACCTCCAATTAGGCTTCCTCTTGGGTGCAGGTTGGCTTTCTGACACCTGGACCCTTTGGCACCACTGTGCATTACAGGAAGGAAAGAACAGACAATGTTTGAACCTAATAGACTGTCGTGTTCCCTGCAGCCTCTCAAGCCAGGGGCTTCTCGTGATCCGACAGCTCGGATGCGGAGGCCCATTACACATGCTGAATTGCTCAGTCATATCTGACTTCCTCCACACTCCGTAGGGTCTTCCCCTTCTGCCTTTTAGAGTATTTGTAGAGGTGAAAAAGTCTAAAGAGCTCCTTACATCCCAGTTCTACGCAGCTGTGACTGGGAAATAGAACATTAAAACAGCTTGGCACAGAGTAAAATGAATGGCTAGGTTCTTGTTTTAGAACTCCTCAAACTTAGAAATGGATGAAAGATAAATAAATGATGGTAGGAACAGTGAAATGAAATTATCTTTGAGGCTTCTGTTCCCTCTGAACAAACGAGAACTAGTTCCAATGCTACTATTTGGGGAAGTAAGGAAGTGATACTATAAAAATAAATGCATTTCTCTGGCATCCTTTGTCCTGTGTGTTACTGTGTGTGAGAAGGTCTTGCTCCCTGTGTTCACTATGGAAGGGTCTGACAAGCTCTGCAAAGCAGGACTCTCTGAGAAACATGAAAAGCATTAGCTATCTGGGCGAGATTAGTGCAGTCTCAGCTGCCCCGTGAAGAAAGGAAAGCTGAGAAGAGGAAGACACTGGGAACTCACATCCGAAGGCACTCCAGGTGGCTGTGCTTGCAGTTTCGGCTTTCTCCTCTTGTGCCCCTTCGTCATCATTCTTTCCTTTTGCAAGTGAAACATGAATGCACTTTCCAAAAAATCATTTATTTCTGTTAAGGACCTTTTTAAGATGCCAACTCTGCAGAGCTTACCCAGCCACTGGGCATTATTAGCTTAACTTGCGGGGAACAGGAACAGGATTCCAGCCCTTCTGTAAATAGCAAAGTGCGCAGATCTGAGTTTGTTTTCACTTTGCTCTCCCTCAGTGACATGGCCAGGAAGTGACGCCCAGGGCTGCTTGTGTCCCAAGGCTCCAGCAGTAATTTAACACAGGGCAGCATGTCGGCCGTGATGAAAGAGACAGAATGGAATCCCACTATCAGTGTTTGCTTGAGAAGTTGCCCCTGGGAAATAAATTGTTGGCCATTCTCACTGGGCTGGCTAGTTTTATATCAATTTGACACCAGCTAGAATTCTTTTGAAGAGAGGATCTCAACTGGGAAAATGTCCACACTAGACTGGCCTGTGGGAAAGCCTATGGTAAATTTTAATTGATGATTGATGGAGAGGGGCCTAGTCACTGTGGGCGGTACTACCCCCTAGACTGATGGTTCTGGGTTTTATTACAAAGCAGGTTGAACAAAGCATGAGGAGCAAACCAGTAAGCAGTCCTCCTCCATGGCTTCTGTGTCAGTTCCTGTCTCCAGTTTCCTGTGTTGAGGTCCAGTTCTGACTTCTTTGATGATGGACTACTGTAAACCGAAATAAACCTTTTTTCCCCCAAGTTTTTTATGGTTATGGTGATTTATCATAGCAATAGAAAAAATTGGTACCAGGTTGGTGGGGTATTACCGTGACAAACCTGGTCATATTTTGTGGAGGATAATGAACGGACTTTGGAACTTTGGGCTAGAAAAGCCATTGAGAGCTCAGGGCATGGTAAGCTGGTGTGTGTGTGCATGTGTGTGTGTGTGTGTGTGCACGCCCACGTGTGTCATACTCACATCCATATTGACCTAAGGCTTTAGGGAGTAGCAGGACAATTTTTATGACACAACGTAGAAGTCAAACTCTTTCAAAGAAGGAAAGAAGGCAAGTGTGGGAATTTACCTTTAATACCTCCTTTTCGTTCTAAAATCCAAGGATGGGTGTGGTCACAGCTCAAGGCTACGGTCCATGTGGGTGTCAGCTGAGTATAGTCCCTTAGAGTCACAGCACTGAAAGAACCTAGGATACTTTTTCTTCTTTCTCTTCCCCTCTCTTCCTTCCTTCTTTCCTTCCTTCCTTCCTTCCTTCCTTCCTTCCTTCCTTCCTTCCTTCCTTCCTTCTTGGATAGTTTCATACACATACATCAGTGAATTTTAGTCCTTTTCATCCCTATTTCTCTGTCTCATTTTTTCCTTTTATTCCTGCTAAAACCTTTCTCCTTTCAAAGTTTCCTTTCTACTTTATGTCATATGTCTAGGTGTGTGTCCCACTGAGTTTGAATATGGTAACCTGCAGGAATATGAATGACAGTTACTTATTGAAGAATGGGCAACTTATCAATGCACCACCGAAGACAGTAATACCCCTTCCCTCAGCCACCATTAACTGCCAATAATTCCCTGGGATTGGGTTTCTATGATGGCATATTGATAGATCCAATCTTGTTGTACACATCTTGTAAAAGTAACCATGGCACAAAGTCATGAGACCATCATCTTTGACAAGTCTAGAAAGTATCATTCTGCAGTAGTTTTCCCCAAACTCTGGTCCTCTTATTCTTTCCACCCCTCTTCTCCTCTTCCATGATATCTCCAAATGTTCAGGGTGTATGTGGGAGTGGAGGGGTAGTATAGATGTCCCATTTAGGGCAGAAGAGTGCACAGTTAGGTATTCTCTACACTCTGACCAATTGTGAGCTTCTTTGATCAAGGCCGAGAGCTGCACTAAGATATGCTATAAAGATAGCATTAGAAGGCAGTTTGACATGACCTGATGCTTTTAGTAGTATAACTGTGGGACTATGTGTTGGCTAGTTTTATGTCAACTAGCTATTTTTATGTTATCTGAAAGGAGGGAACTTCAATTGAGAAAATGCCTCTATGAGATCTGGCTGTAAGGCATTTTCTTATTAGTGATTGATGGGTAAGGGCACAGCCCATTGCGGATGGTGGCACTCCTGAGCTGGACCTGGGTTGAATAAGAAAGCAGTCTGAACAAGCCAGTAAGCAGCACTCCTCCATGGCTTCTGCATCAGCTCGTGCCTCCAGGTTCCTGCCCTCTTTGAGTTCCTGCCCTGACTTCCTTCAGTGATGGATTGTTAGTGTAAGCTGAAATAAACCCTGTCCTCCCAAACTTGCTTTTGGTCATGGTGTTTTGTCATAGCAATATTTCTACTGCTAACTATTTCTCCCTAACTAGGAAGCACTGCTCCCTGAAAACTAGGTGCTGTGGGAAGAAGTTGTATTACTTGCAGCAGAAGCAATCTTTAACCTAAACACTTGCAGAACACCATATGACTTTTACGTGACTATATCTGTCTTGATTCTGTCAATGGCTGCCTTAACAAGTGAACTCTGAGGGCTGGTGTTCCCGGGAGGTATTTCCTATGGCTCCCACCTGCTTGCTTATGCACCTGCTGTGGCTCACCTGCCTTGTAGTGAAGCTTTTCAACATAAAAAATTATCTGGAGCAGAAAGAACATAGGGTTTATATGATGCATCACTTCTATAGCTCAGAGTATACATGGCAGGAAAGTGGTAGCTTGAGCAACTCTGTCAGTTGGTGAGTTGAACATCCTTGAGGCTGCCAGTTTCTGCTCTGCCATCAAGACTTCTCTCCAGGTATAGAAGAGTTATTCAGATCACATGAACATGAGTCTTTGATAGTTTATCTACCTGGCCCTTTGCACATGCTTGAGTGAAGTCAAACTCCCTGTGATGATTGCGAAGAAACATTGTTCACTGTGGCAAAATGTCATCAGGACAACACTTCCCAAAATAAAGACAAAACTCTGGATACGGATATGGAAACAACATATTATGTATCTATTCCTTTTGCTTTTTGATCTATAGAATATTCTAGCAACTTCTAAAAACATTTACTAGAACCTAAAATAATATGACTTAGGACCATGCTCTAAACTCCAACAGGCTTCTATGTATTTCTAACAGCATCCTGTGTCATTCATTAATGTGGTTATCTTACACTGGGAGTACAGGATATACGTCAGCCACTAGGATATGCTATAGTTGGGCAAAACTGTGCAGTAAAGGGGCCTGTGGAAAGAGATGGACAATAACCAAAGAAACCCAGTGTTAAATATATAGCTGTAAATTGATGAATGCTTTTGAAGATTATGGAATGCTACATATTCCTATATATCATTGGAGTTGGGGTAGCAGGACAGGACCAAGACTGTATCATTTGAGCTTCAGCCTGCTTTAGGTTGGACTCATTTAGGGGTCAACCTAAAAAAAAGAAGTCCTTCCAATGAGATGAAAGCAACTCCACTGGCAAAGAAAAGATCTGATGTGAGGGTGGGACATGGAAAAGTAAGAAGCTGTCTTGGCTGGACATAAGGGAGGTTAAGAGATGGAAGACACCAGGCAAGACCCAGGCAGAGGGCACATCAGAAGGCATTCCTGTTCCTAAGTAGGGAAGAGGACCTGTCCAGGATTGGCTTGACTGCCTCAAAGGCTATGGTTCAACAGACATGATGTGTGTCAGAATGAGGCTGGAAGAACCCAAAGAAGAATCTATGGTGCTTGGCTCAGGAAACCTGGTCTGGTGAAGACTCACTCCAGAGAACCATTTATTCACAAGGATCTGGTGATGGGTCAGAAGCAGAGGAGACAGCGAGGGATTGTGACAGGCCCTCAAGCTCTAGTTCTTTATGTTACAACTGGTTGAGAAGCAAGAACTGTGGAGTATCTGAGACACCTGTAGGGCAGTTCAGTATCCCAGTTGGCACCAGGGGGCAGTGAGTTTTCAGTATGCGGATAGTAACTAAAACCATCGGCGAGTAATGGAGTTACCCACTTCTTTTTCTTTTTTCCTTCTGAAGACACTTGTGTGCTCTACAGTGGTGATGATGATGGTTTCCACGCTGGTGGTTGTCCTGGATGACCCATCCTCAGGGTTGCTTTCCTTCCACCACTGCTGCTTGCTGCCATCACTGTGAAGTTCCTAAATAGAGAAAGGACCATGCATATCTTTCCTATTCTATTCCTGAGGCATAGGGTATAGACAAACGCTGCCTATCCCGAGTCTAGCCTTCCTGTCCAGAACTGTGAGTTGCTAGATGGTTTCTGAGACTGTGCCCCCTCGTGTTTTCTTCGGGGTCTGAGTGGAGTAGGTGACAGAGCTCCCCATAGCACTGCAGCTGAATGAACTTTAAAATAGAGAACATTAATAAAAGGCTGGCGATGAATGTCCAGCTGGACTAAACTCAAGCAAAGCAGGAAAGAGAAGGAAGGTGTCCAAGACAGAGTGGGCAGCAGGCGCCTGGATGTGACCATTAGACCTGGCATCCAGGGAGGCTCATTTGGAGCAAAGTCTCCAGGAAGTCTCCAGCTTCCCAGCTCTTCTCAGGACTGACTGCTCCTTGAGGCCTAGATGTGCTCTGGGAGCTGACGAACTGCACACTTTTTGCCCCAGCTCCTGCCAAGGAGCCTCTGACCTCAGCCTTTTGCAGAGACCCTTGCATCTTGAGCCCTTTTGAAGGTGCTTTGTGTGAAATTGCTTCTGGGTTTCCACGTGAATACTTGTTCAGGCTCTGACTCTTTGCTAAGGCATAATGAGTTACACAGAGGAGGGCTCTGAAGAATAAGTCACAGGCCCATCTATGGAAATGAGCTAACCTTGGGTCCAGATATGAAAATAAATATCCAGGCCTGTGGACTAGGCCCAAGGCTCAAATGGTTGAATTACATATAAAGACTTCTTTCAAGCCTTTTAATATGGGATTGCAAAACCCTCAAGCCTGAGCTAAGAGGACCTGTAAACAAATCCAGACACGGGCACAAGGGCCCCTTGCTTCTGCCGCTTCAGCCACTAGCCCTGCTTTTTTCACAGCTGACACCAATATCCAGGATCTTTTAGAAGGTTGTTTGAAATGGGAGAGCAAAAATATTGATTATAAATAATATTAAATCATAAATATCTTTCTGGATGTGGCTTAGGTGCTGCCCTGGGGCTTACTGTGGGCAAGCATGCTGCTCACTGTCTGCTGTGCAGCAGTCCAGCCACCAGCAGGTTCCGAACCTGTCACAACTTATTATGGTCTTCAGTGTGTGTAGAGCCTGCTAGCTTGTCATCCTGCATTTCTGCCTTGCAGAAGCAATCTTTCCTTTACAAGCTAATGACCGTCTTTACCCCATGAAAGATTTGTTCTCCATAAAGCAGAGCTTATGGTGGAGGAAAGTCAAGGACTTAGGGACAGAAGGAACGTGTGGGAAGGCTAAGAGTCTCTGTGGTCAAACTGTTTTACTAAGGATGCTACTCATATTCTTTGGGCCTTGGTTCCCTGGTGTTGGTTATAGAGATAATTATATCTATGTGTTTACCAAATGTTCTGAGGAGTCACTCAGACTTACACATTCTAGAACTGATTTGGAAAAAATAAATTGATGGGAGGAAAAGATATGTTTTGGCAGAGAGTATAGCATGCAATATAGCGTGCGCTTACCACCCTGGTAAGAGCGAGGAATAGTGCCAGGGTCTGGTTTGCTCTTGCAGACTCTGAGGAACAATGAGGCAAGCATCGGGAAGACATGGGATGTAAGGCACCAGTGGACCTCAGAAAGCAGCTTTGAAGGCCGAGGAGCTAGAGACAGCAACTAAAGGAGGGGGGTGCACAGGAGGATGCCAGCCGGAGAGTTAAGGGCTTTCCCATGCATATTATTCATTTTTAAATTAAAGGTTATTCTCTCTGAAAACCACACAGTCCCTAATCCCTCTGTGGGAGTTACTTTTTGAAAAGTTGGTACACAGGGTTTCTTGAGACACAGCTTTTGCACTTCCAATTTACTGCTCAACTGTAGTTTTGTTTTGTTTTTTTTAAGAAATTTATACTTCACTTTTTATACTTTGAAACTTTCATCCTTGTGTGTAATTTATCTTAGTTATGTCCATCCTCCCACTTCCTCCCTCCAGCTCTCTCTGGGGGCCTCCCTGTTTCTCAACATAATTATCTCCCAACTTTATGTCCTTTTACATATCTGTATCTATATATAATATATCCATATCTATCTATCTATCATCTATCTATCTATCTATCTATCTATCTATCTATCTATCATCTATCTATCATCTACCTATCTATCATTTTCTCTATCTCTATATACAGCACACTGAATCCAGCTAGTGCTGTCCATATGCCCATGGATGTGGGGTTATCCACTGGGGCATGGGAAACCTATCAATGGTCACCCTCACAAAGAAAAGTGACTCTCCTTCCCTCAGTAGCCATCAGCTGTAATTAACTCTTCTGCTGAGGGCAGGGCAGAGAGAATCCCTTCCTGCTCCATGCAGGAATTTTTAACTGATTTGATTTTCTGTAGGTCAAGGTCTGCTGAAGTTTTGGAATGCTGTTTTAAAGACAGAAGATTACATTATGTTAAAATATGGTCATATTTGTGTGTTCCCGATTTTTTTTTTACTTGTTAGATAAAAGATACAGCTGGATACTAAGTCATGTATGTGACATGTGTAGGATGTTGTACAGTGAGTGTGTGTTTAAAAGCTGGATACTGAGTCATGTATGTGACATGTGTAGGATATTGTACAGTGAGTGTGTGTTTGACAGCTGGATACTGAGTCATGTATGTGACATGTGTAGGATGTTGTACAGTGAGTGTGTGTTTGACAGCTGGATACTGAGTCATGTATGTGACATGTGTAGGATGTTGTACAGTGAGTGTGTGTTTGACAGCTGGATACTGAGTCATGTATGTGACATGTGTAGGATGTTGTACAGTGAGTGTGTGTTTGACAGCTGGATACTGAGTCATGTATGTGACATGTGTAGGATGTTGTACAGTGAGTGTGTGTTTAAAAGCTGGATATTGAGTCATGTATGTGACATGTGTAGGATGTTGTACAGTGAGTGTGTGTTTAAAAGCTGGATACTGAGTCATGTATGTGACATGTGTAGGATGTTGTACAGTGAGTGTGTGTTTGACAGCTGTATACTAAGTCATGTATGTGACATGTGTAGGATGTTGTATAGTGAGTGTGTGTTTGACAGCTGGATACTGAGTCATGTATGTGACATGTGTAGGATGTTGTACAGTGAGTGTGTGTTTGACTGATGGCTAAGCTCTAACATCTATCGTCTGTGACTATCATCTACTTATCCATTAGCCACTGTCATCTGCCTATATCCATTTATACATTGTACATACATTATCTACCTGCCTACCTCTTTATGTCTTTGTCTTCTATAGTTCCTACGTATATCCACCATCTGTCTATAACCATTATCTATTTCCTACATGTCAGCAGCAACAACTTGAATCACAGACATACCTGGAATTATGAAGTATAAATCTACCTATTTAAAGAAAAATTTATTTTTATTAGTCACCTTCAACAATAAGAAGGGGCAAAAAAAAAACCTTTAAAACTTATACTTAGATATAATCTCCAACCTACAGAAAAAAATTTAAGAATCGTACAAAGGCTATCTTCAAACTGCTTTGCTTCCCACAACAGCCAGCTCTCCCAAGAAAGCAAGACCCTGGGTGCTCTCCCACTGTCCTTGCCCCTGCACCACTTGAGCTTCTTCCATTGGCTACAGATTACAAGTCTTCCCTAACATTCTTGAAAATGGCTGGTTAATAAGTTTCAGACTATCCTTCAGTTTGGGATGGAGTGACGTATGATCATGTCCAGCTCAGGCACGTCTGACCAGAATGTCACCCCGTGGGATTGTGTTCTCACAGCACTCTATCACTCTGCAAACTGATACTGATATTTCACGTAACTTTTAACAATGATTTGACTGCATGATAAAGATGCTCTGTCATTATTCCACTACAAATTACTTTTGATTTCTTTTGTAATCCGTCCTTGGTGAAGAGATAACTTTGAAGGCATCTGACACCTTGCTTCCTATTTACTAACCCATGTTCTTTTGCGCGAGTAGCGTTTTCCTAAGCAGAACAGATGACTACTAAAGATGACTAATAAATGATTTCAGTGTCATTATCTTTTTTTTATTTTGCAGTTGATATCTAATCTAAGGAAGTATTCTGTCCACAAGAGTTATACGTTCGTGATGTTTTATGGATTTTTATTTTGTTCTGCAATTATAGTTCTCTACTGTCATTGTTTTGGTTATTAGATTGTCTAGATTTTGCCCCTGAGACTCCCCTCTGTCTGGAGTCTGTGCCTTTTGGGCATGTCGCTATTACTATTCAAAGACTTCCTTATTTCCTGGCATGACAGCATGTTTTAAGATCATCTTATGCTTCCCAGCCCTGAGCCATTCATTTATCCAGAGAGCCTGTTTTCATTCGGTAGTGGAGGGACTTATCCGGATGCCAAGAGGCAGAGTCTGTTATGAATATATTTCTATTTCCAAACACTTTTGTAGGCAATATTAAAAACTTCATATCCCCCCTCTACCTCCTTCCCTCTCTCCCTTCTTGCCCCTTTGTCCCTCCGTCCATTCCTCCTTTCCTCCCTTCCTCCTTCCCTTCAGGAAAGTCTCATTCATTCTCTCTACTCTTTTCCTCTTCTGTATCATGCACGTTTTCCTTCACAGCATCTCCTTTCCTTCAACCTGTTCATTTGTTTTCTTAACTCCAACTTTCAATCCACAGATAAATTCCTTATATTGCTGTTCAGCCATCTATCCAGACTTCTCAGGACTGCCCAGGTCTCTGCTGGGTCGTCTGTTCCCTGACTCCTGCTTTGTAAAGTTTCTGATGAAAATTCACCACAAAAGTAGGGCAACAAATCAGGGAATTCTAGTTGTTGCTAAGATGGGTGAAATAAGACAACAGCAGCAGCAGCAGCAGCAGCAGCAACAACAACAAGCTTAGGCAAGTATGAATAAAAGCTAATACTTGTTTTCAAGGAAGAATGGTTTTTATGTTACTAATTAAAATGAATAGACGTGATTTTTATATTGCATACCCTCAGATAGTGACATAATAATACTGACATTATATAATCAATATGCCAATCATATAGTTAGATTTTAGCAGGAATGTGAGACACACCCAGTAATGAGATTCAAGAAGACTTGAATGGGCTGTAACACTTCCTAGAGTGACAAACCTCCTTCATATACGGAGTCTCACCACTGCACGGCCACAGAAGATGGCCCTTTCAGGCTCCCTATCCCTGACCACTAGAGATCCTTGCTAGGGTCTTCCTCACAGTTTCTAGTGAATTTCCACTACACTAGGACTCCCGACTGCCCTCTAATTGTCCCCTGGTTCTACTCTCCATATATTTTCTCCCTCTGTCCCTGTCATCCTCCTGGTCCCCTCCACTCCCATGCCCATCCTCCCCAGCCCACCTGCACCCTCTGTTCTAGTTTCACGTTACCAGGGAGATCCCTGTGTTCAGACTGGGATCCTCATTGTGTAGTTTCTCTATCTCTATGGATACTAGTACCTTTCTCCTTTGCTTAGCAGTTAGTATCCACATATAAGTGAGTACATACCATGTTTGTCTTTCTGGGACTGGGTTACCTCACTCAGGGTGATTTTTTCTAGTTCCATCTATTTGCCTGCAGAGTTTATGATGTCATTCAAAAAAAAATAGCTCAGTAATATTCCATTGTGTAAATGTGCCACAGTTTCTTTATCCACTCTCAAGTTGAGGGGCATCTAGGTTGTTTTCAGTTTCTGGCTATTACGAATAAAGCTGTTATGAGAACAGTTGAGCTAGTGTCCTTCTGGTAGGATGGAGTGTCCTTTGAGTATGTGCCCAGGAGTGGCATAGCTGAGTCTTGAGGATTTCCAATTTCCTAAGGATTCATAAGGCATTTTCTTAATTAGTAATCTGTAGGGGAGGGCCCAGCCCACTGTGGGTGGTGTAGTCCCTGGAATAATGGTTCTGGATTCTACAAGAAAGCTGGCTGAGCAAGCCATGAGGAGCAAGCCGGTAAGTAGCATCCTTTCACGTCCTGTACATCAGCTCTTGCCTCCAGATTATGGCCCTATTTGAGATGCTGCCCTCACTGCTTGTGATGATTAACTGCTACATGGAACTATGAGCGAAACAAACTCTTCCCTCCTGAAGTTGCTTTTGGCCATGGTATTTTATCACAGAAATCGTAACCCTAACTAAGACATGGCATGAACATAAGGAGTTTAAAACAAATGACAGCATTCATCTCTCTTCGATGATGAATAATGTAGCAGAGTCAATCGAAGCAGGAAGTACTACATAGCCTCTTTGCTTGCCGGAGAGGCTACCATGGGAGGTAAAGAAAAGCTTCCATGATCCAGAGAGAACAGACCAACAGTCCAAGAATGTAAATATTTTCTTTCTTTTTCTTTCAACTTTATTAATTACTTCAGAGTTTCATGCAATGTAACTGGAACACACCCTTCTCCCATTCCTCCAAGGTCCACTCTCCCACACTTTTGCCCTCAAAAACAAAACAAAACAAAACACAAAAACAAAGTAAAACAACTGAAACCATAAACAAAACAAAGAAAAAAACAAGAAAAAAAACAGACAACAAAAAATAGAAAAACAAACAAACAAAACCCCCAAACAAATAGAAGAAAAAAATTAAGTCCAGTCTTTGTGACAGGGCATGATCATGGGCATCATCATGGTTTTTGGTGGCAAGAGGCAGCACAGATCATGGACATCCTCATGGCCCCTGGCACCCGTACTGGTCACAAATATCAACGTGTATTCTGGTGGGTGCATACCTTCCCCTCTACCCTGAACTCTCCAGCCCAGGGTGCTGGGCTACCCTTCCCTATATAATTCCAGCCATTTTGGCTACTCTCTCTCTTGACCTCTTGGTCCCTCTTGGCCTCTGCTGGCCCTGCTGGGCTCTTGGTCTTCAGATTCCCGTTTCCCCTCTTTATTCTCTCTCCCTCTCTTCACATAGCCAGGCAACTAACTAACTCAGTCTGGTCAAAACCCACCCTGGACTCCCCCAGATGTCTCTGCCTCTATGTTTACCTTTTTATGGACAATGAACTTTCCCCTCCACCATACCTAGGAGCAGGCATATTCTTTTCCTTTTTATTCCTTTTTTTCATTCACAGTTTGTGTGTGTGTGTGTGTGTGTGAGAGAGAGAGAGAGAGAGAGAGAGAGAGAGAGAGACAGAGACAGAGACACAGAGAGAGACAGAGACAGAGACAGACAGAGAGACAGAGACAGAGAGATAGAGAGACAGAAAGAGAAAGAGAGAGAGAGAAGACAGAATCCTGAATCTTCCTTGACCAAGGACAGATAACCTCCTGGAGTGTTGGGTGGGGACTGCCTAGATTCCATTTGGTTGAACCTACTGCACAGGCTCCAAAGGCACTGGGTATGCTTATTCGCTTGTGGGTGAGAGATAACCCAGATAGGAAGTATATCAAGATAGATGCCCCTGATTGGCCCTGGTGGGAAGTACATAGCCTTATGAGTTTTACCTTTTTAAGCATCTGTGCCACCTGACTTGGGGCCATTCTGTGCAACCTCTGGAGGTAGCAGTTCCACTCCGTGGGAACCTCACAATGGCAGAGTGAACCTGGTCAGAGTCCATCTTCCTGACCAGTATTTAACTAATTTAATTAAAGCTTGCTTCAAATTTGGCTCAATTGTGGTGGTCTGGCCTGCTTCCAGGTCGAGTTCCTGTTCTGCTTCAGACTGCCAACACAGTTGACCAGCTACCTCTTGCTACTATTGCCTCAGCCAGGAGCCCCTGCTTTGCCCATCATGGTGGATTGAATCGTAAACTAAAATAAATTCTTTCTCCCTTAAGTTGCTGTCATGTATTTTGTCAGAGCAATGAGAAAGTAGCAAACACATTTGGCTTCTGAGAGAAAGACAGGCATGCAAGAGTCTGGAATTGGGCAGTTCAAGGCATTTCAGGGCTCAGAGCACAGGGGCTGGCACTAGGTGTCTAGAACACGGCCCCGGGGCATTAGGATAGTGGAAAATGGCCAAATGTGTGAGAATGTGAAAAAAGAAAGCTATTTGGGTAAGAGCGTATTGACTGTATAAGGAGGGGCACCCACAGACTTCTGTCTTAGATCAAGACAGCACTGAAATGCTGATCTCTAGAGATCGAGTGGAATCACAGATCCCAGAGGCTGCAATGGACGCAGAGAAATGAAAACTCTCTGAAATGATGGTCCTGCTCTGATCACACAATTAAGATGTCACACTGTGCCCATAAACACGTGAAATTATGTGCATATTTCCCAGCCTAGGCTAACCCCTTCCTGGTAGCTCCTGGCTTCTGGACCTTCTTCCGTGCAGGTTCATGATACAGAGGCTGACCCTGCACAAGGTGGAGGGCTGAGTGGCTCAGTCTGGGTCAGCTTTCGCAGAGCAGCACAGGGAATGAAACTAGCTGATGCTGACTTATGGCGTCTTTGTGAGAAAGAAAGTAGGATTTCAGGATTCAGGAAGCTAGAAAGCTGTTTTTGCCTATTTTCACATTGTCACATTTCCTTTTGTGACTTTTCCACATACAAATCTGGTTATGGTTTCAGAACTGACTTGATATTATGGCCCGTGAGTAAAACAATTGACTGTCTGCGGTAAGCCAATATACGTGGTTCTGTTGTTAGTCTTCATTACTCTGTTGTTGTTGTTTGTGTTTTGCTTTTTTCTCACTATTTGGGGAGCTCCAGCCTAGCACTGACATCTGCTCTCTGGGAGGCTCCCATGGCTGTTTCACAATGGTGGCTCACTTTATGGCAGGAAATATACACAGGGGAGAAGTCATATTACAGGACTGGAAGCCAGAGAAGTACCATGGAGGGCCCAGAGAAGGGCGAGGCTTCTGTTTCATAATAATCCTCTCATGAACACTAACTAGGTCCTAGAAGAACTACCTTTATCTTTCTAAGGGCACGGGCCCCTGAGACCCAGCATCCTCTAGGTTCTGCAAGTTCCCACAGGTTTTAACATCACTGTCCAAAGGACCAAGTTTCGTGTTCATGAACCTTTGGGAGACAGGGCATGGATGAGCCACAGCAGCGCCCTACCAACTCCCTCCACCTGGTGCTTAGTCCTGAGCTCAGCACGAGCTAGTGTTGTATTTGGTCTATCCAAGCTTATACCTGAGTACACGGTACTCTCTAAAGTGTGATCTCCCTCTCTCATTGCTC